>JAREYC010000016.1:18872500-19500000 GCA_030015325.1 Cryptoblepharus egeriae | reverse complement strand
ATTGGGTGGGATCCAAAGGAACGTGATCGGAACAAAAGATCAGCATGAATGTGTTGTTATAAATGTTGCTGAGTTCATGCAGGTCCATCATTGATAGGTTGCAATATATTAAATATTAAATCAGACCATATTATATATTAAATATATTAAATCAGACCATAAAACCAACTAATAGTTAATACTCTGGTTCACAGCTTTCCAAAGCCTTTGGTAAAGAACTGATGCGCATGGGACACTTATGGATGTCAGAACTGCCAGTGTGGCTCCAACAGTCTTTGATGGGCCAGAAGCTTACTGAAGACTCCCTGTAATCAAATTGTGGGTCCCCGATGACTACAAATGGCCCCCAACCTTTGACTGCCCACCCCTGTCTTGGGTGCCATGAGTGCTGCAATCTTAAAGACACTTTCCTGGGAGTAAGACCCATTGGACACAATGGGTCTTACTTTTGAGTAGACCTGGTTAGGATTGTGCCTGAGGTCTTGGATCCTTGAGACGGCATCCACTGACTAAAAAAAATTAAATTTGCAGCTCTTGTGTTTCAAGGGGTATCAAAAATAGCACCTCCAAATGCTCTCCAAGCGCCCAACTCAGGTTTCACAGCCTCCTTTGGAGGGAAAAATTGGGAAATATTAAGCAAAACTCTCACACTTGTCACATAAATCCCCATTTGGCCGCGGGAACTTTCAGTGCATTATGGTAAAAAATAAAATATGATGTACTAAAGGAAAATTCAGGGTTTACACAAGCAGAATTAAGATAAGGATGGAAAAACAAGGGGAAAGGCTTAAGAGAAAAACAGTATGTGTTGCTCGGCCATGCTGAGGTCAGCCTGGCCTGGTGGCTTCGACATCTGCAGAGTTACAAAAAACAGCTTGAAATTCAGGGTCAACTTTTTAAAATCCTGGATTGTGGTCTTTCTCATGCATGGAGTTTCCAAGATATTACTTTTCTCTTGGAAGTAAATTAATAATAGCAAACCACTCCTTAAAACCAGAAAACAGTCTTCATGGGAAAAGAGGAGCTACTCAGTGGTTTGAGTTGAGTTGTTCCAGACTTGAGTTGAGCTGAGTTGATAGTTCCAGAGGAACTATCTGCCATATGACAGGTGTCTGTGTGTGTTTGCAAATGTACACCTTTGAGGAAGGGGTACGCCTCTGAGCCATTAGCCATTTCTTTTCTTTTCTTTGTAAACCCCTTTGTGAACTATTTAGTAGAAAAGTGGTATATAAACACTGATAGCAAAGAAGATGTGGTGCTCCATAGTGGAATGATGTTTCCATGAAAGTGCCCAAATAGATAGATAGATAGATAGATAGATAGATAGATAGATAGATAGATAGATAGATAGATAGATAGATAGATAGATAGATAGATAGATAGATAGATAGATAGATAGATAGATAGATAGATGGATGGATGGATGGATGGATGGATGGATGGATGGATGGATGGATGGATGCAGTGGTGTGCTTCAGGGGGTTCTCACAGGTTCCATAGAACCCTTTGCTAATGAGCGCCAGTTACTAATGGGACATAGAACCTGTTAATTTAGGTAATTAGGACACAGAACCTGTTGTTTATTTGAATCTCACCACTGGATAGATGGGTTTGTTGGAAATGAGATAAAGGGTGCAAATCCTAAGCATGTCTGCTCAGAAGTAAGTCCTGTTGTCTTCTATGGGACTTTTGGCGCAATCCAGAGTAACTACGGGGAGTCCTTGCTCTGGTGTAAGAACAATTTACTCTGGATTGCACTATGAATTTCCCATAGGTTTTCACTAGGTGGTGCCATAACTATGGATGCAAGTAATGTCTTTTACATGCTCCCGTAGTTACTCTGGATTGTAGGGTTACTCTCAGGAAAGTGTGTATAGGATTGCAGTTAGATGATGGACTCAGGATCTGATTGAGCAGGATTCTTCTTATGTTTCTCAAAAGTTGTGATTTCTGAGAACAGAGACGCACTGCCATCCTTCCCATTCCCGCTTGCAGGAGTCTCCAAACTTTTCAGCCAAAGGACCACAAAGGCACAGTGTCAAGGACCAAAAAATAAATTTTAACTATAAAATTTAAATACAGTAGAGATAAAACGTAGATGAATGAATAAATTAGATAATGAATGGGCTAAAATTTCCAGGATTTCTCCAAGCACCAAAACATAACACAGAAATACAGCACATACTCAAATGAACACCTTCTAAAGCAGTGGTTCTCAATCTTCCTAACGCCGTGACCCCTTTATAAGGTCCTCATATTGTGGGGACCCCCAACCATAAAATTACTTTCATTGCTACTTTATAACTGTAATTTTGCTACTGTTGTGAATCGTAATGTAAATATCCGACATGCAGGATGTATTTTCATTGTTACAAATGAAATGTGTGTTCTATGCACACATTGAACACAATGGGATTTATTTCAGAGTAGGCATGCATAGGATTGGGCTCTGAGGCTGCAATCCTATCCACATTTACATGGGAGTAAAGGCCCCCCTGACTATAATGGGATTTATTCCAGAGTAGGCATGCATAGGATTGGGCCCTGAGGCTGTCAGTCAGCCCCAGTGCATGCACAGCTACAGCTGGAGGTCGGGCAAGCCTGACCTGGCCTCCAGCACCAGGGGTCTTTAGGCAACCCCCAGGAAAGCTCTAGGTGACCCCCAAAGGGGTCCTGACCCCCACTTTGAGAAACGCTGTTGTAAAGCCTTCAGTGAGTATTAAAAATTAAAAAACCCATAAGTGTTTTTTAGTCCTTACAACACCCTCCAGATCTAACCAGAGCCCAGGTCCGGTTGTGTTCAGTCAAGTGGGCCAGAAGCTTACAGGGGTCCACGGGCTAGATATAGACATGCTGAGGGCCACATCTGGCCCCGGGGCTGGGGCTTGGAGACCTCTGCTTAGAGCATTGGATTGGACCAATGTGCCATCTCTAATCAGTCTGATTCCATGTTCTCTCTTGAAAATGTCTTTAAATTGGGCCAGTGCAAAATATCTCAAAACCTGCTGATCCACTTTCCCAGTGCGCTGACGACAGTTATGTGCTGAACATTAAAACTTCATGCCACATGGTGCCACAACCGCAGCTCCCAAGAGCCACGCCTGCAATTGCTTTTCAACCTGGCTTGGCAAAGCCTGTTCAGTTCCCTAAAGGATTCACCAGAGGCTTCTTATTTACCCATTATAGGTACATTCTTTAGCATGAGGAAGTGCGCCTTATTCTCCCTTTGAGACAATGTTCACAAGCTCGACTTTCTCCACCCTAACAACTCCATTTCAGAACCAGCCGGATGAATGTTCTCCAGCTACTGAGTCAGCCAAATCAGCAATTAAGACAGTGCTTTTAGGCGTGTACAGAGTGCCATTCTTTTCCATTAAGTCTGTACATACCTAGGCAATTAGGGGAGGGGGCAGCAAATGCTATAGGAGTCTCTCGTTTTGGATTTATTAAGCTGAATTTATGCATTTTTAAGCCGAACATATTATTAAGCGGAATTTAAGTACTATTAAACTGAATTTACCTTGCCCTAGACTGCCGCCTAGATTGGCTGTCACTACATCTTGCAGCAAGGAATGTAATTAATTACACATCCTGCAAATAAGCATTTTCTTTTATCTCCGCAGAATGTAGGGCAGGAAATTTACCCTCCAGTTGTAGGACTTTTTCCTCCATGCCACACATTGCGTGACAATAATCTGTTGCCCAGATCTTCCCTTTCTTTTGGCTGTCCAGAAATCTATCAACTCCAAGTTTCTTCTTCTTTAAGCTGTTGCAAGACTTGTTTTCCCTGCTCTTTGTAAGTTTTTCTCCCTTTCTGCAATTAGTTTTGTTTTTTTTTCCCAGGCAGAAAATGTCTCTTAAAATTCCATTGTAGGAAGTAGATTGCTTTTTTTCTTCTTCTGATGCCGTCAAAACACAGTTCTTTTGAAATCCTTTCCCAGAAACAAGAGGAATATTTCAAAGAGATAAAGGGGGCATTTGGAAACCCAAACAAGCTTTCTGGAGGAGATCAGGCCACAGATGTCCAAGATCTTCAAGTGAAACAGCTTCACCAGTTCCTGGTTGCTCCTATAGCACCTATAGGAATAAGAATGGGCCTTATAGGAGCAGAAAACCTTCCCAGTACGGCCAATGAAAGCATTTCCTTTCAATGCCAACATTTCAATGCAAAGCATTTCCTTTGAGTGCCAACAAGTGGAGAGCAGATCCGGAGCCAAACACTTCCAATGTCGAAGGCAACTCTACTCTTGTTGCTGTTAATTGCACCATGACCTCACCTGAATTTATTTTCTTTTTAACATTTTTTTTTCTTTTTTATATGCAAGATGTTACTTTTATTCCAAATGCTGGCACACTTTTTGAAGTTGTGCCTTCTTTGACAAAGTGGTTCAGGAATGTGTGACAACCATGTTAAACAAGATGCTTTATAGCACAATCCTAACCAAGTCTACGCAAAAGTGTTCAATGGGTCTTACTCCCAGGAAAGCATCTTTAGGATTGCAGCCTACTTTTGAATAGACATGATTAGGATTGTGCTGTTAATTTGATTCCAATACCTATTCAATCCACAAAAGCTGTTTGATAGTGCACTAGAAAATCTCATTATTCCAGTCCTGTTATTGTTATAAGATGCCCCCAAAATCCCATCATAGGACCTGAACCTCAGTGGTGGGCTTCAGTGGGTTCTCACAGGTTCTATAGAGGTCCTTTCCTAATGAGCGCCTGGTTCTGCGAACCTGTTACTATTGGTACACAGAACCTGTTGTTAATTTAGGTTATTAGGACATAGAGTTTTGCAAGCTCAGCTTGTGCCCAAGTAACAAAAAAATCCAGATTAAATTAAATTAAATTAAATTTGCTCAGATTAAAAATCCAAGCCCAGACTCAGCAATTTTAAAGATCTAAGTGAACACGATCCCCCAAGATTGGGAGTGTCCCTGTTTTGTGGGACATATAGCAACCCTAACCCTGCACCCCATTAAAAATATTTCAAATTGGATCCCACATCTCCTAAGGACAGTGCTGATGTAAAAATAGTAGGAGTGCAATCCTAAGAAATTTGGAGCAGAACAACTTACCCATTTCCCTATTCCTGTGATGGTGTGGGGAGGCTGGCACATGTCTGTGCATTGACCCAGTGGTGGGCTTCAGGGGGTTCACACAGGTCCTATAGAACCCTTTGCTAATGAGCGCTTGGTTCTGAGAAGCTGTTACTAATGGGACATAGAACCTGTTGTTAATTTAGGTTATTAGGATATAGAACCTGTTGTTAAGTTATTTGAATCCCAACCCCCTGGTGTGATGGTGCAGAACTGGCTATGGCACTTTTGCAACACCCCCAGGCCAGCACGGGATTGTGCCGGGACTTATGCCAGCCAAATCAGGGGTTAGGATTGGGCTGTGGATCTAACAAGTATTATTTGTGTACTATTGGAAGATCTGATGCTCCAAGCCACATGAATTCAAAAGTGGTACAACCCAGACACGACGGCCTGACTACTACAACGAGAGGCGCATGGTCTTCTTCAGATGAAAAGCAATCTATTTTTTAACTTTCAGCCAGGAAGTCGATCCAAAGCCGGAGCAGTTTCTGGTCAGGAAAACACCAGCCCCTTCCCTTAGGACATGCAAAGGAACAGGGACGGGAGTCGCTCGTCTCACTCCATACACTGGCACTGTACCCCCCAGCCCACCCCTACGCTCCCCTGTTCTCTTTCCTTCCGTGAAATGTTATCAGAAGGGCGAAGCATAAAAATAGGCATGCGGCAATCCATGCGCGCAAGAGGAATTCAGCAGACCTGAGGTCTCTTGCTTGTTCAGGCTTGGCCTTGCAGAGAAAAACCCAAGAAGAAAAGTTATGGGGTCACCAGAACAAAATAAATACATAAAACTATGTCACAGTTCCTTTATAAAAAATGAAAGCGAGAGGGAGAGAGAAGTGCATTTTTAATAAGTTATAAGGCTTTCTAAGGTTTTAGAAGACCTCTCTATAAATTTCCCTTTTGACACCCATTCAAGGGGTAACAGACACCCTTTTGATACCCACACAAAGTGCAATGGACCCCTCTTAGCTATGCCACTGAGCGAAAGTTACCTACCCTGTAACATTTTTCAGATGAAAAGAGAGTGATGGAAACAAGAATTTGCCCAAGAATCACTACTTCTGACCCACTTCCATTATGATTAGATGTTTTTATATTCTCGGCACAATCCTAAGCATACCTACTCAGAAGTAAGCCCTATTGTGTACAAGGGGATTGCTCCCAGGAAAGTATGGATAGGATTGCAGCCTCACATATTTATATCCTGCCTTTCTCCACCCACAGGGTAAAATGTTAAAGCAATACTGGCTGCAGTCCTAAAGACACTTTCCTGGGAGTAAAACATATTGAACACAATAGGGATTAGTTTTGAGTAGACATTTTAGGATTCTGCTATTAAATACCATAAAAGTGAATTTTTCTTTTCTAAAATAATATTTTTATTCAAATGATTATATAAAATAAAAATTATATTTGTATATTACAACAGCAGCAAAGCCACAACTTCAATCACTTATAAGTTTTCTAACTTATCCAGCTGTTCTCTGACAACCATGTTTATTTTCAACATACCCTACAATCCAGAGTAACTAGGGGACATTTATGTTGACGTAGTTATGGCACCACCTAGTGAAAACCTATGGGAAATTCATATTGCAATCCAGAGTAAATTGTTCTTACGTCAGAACAAGGACTCCCCGTATTTACTCTGGATTACGCCCAAACTCCTCTTAAATTATCTTTATTTGTCTATATAAAATATCTCTAAATACTAATTCCATTACTTACTTTCTTTCTTTCTTTCTTTCTTTCTTTCTTTCTTTCTTTCTTTCTTTCTTTCTTTCTAATAGGTTATCTAAGTAGCATATAAGCAGGGTGACCATATGACCAGAAGAACCCAGATTTATCCAGATTTTAGCCTTCTGTCCAGGTGTCCTACATTTTGGCTTCATTGTCCTACATTATGGTTTCATTTTTGAACTTCACGATGATGCACACCATCATGTCATATGTTGTTGGATTCGTATTGAAGAGCAGAATCCAATGCAAAAAAAAGGGTTTTGAGATATCTCCATCCTATCAAAGGTTATGGCCAAAACACTGAGAAACAAAAAAATATAATAACAAAAAATACATTTTTTAAAGTGGGTAGTAATTTTGGCCTCGAGGTTCAGGAATTTTGGGTTTGGCATCTGGTCACCCTGATATAGAAGTGAACTTTTTAATAGGGTGTGTATGTGATTGAGTCTCCCATTTGCCAATTTCTTGTAAGATTCCACTGGGGAGTTAGTTTTGGGATTAAAGGATCTCAGATTTAAGAGAGTTTGTTCTCCAGTACAGAACAACTTCTAACAATCTGGAAATCATCTGATCCTAAAGCAATGATAAAGTAAGGCCAAGAGGCAGGTCTGAACTAGTACGAAACTTGCTGGAAATAAGCTAAATATCTGCAAGGCAGGAGCTATCCTGGGTGTGACGAAGGGAAGAAAGGGGCTGAATGTTGTAGTGCAAGAAAGAGGAATATTCTCAGTAGCTTTTCTGGATCGGGGAAAAAAGTTTCACTGATTAATGTGACAATGTTCGTGTCAAATTCAAATGGCCCTGTTGCAACCGGTAGTTCAATCAGCAACTGAGTCATCAAAAACTTTAAATAATTTGTATGTGTGCGAAGGGGTGGATTTTACTCAATGGGGTTGTAGGTTTATGGCACAATTGTTCATTTGAGACTTTTAGTTCTGGCCTCTTACTGGAACCGATAAAGCAAAAGAAAAGTCTGAGATGCAATGGGGGACTCAAATGGGGGACTCAATCACACACATACCCTAATAAAAAGTTCACTTTTATATACTACGTAGATAAGCTATTACAAAGAAAGAAAGAAAGAAAGAAAGAAAGAAAGAAAGAAAGAAAGAAAGAAAGAAAGAAAGAAAGAAAGAAAGAAAGAAAGAAAGAAAGAAAGAAATGGAAGTGGTATTAGGCTGCAATCCTAATCCCCGGTTAGGCCAGCACACATCCCAGCACAAGTCCCATGCTGTGGGGTGTCACAAAGGTGCTGGGAGGGTTAGGCCAGTGCACAGATATGTACTGGTCTCCCCACACCACCACTGGGAGAACAGGGAGACAGGTGAATTTTGCCAACCTAAATTGGTTAGGATTGCTCACTTTGATTGTAAGTTCTTTGGGGCAGGGATCAGTGAAAAGTATGATCTACACTGATGATACTGGAATAGTAACATGAGACGGCAAGACTTGTGGAGCATGGTTCATTAGTGTGCATCATAAGGTTCACAGTTGAAAATTGCTGTCCACACACACACACACACACACACACAGAGCAAAATAATGCATTTTCAACTAGGCACATACCCACTTTGTTCTGGAGTGCCATGTACCTGAAACCTCCATGCATTCTCCATGTATTTCTCTGGGCGCAATCCAGAGTAACTATGGGGAGTCCTTGCTCCGACGTAAGAACAATTTGCTCTGGATTGCAATATGAATTTCCCATAGGTTTTCACTAGGTGGTGCCGTAATACGTCAGTGTAAATATCTCTTACGTGCTCCCGTAGTTACTCTGGATTGTAGGGTATATCACCTGCAGGTCAGGCTGTTGGGGTCCCCTGCATCCTTTCCTCGTAACTCAGCCTTAAAAGGGGATTTAATTGCAGGATCTGCACCGTCTTCACGGCTCCTCTCTTCCAGAATCACAACTGTGCTCATCTATTACTACTCACGCTTAATTATAGAAGCAACACCTTGGAGAGGAGTGTGATTCTTTGCGCTGCTTCACAGATCCTCAAATTATGTGTCTGTCGATTGTAGCTTTTGCTGGTGTTCAAAGCTTGATCGGAGACCTATACAATAAACTGTCTCCATACTGGTTGTGGGACAAATAAAACCAGTGTCTCAGTGATATATAGGATAGCCGACTGAATTTATTCCTGACAAGGTCCCTCCCTACTTCTCAAACATTTTTACATGATACCAAAATAATAAAATTGCTTCCAGGATTACTTTCAATAATCTCTTGGAGATGAAGGTTAGTTTCCAAGACCTCTGTTTCGCAAGGTTTGTCTCCCACCATAATACTTCACATTCAAAGGGTAGGTATCTTACCTCCCAAAAAGTACCATCTACATTGATGGTACTTATTCCATGGAATAACTGTAAGTTCCTCTATGCATCCCAAGTAGCCTGACACTTGGATCTGAGCCACAAGTCCTTACTGACTCACGGGTGTGTAAGATTATGGCATGACTATGGCACAATTATGGAGTAGAGTAGATCTGCTACACTCCAGTCTGGGCCACTTGGGTCTGCCCCACACGTCCTTACAGACTCATGGGCATGTATATTTATGGCACAATTATGGAGCAGAGGAAATCTGTTCCATTCTGATCTGGATCACTTGAATTTGCTCCATGAGTCCTTACAGGCTCATGAGTCTATACGTTTATAGTACAATTATGGAACAATTATAGAACAGAGTGGGTCTGTAAAAAACTTGGCATCCATCAGTCTTGAAAGACTATGGTATCATGCTCAGTGCTGCATACACTGCATGCGAAGCACGAAGGCCTGGGTTAGATTGATATGGAGGATAGGCTGTTACCCAAGCAGCAAATCCCCCCTCTATTCTATCATGCCACTGAAATAGTCCAATGGAAAGGCAGAGCCAATATGATTGGTTCCAACTGTGTCGCAGAGCTGGGCTAAGGACAGGAGCTAATCCTGTCTTGTGGGGGACCCAAGTCTCAAACCCTGGCCTTCTGGTTAACAGGCACAGTGTTTTAGCCACTTGTGCCACCCACAACTCTGGGTCTGTAAGTTTATGGTATAATATGGCACTCTGATCTGAGCCTCTGATCTGGTTTGATCTGGGCGCTCTGATCTGGGCCATTTGGATCTGCTCCATGAGTCCTAACAGACTCATTGATCTGTATGTTTATGGCAGAGTTATAGCAGAATTATGGAGCAGAGTAGGAGCACAATTCTAACCATGTCTACTAAAAAGTAATCCCATTGTGTTCAGTGAGTCTTACTCCCAGGAAAGTGTCTTTAGGATCTACTCCATTATGTTCTGCGCTGCTTAGATCTGCTACATAAGTCCTTACAGACTCATGGGTCTGTATGTTTATGACACAATTATGGCACAGTTATTGGGCAGAGTGGATCTGCTCCACTCCAGTATGGACCACTTGGATTTGCTCCATGAGTCCTTACAGATTCATGGGTCTCTACATTTATGGCATAGTTATGGCTCAATAATATGGCCACACAATCTGGGCCACTAGGATCTGCTCCATAAGTCTTCACAGACTCATTGATTTGAACATTTATGGCACAGTTATGGAGCAGAGTAGATCCAGGGTGACCAGATGACCGGAAAAACTCGGATTTGTCCGGACTTTTAGCCTCCTGTCCTGGTGTCCCACATTTTGGCATCATTGTCCTACATTTTGGCTTCATTTTGAAACTTCATGATAGTGTACAGTACCCCGTCATGCCATATGTCGTTGGATTCGTATTGAACAGCAGAATCCAATGCAAAAATCAGTTTGGAGATATCTCCTTCCTATCAAAAGTTATGGTCAAAAAAAGAAAAGCAAGTACAAAAAAAAAATATTTTTTGGCAATTTTTTTCAGCGGTTAGGAATTTTGGCCTTGGGGTTCAAGAATTTTGGGTTTGGCATCTGGTCACCCTAATGGATCTGCTCCACTCCGATCTGGACCACTTGGATTTGCTCTTACAGACTCATGGGTCTGTATACTTATGGCACAATTATTTATTTGAGAATGATTTGGTTCTGACCTGTTACTGGAACCAGGAATGCAAAGAAAAGTCCAAAAGTGTTACAAAATTTAAACCCCTTTGAGGTCTGACCATCTGTTCTGAGAAAAGTACGATCTACAGTGATGAGGCTGGAATAATGATCATGGGACTGCAAGGTAATACAGATCCAAGTACTATAGCTCCATAGGGGTAGCCAGTTGTGGGCTTCAGGGAGTTCTCACAGATTCTATAGAACCTTTTGCTAATGAGTGCCTGGTTCTGAGAACCGTTACTAATGGGAAATAGAACCTGTTATTCTATGGACATAGAACCTGTTGTTAATTTAGGTTACCTACAGTATTTAATATTTAGTATTTATATTAGTATTAATATATTATATTTATATTTAGTATTTAATATAATAATATTTAGTATTTAATAACCTGTATCTACAGGCTATTAGAACATAGAACCTGTTGATAATCCCACTGTTGAACCTGTTTGAATCCCACCACTGGGAGTAGGTCAGGGCAACTCTGAGTTGTGCTACAACCCACCTCAGTTGCAATTAAGCTTAGCCTAGCCTGGCCCTGCTCTGTCTTCACCAAGATTAGGATTGGGCTGCCCATCATCCATAGTTAGGTCATATTTAAATTTAATTGACCCTATAGTTGATTTCTTGGTTGCTTAACTAAACGGTTCATAATTGGGGAGCCACACCCCAATTCCTGATCCAACTTTACTTCCTGATCTATATCTACTATACTATAAAGGTGAAGTGCCGCATTTGGAGCATTAAGTGGGAGTGACAGTCACACCTGTTCTTAAGCGGAGGCTCCCTGAAGAAACCAAATTTTGACACCATGACATTAAGTGCAATCATAATGTCTTCTCAGAAGTCAGCCTCACTGAGTTCAATATTACTTACTCCCATGAAAGTGTGGTTAGAATTGCAACCTTAGTGAAAAACCAGGATGGATGAAAAAGGAAATTGATTATTCCTCCTTTTCTACACCTCCACTCCTCCCTTCCTCTTGGCTGTACCTGATAAGCACCGGTACATTCACCTTGACAAACCTATGATGAGTCCTGGAGAACACACCTTTTTGTTTGTAAGAGCTTTTAATTGATAGTTTTTAATGTCTTTCTCAATTTAAAAAAAAGAAGAAAAAGAAAGAAGAAACAAAAGGAAAGAAAAATATAACAAAAATATTCTTGAAAGATATTTGGCAAGTGCAGAATTACAGATTTATCTTACTTTGGTCTAATATTTATTCCTATGACTTAAAATCTAGCTAAAACAAATTGTTGATGCTGATAGCTGGTATTATTATGATTTAAATTAATTTATTGAAAAACAGGGTGTTTTAAAATATTTTTAAATATTTTATTTTTCAAATTTTTTATGTGGCTGCAATCCTAACCACACTTTGAGTAAGTACTGTTGGAACATAATGGGACTTCTGAGAAGTCCTAAGAAGTAGGACTTCTTAGGATTGTGCTGTGTGTCTTTTAATCACATTGCATTTAATTGCATTCCTATAACATATATTTTATTGTGGTTTTAACTTTTTTTTAATGTGGATATTTTTGTTTTTTTAAAAGGTTGACATTTTAGTGTCATTCACTGATCAGAACTGGTTCGGCGACCAAAGCTACAATCCTAAACACACTTTCCTGGGTGTAGGACCCACTGAATACAATTGAACTTACTTATGAGCAGACATTTTTAGGATTGCACTGTTAAGTTAGATATTTTTCAAACAACTTATGCTGCAATCCTAAAGATACTTTCCTGGTAGTAATGGGGCTTATTTTTGGATAGACATTGTTAGGATTGCACCATTAGCACATTTTTTTCCAAAACATCCAATGCTCTCTGTTTCTTTCTTATTTCACAGGTATCCAGAGAACATGAATGCTCTCAGGTGATAAATAGTAGATCAGAAAAGTGTGACACTATATATCTAGATATAGATATAGAGGGTAGATAATAATAATTTATTTACGATCCAAGATCAAACAACAGAGGGTAGATATAGAATCATAGAATAATAGAATCCTAGAGTTGGAAGGGACCTAGTAAGTCATCTAGTCCAACCCCCAGCCTGCAGCCTCCTAGAGTATCCCCGACAGGTGCTCGTCAAGCCTCTGCTTGAAGATCCCCAGTGAGGGAGAGTCCACCACCTCCCTTGGCAATCTGTCCCACTACCGAAACGCCCGAACCGTCAGGAATTTTTTCTGGATATCCAACCAGAATCTCCTTTCCTGCAGTTTGTACCCATTGGTTCTAGTTCTGCCTTCAGAGGCAGCTATGAGCAAATGAGCCCCTTCCTCTCTTTGACAGCCCTCCCTATAGATTTGTGATCATCATAAAGCATAGCTAAATAAATTTACTTTTTGAAGTTACTCCATTTTACAGAAATGAACAGGTGAGGACAGGTAAGTCATTGACTTAATGAGCTTCATCTGTTGAATCTATAGTTCAAACCTCTGCTTTATCCAATATATCAGTAAAGCTTCTCTCTAAACTGTATACAGTGGTGCCTCACATAAAGGGCTTAATTCGTTCCGGAGGCCTGCTCTTTAAGTGAAACGCTCTTTAAGTGAAACAGATAGAACATAATGGAAACTCAGATGATTGGGTCCAGAACCTAAAAAATATTCATATAAAAATATTAACTGGATGTAAAAATGATGACAAAACACTGGGATTGAATTCAAAACATGCATTCAATGTGCACGACCCTATGAAGTCTACTTAGGCTGCAGTCCTAAAGACACTTTCCTGGGAGTAAGTCCCAGTGAACACAATGGGGCTTATTACTGAGTTGAGATGGTTAGGACTGTGCTCATAATCCATAGTTTTAGGCTATTCATGCAGAGCAATCCTAAACATGTCTACTCAAAAGTAAACCCCATTGTGTTCAATGGGTCTTATTTCCAGGAAAGTGGGTAGACATGGTTAAGAGGCTGCAATCAAAGACACTTTTCTGGGAGTAAGCCCCATTTAACACAATGGGGCTTACTTCTGAGTAGACATAGTTAGGAGGCCACAATCAAAGACACTTTCCTGGGAGTAAGCCCCACTTAACGTAATGAGGCTTACTTCTGAGTAGACACGGTTAGGAGGCTGCAATCAAAGACACTTTCCTGGGAGGCTTACCTGGGCTGCTGCTGGAGCTTCAAGGTGATCAGCGGGGGCACTTGGGGGCAGCTGCCTCTGGCACCCCCAGGCAACTGCCCCCAAGTTGGGGGCAGGTAGAGGCAACAGCACTGGCCGGCAGCCCTTCTAGAGAGCCTCCACATGGAGTGTCAGGAGTGCATAGCACGTGTGCCCATCGTGCGCTTGCTTGTTAAGTGAAGCAGAACTTGTTATGTGAAGCAAGATTTCTTGAAATTTATATTTGTTAAGTGAGGCGCTTGTTAAGCGAGGTACCACTGTATATTGGAGAAGACTAACTCAGAACCCCTTTAAATCTTCTCCACAACCTCACTGCCGCTCTCCCTTGGGCATACGGTTGCCATATGTCCCCCAAAACAATCCCGATTTGGGGGGATTGTGTCCACATATGGGCAAATGGGACGGAGGGTCATGTCCTGATTTTGTGGAAGAGAATTATGGCAACCCTATTTAAGAACCAATTTATCACATGTATGGCAGAGATCCTATTGTCTGAAATACTGGAAAGTATGAGAAGCTTTCTAAGAAATTCAGTTATTCTTTCTGAATTGAAGCGGGTTCTTTCTGAACCGTTCACAGTTATATCTTCGGAGCAAAGACATCCTTTGAAATCCACTTTGGGTCCTGGGGGTTCAAATTAACAGTGCTTCAGCTCTCGGGTGATACGCAGGATGCAGAAAATTGAGGGGATGTGTTAGGTGCCAAAGAATAGCCCAAGAGCAGGGCTCGGATTCAAACAGCTGGACCGTTGATCATTCCCTGTGATTTTCCCCTTTTAAAAAAATTAAATTAATTTTCCCATTTAAAAAATTATATGGCATAAACCAATCAAGTGTGTCACACAAAAGAGCAAAAGAAAGAGAAGGCAATTAAGTCAATGGGGCTTATTCCCAGCAAAGTGTGGAGAGTACTGCAGCTTCAGAGCCCCATCCTATGCAGGTCTACTCTGAAGTAAGTCCCAGTATAGTCAACTTACTCCCAGGAAAGTGTGGAGAGGACTGCAGCCTCAGAGCCCCATTCTATGCAAGTCTACTCAGAAATAAGTCCCAGTATAGTCAACTTACTCCCAGGAAAGTGTGGAGAGGACTGCAGCTTCAGAGCCCCATCCTATGCAGGTCTACTCTGAAGTAAGTCCCAGTATAGTCAATGGGGCTTACTCCCAGGAAAGTGTGGAGAGTACTGCAGCTTCAGAGCCCCATCCTATGCAGGTCTACTCAGAAGTAAGTAATTTAATTTTTTTTATATTTTTAAGTTAAAAACCTCCCCACCCCCTGACCCTGGCCCCGCCCACTTCCGGAGAACCGGTTCTTGGGTCGGGCCAGGCCAGGCCCACCCCTGACTGTACCCTTAATGTTTTATGATCACCGTGACTCGATTTTATGATCACATTGTGCATAGATCTGTGGGTGAGTGTGGGATGTGTCTATGTGTGGGGTGCATGTGGGATGTGTCTAGGATTCAAAGTAGGTGCTGAAGCTGATCTTCAAGACGAGTGAGTTTCATGCATCAGGGAAGTTGTTTTTATTGCTACTGATCATCTTTGGTTGCATTTCAACCCACACCATATATCACTTATCACCTTCATAATACCGCTGTTTCATAGCTCTGTACTTTCTGAGGAAGTACAAAGCCTCCAACTCTTTAATCACGAATTCTCCACGAGCGATGAGTTGTTTAATCTCTTCAGGATCCTTCACATATTTGTTTTTTAAGAACGCTGCCTTCAGTCGGGCTCGAAAGTACTCTGCCCCCTTAGGATATTCTCTTCCCATATACAGCAGCTTCAAAACACACAGAAAAACATTGGATCACATGCAAGTTGGAGCACAGAAAAGAGTTGTCTGTATCCAGATTCTCCCTGGAACTTACATTCTTGTAAAGATTCAACACTTCGTATCTTAAAGGACTGGCCATGTTCAGAGATCACGTCCACTTATAGGAACTGGTATTCACCTGGAGAACAATTAGTTTAACATTATATGAAGAATGTTCACATCAAAACAATGAACTCTGACCAGTCTCCACTTTACTCTACAGGAGCCCCCCATTTTCCAACAGTTCATTTTGTGACCTTTCTGCTCTTTCAACAGCTTTGAGTTACACCCAGGACTCATTCATTCCACACATGCATCACTCTTTCAACCTCTCTCTACAGAGGCTAAAATGATCTTCCTTGCTGTTGATTTGCATGTGACATGGTGAGACAGAAAGAGTCTGGGCCAAAAAGACAGAAAGGCGCTGAACCCCCTTAATTTGAACCCCCAGGACCCAAAGTGGATTTCAGAGGAAGTCTTTGCTCCGAAGATATAACTGAACAGTTCAGAAAGAACCCGCTTCAGTTCAGAAAGAATAACTGAATTTCTTAGAAAGCTTCTCATACTTTCCAGTATTTCAGACAATAGGATCTCTGCCACACATGTGATAAATTGGTTCTTAAATAGGGTTGCCATAATTCTCTTCCACAAAATCAGGACATGACCCTCCGTCCCATTTGCTCGTATGTGGACACAATCCCCCCAAATCGGGATTGTTTTGGGGGACATATGGCAACCCTATGCCCAAGGGAGAGCGGCAGTGAGGTTGTGGAGAAGATTTAAAGGGGTTCTGAGTTAGTCTTCTCCAATATACAGTGGTACCTCGCTTAACAAGCGCCTCACTTAACAAATATAAATTTCAAGAAATCTTGCTTCACATAACAAGTTCTGCTTCACTTAACAAGCAAGCGCACGATGGGCACACGTGCTATGCACTCCTGACACTCCATGTGGAGGCTCTCTAGAAGGGCTGCCAGCCAGTGCTGTTGCCTCTACCTGCCCCCAACTTGGGGGCAGTTGCCTGGGGGTGCCAGAGGCAGCTGCCCCTAACTGCCCTCAACGATCACCTTGAACAGGGGTCCTCAAACCACGGCCCGGGGGCCGGATACGGCCTGCCAGAGCCCTCAATCCGGCCCGCGGGCACTTTTAGAACCCCCCAGAGGCCTTGATGCCGGGTGCACGAGTGCAGGAGGAACTGAGCAGGAAGCGCGCACACCTGTTGCCACTTCTCCGCAGCACCAGGGGTTCCCTGGCTGGTGCACACGCCCTTCCCGCTCAATCGCTGCTTCCTGTTCAGGAATCAGGAAACTCCTGTGTCCTTCCCGCTCAGTTGCCAGCTTGTAAGTCACACTTTCCTAGGATGGATGGGGCTCTGATGCTGCAAGCCTGCCACACTTTCCTAGGAGTAAGCCCATTACTTCTTTGTAGGAATGGATGGATGGACGATGGATGGGGCTCTGATGCTGCAAGCCTGCCACACTTTCCTAGGAGTAAGCCCATTACTTCTTTGTAGGAATGGATGGATGGATGATGGATTGATGGGGCTCTGATTCTAACGATGGGGCTCTGATGCTGCAATCCTGCCACACTTTCCTAGGAATAAGCCCATTGAGTATCATGGAATTTACTTCAGTGTAGGAATGTGTCACAGGCGCGGGGTGTGGCTTGCCAGGAGGAAGCTATATTCCGGCCCCCGACAGTGTCTGAGGGACAGTGAACCAGCCCCTTGTTTAAAAAGTTTGAGGACCTCTGAGCTTGAACCTCCAGCAGCAGCCCAGGTAAGCCTCCCAGGAAAGTGTCTTTGATTGCAGCCTCCTAACTATGTCTACTCAGAAGTAAGCCCCATTGTGTTAAATGGGGCTTACTCCCAGGAAAGTGTCTTTGATTGCGGCCTCCTATGTCTGCTCAGAAGTAAGCCCCATTATTTAAAGTGTCTTTGATTGCGGCCTCCTATGTCTACTCAGAAGTAAGCCCCATTGTGTTAAATGGGGCTTACTCTCAGGAAAGTGTCTTTGATTGTGGCCTCCTAACTATGTCCACTCAGAAGTAAGCCCCATTGTGTTAAATGGGGCTTACACCCAGGAAAGTGTCTTTGATTGCGGCCTCCTATGTCTACTCAGAAGTAAGCCCCATTGTGTTAAATGGGGCTTATTCCCAGGAAAGTGTCTTTGATTGCGGCCTCCTAACTATGTCTACTCAGAAGTAAGCCCCATTGTGTTAACTGGGGCTTACTCCCAGGAAAGTGTCTTTGATTGCGGCCTCCTATGTCTACTCAGAAGTAAGCCCCATTGTCTTAAATGGGGCTTACTCCCAGGAAAGTGTCTTTGATTGCGGCCTCTATGTCTACTCAGAAGTAAGCCCCATTGTGTTAAATGGGTCTTACTCCCAGAAAAGTGTCTTTGATGGCAGCCTCTTAACCCACTTTCCTGGGAATAAGACCCATTGAACACAATGGGGTTTACTTTTGAGTAGACATGTTTAGGTTTGCTCTGCATGAACAAGCGCCTCACTTAAATATAAATTTCAAGAAATCTTGCTTCACATAACAAGTTCTGCTTCACTTAACAAGCAAGCGCAAGAGCAGAAAGGCGGGACTGGCTTCCCAGTAGACCTGCCTGAGGCTGCTGTCACTGCATTCTCCAGCACCACCTTCGGCCTCCCCTTAAGTGGAGGGCTAAGGCCTCCTCCCCCCCCCCCCGCCTCCAGGGCACCCCCAGGGCGAAGGGGCCCTACCTGCCCCTCGCTCCATGGCGTCAGCTAGAGGAGAGGCGGTGAAGGGAGAGAAGCCACTACTGCGCATGCGCGGAATGAATAGGGCTGGTTCTGCTCCTGCTCTCAGTGCCTCGGGCGTGACGTCACAAGGGGCGTGGCCGGCACCCGCTCTCTCTGCGTCCTCGGGAGGGCCTTTTGGAAAGAAGCCAATGAGCAGGCAGGACACAAAGGTTGCTAGGCGACGAAGGGGCGGGGCTGTAATCGGGCTCTCAGCCTCAGTGTTTCTCAAAGTGGGGGTCAGGACCCCTTTGGGGGGGGTCGCCTAGAGCAGTGTTTCTCAAAGTAGGGGTCGGGACCCCTTTGGGGTCACCTAGAGCTTTGCTGGGGGTCGCCTGAAGACTCCTGGTGCAGGGGCCAGGTCAAGCTTGCCAGACCTCCAGCTGTAGCTGCACATGCACTGGGGCTGACTGACAGCCTCAGGTCCCGATCCTGTGTATGCCTACTCTGAAATGAATCCCATTATAGTCAGGGGGCCTTTACTCCCATGTAAATGTGGATAGGATCGCAGCCTCAGGGCCCGATCCTATGCGTGCCTACTCTGAAATAAATCCCATTATAGTCAGGGGGCCTTTACTCCCATGTAAATGTGGATAGGATTGCAGCCTCAGGGCCCAATCCAATGCATGCCTACTCTGAAATAAATCCCATTGTGTTCAGTGTGTACATAGAACACACATTTCATTTGTAGCAATGAAAATACATCCTGCATGTCGGATATTTACATTACGATTCACAACAGTAGCAAAATTACAGTTATAAAGTAGCAATGAAAATAATTTTATGGTTGGGGTCCCCACAACATGAGGAACTTATAAAGGGGTCATGGCATTAGGAAGATTGAGAACCACTGCCCTAGAGCATCCCCAGCAGGTGCTTGTCGAGCCTCTGCTTGAAGATCCTCAGTGAGGGGGAGTCCACCACCTCCCTCGGCAGTCTGTTCCACTGCATGTTCTAGTACATATTCATCTGGTACATGTATAGTATGTACATGTGTAGTACATTTGGTACATGTACTACATGTATTACCCAAGCAGCAGATCCCCCCTCTCCATGCCACTGAATTAGTCCAATGGAAAGGCAGAGCCAATACAATTGGATTCAGCTGGCGTCGCAGGGCTGGGCTAAGCACAGGAGCTCACCCTGTCTTGTGGGGCAGACCCGAGTCTCGAACCCTGGCCTGCTGGTTAAGAGGCACAGCGTCTTAACTGCTTGCACCACCCACACTATGTCAACATAAATGTCTCCCTTAGTTTCTCTGGACTGTATTATAAGTCCCATAGAACTCAATGCGACTTACTTCTAAGTAGACATGCTTTGAATTGCACCTTTACTGAACACAGTGGGACTTACTTCTGAGGAAACATTTGCAAGATTGCACAAGTTAGTTTATATTTGAATTTCTTAGGGACTCACTCCGAGGGTGTGGATAAAATAAGCTTGAACTTTCTATAAAGTGTAATTAGAGATTTACAATTTAATAAGTGTCAGGAAAAAGTATTTGCTGCTGTTGTTGATGATGATGGTGGTGGTGGTGATGATGATGATTAGTTTTATTGGGGCAGAACTATGAACAGGGGAGGGGGCCTTGAGCCATTATCATATCATATCATCATCAGACTGGATTAGTTGGGAAAGCAGTGGGGATAGACCCACATAAGAACTTGGAGGTAGAAGAGTGGCATGTGGTACAGTCCTCTCCTAAATCACCATTATTTTTCTTGCTATTCCAAATTGTGTTGCTTTACGAGACTCAAAGCAGAGCTTATCTCCCTCCAGCCCGCAGAGATCACTGTGACATTTGCCGCGTACATGGATGTCATCATATCTGCTTTGAAGTTCAAACCACTGAACCTCCACTGCAATTTTAAAGGGAGGAAAGAAAGACACAAAATTCAGTTTAATGAGGTTCTCGGAGCAAGAAACAGAGATTTACTGGCATGCCTTTGATTCCACCATCAAGCCCACTCAGGATTCTTTACATGCTGGACATTTAAGAGATAATTGTCCTAAAATTTCAAAGCCGAGTGTATAAAGGTTTCACAGGGACTTACAATAATGTAAGCAGTGGAATGGGGATTGGAGAGGTCATCTAGTCCAACCCTGTTATTGTATCCTTTAAGAATTACTTAGAATCATAGAACTATAGAATCCTACAGTTGGAAGGGACCCAGTAGGTCATCTAGTCCAACCCTCTCCCTGTAGCAGGAAATCCTCCTAGAGCAGCGTTTCTCAAAGTGGGGGTCGGGACCCCTTTGGGGGTTGCCTAGAGCTTTCCTGGGGGTCGCCTAAAGACTCCTGGTGCAGGGGGCCAAGTCAGGCTTGCCAGACCTCCAGCTGTAGCTGCGCGCGCACTGGGGCTGACTGACAGCCTCAGGGCCCAATCCTATGCATGCCTACTCTGAAATAAATCCCATTATAGTCAGGGGGCCTTTACTCCCATGTAAATGTGGATAGGATTGCAGCCTCAGGGCCCGATCCTATGCATGCCTACTCTGAAATAAATCTCATTATAGTCAGGGGAGCCTTTACTCCCATGTAAATGTGGATAGGATTGCAGCCTCAGGGCCCAATCCTATGCATGCCTACTCTGAAATAAATCCCATTGTGTTCAGTGTGTGCATAGAACACACACTTCATTTGTAACAATGAAAATACATCCTGCATATCGGATATTTACATTACGATTTATAACAGTAGCAAAATTACAGTTATAAAGTAGTAACAATAATAATTTATGGTTGGGGGTCCCCACAACATGAGGAACTTATAAAGGGGTCACAGCGTAAGGAAGATTGAGAACCACTGCCCTAGAGCATCCCCGACAGGTGCTCGTCGAGCCTCTGCTTGAAGATCCTCAGTGAGGGAGTGTCCACCACCTCCCTTGGCAATCTTTTCCACTGCATGTTCTAGTACATATTCATCTGGTACATGTCTAGTATGTACATGTCTAGTACATTTGGTACATGTACTACATGTACTAGTTCTGTATGTGTCTGGTACATCTGCTACATGTGGATCTGGTATGTCTAGTATGTACACATCTAGTACATTTGTTACGCATCAAGGTCATGCATGTGAAGAATTTAAGCACAGCAAGGTTAAGCACATCATGCTAAACAGGCCCAACATTCTTATACACTGAATTTTTAATGCAGGGACTTGACACAACATGAACAGCCAGTGCAAATCAGTTTTGAAAACTGCTTTTCTACTGCTGTAGTCAAGCAATCATACATTCTTCAGCTCAGCCAAGCAAAGGCAAGGAGTCTTTTGCATTTCTATTTGCTGACTGCCTTTCTACAACAGGAAGAAAAGCTGTTTTAAAACCATTATAAAGTGATTCACTATTTATTTATTTTAAATACAAGTGTCACTTATTTTCCACTATGAATCCATTCTGGAACCTTCCATGGAATAAAAAAAAATGCAAATAAATAAAACAATTGAAAAATAGATTTAAAGACCTACTTCCAGATTTCTTGCTCCTCTATTACATCTAATGGAATAAGGTAGAGCCTCAATATCTGCAGGGTTTGATTCTGGATCCAGGTTGGGAAGACCCTAGTTGGGCTGTGGGTGGCACAAGTGGTTAAAACACTGTGCCTGTTAAACAGAAGGCCAGGGTTCGAGACCCAGGTTGGTCCCACAAGACAGGGTGAGCTCCTGTCCTTAGCCCAGCTCTGCGACGCAACTGGAACCAATTGAATGGCTCTGCCGTTCCATTGGAATATTTCAGTGGCACGGAGAGGGGGGATTTGCTGCTTGGGTAACAGCCTATCCTCCATAACAATCTAACCCAGGCTTTCATGCTTCGCATGCAGCGTATGCAGCACAGAGCACAATACCATAGTCTTCCAAGACTGACGGAGGCCTGCTTAGTGAAAACCTATGGGAAATTCATATTGCAATCCAGAGTAAATTGTTCTTACGTCGGAACAATGACTCCCCGGAGTTACTCTGCATTGTGCTCTTACTCTCAGGAAAGAGTGTTCAGGATTGCTGCTCAAGACTAAGAGCACAGTCCTTACCATGTCCACTCAAAAGTGGACTGATGGATGAGTTCATCAGTTCGAGACTGATGGATGCCAATGCGACACTGAGCCCTTGGTATCCACATCTGATCCTTGACCCCACATGGATATTTATTTATTTGTTTGTTTGTTTGTTTATTTATTTATTTATTTCAAATTCCACGAAGAATGAAATCTATTGGGGGAATGAGTCCACTGCAATTACTTACTTAAGGGTTACACCTGGCACTCTGGACTCCTCCTCCCCCCCCCCCAAAAAAAAAAACAACAACAAAAAACCCTAGAGATCTACCTGTAATCAGTACAATTAGTAAAGAGCTACATAATGATTTGAGTCAGGACATCAGACGCCTTCCTGTGATGCATGGACCAGATGCAGACATTAGATTGCAGCATGCCAAATGGCCACTAAGTGGCGCCCCATCACCAAGCAGAACTAGGGACTTCCATCAAAGTCTTTGAACTCATCCTGTGGCCTAATTTCACTACTTTAAGGGCTAATGACATGCAAAAGCACATTCAATTTTTTCATTTTATTTGGGGGAAAAAACAGCACCAGAAATGAGCATCATTTGGCAGTGCCTCTGAGCATATAGTTGAAAAGCATTAGGTTAGACAGACAGTCGGGATAGGGACAGGAAAGGAAAGACAGACAGGAAAGGAATGGACAGACAGATGGGAAATCAGACACAGATAGATAGACAGACAAAGAGACAGACAGATAGGGTTGGATATCCAGAAAAAATTCCTGACAGTTCGGGCGGTTCGGCAGTGGAAGAGATTGCCAAGGGAGGTGGTGGACTCTTCCTCACTGGGGATCTTCAAGCAGAGGCTCCAGCAGCACCTGTCGGGGATACTCTAGGGGGATTTCCTGCTGCAGGCAGGGGGTTGGACTAGATGACCTACTAGGTCCCTTCCAACTCTAGGATTCTATGATTCTATAGGGTGAAATCCAGAGTAACAACAGGGAGTCCTTGCTCCAGAGTAAGAACAAGTTACTCTGGATTGCAATATGAATTTCCTATAGGTTTTCACTAGGTGATGTAGTAACTTCAGGAGCACATAAAGTCTCTTATGTGCTCCTGTTGTTACTCTGGATTGTGCCCCATAGATAGATAGATAGATAGACAGACAGACAGACGGACGGACGGACGGATAGCCTGTCACCAAAGAAGAAACAAAAGATTGTCCCACATTGTTCCCCTTGCAGGTGACCATATATTTATTTGTCCACTTTTCCTAGGACATGTCTTCTTTTTCAGCCTTGTGTCCTGGAAAAAAAAAATCTTTCATTTTCCTCCCTCTCCTTGTGAGCAGAAAGCATGTAGCCTGCTTATAATCCATAAATTATAATTATATGCGATAGTTTTAACGTAATAATAAGCAATATACTGTTTGAAAATATATATATATGATTGGTTTTAGCTTTTATTTTGTCATGTCCTACATTGCGCTTGGGTGTCCTCTTTTTTGTTTATGACATACGTCACCTTGATAGAGAAATCTAGTTTTGTTTTATTCTCAAACCAAAAATGTCTTGCAGAGTTTGCACAGCCTGAACCAGTTCTGTTTAAAAGAATGAACTAGATCTTGGGTGCAATCCAGAGTAACTACGGGGAGTCCTTGCTCCGGTGTAAGAACAATTTTCTCTGGATTCCAATATGAATTTCCCATAGGTTTTCACTAGCTGGTGCCATAACAATGACGTAGTAAATGTCTCTTATGTGCTCCGGTAGTTACTCTGGATTGTAGGGCTTGTCAAGGGTTACAACCGGGGTGGTGGTTTGAGAGATAAAGAGAATAAAAATAAACAGAAGGAATGCAATGCATTTTAATTTTGAAGAAAGGACACCAGGGACCAGTGGGGGGTTTTAGCATCATCCTCTTCAGGGACGAACAAACAGCTTTTGAACGAAAGCAATATTCGATGTGGGAAGAGATTGTTGCTATGGCAATTCTGAGTTTGTGCCTCTATCCCTGCAATCCAGAGTAACTACAGGGCATGTAAGAGACATTTACGTCAACGTAGTTAAGGCACCACCTAGTGAAAACGTATGGGAAGTCATATTGCAATCCAGAGTAAATTGTTCTTATGTCGGAGCAAAGACTCCCCGTAGCTACTCTGGATTGCACCCTCAGAGCACAATCCTAACTGTGTCTACTCAAAAGTAAGCCCCATTGTGTTCAATGATTTTTACTCCCAGGAAAGTGTCTTTAGGATTGCAGCCTAAGTCTCAGTTCAGAGAGACTGAGATTTCTGAAAGGATGCCCTGGATGACAGATGATGATACAGGATGATGATGATGGGTAATGATGCAAGTGCCCGTGGTAGACTTTGGGGAACTGCAATAAGGCAACCGTTCCACAAAGGGCCACTGGTTGGGAAATAGGGGTCTCAGCAGCGCATGATGCTCAATGCACATGTGAAGTGGACGTTCCAAGCCGAAAGAATGCAATGCTTGAAAGTGGTGGTGGGACGGGTAGGTTGAGGTTTGGCAGGACAACTGCGATGTCACCCCAGAGCATCACATGAAATCACCAGTCCAAACAGCAGACATATTCAGTGCGCCAATTCTTGGAATAAACTAACCCTACAATCCAGAGTAACTACGGGAGCACATAAAAGACATTTACATCAACATAGTTACAGCACCACCTTGTGAAAACCTATGGGAAATTCATATTGCAATCCAGAGTAAATTGTTCTTTCATCGGATTTGCCAGTGGACAGTAACTCCCTGTAGTTACTCTGGATTGTGCCCTAAGTTGATGGAGGTTGTATTGTTTGAAATGCCAATAAAAGTATCTGAATCCGAATAAACCAAGTTACTGTATATTTTTGAATCGCACCTTTTTCAGCCGAATTCAATCTCCAAAATCAGGGTGCTTATTAGATTTGAGGGCACATTAGATTTGAGTTAATTTTATTATTATTTTTCAAATTTTGGGTGGAAATCGTTCACTTTGGGGTGAAACTGACCCTGTTGCTAAACTTGGGTCTGCTGACCAGTGCCAAGGAAATGGTGGAGAATTCACTGTCCGAACCCCTTTGTGTTGTGCGGTTGTAACAAAATAAGGGCCGAGCAACCACAAAGCCACAAGGCAAACTCACAAAACATTTTTTTTTCATGCGCTTGGAGATCGCCTCCAAGAAGGCGGCTGTAATAACTCCCCCGACGGACATCCATCACTCATTAATTAAATAACGGTGGTATCATGGCACTACACCGCAGCTATAATTTCCCATCCCATCAGTCTCTGGCAGAAAATGAAAGGTCACTTTTATAAGTGGATTTACTCTCGGGCCGTGATCCGTTTCATCCCAAAGCCGACAATTATATTAAAGTTATGAAATCTAAAGTTTAATGCAATCTCAGTTTTCTCTCTGCTTTCTGTTGTCTGGAAAAGTGTGGAAAGATCCTGGATCCAGATTTTTTTCCCTTTTCTTTCAAAAATGGGAATGTGGGGGCTTGTCTGGAGTTACGACAATAAAGGGCAGGGAGTGTTTCTGAGCTCTCGGCTACACCACAAAGCTGGGAAGAATCCGGATATTAACTGTATCCGCAAAACTAGAACCAATCGGGCAAAATTGATGCCGTTTCTGGATTCAGCACCCCCAAAATACCCTAAAGTTGTTCGAACATCCTTAGCAACTTAAAAATATGGGGTTGTGCTTTTTTTTGGGGGGGGGGGGAATAGATCTGTGTTATTCACTGATTATAATTGTAGCAGGTGTATTGCTATTGAAGATAGATATGGTAGATTTGCCGCTATATTCTTTTCCCATATCATACACTGGGAATGGATTCTGTATCCTATAGTTCAGAGTCTTCCCAAATCTTACACAGGGAATAGATTCTGGTACCCTATAGTTCAGAGTCTTCCCAAATCATACAACGGGAATGGATTCTGCTACCCTATAGTTCAGAGTTTCCCCAAAACTTACACCAGGAATGGATTCTGGTACCCTATTGTTCAGAGTTTCCCCAAAACTTACACCAGGAATGGATTCTGGTACCCTATAGTTCAGAGTTTCCCCAAAAATTACACCAGGAATAGATTCTGGTACCCTATAGTTCAGAGTTTCCCAAATCATACACCGGGAATGGATTCTGGTACCTTATAGTTCAGAGTTTCCCCAAAACTTACACCGGGAATGGATTCTGGTACCCTATAGTTCAGAGTCTCCCCAAATCATACAACAGGAATGGATTCTGGTACCCTATTGTTCAGAGTTTCCCCAAAACTTACACCAGGAATGGATTCTGGTACCCTATAGTTCAGAGTTTCCCAAATCATACACCGGGAATGGATTCTGGTACCTTATTGTTCAGAGTTTCCCCAAAACTTACACCGGGAATGGATTCTGGTACCCTATAGTTCAGAGTCTCCCCAAATCATACAACGGGAATGGATTCTGGTACCCTATTGTTCAGAGTTTCCCCAAAAATTACACCAGGAATGGATTCTGGTACCCTATAGTTCAGAGTCTTCTCAAATCATACAACGGGAATGGATTCTGGTACCCTATTCAGAGTTTCCCCAAAAATTACACCAGGAATGGATTCTGGCACCCTATAGTTCAGAGTTTCCCCAAAATTTACACCGGGAATGGATTCTGGTACACTATGGGGTTAGTCTGCAAAGAAATATAGCTCATCTCTGTTCCTCTATAAATTTGAGGAAGGGTGAGAAAACTGTCTCGGCTGGTCTGCTTCCAATTGAATTTAGCATTTAATTTGGACAGCCGATTCTCCTTCTAATCTTGATCTCCATTCAACCAAAGCCATAATTGCATGTCAATCACTCTTGCCTGTTTAGACTGCTCCTCCGCCTTCTTCTCAGGCTGCCCCAAACCCCAGCCCCTTAAATTAAATTAGGTCTAATTAGATCGAGCAAGAAGGACAGATTGCTTATCGCTGTCATGGGTCCCATGAGAGAGGCGTGAAGCCCTCTCGCTCATGGAGGTCTTCTAACCCCGATCTTAAGTAGGGTCAGATGCTCTGTCTTTTGCAATTTTGTCTCCCACCAATCCACTTTGAAAGCCATTGGGTCAAAAGAGGTTATGCCGGCAGCGTTACAATGAATTTAAGGTCTGCTTCCTATATTGAAACTACAATGTGCCTCTTGAGTCCCATAACTCCCGTTTGAGGAACTCAGACTGCAATCCTAAAGACATTTTCCTGGGAGTAAGACCAACTGAACACAATGGGACTTACTTTTGAGTAGGCATGGTTAGGATTGTGCTCTCAGTGACTGGGTATTGTTGGTTCTTTTCTTACTATCAATACACTAGATGATACAATAGCTCAGTTGTGTAAAGAAATACCAAATTTACTTGAATCTAACCTGCACCTTTCTCAGACAAATACACCCCCAAATCCAGAGTAACTACGGGAGCACGTAAGAGACTTTATGTGCACCTGTAGTTACTGCACTACCTAGTGAAAACCTATGGGAAATTCATATGGCAATCCAGAGTAACTTGTTCTTACTCCAGAGCAAGGACTCCCTGTAGTTACTCTGGATTTCACCCATAGTCTCCAAAATCAGGGTCTGCATTAGATTTGATGATACATTAGATTCTAGTAAATATTTATATTGATTAGAAGGATAGGTCAGTATTTAGTTTGACAGTTTACTGTATTGTCATGAAAAATTTAACATAACCCTATTATTGTATAAGTGGGTGGCACAAGCAGTTAAGATGCTGTGCCTGTTAACCAGCAGGCCAGGGTTCGAGACCCGGGTCGGCCCCACAAGACAGGGTGAGCTCCTGTCCTTAGCCCAGCTCTGCAACGCCAGCTGGATCCAATCGTATTGGCTCTGCCTTTCCATTGGACTAATTCAGTGGTGTGGAGAGGGGGGATTTGCTGCTTGGGTAACAGCCTATCCTCCATAACAATCCAACCCAGGCTTTCATGTTTTGCATGCAGTGTATGCAGCGCCAAGCACGATACCATAGTCTTTCAAGACTGATGGAGGCCTGCTGGTGCAATTAAATATAAATCATAACATAATGTTGTCATAATTATTGTCACACTAGCGGAATGAATCCACCATTGCTGGAGTAAAATTTCAAGAATATTTGCGGGCCTGAGGCATGGCTGGGCAATGACAGGGACTGGGCACCGAAGGGTACAGGGAACTGTGGCGGGCAGCAGTAGGCACTGGCAGGCATCCCTACCGGCACCAGGCACCATTTGTGACAGCAGGTACCACTGTGCAGCAGGCAGTTGAAAAGCGGTAGGAAGGTAGGTAGGTAGATGACACCAGCAGGCTCACTGGACAGCAGGCACCTGTGGGCAGGGGACACCACCGGACACTGGGCATCTTTACCGGGCACCATCTGTCAGCAAGCACCACTGGGAACCAGCATGCTCCATCAGGTACCAGTGGACAGTGAGCACCGGGCATCACTACTGGGCACCACAAGGCACAGTACACCACAGGACAGTGGGCAGAGGTCACCAGTGGTCACAACCAGGCACTCCTACTAGGTACTAATGAGCATCCTTATTGGTCCCAGGCACCACTGGGCACAGGGCACCAGATGCCAGGCAGCACCAGGAATCACCCTGCAGGGCACCAGCGGGCACCAGGCACCAGTGAGCAACACCAGGCAGCAGGCACCATCCGGCACTCACTGACTACTAATGGGATTCTGCTTCTGAAAATCAACTGCAAACATGAATATTTGGAGAGAATTGTGTCCATCTCTGTATCATGGCTCCTATTAGAAGCTGGACCTTGTCCCGATTCAGTGGTGCTTCCCTACACTGAGTTTACACAAAGGTGACAGGGATGTTCACCATCCTCATCCTCCATCTTTACATAAAGAAACCAATTTATCAGTCTCCAAGATACAACCCGTTTATTTTCCGACATGGATGTGTTCAACTTTCTGTATTTTGAGTATTTTTCAAGCACTCAACTGTCTGGCGCTTAAAGGGCAATACTTAAGGCCTTAAGCTTTCCCCTCCGAGTTGATTGCATCCCCCACTCCAAGATGATGTTAAATGGAAATGAAATGGGAACAGATGGCCGGCCCGGCAGAGCAGCTGCTAATCTGAATAACCACAGCCATTTTACCTGGAACCAGCCACTGTCCACATCTGGTGCCCTCCAATCAGCCCTGACTGATGCCATAAATCCAGCCATGGGGAGGAACGGGGAGGGGGGCTGGAGCCAATATCCTCTACAGAAGCCTAAAATCGGCCGTGCAATCTCTAGATAAGCACTGCAGAGGACAGCAAGAGGGCCTCTGTGCAGATCTCTTAAGCCCCAGCCTTAATTTATTGGTCGCTGGTACCGAACAAACAACTAAACAACCTTTTAAGTGCAATACTAGCAGAATTGACCTGTCGTTGCAGGAACAACATTTATTTATTTAAAGAATACTTAAAGATATTTGTGAGGAAAGAGGGCACTGCATGGCACCAGATGGCAGAGGGCACCAGCAGGCACAGGAAGCCAGTGTGGGCACCACTGGGCACTAAGCATACACACTAGGCACCACTGGGCACCGTGCACCACCAGACACCCCACCACCTGACACCACCAGGCAACAGATATCACTGGGCACCAGCGCCACCAGGCAACGCAGGGCACCGGGAAATTGGTACTACTGGGCATTGGGCACCACCAAGCACCAAACTGGTTCTTAGAGGGTCCTTACATCACAGAAGGAATGCGCTACCCAAATTTCATGCTTCTAGATCTGGGGATTTGGGCTGAGTGCTGATCAGTAAGCGATTCAACAATGTTCAGTATTGGGATGAAAACATGTTCTACCCCTTTTCGCCCCCTTCTGGTTTGAATTTCTAAAAAAATCAGTGGGTGCCCAGGAAGGAACACCCTCCCCAAATGTTGTGCTTCTAGGTCTGGCAGTTTTGGCTGGGTGTTGATGAGTGAGTCAGTCATTGAATCAGTAACTCTTCAATTTTATATAAATAGATTAAACCATAGGTAGATTTTAAAAGTAGAGGCATCTGGTGAGATATGGGAAGCTGGAGTAGATGGGCATTTGGCCTGATCCAGCAGGGCTTTTAATTAATCTGTGGAACTCCTTGCCACAGGATGTGGTGATAATATCTGGCCAAGAGGATTGGACAGATTAATGAAGAGTCAATCACAGGTTACAAATCATGGTGGTTATGGGCATCCTTCTGTATTTTACAAGCAGACTTATACCGAATGCCTGATGCAAGAGAGGGCGTCAGGATCTCTTGTGGATCTTTTGCTGTCCTATGTGCTCCCTGAGACATACGGTGCTCCACTGTGACATGCATGAAACTGAATTACATCCAGCCTGATCCAGTGGGGTCGTCTCATGCCCTTACCCTAGTCAGTTTTCAAAAGGATTCAAGAATATTGGATTAATTTTTCCGGTACGATTTGCAGCTAAAGACAGTTTTCTTGATCCAGTACAAGAACCTATTTATCTGAACTGGAAATCTATTGATCCAATACAAGAATCTATTGATTGATCTGATTTCTGGACATCTAAAGGTGAAGAGTACTGAAAAAAAATATAATGGAGATGCTTTGAATTAAGATGCCAGAATTGTTCCCAGATAGTCAACCAAAGAAGCCCACAAAGCACCATTCGGAGAAAGTTGTCTCTATAAAATCTGAAATTTATTCCATAGACTTTACCCAAGAAGGACATTCATAGTAAAATACAGGAACACATTCAGAAGTTTCAGGACAATTAAGTGAGAAAACAAAACAATATTAAGCAAAATGAAAGCCACCCCTCCGGCAAGCTAAAATGGGAAATAAGTGTGAAATCAAACCCAGGTACATGTTTTTAAATGAAGTTTTGCAGAACAATTGTGCGGAAATTGTGTGCCTGGCATTGCTCATGCCAAGTGTGATCAACTGCCATGGATCGGTTCCCACAAACACTCTCAAAATTCCAGAGCACTTAGTAGTGTTGTGTGCTTTGTCAACAAGTTGTTGGTGTGCCTTGACTATTTTAGTGTCTTTAGGGCAAAATCCATTAGCAGATATGGGTCCACAGAGATATGTCACCCTCTAGTGTTATCTTATGGAAAGTCATCTTAACTGCTCCGGAGCAAGGGGCTTAATTTCACTTTAGGATACAGGCCTTAGTCATCGTAATGAAAAAGTTTGGAAAATCATTGATTTGTGTCCTTTCTTTGATGGGAATCGCACCCACTTACCCTACAATCCAGAGTAACTACAGGAGCACATAAGAGACATAGTTACAGCACCACCTAGTGAAAACCTATGAGAAATTCATTTTGCAATCCAGAGTAAATTGTTCTTACGTTGGAGCAAGGACTCCCCATAGTTACTCTGGATTGCGCCAATTGCCACTATGCTCTGCAAAAGATATGTGGCAACTTGGAAGAGGCAACATAGGTGCACATGACAATCCCGCAACTGTAGGTTTTAGCCCTTTGCACAGTTGTGGATGTGGATTCGATTTCACCTCCACAGATCCAAAGCAGGGAAATGCACATTTCAAGCTCTACAAGAGAGCAGCCAACACACTCCCGTCGCTCCTATAAAAACATACTCACAAAAATAGACTTTGCAAAACAGCACGGATGCTCCGGTAACATTAATAGTGGCAGGAAAAAGGCCAGGCTTCAAAGCCAGAGCTGTCTTTTATCCCTCCAACTTCAATCGGGTGCAGAAGTCTCCAAATTTAAACGAAAAAAAAATATATACGGTAATTCCTTCCTCCATCAGACACACACACGCTCTGGACCAGAACACGCAACGTCAGCACTCCATAACAAGTGTGGCAGACTTTGGCCACATTGCTTCCCTTGCCCAAAGTGTAGTAGTTATACAGCAGTCACCCTCCAATTTATGAAAATATAAAAATTAAGCAAAATTTAAATAAAATAAAAATTTATCAGCAACGTCGTAAGTGCTGGCCAATAGGTGCTCAACACAACCTGTAACCAAATCGGCGTTGCCTTCGCTCCTGTTGAATAGCTTCATCAGAGCTAGAAGCAGGCAAGTGTGTTTTGAGAGAACAGGGTGAACGGGTTTTAATTTGTGCTATACTTACAATATACGGGTTTTAATTTGTGCTATACGTCCTCATTCTTATTATATACTCTTTATGTTAATTGAGATGGTGTGATTAAAAGAGCTGAAGATGAGCAAAGGCCCATCATCATCATCATCATGCACTAAAATGCATTGGCCTGTTTCATCCTGGAATAGCACCAGATCATGTAACCTCTAGGGGAAAAAAAGAAAGTTTTAGGCTACAATCCAGAGTAACTACAAGACCTTTTAAAACAACGTAGTTACGGTGCCACCCATGGCAAACCTATGGAAAACCTATGGAAAATGCACAGAGCAATCCAGAGTAAGTGCCTCTTACGTCTTCCCATAGTTACTCTGGATTGTAGGGTTAGTTGTTCAGTTTTTAGAGGAAGAACACTAAAAAAATACAGCCAACATCCTCGCCTTGGTTTCACGCAAGGACACCCAGATGTCAGGGCTGTTTACTAAAGCTGCAGACTTCTGCACAAAAATACTTTGGCATAACTATTTTTTTTTTTTTGCTTTCTTCTGTTACTTAAACCATTAGAGGACAGCCATCCAAATGGCGGAGCAGCTTAAAATAACAATAATAATAAAAAACATTAGCTTTCTTGCTTTAAATGTTAACCAAAAATACACCAAGGAAAGACACAGTACACAAATTATATGTTCATACACAAAACTCCAAAGAAACACACCGTTACAACACATGGCAGAGTTATAAGTGGTTATGAAAAGGTTTATAAGTGCCAATGGATACAATGGATACTAAAACAATTCCAGCAAATTTAGAATTCAACAAGGGACACGATCCGTGGCACGTTCCACTATCTCAACCACTTTTTTCCATTGCACGAGTTCAACCAGCAGCCAGGACTCCCCCATACTGTACATTACACCTTTCTTTAAAACTGACTAACCCCCAAATCCTGAGTAACTACAGGAGCACGTGCACCCGTAGTTACTGCACCACCTAGTGAAAACCTATGGGAAATTCATACTGGAATCCAGAGTAAGTTGTTCTTACACCAGAGCAAGGACTCCCCATAGTTACCTCTGGATTTTGCCATTAGGCTACAATCCAGAGTAACTATGGGAGCACATAAGAGACATTACATGCACCTGTAACAGCACCACCCAGTGAAAATTCATATTGCAATTCAGAGTAACTTATTCTTACTCCAGAGCAAGGACTCCGCGTAGTTACTCTGGATTGCACCCTTATTAGAAGAAGGTAAGATTTGCCCCATAAATGGATAGAAAAATGCAGGGGGGGAAAGCCATAGGGAAAAAATTTTAAAAACAAGGACCTCCTATTTTATGCGCAGGAAAAAAGAAAAAGGTTAAAAATTGATACATGGTAATCTGACCTGAATTGACCTGTTATTAGACAAAACCAAAAAACATGCAAATGGAAATGGGGGGCAAAACACTGGGGGGCAACATGTGCCTTTAAATGTGTACTAGTACATGTGCCTAGTACATTGTGTACTAGGGCAACCCTTGGGACGGAACAAAGAAGACTGTTATATAGAAAATGGAATGAGAACACAAAAGCTTACGCACACGTAATTCACAGCTGCTGAACGTGATGCCATGAGAATCAATTCACGATGCGCACCGTGTGTCACCACACTTGCAACGAGTTTTTGTTCACCATCTTTGCACATTATAGTACACAAGAACATTTTTTATTTATTTCTAACATTACCACTTGCTTTGCCGTGGGATGGAAATTCTGGTGTGTTGTCCCTGCTCTCCACAAATATGAGATCAAACCTAGTTCGATGGTTGACGTTTCATTACCAAGCGGTCGATGAAGCCGGCTTAACAACCAGCTCTCGCCAATAAAAATCAACTTGCTCAGGTCAACTGAAAATCATTGACTTTCCGCTACCGGTATTGGCAGTTTGAAGGCTCTGGTTGGAGTCTGGATGGAAAGATGTGGATCAACTGGTCATATAATAGGCTAATATATATTATATATATTGAGCCAGCGGATCAACTGGCTAATATAATATATATATTATTGACCTATTATATGACCTATTATTATATTATATATAATATAATAGGTCATATAATAGGCCATATAGTAGGTCACTGGCCATATAATAACTACTGGAATTGTCAGGATGAATTCTGGACCTCAAAGTGTGAGGGTACTCACACTTTGGAGATGTACTCTTTGGAGGGTACTCTTGGAGACCCAGGTTCGAATCCCATTTAGCCATCCAGAGTAATTATGGGAAGACGTAAGAGGCACATAGAGCAAAATCCAGAGTAACTACCGGGAGTCCTTGTTCCGGTGTAAGAACAACTTACTCTGGATTCCAATATGAATTTCCCATAGGTTTTCACTAGCTGGTGCAGTAACTACGGGTGCATGTAAAGTCTCTTACCTGCTCCCGTAGTTACTCTGGATTTGGGGGTTACTCTGGATTGCTCTATGCATTTCCCATAGGTGGCACCGTAACTAAGTTGGTGTAAAGGTCCTGTAGTTACTGTGGCTTGTAGCCAAAGTCACTCTTGTAGCCTGATCTACTTCACAGAGTTGTTGCAAAGACCAAAGAGGGAAAGAACCAGGTGCAAAACCCTGGATAAAAATGTGAAAAGCATTTATTGTTGACTTTTCTACGTGCCGATTCATTGCCGATTAATCATTTAAGGAAAATTAAAAAGTATACTAAAAAAATCAGGAAACTCTTTGGAATCAGGTCAGATTACCAAGGAAAGAGCTTGTTTGTACACATTCATATATAAAATGTAATTGAAAAACACATTTTCCATATATGTACAGCCAAAATGCTAAAACACGCATTTATGGAGAAACATTCTTATCAAAACCGGGGGAAAGGGAAGTTCTTGTTATTTTTTAAATACAGACACATCAAAACTTTAGTGAACTTTTTACACCATTTAAGAACAAGTTTCACAAGATGTCTTTGGTGATATGTTTGAGGGAAGGAGAAACTGGTGGAGAATTAAAATAATGCATACATCCAACAGTACGAAGGCATGGGGAATAGAAGTGACGATATATATTGTTTTCATTTAACAGTCCTGGTTTGAAAAGCAGCATCAACTAAAAAATATATATATATAAATATATGAAGATGAAATCATGAAACTAGCCTGTACATCTTATGATCACCCAGCCCATATAAGATGTACTTACAGGGAGTCTCCTTGCTTCCTACCGTTCCAATCAACAGCCAAAATAAACGGATCATGACCCCGCGTAAAGGGGATCAGCATATATGTCCCATTGGATTTGACCCAGTGGGACACAAACTGCACAGGACTTGAACTCAGGATTGAAGGATCTCAATATAACCGAAAGATCTCAATATTCTTATGTAACTAGAATCAAGGATTGGACATTTGGGTATATTTATTTCCCCCGCTAGACATTCCATTCCAACATTTATGGAAGATATTACATCTTTTATATAAGGAAATATTCAAATAGCTTAACCCTACAATCCAGAGTAACTACGGTGCAGGTAAGAGACATTTATGTCAACGTAGTTACGGCACTACCTAGTGAAAACCTATGGGAAGTTCATACTGCAATCCAGAGTAAATTGTTCTTACACCGGAGCAAGGACTCCCCGTAGTTACTCTGGATTACACCCTATGGATCCTTCACAAATAGATAAGGATTTTTTCAAATAGCATCCCACGTTAAGGATTTTTTCCCCCGTAGAACTCAGTAGTTGGTCACTCAGAGAGGAAGGCACTGGAGAAGCAAAGCTCAGGCATTCCTATGGTTCTCAAAATCAAGTTCAGAATTATTCACAACTCCCTTGCAAGGTTGCTAGTAAATGGTCTCTTGCAACGGTGAAGGCAGGCGGACCAGGCAGCATCGTTCAGAAGATCTACACTATCATCAAAGATAATTCTGGTCTGATCTATGCAGTAGCAAAAGAGTAGTAATGAATTACAGTTCAGGTTGCAGCGCAGACAGGTATTTTGGAAGGAAAAAAACTCTCCCTGCAAGCAGAAATCCAGTGCAGCGGGGATAAGCCTCGTTTTCTTGAGGAGCTAGCTTCCTCTCTGCGGAAAAATAAAAGCAAATCCATTAAGGAGCACTCAAAAATCCAGCAAACTTCACTCCAGGATACCACCACAGGATTCTGCCATCTCATTCTGCTACATGTGTTGTTCAGAAGGCCTCTCTTTGGTGCAACGGAATTGCAAGGCTGGTTGAAATTTATTGCAATGCAGACCATATCATTTCAAGCTGCTGGTGGAAGATGCATTTTTGAACTGGGACAACAGGTTTCCCTTTGAAAAAAATGCATGCCAAGGAAAGGGCTTGTCTGAACTGTTATTTTTCTGACATTTTTCTATATTTTATCTGACATTTTTCATAGCTATAAAATGTTTTTTTTTTTAAATAATCGCCACATTCGTGGTACAGGCCAAAAATCTGAATATTTTGCAACACTTCACCACCTGCTGATTGCACAAACTAGGCTTTCACAACTATTCAGCAACGCAAGATTGTTATCCTACAATTCTGATTTTGGCAGAAAAATAAGAATTATAGGATAACATGAAAGATAACAATTATTTTGGTAGAAAAACAGGGCTATAAAATGCTATAAAATGAAAAGTCCTCTATGTAAAGCTAGGTTTGGTTGCCTGTAGGACCTGTAGGGCCCTCCCAGTTCCGGATCCACAAGAAAAATCCATTCTCTTCCAACCAAGGCAGGCTTTGCAATGCAGCAGATCAAGGTCGAAATCCACATTTAGCTGATCCGACACGGTTGAACTCTGAGGACTTGCAGCCCTGGTGACAAACCAGTTAAGCCAGAGCATAGGTTTGCCAAGACTTCAGGCTGGATCTAAGTATTCCAGCAAAACCCGTTTGGTGGATGAGCTCAGAAGCATCCCCGGGGTGTGGAGCACATGAGAATATCAATTTTGTTGAACAATGTTCCACTGAATAGTCAGTTCGGGAGGAAAATATGGAGTTCAAACTTCAAAAAAGTTTGAAGCTTTTGCAAACACTGTGATGCCCAATTCTGCCCCATAAAATATGCCCCGGAAAAGGATGCCCCATAAAATATGTTATGCTTTATTTTGCCTTGATCTAACCAAACAATCCCTCCTTATTCTTGCTTGGACACCCTACACAGTTCAAAGAGGTACACTTTACATTCTTCTCCACCGGTCTTCCCTCCCTTCCAAAATTTCAAATGTAACCTTATGTCAAAAAAATCCTTTTGAATTATCTTGATAACAGAAAACTACCTTTTTTCAGAAAGGCAAACTATTATTGTTTTTAATTACTACAAAAAAAGAGACATAATTTTGGCCACTTGATTCGAAGTTTCCAACAATGCTGACTTGACTTCAAGATGAAACTGGTGCCGTTAGAAATTATATGCTGCTATCCAGGGGTGGGCCCGGCCTGGCCCAAGAACCAGTTCCCCGGGGCAGGGGAACTGGGTGAGGGATGGACCCCAACACCGTCACACTGCGCATGCGCCAGGCTTCACGAGCCTGGATGCAAGTGTGTGTCTCCTATGGCAGCTGCGGTGGGCGAACCGGTCCCCGCGGTTCTTGCCAGCCGCCGCTGCAACCGGCTCGCCAGCCGCTGCCAGGTGGGAAGATCCGGTTCGGGCGATTAGGCCCGAACCGGCATCTGCCCACCAGTGCCGCTATCTCTAACCACTAGGACTGGCAGCCTTTCCTCCATGCTGTATTCTGCACCACGTGCTAGAGAAAAAGAATTCAGTATTCGCCCAGTGGAAGCATCATCATCATCATCGTCAAGGAGATTCTGGTTGGATATCCGGAAAAAATTCCTGCCAGTGAGGGCGGTTTGGCAGTGGAACAGATTGCCAAGCGAGGTGGTGGACTCTCCCTCACGGGATCTTCAAGCAGAGGCTCGACAAGCACCTGTTGGGGATGCTCGAGGAGGATTTCCTGCTGCAGGCAGGGGGTTGGACTAGACGACCTACCAGGTCCCTTCCAACTCTAGGATACTAGGATTCCATGATGATCATCATCATCATCAGTGCAGATTGACAGCCAAATTCCATTAGGCCACATTCCTCGTCACTGAAATAGAACATTTGATCTGCTGCCCCCCCCCATTCCCCCAACTTTTTCAAGGTCAGTTTTTTCACTTGGGTGTCCCCTCCACAAAATGATCAAGATCCACTTTTTGCAATGCTCACCCCACAGGTCCCTGGAACCCAAACTTCCCAAAGGCCCTGTCAATGAAACCAGCTATTTGGTGACGGTTACATTCATTGCAGCGTTCCGACTGGCAGTGGACACCGAGTTCCAACAAGAAGCTCTTCCTTTAAGCAGCTCAGTTTCAGTGTTCCCGCAGAGCTCCTCCTCATCCTCGAAGGCTTCAGCGTGGGTTCGATGGAGCTGGGGCATTCCCTGTGCTACACCTATAGGTTTACACATGGCTGGCTTGTCAGGAGAACCCACAAGACCAAAAGTTGGAGGTGAGTCTCCGTCCGCATCGCCCAAGGGTTGGACCCAAGGAAACTTTTTGGTCACTTTGTCCCCTGCAGGCCTGTGCGTGGCAGATTTCTCCACTTGCATCTGTAGAGGCAGATTGGATGGCCTGGCCATGGGTCTCGCCAGCATCCGGTGGTTGGCCCCGTCATCTCGAGGTCTCCCAGGTCCCTCCTTTGGAGATACGACTTCCAGAGACGTGCAAGGTGGCTCTTTCAATGCACCCCACGTGCTCTGGAAAGCCGGCACATTCAGATCGCAGTCCCACAGTTTCGGGTCTTGTGGGGACAGCTCCTCCCCGTACGATACATTCTGCATACATTCAGGCCAAGATGAGACCCTGTCATCACCCTCCCTTTCCTCCGGAGAAGATGAACTATTTTCTTGGCGCAACTTTTTGCCGCCACTCCACTTTGTCCAAAGTTCGCAAGGCTTAAGGCCATTCTTGGAGAGCTGCAAGCCAGCCAACTCAAACTCCAAACTCTCGGTGTCCAGGGAACGGCTTCGCCGGCAGATGGACAGCGGTTCCAGATCAGGGCCGCTCGCCTCCTGAAGCCGCAGGCAGCGCGGCAGGCTGGCCACCCCCCAGTTGCAGCTTTGAAACGCATTCAAGGTGTACGCAGGAAACATTCGCTCATCGCACTCCGCAAAAGATTCTTTTGGAAGGTAGCTATCATCATAGGCCTCGAAGGATGCGGCAATGTCCTCCTCTGTGTTCATCTCAAGATGTTGCTCACACTCCCCTTCCCCATCATGCTCCACGTCAACTATATCAAACGTAACCATGGTTGGGAGGGCAGGAAGGTTCTGGGTAAATGCAGATTCTGAATCTGAGCTCCCAAGGCTTTCAGAGAGGCTGGAGAAGAGGGTCCCACTACTGGTGAACTCCACCAGGGCTTGGGAGAAGCTGACCGCATGCTCCGGTTCAGATCTGCTCTCCATATGGGACTCTCTGAAAACAGGCTCTGTTTGGTCGGCCGGTTCACTTGGTGGACAACTGTGGCAGCCATGGGTTCTGTAGAATGGGTATGTGACTGATTTTTCCAGGGTACGTGACTCAAGGGTTGGACGCTCTGCATCTGAATCCAACATGGCGCCATTCTCCATCAGCTGGAAAAGGTAGCTGTTGTGCATTTTGGGACCACGACTGACATTATAGGGCTTTTCTGGGCTCACCGTTTCTGGACGGTCCTTCCAGTCTTGGTTCTCGTCTGGGTCTCCTGAGCCAAAACAAGGGGCAACCTGCTCACAACCAAGACAACTACGTTGCTTTTCCTGGAGATGCTGGTCTTTGCTGATCATCTCCAGATGTTTCAAGACAGGTTCTCTCTGCATCTCCCAATACAGCAATTGTTTCTGAATAGCTGCCATTCTCTCCTCCTCCGTCTCCATCCCTTCGTTCTTTTTCCCCATCATTCGGGTCAAGTCTTTCTCATCAGGAAGGGAAAAGTCCAAAAACTGGCCAAAGATCTCTGGAGGGGAGGTTTTCCGGTCAAACCAGCACTCATCCCCGTGAGAGGGGCTCATGAGTACGTCATCGGTTTCGTAAAACTCATAGAGCGCATCACCGCTATAGCTGTCCCTCGGAAGGCGGTCCTTCTTGATCTCATCCGCTTCGTCTTCAGGACCTGGGGTGGTTGAGTCATAGTAGCCCTCATCGCTGTTGGGCGCAGATTCTTGTTGGTCGCTATGGGGTGTCAACAGATCCGTGTCCTTCCTTGTTCCTTCAACATAAAGGTGAGCCTCTGGCTTGCCGCCATTCACCTCCTGAAGTTCACAGGTTGTCACATGCTCTGGCACATGCACATCATATGAAGCGTCCACTTTGATGGCCCCATCCCACACCTGCTGGAGATACCCCTCGATCTCGTCAGGCATGGCCATCTCCTCTCCTCCGCCCTGGTACGTCACCAGGCAGGAACTCCGCTTGGCGGCATCCCGGCTGCGTTCAGCAGACGTGGAGCTCTCCGCAATGCTGTCAATGTCTGGCTCGGCGATGATGTCCCCGCAGCCGGTGAATGAGTCAAAGCTTTTCAGGGATGTGACGTCTCCAAACATCAAGCTGAGTTGGTCTCCAGAGGGGACCGAAGGAAGGCTGCTGTCTAAATCCTCCAGCTGGAGCGGATCAGGGAGGGCACCATAAGAAGAAGTGGCCCAGAGGGTACTGTCCAAGTCCACCTCCACATCATGAGAGCCTTCACTGCCTGCAGTCCCCACAGCATTGACCCCTTCAGAGTCCCTTCCATCAATCAGCTGTCCCACCTCCCTGGATTCATCCAGGCTTCCAACAATCCCAGGCAAAGTCTCATTCTGGAAGTTCTCTGAGCTTGTTAGATCCTCCTTTTTAGAAGATTCCCGAACTTCATGGCCGGTCTGCCCCCTCGTTGGGACCTGCTCTTCAGCTGTGGCCCCTCTGCGCACCCACTCCTGCAACTCCGTCTTCTCGGGTTCAACCACCTTGTTCTTCCGGTGGCGCCGGATGCTGCTAAAGAGACCCTTCAGCCCTTTCTTGGGCCGGGGAATAAACAAGGTTTTTTCTCCCCCATTTGACTTCTTCTCAAAGCCCTCTGAGCTGCCCAAGAGAGAGGCAGTGAAACCAGCCCGGAGATTGGCGTCTGACGCCAAGAGAGCGCTTTGGGAAACAGGGAGCAGAGGTGGAGGGAACTCCGTACCCCCATCCGAAGGGCTCCGGAGACGCCCTGACCCTGTGCCTTCATACCCCACTTCGCTGATGCCATCGTGGGTCTTGCTTTTACTCAACCCCTTTTTGGAGACCCCTTTCCCTTGTCCTTTATTCTTGCCCCCAAACAAGCTGGGCAGGGTACAGATGCTTCTCTTCCCCCCAAACAACTTGAATGCCGTCTTTTTCAGCTTGCTGGCGGGTGCAGCGAAGGAGGCATCACTCTGCTCCGAAGGCTGGTCGGTGGCAACCTTCTCCTCCCGAAACTGCCGGCCGCTGTCCCCGAGGTGCCCACCAAGGCTTGACGAAGACCTGGCCCCAGCTTTGCCTTCAAGATACGCTTCTGCAGCAGCCATCCTGGCATGCATCTTCTACCGAAAGCAAAGCTTCTCGCAATAAGGACGCCTTCCTCAACATCCTTTGGCTCATGGATGACCTAGAACAACAGAAGGATAAAGAAACATGAGTTTATTTTATTAAAATAATAATTTTATTGGATTTTATTGCACATGGTAATCGGGATATAATTGGGTAATCTGGAAAACCGCAGATTTTACTATCCATGGGTGCTGGGGTTCCCCTTCCAAAACTTTTTAAATACAAGCATCTCCCACTTTCTGATGGTTCATTTTCTGACAGCTCCACTCTTTCAACACTTTTCAATTATACCCAAAACTCATTCACTCAACATATGCTCCACTCTTTCAACCTCTCTCTGCTTCTCTAAAGGCTAAAATTGTCTTCCCTGATGTTGATTTGCATGTGATGCGGTGATCAAACTTTTTTTGGCATTTCCTTATGACTTCAGTAAATAACCATCATTCAAATACGTAAGATATTCTTTGCCCACTGATGCCATTGTTCATTTTACTGTAATTTGGCTACGTCTTAATAAATATATGTATTTAGGCTTTTGCAAGCGATATGTATGTCTTTTGGATTTGCAAGCTGAAAAAGACAGGGTTCCACTTTTCAACCGTTTTCACTTTTGGACTATCCCTAACCTGTCCAATAAGTGGGGGATGCCTTCATTTAATAAAGTATGTAATAAATTAAAATAAAAATTAATAATTGTAGTAAATAGTAATTGTAATAAATTGCTGTAAATTAAAATAAAATAATGCCATTTGCAGGTCTTTAGAAGTAGTCTTCTGAGCTCCAATAAGCCACTTCAACGTTGCGTTCTGGGGCTAATTGGGACCCAAAAGAGGCTTAAAGGAACTCAAATTTAAACTTCTTGCTCGCCAATGTCCTTCTGCTTCTTTTTTATTTCTTTTTATTTCTTTTTGCTTGTTTCATATAATTAGCTACTTATTGTATTTACTCAAAACGAACGCTCACCTTTTTCAATCTAATTTTGTCTCCAAAATCAGGGTGTGCATAAGATTTGATGATTAATCAGATTTGAGTAAATGTGGTCTTCTGATTTTAAGGATAGGGCACACGTTAGATTCAGTGGAGCATTAGATTTGAGTAAACACAGTTATGTTTGTCAACAGGTGAAATAAATTTGCAAGCTAAACAAGGCTCCACTTTGACATTCATCCATTTTGGATTCGGTTCCTAACGTATACAAGGTATAGGTGCACCTTAATCAAGGAAAACCAGATCCCCCGCTATTGCCCTGCCAGGATCTCCTGAATGCTGGACATACAACTCAGCATGGCATGATCCCTGGTGGATCAGACCAAAGATCCAACTAACTGTGCATCCCATCCCAGTCAAACAGGTGGCACGGTCACCACCAGATCCCTGCTGAACCTGGGCACGCACATGCCATCACCATGCCACCAGCCAGGCGCTCATCCCCTATGAATGTAACTAATCCCCTTTTAACATCCTCGAAGCCAGTGCACATCAGCACCCCTTGCGACAGCACATTCCACACATTCATGTGCAGGGTGAAGAAACGCACCCTTTTGTCTGCCCCAAAACACCTGCCAATCAACTGCAATCGGTGGTCCCAAGTTCAAGCAATGTGGAAACGGACAGAGATCTGCATGCGGTGAATCACTCCGAGTCGTTGAGAAGCACAGGAGGCTGTGCTAGGAAAGGAGGAGACAGCCAAAGGTTGGAGACCTGAACACCTACTCATGATACTCCGAAGCAGGGATCATGAAAGTTTTCAGCCACATCAAATATCTGGCACAGCGTTGAGTGCCAGATAAAAATATTTTAAATATAAAATTTAAGTACAGTAGATATAGATTAATTAATTGATTGATTGATTTCTGCAAGCACCAAAAAACAGCACAGAGATCAAGCACACACTTAAGTTCAATGGGGCTTAAGTTCAATGGGAGTTCAATGGAGCTTACTCCCAGGAAAGTGTCTTTAGGATTGCAGCCTAAGTAGACTTCATAGGATCATGCACACTGAATGCATGTTTTGAATTCCAGTGTTTTGTCATCATTTTTACATCCAGTTAATATTTTTATATGAATATTTTGGGGGTTGTGGAACCAAACATCTGAGTTTCCATTATTTCCTATGGGAAAATCCGCTTCACTTTAAGAGCGTCTCACTTTAAGAGCGTTTCATTTAAAGAGCGTTTCATTTAAAGAGCGTTTCATTTAAAGAGCGTTTCATTTAAAGAGCATACCTCCAGAACAAATTACGGTAAGCTGTTTATGTGAGGCACCACTGTATACTTAAATGCTTTAAGTATGAAAGATATACTATATATATAGTATAGTATAATATATTATAAATATATAATATATTATAGTATAGTATAGTATAAATACTTTTATATATACTTATAAATACTTATTATACAGGACCAACCATCTACATGGATTTCTTAATACATGGATTTGACTCAACATGAAAGGCCACTGCAAATCAGAGTTTTAAAAACTGCTTTTTCTACTGTTGTATGAAGGCTGTCACAAGTTTCATTCGATTTTTCTATCCCAGAATCAAAGCCCTGCAGATACTGAGGCTCTACCTTATTCCATTAGGCGCAATAGAGGAGCAAGAAACCTGGAAATGGGTCTTTAAACCTATTTTTTCTATAGTTTTTCTTTATACACTGATTTTTTTAATCCATAGGAGGTTCCAGAATAGAACCCTAGTGGATAACAAGGGATACCTGTATATACATATACATATTTATAATTATATACACTATACAGTTTATACTTTCTAATGTATTTACATACTGATTTGATTTTGGGGGTGTCAAAATTTTCCTGCTTGATGATGTCATTTCTGGTGATGACATCACTTCCAGGGTTGTGACATCACTACCAGTGCATCCCAACAGACTGTCATTTTTTTTAAAAAAATGGATCTGGATGCTAAAAAATTTGGGAACCACTGATCCAAAGCCCTTTCAGTGTGTGCACACATACCCTACTATCCAGAGTAACTACGGGAGCATGTAAGAGACATTTACGTGACATAGTTATGGCACCACCTAGTGAAAACCTATAGGAAATTCATATTGCAATCCAGAGTAAATTGTTCTTACACCAGAGCAAGGACTCCCCGTAGTTATTCTGGATTGCACCCATAAACTCACACAAGACACACACACAAAAGACATGTATACATCATAAAATTAAAATCAATAAAGACGTTATTTAATGATGATACTTATATTTCATAAGATATTGATAATGATATTGACTATTGATAAAATAAAGATATTTAATAAAATTAAATATGCCACCATATTAGACTACAATCTGTTGATTTTGCCCATTTTATGACCACCTTTTGCTCCCATTGCACCCTTAAGACCCCCTAGCACACAATTTTCTGGCCATCAGACCCAGTAGAAGATCAAGTACATGATTAAACCATGGGGGGAGTATACCATGGGGGGAGTATACCATGGGGGGAGTGAGTATACCATGGTTGGGGGAGGACAGCTGATCAGAGCAACCCTTCCTAAATCTAATCCAGCCCAGGTCAAACCAGCCATGGCTAATACTCAACCAGGGTTGGAACCAGAGTGACCAGAAGTCATAAACAAAAAGGAGGCTAAGGGCTTCCAAAATGTAGGACATCCAAGAAAAATGTAGGACATGTCAAATTAAAAGCTAAAAACACATATATTGATTTCATACAGTCATTTTAAATACTATATTATTATTATTATTATTATTATTATTATTATTATTAATTTTAAAACTATTAACTATAAGTTATTACATATGAATTATTATTTCAAGCAGGATACATGTTCCTGCTCACAAGGAAAAGGAGGACAAAGATTTTTTTCCAGCACAGACGGCAAAAAAATTAAGGGGAAAAAGGATACCATTAATGCAATCCTAAGCTTATCTACTCAGAGTCCTATTGTATTCAGTGGGGCCTAGGAAAGTGTGTTTAGGATTGCAGCCTATATTACTTATTATGAAATATGGAAGAGGACATACGGTCATTCTATACCATACTTACATACCATATATACCATACTTACTCAAATCTAACGGTAAATTCTATGATATACAAAAATATACCATATTTACTCAAATCTAATGCCTATTTTTTCAGCCAAATTTAGTCTCCAAAATCAGGGTGCGCATTAGATTTGATGGTTAATTAGATTTGAGTAGATGGGGTGTTTTGCTTATAAGTATAGGGTGTGCATTAAATTTGATAGTGCACTAGATTTATATGTCCTAACTAGAAAAGAGGAACAGGCACCCAAAATGTAGGACATCAAAGAAAAATGTAGGACATGGCAAAAGAAAAACTTAAGACACTAACATATGTTGTTTTCATGTGGTCAGTATGATCTTATCACTGACTGTACCACTGATTATAATACCACTGACTATAGTACTTAGTATTAAATGTAAAACTATTATCTATAATTTATTACATAATTTATGATTACAAGCAGTCTACATGTTGCCTGCTCACAAGTAAAAGTAGGATAATGAAGATTTTTTTCCAGGACAAAAAGCTTTAAAAAAATGATGTGTCCTGGAAAAGGAGGCCATATGTTAACTCTGGATTAGGGTTACCATATGTCATAAATGCAAAAGGGGACAAGACACCCCAAAATGTAGGACATCCAAGAAAAATGTAGGACACATAAAAACAAAATCTAAATACACTCATGCATGTTGATTGCATAGGTTAACTTAAACACTATGGCTCCAATCCTAAAGGCACTTTCCTGGGAGAAAGACCCATTGAACACAATGGAGCTTACTTTTGAGTAGACATGGTTAGGATTGTGCTTTATATGGCTGATTAAGTTTAAAACTATTATATATAATTTATTAATACCAATATATAATTAATTCCAAGAAGGCCAAACACTATATTACTTATTATTAAATTTAAAACTACTGTATTTATTATTTATGAAATACAAATATTATTTACTAAATTACATGCTTCCTGCTCCCCAGGAAAAAGAGGACAATGAAGATTTTTTCCGGTCTAAAAAAGAGGACATGTCCTGGAAAAGAGGACAGATGCTCATCCAGGTTGGGACCCCCCAGAGCAGGACCCCTGCAGTCCATTCTGATCAGGGTTGCTCAGATCTGCATCCCCCCAATGGGGGGTTCCCTTTGTCTCCTGCCCACATTGCATGGGCTGGTCAGTGTACACGTGTCAGAGACCTGCGTAATGTGTGAAAAGCCCCCATTCTTGCACAAATGGGTTTAGGATGAAAGGGTGGAAGAGGCTGCAAAGGACATAATGGGAAGGGGCTGTGGGAAGGGGGATGTGGTCCCAGCAGCCCCCCCAAGGAGGGATCAGTATAGCGGGGAGGAAGGTGATGGGGGGAGGAAGGTGATCAGGGTAGCATCCAGGTTTTGCAGGCTACAAAGGGACTGCAATGAGCCCCCCCACCTCATCGTGCAGGAATTCAGGCCTCCCCAGCATGCACAATAGATAGGATCGGGCCCTTTGCAAAGTGCTGGGTGGGGTCCATGGGTGGGAATGCAGGTGGCATAGCCAGAGGGGGGCACAGCAGTGAGTTTTTTAGGGATCCTAGTGGCTTTGCCCCCCTTTTGGCTATGCCACTGAGAAAGGCAGGCAAGCAAGTGTCCCTCCCTCCTCTCCCTCATCTCCCTCTTCTTCCTCCTCCTCCTGACCAAGCAGGCCAAGGCTTTGCAAGCAGATACCCCCACCCCAAACCCCCTATTGCAGGGATCCCCAAAGAACTCACCCCCCTGTGATCCCAGGCAAGGCATCTCCTGCTACAAAGTTGCAACCAGCAACCTATTCATGGCTGGCCTTCCCAGGGCAGATGGAGGGGGAGGGGTGGGGAGGGGTGGGGGCACAGCTGGGGGAGGGACAACATCCAGATCCAATCAGCAGCAGCCAGGGAGGGGCTGCCTGGCCAAGCCTCTCCCCCCCCCCCAACCTCCCCAACCCAACCCTGTTGCAACTTTCTTGCAAATCCTACCCATTTGCAAGGCTTGGGCATAATTACTGGGGGGCTCCCTGCAGGATCAGGACCAGGATCCAGCTGGATGCATCATCCACTAGCCCATCAGATGCCCCCCACCACTACCCCCCCCCCAAAAAAAATTAAGCCTGCATCCTGATGCCACCAAAAGTCCGTCTTTTCCAGGACATGTCCTCTTTTTTACCCTTTTGTGTCCTGGGGGAAAATCATTGTCTTCCTTTTTCTTATAAACATAAAGGCTACAATCCTAAAAGCACTTTCCTGGGAGTAAGACCCATTGAACACAATGGAGCTTACTTCTAAGTAGATATGGTTAGGATTGTGCTCATAGCCTTTTTGTAATTAATAAAAGGCTCCAATGCTAACCTCACTTACTTGAGAGTAAGCCCCATTGAGTATAATGGGGGGCTTACATCTGAGTAGACAGGGAGAGGATTACACTCAAAATATATGAGAGCACAATCCTAACTATGGCTGCAATCCTAAAGACGCCTTCCTGGGAGTAAGACTCATTGAACACAATGGGGCTTACTTCTGAGTAGACATGGTTAGGATTGTGCTCTATGTCTACTCAAAAGTAAGCAAGAAAAGTGCCTTTGGGATTGCAGCCTTATTCATTCATTTGATTTATACAATACCGTTATTCCAAATGGCGCATGTAAAACAACAGAATAAAATACAGTTGAAAGCTAGATAAAGGCTGAAATCCTAAACACACTTTCCTGGGAGAAAGACCCATTTAACACAATGGGGCTTACTTCTGAGTAAACATGATGAGGATCACGTTCAAAAGCATTTCCAAAAACCCCAAATGTCATAATAAGTACCGAATTTACCCAAATCTAATGCACCATCGATTCTATTGCGCACCCTATACTTATAATCAAAATACCGTGTTTACTCAAATCTAATTAAGCGTGGAATCCTTTGATGTCCTATATTTGGGGGGGGCCTTGCCTATATTTCAGTTATAACCTATGGCCCCCCAGGATCCGTTTGGTCCAACTGGCTGCATCATCCACTAGACTGCACAGCCCTCAAAAGGACTGCAATCTGATGTATTAAATGTCCTCTTTTTCCAGGACACGTCCTGTTTTATAACCTTGTGTCCTGGGAAAAAAGTTTTCATTGTCCTCCTTTTCCTTGTGTACAAGTGGCAAAGAGCCTTCTTGTCTTTATATATAAAACTGACCACTCACTCGTTCACTCACTCACTGATCGACACTCAGCCCCAAACACTGGCCCTAGAAGCATGAAATTTGGGGACCATATTCCTTGTGTGATATAAGCACCCACTAATAACTGATTTGGTGCCTGCTGGTGCCCGCTGTTACCTGTTGCCTGGCAGGTAAGCCCAGTGCTAGGTTGATGCCTGACGATGATGCCTGGTGGTGCCCACCACCCACTGCCACCCAGTAGTGCCCATTGCCTGATGGTGCCTAATGTGTGGTGCCCAGTAGCGATGCCCAGTGGTGCCCACTTCCCAGTGGTACCCAGTTTTGCCCACTGCCACCCTTTGGGGCTGGTGCCTAGTGGTGCTTTTAGGGATGCCTAGTTCCTGATGTTGCCTGGCACCCAGTGTGTGGTGCCTGGTGGTGCCCAGTAGTGAAGCCCAGTGCCTAGTGCTACCCAGTGGTGCCCAATAGTGCTCTCTGGTTTCCAGTTTGATTACTCTTATGGAAATTGGGTGGGATTTTATAGGGATGAGATGGATGTAAATAAAAACTGTTTGCCACGGCGAGATTTACAGCCTAAGGGGTGGAGGGTACCACCCCCACTGCACCAAGTAAAAAATTGTGAGTGACCTTTTTGTCGTCACATCACCAGGCCACTGTGTTAGCTCACCAGTGCTTGTACTTACCCTGCTTCTGATCTTCATATGGGATGACCTCTCTCTGCCCGCACTGCAGGATCAGTGTATCCCAGCCTCATGCTCAGGGCTTCGATGGGTCACATCACCAGGTTTAGTACATGCTGGCTCAGAAATACAAATCTCAGTGGCTCTGAATTCTCAGCACCACAATGACAACAGGAGCATCACACTCAGCGAGAGATCTCCAAGAAATTCCCATACTTACTTGACTCTAACACACAACTTTTTCAGCCGCCCAAATTGGGGTGCTCATTATACCCACACTTACTCAAATCTAATACGCCACTGAATCTAATGTGCACCCCTATTTTTAAAGACTTGTGATTTCAAAAATGTTTACCGACGATTGTAATGCGCAGCTGTAAAGCCTATAAACATTTAATTTTACTGCATATGAGTTATATGAAAATAAAATGGCAAGGGATTTATGTTATGATTTTTACCTAATTGCACTACTTTCTACAGCAATGTGTTTCTTACATTTTAATCACAATATAGTAAACTGTTAAAATAAATTCTGACCTATATACATATAATAAAAATACATGTATTTAATCAAATATAATGCACCATCGAATCTAATGCGTGCCTTGTCTACCCAACAGTAAGCCCCAGTGTGTTCAATGGGTCTTACTCCTAAGGCTGCAATCCTAACCACATTTTCCTGGGAGTAAGAACTATTGAACACCATGGGCTTACTTCTGAGTAGACATTCTTAGGATTGCACTATAAGTTAAGCTGGAAAAGGATCTTATATTCACATAAATAGAGTATTTGATGGCATTAGATTTGAGTAAATATGGCTTTTTGATTATAAGTATAGGCAGTATTTACCGTACTTCCCAGTTTATAAGACACACTTTTTTTTCTTCCCAAAGGGGGGGGGAATGTCTGTGCGTCTGATAGGGTGATAGGGCCAATCCTGGAGCACCTTACCCCATCATGTCATATGTCGTTGGATTTGTATTGAAGAGCAGAATCCAATGCAACCATCAGTTTTGAGCTATCTCCTTCCTATCAAAAGTTATGATCAAAAAAGTAAAAATCAAAAATATAAAAACAAAAAAATACATTTTTGGCAATTTTTTAAGTGGGTAGGAATTTTGCCCTGGGGGAGTAGGAATTTTGGCCTTCGGGTTCAGGAATTTTGGGTTTGGCATCTGGTCACCCTGGCACAGTTACAATCCTAAGCAACCTTCCCTGGCTTGGAGACTTGCTCCAAAGTAGACATGCACAAGACCTGGTCCCTCCTGCTTCATGCCTGTGCCTCCCTCATTCTTCCCTATCTATCTAGATCCCCTCACCTTTCCCTACCTACCCCCCAAAAGAACCCCCCACCAACTTACCTGCCTTCCTGGACCATTTGCAATGAGATTTGTGCAATAGTCACAAATCACTGACACTAGAGATGATGAGTTTTTGGGGTTTCCAGAAAATTAGAAGAGTGCTTGAAGCTTAAAGTCTTTCCTCATTTGTTAATGACAGTGATAATGGTTCTTAATACCACTGCTGACTTTACACGGTTGAAATATTATTCTGCTATAGTTTATTAAATATATAAGTTCACCATTTGGTTCAGAATACTTTCTTTCTTGTTTTGCTCCTCTAAACTTTGGTGCGTCTCATGGTCCGGTGCGTGTAACAAGCTAGGAAATACGGTAGTTCTTGGGGTTTCCAGAATATTAGAAGATTAAAGCACCCTCGAATCTTATTATGCTTGAACATTAAAGTCATTTGTTCATGACAGTGATGATGGCTCTAAATACATCGGTTTACATGGTTAAATGTATTTATATGGTTGAATGTTTACATAGTTGAATTAAAGAATGTTAAAGAAGGTTCTTAATATCACTGTTGACTTTACATGGTTGAAATATTATTCTGTTATATTTTATTAAATATATTAGTACACCATTTGGTTCAGAATTTTTTGTTTTGTTTTCCTCCTCTAAACTTTGGTGCATCTTATGGTCCGGTGCGTGTAATAAGCCAGGAAATACGGTACTTTAACAATTTATTATATTGTATCGTAAACCCATTGTTGCATATAGCACTGCAATTAGGGAAAAATCGTAACTTAAATGTCATATTATCATTAAAATTGTACATTAAAATCGCCAGTGAACGTTTTTTGTTATCTCAAGCCATTTAAAATAAAGGTGTACATTAGATTTGATGGCACATTAGAGTTGAGGGCTGTGGGTGGCACAAGTGGCTAAGACACTGTGCTTGTTAACCAGCAGGCCAGGGTTCGAGACCCGGGTCGGCCCCGCAAGACAGGGAGAGCTCCTATCATTAGCCCAGCTCTGCGACGCCAGCTGGATCCAATCGTATTGGCTCTGCCTTTCCATTGGACTAATTCAGTGGCGTGGAGAGGGGGGATTTGCTGCTTGGGTAACAGCCTATCCTCCATAACAATCTAACCCAGGCTTCCGTGCTTTGCATGCAGCGTATGCAGTGCTGAGCACGATACCATAGTCTTCCAAGACTGACGGAGGTCTGCTTTTTTTTTTTTAGAGTTGAGTGACTATGAGTATGTAAATGATCTATGGAACTCTTCGCCACAGGATGTATTGATGGCTCCTGGGGGCCTTTTAAAAGAGGTTTAAACAGATTATTGGAGGAAAAGTGCATCACTGGTGGTGTCAAGTTGTGATGATTTTGTTACCTTATCATCTTGTTGTCTTATGTGCACCTTGTGGGTCAGTGTGAGGAGGTACAATGAGCTGGATTCATCACACCTTTGGCGTGCACGGCTCTGTATATGTATGTGATGAGCCTACTGTCCGTGATAGGAAATAGCAGCCACAACATGTTGGCCACGAAGTGCATGAACCCACCACAGTTCAGCGTGGCCAAAGTAGTCACTGGTTAGATTCTAGAGCGAGAATATCATGTACCCTCACCCAGTAAGAAACCCCTTGTGTAATAATTCAACACACAGCATGGGAAAAAATATGAAAATTTTATTGGAATCACAGAACTGGTTTTCAGACTAACATCCCAATACAAAGCATGTCTACTCAGAAGTACATCTCATTATGGTAAATGGGTCTTACTCCCAGGTAAGTGTGATTGGATTGCAACCTGAAACAGTAGTTAGGTTTGAAATATTTGCAGACTTATTGCATGGTTGCATGCATGCTTGTTGGATGGTTTAAGGCAGTGGTTCTCAAGCTTTTCAGCCTGGGACCCCGTTTAAGAATGACAGTCTGTCCAAGACCCCCCAAAAAGTGATGTCATGGCTGGAAGTGACATCATAACAATAAGTTGGTAAAATAAGACATCATAAAAATTAGACATCACTATGGTGTCAGAGCTCCTCCATGGCTACTTGGAAGTACGTCCCATAGTTTTCAATGAGACTTACTCCCAGGAAAGCTGCCTGAGCATAGAATCATAGAGTTGGAAGGGACCTAGTAGGTCATCTAGTCCAACCCCAAATGGTGATGGTGTCCAGTACAAGATTCCTAGATGGCAGAACCCAGCTTTTCGTGACCCCCTGAAGATGCAACCACCCAAGGGGGTCCCGACCCACATCTTGAGAACCTATGGTTTAAAGGCCCTCCGTGGACTGAAAAGGAGATCCTTATGGACCAGGTATCTCCACTATCTTGGCCACAAAATCTACCAGCAGCTCAAACAGGACAAATTCGACACCCCTGAACTGTTACCGACACTGGCTGTCCCCTCAGATACTTTCCAACCATTTCGCCAGCTTAATTTTAATGACACAGAAGTTGATGGAGCTCTTGAGCTTCTCCTCTGGGAGTCCAACCCAACAGCTTAACAGATGTCGGTTAAGACAGTCCCGCAACCCTTGACAATATAATTTGATTTCTAGTGAATAAATAAATAATGCAGACCCTTCCCTGTTCTTCATGGATTCCAGATCTCACTGAACACACACGCAACACACAACCGCTGAATGTGTGTTCTGGCCCTAAAGCACCAACACTGCTCAAGGTTGGTTGTATGGACGACAAAATTGTTCAACTAAATAAAATGTCTATATTACTATAAGCCAGAAATGTTTATGTTATTATTTATTTATTTATTTATTTATTTATTTATATTTACTTACTTACTTACTTACTTACTTACTTAGATTGCTAGCCCTATTGGGACAGGGAACCATCACCTATTAGATATTTTATTTTCTCGGTAAACCACTTTGTGAATGCTTTTTTTTTTGTTGAAAAGCAATATATAAATATTGATTGATGGTTGATTGATTGATGATTTATTTATTTATTTAGATTGTGAGCACTTTTGTGAGCCATCAGATATTTCATTTTCTCTGTACCCTACTTCGTGAACTTTTTTGTTGAAAAGAATTACTGTATATAACTATTGATTGAGGGATTATTTATTTATTTATTTAATATCCCACCTTTCTTCCTAAATGAACCACTCAATGTTCACCGCCCAAGATTCAGATGACATTATGGAACCCTCGGCCATTGCTTCTGCCATCTCTATGGGTGATGCAGGCATAGCGGACTTGTGGTTGTGCCTTCTCGATGGGGTGCAGCATCACCCACCGTAGGAGATGCCACCCTATGCAAGCCCAAGTTAAGATATGGGGCCAGCCCATTCATGAGCCCAATTTGCATCATGCAGAAGTTTGGTGAGGGTGTCCATCTCTGACTCTTTTCTGGTCTCCATTGTCAGTCCTTTGCCTTTGAATCCCTATTGGAAAAGAAGGATGGAGGCAGAAAGGCAAAGGAAATGTGGGGTGTGTGGGAGAGTTACTGAACTAAAACACTGTGGGGCAGTCAGGGTGACCATATATCCTCTTTTTCCAGGACACAAAGCTTTAAAAATTTCCACTGTCCTCCTTCTCCTTGTGATCTGGCAGCATGTAGCCTTTTTGTAATACATTATGGCTGCAATCCTATGCACACTTTCCTGGGAGCAAGCCCCATTGAACATAATGAGTCTTATGTTAGAGTAGTCCAGCTTAGGATTGAGCTATCACTTTAATTATATGTAACAGTTTAAAATATAATAATAAGTAATAGAGTGTTTAAATTAACCACATGAAAGTAAAATACATGAGCATTTTCAACTTTTATTTTGTCATGTCCTACATTTTTCTTGGGTGTCCTACATTTTGGGGGACATCTGGTCACCCTGGGGGAATTCGAGGCTGGCACAGCTATCAGGTAGTGGTTGGCATGCTGCCACAACCATATATATATGGTGTATATATATATATATATGTGTGTGTGTGTGTGTGTGTGTGTGTGTGTATATATATATATGTGTGTGTGTGTGTGTGTGTGTGTGTGTGTGTGTGTGTGTGTATATATATGAATATGAATATGATATATGATATATGATAATTCAATTATAATTGTACACATATTCAATCAGCCCTGAGCCAACTGCATGTTATATGCCTGAGAAATACCAATATTAGTATATTTCCCATTAAGAGAGGCTGGGGAAGGAATTTATATTTGGAAAATGGCATGGTGAAAGTCAAGGTTCCCCAATATTGAGACCCTGATCCAATCTAGACACTTGCTCCTACCTGTTTTTAATAATATTGTTTTTATCTGGTTTTTTATTGTAAATTTTTAGGAGGGATGTTTAAACATTTTGTTTAATCTATATTTTAATCTGTATTTATTATCTATTTTAAATGGTGTTTTATTGTTTTATTGTTGTTTTTAATTGTTGTTAAAACAATTGTTGTTTTTAATTGTTGTTAAAAACAACAAGAGTTCCCTTTGAGTTCCCTTTGAGAAAGGCGGGATATAAATAAAATAAAATAAAAAAATAAAAATAAATTAAATAATAATAATAATAATACCTGCCTGCTGCCCCTTACGGGGCTCTTTTAAAAATCAACATTATAATGTACAGAGAATAAATCAGGGGATTCCTATGTAATTTATAATTTAACCCTATATTTGGGTCATTAGTGCCGCCTGGTGGTTGTGATCATTGATACATCTAAAAAAACAAAACCTCTCTGAGGCTGCAATCCTAACCACACTTTCCTGAGAGTAAAATCCATTGAACACAATAGGACTTACTTCTGAGTATGCATAGGATTGTGTTTGCAATCTCACTTTGCCTGTCAGAGCCAAATTATGTGTTGGACTGCTTTTAATTTTTATTCAGTTTAGCTTTTTAATTTTAAAAGAATAGGACACAGAGTGGGTTATACATGGCGCTAAATCCCATTAGGGTTTAGGGAAGGCTTTGACACAGAATCCTAAGAGTTGGAAGGGTACCTTAAAGATCATATAATCCAACCCCTTGCAGAAAGGGTGGTTAGGATTTCAATCTTAATTTAATAAATTATATGAAATACTGTATTAACTCGAATCTAATGTGCACCTTTTTCCAGCAGAATTTAGTCACCTAAACTGAGGTGTGCATTAGATTCACTGGCACATTAGATTCAAGTAAATACGGTAATTTTAATATGTCATTAAAACTTGCATTGTTTTGATTATGAGTACAGGTCAGGAGTTTGCTTTACTCTTTCCCGTATCGTAATAAAACAACAATATTTTATTACAAAAAATTCATTTTTTAATAAAGTAGTGCAATTAGATAAAAATCATAACCTAATCCCACTTTCTTTTTATTATTGTCATATAACCCATTGTTTTATGCAGTAAAATTACATTTTGTACCTGCTTTGCAGCTGAGCATTACAATCGCCATAAACATTTTTTTTTTTAAATCTCAGGCCTTTTAAAGTATGGGTGTGCATTAGATTCGGTGGCACATTAGATTCGAGTAATGCGGGTAATTTTAGATTTGATAATAAGTAATAAAAAAGCAGGCCCCTGCCAGTCTTGAAAGACTATGGTATCGTGCTCGGCGCTGCATATGCTGCATGCGAAGCACGAAAGCCTGGGTTGGATTGTTATGGAGGATAGGCTGTTTCCCAAGCAGCAAATCCCCCTCTCCACGCCACTGAATTAGTCCAATGGAAAGGCAGAGCCCATACGATTGGATCCAGCTGGCGTCGCAGAGCTGGGCTAAGGAGAGGAGCTCACCCTGTCTTGTGGGGCCGACCCAGGTCTCGAACCCTGGCTTGCTGGTTAACAGGCACAGTGTTTTAACCGTTTGTGCCACCCACAGCCATAAGTAATACAATGTATAAATTAACCACATGAAAGCAATATGGATGAGTGTTTTTAGCTTTTATTTTGTCAAGTCCTACATTTTTTGTTGGGTGTCCTCTTTATTTAGTAAAGGGTTAAATCCAGAGCAGTTACAGGTTCACATGGTTATGTCACCCTCTAGTGTTATTTTATGGAAAGTCACCTTCACTGCTCCGGAGCAAAGGGCTTAATTTGACTTTAGGATATGGGCCAAAGACATATGGTCACCCTGACCAGGCCTGGACCATCAGAATTGTGCTGTAAAGCTGAGATGATGCCTTTGAAGACCAGATACCCTTATCCAAAATATAAACCTGCATTAAATCTATGGCAAGGACCTTTTGTGATGAAAATAGGGGTGACAAATATGTACCGTACCAGTTTTCATCAGCAAAGGTTTTTTTGGGGGGGGGAGGTTTGGGGGGAGTGGCACGGATTTTGGTTTGAATCTATCTTGGTCACCATCGACATGAACAACATAGACTTTCCATAATGCCACAAAAGGGGAACACACATACACACACCCAGAAGCTGATCTACGCAAGGCCATCAACCGACACGGCTAGTCTTAATTCTTCTTTGTCTTATCCAGTTACAAGACTTTGTAACTCTGGGGAGGTACCAGCTTTGGTCTTCAGTTAGGATTGGTGTTTGAGGTAGTTCAACAGCACAGGTGGGATGTCCAGTCGATCGATGGGGCAGGGCTGGCGGGTCAGTCTGAGAAGTTTCCGGATTGCCAGCCTGCACTGAGACATCAAGGTCTTGGGGACTGCTGGAAAGAAGAGACGGATCAACAAATTTCTAAATGTTTCCAGGTTGTACCAGTTGCAGTTTCTGGACAGCCTTCAAGGGTAATCCCATGTAGAAGCTAGTCCCATATAGTCCCATGAAAAGGTTTCCCCCACAGGTTATGCTGCTAGTTGTGACCAGTGGTGGGCTCCAGCAGGTTCGCACCTACTCTACAGAACCGGTTGTTAACGAGAGATAGGACATATAAGGTTTAAAAATAGCCATTTAAAAGTGGCTGCCAGATGTGCATAGAACCGGTTGTTAATTTCTTTGAAGCCCATCACTGGTTGTGACCGACTATAGATTGCGGTGTCATCTAGACCCACAGAGCGAGCATTTTCAACATGTGGCTTTCATACGCCCAAAACGCTGTTACTTTCCCACTGAAATGGTACCTATTTATCTACTTGCATTTCCATGCTTTGAAACCGCTAGGTTGGCAGGACTTCGGGCACAATCCAGAGTAACTAAGGGGAGTCTTTGCTCCAGTGTAAAAACAGTTTACTCTGGATTGCAATATGAATTTCCCATCGGTTTTCACTAGGTGCTGCAGTAACACATAATGTCTTGTAGGATTGTAGGGACAGTCCCATATAGAGTCCCAAATAATGGTATTCCCATATAGAGGTCCAGATGCAACCTAACCCATTTTGACCCAGCCCAGAGGTCAGGTGTACACATTTGAACTTGGTTGTGTACAGTTGTGTATCATCCACTTTTTGACGGGTTGTTTTCTTTCCACACTTTCAACGCCTTTCAATTCTACCCGGAATTCATTCATTCAATGAATGTTCTAATCTTTCAACCTCTCTCTGCTGTTCTAAAGACCAAAATTGCCCTCCCCATATTGTAACTCTCGATCTAATCCCATTCCTGTTCATGAGAAAAGGTACTTCTGATTTGCTGGTGCAGTCCCCCCTGGCAGGGTCATGATCCTGGCAGATGTGCCTGGCAGATTTCATGATCTGCAGAATGTGGTATCTGGGGGTGGTGGTCCTGGAATGGTCATGATGACGACCATTCATATATTGGGACATAAATGTTTGGGACACAAAAATCACATAGGTGTCCAATTTGACCAGCACACAGTTGTCCAAGATGCAATGGTCACTCATTTTTGAAGTCTCCCCCCCATACATTACCTCTTTCCCTGGCCAGTAAATCTACTACCTCAGGGTTCATGGAGATCTTATCCAACGTGATGCCCGGCAAGTACACGTTGGCTCCAAAATCCAGAAGGAGCTTGACAAATTCCACCCCACAGCCATGCTTCAAACAGATCTCCAACAAAGTCTTGGGCTGCTTAATCCGTGCGATCATTTTCTCATCGGTGCAGTTGTAGTTGGGATCAGCCCCATAGAGAAGGAGCATCTTGAAACACTCCAGGTGCCCATAGACTGCCGACAGGTACAAAGGGCCTGAGCAGGCGGTTGCGTTGGCTGCCCACTCGGGGACTCGGGCTTTGACGTTGGCTTCCGCCCCATGGCTCAAGAGTTCCTGAAGGATGTTGATGTCCCCATCTCGGGCAGCTGTGAGTAAAGGGGTGCAGTTGTTGTGAATGCTCCCCAAGGGGCTGGCCCCCGCTTTCAGGAGAGCCTTCACACAGTCCAGGTGGCCGTTAGTGACTGCAGCGAACAGCGGTGTCTGGGCCTTCACGTCCAGGCTATCCACTTCTGCTCCATGGGCTAGAAGGACCTCCACGCATCTTATGTGACCTTTGGAGGCAGCCAGACGGAGGGGGGTCACAGGAACCCCCCAACCACTCCGACTGTTGATGAATCGTTTGTACCTGTCTTGGCGGAGGAGTTCATCCAGAAGCTGGTAGTTGTCCTGGGACACTGCAAGGTTCAGTTCTTGACGTTCTTCAACCCCTTCTTCATCTTCATTGGGCCGTAGCATGGAGAAGATCTTGGTGACGTCCAGCAAGCTCATCTTGATGTATCTCTTGAGGGTGACTTTCATTATGAAATGTGCAATGCCGGGGAGCTAGGAGACAAAAAGTCAGAATGAGTGACTGGCATGCCTGGCCTGCTGAACCATGGAACAGCTTCGGTACCATCAGCCATGGTGGAGCTTGATCACAAATGGTGCTTCATAGTGATGGGTCGCAAGTAGTGATTATGGTGACAGATCACAAGTTGTGTTTATGATGGTGGATCACAAGTGTTGATTTTGGTGATAGATCACAAGTGGTGATAATGGTGATGGGTCACAAGTGGTGATTATGGTGACGGATCACAAGTTGTGTTTATGATGGTGGATCACAAGTGTTGATTTTGGTGACAGATCACAAGTGGTGATAATGGTTATGGATCACAAGTGGGATCCATTGTGATGGAACTCAAGTGGTGATCCATGGTGATGGATCATAAGTAGTGATTATGGTGGTGGATCATAAGTGGTGATTATGGTGACAGATCACAAGTTCTGTTTATGATGGTGGATCATAAATGTTGATTTTGGTAGATAGATCATGTGGTGATAATGGTTGTGGATCACAAGTGGGATCCATGGTGATGGATCCATGGTGGATGGATCACAAGTAGCGATTATGGTGGTGGAACACGAGAGGTGATCCATTGTGATGTGTCACAAGTAGTGATTATGGTAATGGATCACATGTGGTGATTATGGTGGTGGGTCACAACATCGTCCACCATAAAGCCCAGCTCTCTTTCTGTTTCCAATACCTTTATTGGCATTATTTGAGTAATACATTAGTTAAATGCAAATATACAGATACAAATTATTAGAATTATTAAAAGCTCTAACTCTGATAAATTACAATCAATAATCAATCTGGATAGTAACATCGGACAATAGCTCTGCAGTGTCCAGCTTTTTCCTTTGATAGCCAGGTTTGTCAATCTTTCTCAGGTCAAAGACATATGACCATACAGTATGTTATAATCAAAAAAGAGGACAAGGCTCTCCAAAAATGTAGGATACCCAAGAAAATTGTGGGACATAGAAAAAAAATCTAAAACTATCAGCCCATTCCTAGTAATCACTACTCAGAAGAAGGTCCCATTATAGTCAGTGATACTCCAGGTCAATGGGGTTAGTGAAACAGTGATACAGTGAACTCCAGGTAAATGGGGTTAGGACTGCAGCCTTAGGGCACAATCCAGAGTAACTACGGGGAGTCCTTGCTCCGGTGTAAGAACAATTTGCTCTGGATTGTAATATGAATTTCCCATATGTTTTCACTAGGTGGTGCAGTAACTACGGTTGCACGTAATGTCTCTTACGTACTCCCGTAGTTACTCTGGATTATAGGGCCTATTACTCATTATTAAATTTAAAGCCATTCCATATAATTTATTCTTTGCAAGAAGGCTCCATGCTGCCTGCTCACAAGGAACATTTTCCAGGACACAAGGCTAAAAAATCCTGGCAAAAGTGTCCATATGCTCATTGCTCCCCCTGGGCATGCTTCTCCAGTCCCTTTGTGTTCAACAGTATTTACTCCCAGGAAAGTGTGGTTAGGATTGCAGCCATAGACAAGTTAAATGGAATTCCCCTCCAATCCCCAGAATAAATAAGGAGGAACAGAAGGACATTCCTGGCTCTCAGAGATACCTCTGGTCCTAAAAGAAGAATGTCTATAGTCCACCTGCCCAGCAATGTGCCTGGGGGTCGGGGGGGGGGATTCCTGATGCATTCCATCTGCAAAGCATCCCAAGTGTTCATTCAAGCCCAGCCCTTTCTATTCTTGTTTTCCAGCAAGATATGAGGATCTCCTTCTGGTCCCCAGCAGAATGTAGGACATCAGGCCTGGACAGTGGACAACGTCCCCCCTCCCCGGACCTCCACCTAGAGAATGGCTACAACAGGTTCAGACATGCAGTGTCCCCAGTAAATGGAGGGAGAAGGAAGGAAAAACACCCTGAGGGGCAAGATCTGCTAGGGGCACCCGACAAATGCTCTGCATAGGCCACAAGCATTTAAAATTTTATTTATTTACTAAATAAATAAATAAATAAATAAATAAATAAATAAATAAATAAATGAATGAATGAATGAATGAATAAGTAAGTAAGTAAGTAAGTAAGTAAGTAAGTAAATAAATAAATATCTGGACATAAATCTCAATGCTGGACGTTACAATATGTTGATGTAGAGCAAGTGTAGGTGGAGCTGGAGGATGTGTGTGGAGTTGTGTTGTTTGTGGGATTGGAATGTGGAGTTGGTTTGTGTGTGGGGGTTAATCCTGGGATCATCCCGATTCCAAAGAGGTATAATATGTCTACGTTGAGCATGTGTGGGCAGACCTGGAGGGGTTTAGGATTTGTGTGTGTGTATGTAATTCGGGGTGTGGAGGTGTGGAGTGTGAAGTGTGGGGTTGGATTGTCTGCGGGGGTTAATCAGGGGATCATCCGATTCCAAAGAGGTATATAATATGTCTATGTTGAGCAGTCGTGGGCAGAGCTAAAGGGTTATCTTACGGACAGACAGACAGACAGAATTAGCCTTTTATTAGTATAGATTTATTATTATCTCCATTTGACCCTGAGCTGCTAGATTTCTTGTCTCCGAGATGCTAAGGCAACGTTTGTACCCTTACCTTGGTGTTGCATTACCCTGATACTTGAGCAGGGTGACCATATGTCATAACCAAAAAAGAGGACAAAGACCCCCAAAATGTAGGACTTCCAAGAAAAATGTAGGACAGAACAAAATAAAAACTAAAAACACTCATATTGTTTAGTCGTTCATGTATGCAACCCTATTTGTGTCTACTCAGAAGTTCTCATTGAGTTCAATGGGGATTACTTCTAGGGTGACTCATTGAGTCCAGTGGGGCTTATTTCTAGGGTGACTCCTTGAGTTTACTGGGTCTACTCACTGAGTTCAATGGGGCTTACTTCTAGGGCAACTCATTGAGTCCATTGGGGCTTATTTCTAGGGCGAATCCTTGAGTTCAATGGGGCTTACTTCTAGGGCAACTCATTGAGTCCAATGGGGCTTGCTTCTATGGCTACTCATTGAGTTCAATGGGGCTTACTTCTAGGGTGACTCATTGATTTTAATGGGGCTACTCATTGAGTTCAATGGGGCTTATTTCTAGGGCGACTCATTGAGTCCAATGGGGCTTACTGCTAGGATGATTCCTTGAATTCACTGGGTCTAATCACTGGGTTCACTGGGGCTTACTTCTAGGGCTACTCCTTGAGTTCAATGGGATTACCTCTAGGAAAGTGCTGTTCGGATTGCAGCCACAGTCTAAGACACTATCCTGATAGTACGATTCACTGAGCACAATGGGGCTTACTTTTGAGTAGACATGGTTGGAGTTGTGCTATCTATTACTTGTAAGTTATTAAATTTAAAACGATGACACAGAATTTACTAACAAGGACAAGGTTTTTTTCCAGGGGTCTATTTGGTCCCCCTACCCAGACCCTGCTGGGGGATGCAGGAGCAGATGGAGGGACCCCTTACAAACATGTTCAGTGGTCCTGATCCGGCATCAGTGACCTGTGGAACTCATGGCCACAAGATGGGTAGCTTGGGCTGCAACCCTGAAGACACTTTCCTGGGAGTAAGACCCATTGAACACATTGGGGCTTACTTTTGAGTAGACCAGGTGAGGCTTGTGCTGGTGGCTGGCTTGGAAAGGCAGGCATGCAGGGGAGGGATGTGGTCCAGGGATGGGGTGCAGGAGCCCCCAGAGGCGCCCAGGCTGGACACGCGTCTGGAGCAGCGCACGTGTGAACGGTGCCAGCCTTGGGGGGCTGCGGGCTCACCTGCTGCTGGCGGGGCCGGTTCCCGAGTCGCTTGTCCGGGCCCGGGGGGAGCTCCAGGGCAGCAGCGCTACGTCGCCGGGCGGCCACTGTGAGGACAGCCGCTCCGGGGACCCCGCAGGAGGCAGGAGCAGCCGGGCTAATTTTAGAGCCCTCCAGGCTGACACTTCCATTCTGGGAAAAGGGGCTGCCGAGGGGGGCGGGGGTTCTGCCCCCCATCCCCGCAAGGTCACCCATTCACACGTGCAGCCTGCAAGACGCGTGTCCGCCACACTTGGAGCACCACCCAAAAACTTTACGCACCAAACTTTACGCACCACAAACTTTACGCACCATCTCTTGGCAGAGCAATGAGAACAAGGCTGCTTCTGGGCATGCACAGAGTGCCTTCGCCTCTCTGCAACCCAAGCCTGGACCAGGGTCTTTTGCCAGGACATGTCCTCTTTTGTAAGGCTTGTGTCCTCGGAAAAATATTTTATTATCCTACTTTTCCAGGACACGTTCTCTTTTTAGGCTTATTTTCTGGGAAACTATTTTATTGTCCTCTTTTTACAGGACACGTCCTCTTTTTAAAGACTTGTGTCCTGGGATGCTATTTTATTGTCCACCTTTTCCAGGACATGTCCTCTTTTTAAAGGCTTCTTTCCCGGGGAAACTTTTTTTATTGTCTTCCTTTTCCGGGACATGTCCTCTTTTTAAAGGCTTCTTTCCTGGGAAACTGTTTTATTGTCCTCCATTTCCAGGACATGTCCTCTTTTTAAAGACTTGTGTCCTGGGATGCTATTTTATTGTCCACCTTTTCCAGGACATGTCCTCTTTTTAAAGGCTTCTTTCCCGGGAAACTATTTTATTGTCCTCTTTTTCTGGGACATGTCCTCTTTTTAAAGGCTTCTTTCCTGGGAAACTGTTTTATTTTCCTCCATTTCCAGGACATGTCCTCTTTTTAAAGACTTGTGTCCTGGGATGCTATTTTATTGTCCACCTTTTCCAGGACAAGTCCTCTTTAAAAGTCTTCCCCCCCGAAACTATTTTATTGTCCTCCTTTTCCGGGGCATGTCCTCTTTTTAAAGGCTTCTTTCCCAGGAAACTATTTTATTGTCCTCCATTTCCAGGACATGTCCTCTTTTTAAAGGCTTCTTTCCTGGAAAACTATTTTATTGTCCTTTACCGGGGCATGTCCTCTTTTTAAAGGCTTCTTTCCCGCGAAACGATTTTATTGTCCTCCATTTCCAGGACATGTCCTCTTTTTAAAGGCTTCTTTCCCAGGAAACTATTTTATTGTCCTCCATTTCCAGGACATGTCCTCTTTTAAAGGCTTCTTTCCCGGGAAACTATTTTATTGTCCTCCTTTTCAGGGACACGTCCTCTTTTTAAAGGCTTGTTCTGGGACTCTCTTATTCTCCTCTTTTTCTAGGACACGTCCTCTTTTTAAAGACTTGTGTCCCGGGATACTATTTTATTGTACTCCTTTTCCAGGACATGTCCTCTTTTTCAGCCTTGAGTCCCTGGATGAGTCTTCATCGTCCTCCTTTTCCAGGAGATATCTTTTTTTTTAAAAACCTTGTGTCCTGGGAAAAAACCTTCGTTTTCCTCCTTGTTGCATGCTGCCTTTTTGTAATGAATGAACGATGGTTATATATGTAATAGTTTTAAATTTGATTTCATTTTTATTTTATTTTCTCTGTAAACCACTTTGTGAATTTTTGTTGAAGAGATATATAAATACCATTGATTGGTTGGTTGATAAGTCATATGGTGTTTAAATTAACCAAATGACAACAAAATATATATGCATGTGTTTTGCTTTTATTTTATTGTGTCCTATATTCTTCTTGAGTGTCCTACATTTTTTTGGGTGGACACTTGTCCTCTTTTGCAGTAATATGATCACCCTGGCCATAACCGAAAAAGAAGACCAGGTCTTGCGACTTGGAAGCTCCAGTCCTCTTAATACAGCCTAAAATGGCATTTGCCTTCTTCGCAGACGCATCACGCTGCTGGTTCATGTTCAGCTTGTGATCCATGACTCCAAGATCCAACTCAGTCCAGCATTCCCTATGTTGATACTTTTGTAAAGAAGGCATGGGGGGCAGTGGAGAAACAGAGCAAGCAAGTCATGTCTTTCTTGCAAGTCTTCTCTGATAAAAAAAATATTCTCCACTATCTCTCCAGCTCAAGTGGATTTATTATTAGACGCTGGGAGAGAATGTGTCGCTGCCAAACCATCTGTTCCTGGCGCCCAGTCGTATTCTGGTGCACCCAGGCAGGATCCAAGGTGCATATTCTTAGACTGTCTGCAAGGCTTAGCCCCTGGCTCCAGTACTTGAAGGATGGAGTAGCAGATCATGAAGAGTTCCCAGATCCACAGTTCCAGCCTCCTGCTTTTTGAATACGCGGTACCTTAATTAACAAGCACCTTGCTTAACAAGCATTTCACGTAACAAGTATAAATGTCCAAAAAATCTTGCTTCACATAACAAGTTCTGCTTCACTTAACAAGCAAGTGTGCTACGGGCAGGTGTGCTATGCAGCCCTGACGCTCCGCATGGAGGCTCTTTAAAAGGGCTGCCGGCCTGCGCTGCTGCCTCTAACTGTTCCCAACTTGGGAGCAGTTGCCTGGGGGTGCCAGAGGCAGCTGCCCCTAATTGCCCCCACCTTGAACCTCCAGCAGCAGCCCAAGTAAGCCTCCCAGGAAAGTCTTTGATTGCCTCCTAACCATGTCTACTCAGAAGTAAGCCCCAATGTGTTAAATGGTGCTTACTCCCAGGAAAGTGTCTTTAGGATTGCAGCCTAAGTTGACATCATAGGATATGCACATTGAATGTATGTTTTGAATTCAATCCCAATGTTTTGTCATCATTTTTACATCCCGTTAATATTTTTATATGAATATTTGGGGGGTTGTGGAACCAATCTTCTGAGTTTCCATTATTTCCTATCTGGGAAAATCTGCTTCACTTAAAGAGCATGCCTCTGGAACAAATTAAGCTCTTTATGTGAGGCACCACTGCATATTAACTTATATATGTACCTCGTATTAAAAACCCAAAATCCATTATTGCTAAGGCTGCAATCCTAAATTCGCTTTCTTGGGTGTTAAGACCCATTGAACACAATGGGGCTTTCTTTTGAGTAGACAAGGCTAGTCCTCTTCGACTGTTAACAACGTGCCATAAGAAGAGCCCCATGGATAGCCCTACACCAGTGAGGTCTTCCAACATTTTAAGAGATAGAAATATGAAATTTTAACATAAGTGACTGCGGGCGCAATCCAGAATAACTACGGGGAGTCCTTGCTCCGCCGTAAGAACAATTTACTCTGGATTCCAATATGAATTTCCCATAGGTTTTCACTAGGTGGTGTCGTAACTACATCAACGTAAATGCCTCTTACATGCTCCCATATTTACTCTGGACTGTAGGGTATGAGCAATGTACATCTTTCAGCCATAAGTTATCTCACACATCTGCAAAGGCTGTTTAGTGTCGCTTCCAAGAGATGTCCAGCCCCAGAACTTCTTGTTGTAGATATTTGAATCCAAGCCGGCCTGCTCCGAAGCCTTAAAAGGCCTGCACTGACCAGTGCAGAAGTGTTTGGCGGCTGTTATCAGATCCATTCAATGGGAAAGGCGTCATTGGATCTTGAACAGTTGATTTTAAATTAAAAAGGGGGAAAAACACTTAGGGAAAGAATTCATCCGACAGGTTGAAGTAGCACAATCAGGAACAATATCATATCAGTGAATGAACGGACTTATTGGCAGGGAACAAATAATATAGGGAGGGGAAAGCTACTTCAGAGATGGGCATCCCAAATGGTTCCACTGAATCCCAAATGGCATCCCAAGTGGTTCCATTCCAAATCCCAAATGGTTCCACTGAAATTATTACAGGATAAATATCCCTTGTCCAAAACGTATTTATTGTATTTGACTGTTTTAGTTTTATTTTATTGTTAGTGTTGTATTGATTGTTAGCTGCCTTGGGTACCCTTCGAGGAGAAAAGAGGAATACAAATCTAATAAATAAAATAAATATTTATGCAAATTATTTCTTGTTTTAATAGTATGTCATATTATTTATACTGTTAAGTTTTGAGTGAATAAGCTTATGAAATTATTGTTTATTGGCAACAGGACAAGGTCTCTTGTTGTCTTGTGCAGTACCTGTAGCATCTGGTGTGTCGCTGTGAGACTGACTGACTGACTGACTGACTGACTGACTGACTATCTATCTATCTATCTATCTATCTATCTATCTATCTATCTATCTATCTATCTATCTATCTATCTATCTATCTATCTATCTATCTATCTATCTTTTCAACTGAAAAGTTCTCAAAGCAGTTTACAAAAGAAATGAAAAATATTAATGGCTAATTAATAGCTAATAGGTCCTTGTCCCAAAAGGGCTCACAATCTAAAATGCAAAAAGAACACTAGCAGAAGCCACTATTATTATTTATTATTTGATTTGTTTCCTGCCTTTTCCCCCCCAAGAGGGAACAGACCTCCAAATCCATAGTAGACTTTATGTGCACCCATCCAAATCCAAAGGGTGCACAAATCCAAAGAGACTTTACATGCACCCGTAGTTACTGCACCACCTAGTGAAAACCTATGGGAAATTCATATTGGAATCCAGAGTAAGTTGTTCTTACACCGGAGCAAGGACTCCCCGTAGTTACTCTGGATTTTGCCCTAAGATACAGGAAGCTGGACTAGCTGGATCTATGGGGCTTCTTGGATCTATAGGGCTATTCTTATGGCAATTTTAATTGTTAATAGTCATCAATTTGCTGATATACAGGAATTTTTGATTACAACCATGGTTTTGGAACAAATTAGGTTCATAAATCCAGATTTTCACTTGGTTGTGAGAGATTTTTAAAGACCAAACACACGATTCTAAAATTGCCTCCCAGGGACATCAAAATATCATAAGTCCAACGGTGCAAATAGAAATCAAAATGAAACCTCAACATCTTAAAAAGGCAAGGAATTTATTCTTGTAGTAAAACAACCATTGAAACATTTACAAAGTCAACTCTTGGCGAGGCTTACAAACATGGATAAGAACGTAATGGTCCCCTCTGAGGAGGAGTAAAAAAATTGCATCTGTAGCAGTGCATCAATAGGGCTCACAACGTACATTCAAAAGGACATATACGGAGCTATTTGTCAGACAGTTTGAGACAGCGATATATATTTTTTAAGTCCCCATCCCGATATATATATGAGCAGTTTGAGAAGGGATCTCTGAATTCTTAATGTATTACTCGACTCAGTGCTACCAAAAAAATGCACAATGCTACATGTCCAACCCATACAAAACAATACAGAGGGGCAGATTTATGTCAGCAGAGCAAATGGAGGTACAGAGGTACAGGTACAGAGGTTCACTTTCTTGCATTGCTTTTATTGTCCAAAGAGGTACAACCTACTACAGAGTACAGGCAACATCATACGGGTTAATAAGATGGGGCTGATATTTGGCCACCTCCATGCAGTTCAATCAACACCAATGGTCCAACCATTACTGCAAAACTCCGATGCGCATTGCATTGGTTCAGTTTTATTTGGAGAGTTTCATTGGATTGCATGCACTTTGGCTTCGTATCATGACCTGCAGGGCTTGTTTCCAACAAATTTCCAACTCAAGTTACTCAATAGGTTGTTGGAAAGTTATTCAAATGGTGTTATTTGGATTTGTCCTGGCTTGGGCTACCTCTGAATGCAAGATGCAGGGAAGCAGCAGGAGACAGATCTTGTGTGCTCCCAAAGATCTGGTGTGCCTTGTATGCTCCCAGAAATATAAGGTGGGCCACTGAGAGATACTGTACACTGGACTAGATGGGCCTTTGGGCTGATCCAGCAAGGCGTTTTTTATTTTCAACCAAAATGGCATGGATAGTCAAAAATAGGCATCCCTACAATTCAGAGTAACCACGGGAAGATATAAGAGGCACCAACTCCGGATTGCTCTGCATTTCCCATAGTGGCTCCGTAACTACATCAGTGTAAACGGTCCTGTAGTTACTCTGGATTGTAGCCCATGGGTGGCACAGGACAAAATTGCATTTCTGTTAATTGTGGATAAGGAAATCCAGGGGAACGGAATGTGCAAGTAATGAGGAATGCGCTTCCTATTAAAAAGCAATGAGGGGCTGCCACACCGACGACCAGACAGAACTCATTCTTCTCCACCTTCTGGACAAAGAACGTGGATCAATGGGTACAGAAGTATATTTAAGCCAGAACGGAGGAGGATTTTCCTAAGAGCTGCACCCCCTAGAATTGTCTACCTTGAAAATCGATAAGTAACCCTCACTTAAGTAGAGGGTGGATGGTCACTTGGCAGGGTTGCTGATGATAATGCCTGCACAATGCGCGGCTCTGTCCATCTGTGTTTTAGGGCAAAATCGAGAGCAGTTACGGGTCCACGCAGTTACGTCACCCTCTAGTGTTATCTTATGGAAAGTCACCTTAACTGCTCTGGAGCAAAGGGTTTAATTTCACTTTAGGATATGGGCCTTCGATCCTTTCCAAGTCTAATATACCAATGAGAAGGAGTGTGTGGAGGAATCGGGAGCAGCAGACCATTCAGACAGGATTCAGGTGTACGGTATGACGGCTACACCACCTGAAGGAGAAGAAAGCCCTATGGAGCACAGGTAGGGTTAGTTTCGGCAACACTTTCAGATTTTCATAGCTGAGAACGGAAAAATTGCTGCTATTTTCCTCCGCAGGCATCTGCTTCCATGAAAACTAGATTTTCCTTGACAGTACAGCAAGAGGCCAATTTGGTGGTCCAAAACATGCTGTGGATCTTTCAGCGGCTCCCTCTTTTAGTAGGTGTTCACCTCCTCTTCTAGTACACAAAGATGCTCACCAATGTGATAAGAGAAAAATAAAATTTAATAAAACTAACCCTACAATCCAGAGTAACGACGGGAAGACACAAGAGGCATTTACTTTGGATTGCTCTAATGCATTTCCCACAGGTGGCATTGTAACTACATTGGTGCAAATAATCCCGCAGTTACTCTGGATTGTAGCCAAAGGCTAATTGGGTCTGAGATCTTTGGTCCAGTGGGGAATAGTAGCTCCAGATTGCAACAGCTACCTAAGATCTGCAGACACTTCTAAGACCTACCCTGACGTGTGCCACGAGAGCCTTCAAGCCCGATAATACTGTTATCAAGAGTAGAACAACGGGGACAGATTCGACACAGCTTTTAAAAAAAAATATCACAAAAGAGAAACACTGTTGCATGTCACATCCATGTATCACAGTAATAAAACATCACGTTGCCAAATTGCTAGACGTTAACAATGTCCGATTTCTTTCTTTTTCCTAAAAAAGGCACAACTGTTGACTAAACATGGGTTGGGAGGGACGACAAGAACAAAACTGATGTTACCACAAGCAGAATTCCCATGCGCAGTGTTGGAAAACAGCCAAGATCATGGTGGACCAACGTCCATGCGCCTTCATGGAGAGTTCATATTTTAGATTCCATGCATCCAATGCTACATGACTTACTACCCAGCTTAAGGAGGATCACTTACAAGCAGTGTGCTGGTTGTGGCAGGAACTATGCGCATGTCCCTCTACTGGGAAAGGAGGCAAGGCAAAGACAGGGAGCATCTGTGGCCATTTGGGTCCATACATCCCATGCCACTTTTGTGGCAAGCAAAACGAAGCCCTACCACTGGGTTGGTCCAACAAGCCCCTATACAGCATCCCCTCTTCCCCACCACTTTAAAAGATACAGAATACAACACTTAGCCATACATGGGTCAGGTAGCTGATCGAGCCGTGGGCCACTGTTCCCGCATGCTTTATTGCCATTGCTCTACATTGGTCTACTCAAGGTCAGTTCAATGATCCCGGAGGTCTCCGGCTTAAGTGGCACACTGGGTGGTGGTGGTCCCATTTGCGGCAGAAGTGGTGGTAGGGACACCATCACCACCTGGAATGTCATGGGGGTGAATGAGACTCTCTTTGCTCTTCAGCTGTTGATCCGGCTGGTCCTCTTCTTTTCCAGCAATGGTGCCATTGGCCAAGAGGGCTGGGGGCTCACCTTCATAGTCCTGGGGTGTGTTGAGCATCGGAGATTGTGAACAGTTGGCTGAAGCGATCACAATTTTGGATAAAATGGAGATGTCGTCAGGTAGGGGTCCGTCAAGGAGGGGAAGCTTCTGTGGTGGGAGAATGGAATGGACACCAAGATCCAAAGCTTAGACCCTTGCAAGTGCACACAGGCTGAACATTGCTGAAATTTACAACCATCCTGTCTAAATACCTGTAACAACTTTGGTCAGCTGCTTGCAAAGAAGGGGTGCTGAGAAGGATAGATGGAAGGGACTTCCAAAATGGGGCCAGCATTATCAACCATAGTAAGTCTCCTACTTACAAATAAAGTGGTACCTTGGGTAACGAATGCCCTGGGTAAAGTATGTTCCAGGTAAAGAACATACTGTTCCCCTGGGCTTCTGACTTGGGTAGTGAAGCTGATTTCGGTAACAAAGGCCAGCTGGTAACAAAGTTTAAAGAGCTGCCAGCCTGCACTTGTTACCTGAATGAACAGGTCAGGTAACGTAGGTCCCTTCCTCGGGGGGGGGGGGGGGGTGGGTGGGTGGGAAGGTGCTTGGGGGAACTGGGGGTCTGGGAGGGTGTTTGGGGACAGTGGGGGGAGATATATACTTTAAAAGCCTGCATTCCAACCCCAGGCTCCCTGCGGAGCTTTTGAAGAGGCTGGAGAGCCTCCTCCCTCCAGCTGGCTCTGCAGGGAGCTAGGCTTTTAAAATGGCAGCCACTACTCCCAGCTGCCTGAATCTCCCCCCCCAATTGTCTCCAAACACCCTCCCACCCCCCCACCCCCGAAGATCCCCAGTCCTCCCAATGGGGCTTACTCCCAGGAAAGTGTCTAGAATTGCAGATTCCTAACTATGTCTACTCAGAAGTAAGCCCCATTGTGTTCAACAGGTCTTACTCCCAGGCAAGTAATCCCAGGCAAGCGTCTAGAATTGCAGATTCCTAACCATGTCTACTCAGAAAGCCCCATTGTGTTCAACAGGTCTTACTGCCAGGAAAGTCTCTAGGATTGCTAATTCCTAATAAGCCTACTCAGAAGTAAGCCCCATTGTCTTCAATAGGTCCTACTTCCAGGAAAGTGTCTTAAGTATTGCAGCCTTCTAAGTGTCTTTAGGATTGTGCCTTTAGGTTTGCAGCTTAAGTAGACTTCAGAGGATCCTGCACATTGAATGCATGTTTTGAATTCAATTCCAGTGTTTTGTCATCATTTTTACTTACAGTTAATATTTTTATATGAATATTTTTTGGGTTTTGGAACCAATTGTCTGAGTTTCCATTATTTCCTATGGGAAAATCTGCTTCACGTAAAGAATGTTTCACGTAACAAACATGCATCTGGAACGGATTAAATTTGTTATGTGAGGTGCCACTGTATTTGAGATGCAAACTTTCATATACGGGAACACACATTCAAGATACAGGTCCAACCTTGTTATGCACAAATTTTTTATACACAGAATTGACTCAACACAAATGGCCACAAATCACACTTTTAAAAACTGCTTTTTCTACTGTTGCGGAGAGGCAACCATTTCATTTTAATGCAAGCAACCATTTCATTTTTTGGTCCCAGAATCAAACCCATCGTTCGTTCGTTCGTTCGTTCGTATCTATCTATCTATCTATCTATCTATCTATCTATCTATCTATCTATCTATCTATCTATCTATCTATCTATCTATCTATCTATCTATCTCTGTCCACACGTCTATCCCTTGCAATCTACCGACCTACCCATCCATCACTTTTATCTATCTATCCTATCCATCTATCTATCCATCTTTTTACCCTCTTACTCCTGCACAAAGGGACCTAAGGAGGCTATCAACCATGTCAATCAGTAAGATTAAAAAATATATCATATTTTTAAAAAAACATTTAGAAACTTTTAAAAAACAGTTTTAACATCCTAAATCAGGGGTGTCCAACTTTTTAGCTCCCTTGGGCCACATTGGAAGAAGACGAGTTGGTTTGGGCCACACATAAACACTAACAACTTTTTTTTTAAATTTAGGACAAAATGTAGGATGTCCTATATTTTGTCCTATATTTTTAAACCTTGGAGTAAGTCTCATTGATTTTAATGGGGCTTACTTCTGAGTATGCATGATGCATAGAATGGGCAGCAATCCCCTCCCAAGCTAAACCTTGCAGTAAGTCTCATTGATTATCATGGGGTTTTCTGCTGAGTAGCCATAGGGTTGGGCTCTCCGACTGCAACTTGGGAGTAAGCCTCATTGACTTTAGTGGGGCTTACTTCTGAGGAGGCATTATGCATAGGAAGGGCTGTGATCCTCTCCAAGCTTAACCTTGGAGATATGCTGCGATCCTGACCACACTTTCCTGGGAGTAAGACCCACTGGGTACAATGGACCTTATGTCTGGGTAGACATGGTCTAGTAAGGTCTAGTCCAGGGCAGTGCACAGAGAAGCACGCGAAATTTGAAAATGGCTGCTGCCACAAAGCTGGTTTTTCCAATGGTGGTAGCCAGTTTTGCATAAGGGCCGCATCCACCCTCATCCTGGGCCGCATGTGGCCCCTGGGCCACGTGTTGGACACCCCTGTCCTAAACACATACACACGCACATAAAATTAATAGCTTCATGGCTTAGCAGAGGTTTGAACCTGGATCCTCCAGGTCCAAATCCAACTCCCGAACTATGACACTATCCAGGCTCTGAGGATTTTTACAACTGGAACTTGCTCTCCCAGTCCAGCATAACTCACGTTTTCCAGTTCACTGGCAGAATCCTCCAGCTCCGATTTCCGGCTGACACAGGTCAGGAGGTGATCCAACACACTCTGCTTGGGGTGCATCCCTTTATCAAAGCGGTTGTACATCCCACACCAGAACCTTCAGAAGAAAAAGATGCCCAGAAATCTATGAACTTTTTCAGTTTTGCAAAAGAAAGCAAAAAAACAATTTCTTTTTTTTTTAATTTTCTCAGGCTGCAATTCTAAACACACTTTCCTGGGAGTAAGATCCTTTAAACACATTAAATACATTAAACTGAGGATTACTAAAACAGGAAAAAAGTATTACCTACAAGCTTTCAAATGTCTCCCTTGAATGCAAAGGAAAAAGGGACACACAAGTTTGGAAATTACATGAAAATATGTCTATTTTTCTTATATGCCTTAAGGTTTTAAAAAATAAGGCACAAATAAGTTTTGCACCAGCAACATAACTTAGTTATACACAGACGTTTTCTATACATGGATTTGACTCAACACAAATGGCCACTGCAAAACTGCTTTTTCTACTGTTGTAGAGAGGCCGTCATGCAAGCAATCATTCCATTTTTCAGTCCCAGAATCAATCCCCTGCACATACTGAGACACCCCCTTAGTCAGCAGGGTGAAGCATAGGAGCAAGAATCCTAGACGTGGGTCTTTAAAACTATTTTTCTATTTTCTTTATACATGGATTTTTTTTTTTACTCATGGGAGGTTCTGGAACGGAACCCCAGTGGATAACAAGGGACACCAGTATTGAAAAACATATTGTAAGGCAAGCCCTAGAATTTGTTTTCCAATATCTTGCTGGTGCAAAATGTGAAACATGGAACTGCTTTGAGAAGCACTAATATGTTTGAGAGAAGATGGTTGTGGGGTCCCAGCTCAGATCCAAGGTTGGAGAAAGGCCCCCTTGCCCCAGAAAGTGACTTACTGGAAACTAAACGGCAGGGTGTTCGGCTGGAGTTCCTTGTAAGCGCTCAATCCCTTGTAGAGAGGGTTTCTGAACTCTTGCTTCTTCTGCAGGAGGAAAGGCCACAGGGAATGCGTTTTCTCAAAGATGCTGGCAAGAAAGTTATGCACGGGGGGAAAGTTGTTAACCACGGCCATAAATGATTTTCCAATGATAAATATCCTTTTAACCAGAGTTTTTCAATATTTTCATCTTAAGACATATGGATAAGGTGCTAAAATTGACAAGGCATAACATGCTGCTGGTGAAGGTTAATATCCTGTTAATTAAGATATTTAATAAATAAATTTTCCGATCTCTTGTGGCACACCCACGAACCACTCACAGCACATCAGTGTGCCACGGCCCACTGGTTGAGAATAGCTGAAGTAGACAGTCCCACAGTAGAAAAAACCAATTCTATATATTTTCGTTATAGAATCTTATATTTGCCTTATGGACAAATACAGAGTAGCAGCAAGCCACCCAAGAAGCAGAATTCACAAGAGACATGGTGTTCTTCCCACCGATGACAACCCCATTCCTTTACACTCCCTCCATTGTTGTAAGTCAAAAAACAGATGAGAAGCACGACACTCTCCCCTCAAGGCAATACCAACTCACTTCAGATCCTCCCGGTCCTTGTGACAGGTCCCCAGGAAGTTGCCAAACTGGCAGGAATAGACGTGATCGTGGATCTCCAAGAGAAGCCGCTCATTAAAAGCAAAGGCGCAGGGAAACTGTTGCATGAGCTGCCAGGTGCACTCAATGAACTGAGTAAAGATGGGGGACACTTCTTTGGGGTCACCTTCTAGATGGCCACACCTGGAGAGGCAGACACGGCAAGGGAAACGTAAGAGGTGCACTCCATGCTACCGGCTGAGGAATTCCTGCCCATCTGAATGAATGGGAACAGATCACAAATGGTGGGCTGCCTGGAATCTGGTCTCCCCCCTTCTCTTTTATAAAACTAGAATCCAATTTTCCAACCAAGGCTTCCAATTCATCCATATCCCAACCATCTATGTCAGGGGTCCCCAAAGTTTTCAGCAAAAGGGCCACATCAAATATCGGTACAATGTTGAGGGCCAGACAAAATATTTTAAATAAAAATACTTCAATATATCAGAGACAGGTGAATCAATGGATAAGTGATATAAATAAATGATTTTATTTTTAAACTAAATAATGTATTTTTAAACTAAATAATGAATTTTTAAACTAAATAATAAATGAATAATCAATTTCCAGGATTTCTGCAAGCACCCACACATACCTTACAATCCAGAGTAACGACGGAAGCACGTAAGAGACATTTACGTCAATGTAGTTATGGCACCACCTAGTGAAAACCTATGGGAAATTCATATTGCAATCCAGAGCAAATTGTTCTTACATCGGAGCAAGGATTCCCTGTGGTTACTCTGGATTGCACCCACTGTGAGTGAGTCAGTCAGTCAGTGACTTTTCAGTTAGATAGACAGATAGAATCTATATATATAAAAGAGAAAAGTCACTCACTGACTGACTCACAGACTCATCACCGCCCTGCCAAAACCGGTGGGCCTATAAGCGTGAAATTTGGGGTGGGTGTTCCTTCTGTGACTGAGGGGTGCACTAAGAACTGGTTTTCGGAAATTCCAACCGGAAGGGGGTGAAAAGGGGTGCAACGCGTTTTCCTCCCTATACTTTGCATTGAGAATTGCTGACTCATCAACATTCCTCCCCAACTGCTGGGCCTGAAGCATGGAATTCTGGGAGTTCCTTCTGTCACCTGAACTCCCACCAAGAACCATCTGGAGAAACTAACCCTTCAGGGCCTGAAAAGGGAGCAACGTGTTTCTGTCCTATACTTAACATGGGAGACTGAATAACATCCAGCCAATTTGGTGCTCAGATCCTGGAGCACTGGGGGATGTTGTTTGGAGGAAGAGGTTGCGTTGGCGAGGATGCTGCGCATGAGGGGAAGTTGCGCACGGGGGGGAAGTTGTGCGGGGGGGGAAGTTGCGCACGGGGGGGAGGAAGTTGCGCACGGGGGGGGGAAGTTGCGCACAGGAGGAAAATTGCGCACGGGGAAAAGTTGCGCACGGGAGGAAGTTGCGCACGGGAGGAAGTTGCGCACGGGAGGAAGTTGCGCATATGGAAAGTTGCGCATATGGAAAGTTGCGCATATGGAAAGTTGCGCATGGGGAAGTTGCGCATGGGGAAGTTGCGCATGGGGGGATGATGCACATGGGGAAAGTTGCGCATGGGGGATGATGCGCACGAGGGGGATGATGCGCACGGGGGGATGTTGCGCACGGGGGGGATGTTGCGCACGGGGGGAAGTTGCGCACGGGGGGGAAGTTGCGCATGGGGGGGAAGTTGCGCATGGGGGGAAGTTGCGCATGGGGGAAGTTGCGCATGGGGGGGAAGTTGCGCATGGGGTAACTTGTGCATGCGGGTTTGATGCGCATGGGTGAAGTTGCGCATGGGGGGTTGATGTGTATGGGGGAAGTTGCGCATGGAGGGTTGTTACGCCTGGGGGAAAGTTATCCATGGGGGGTTGATGCGTATGGGGGGATGGCATACGGGGGAATTTTACTCCCGCAACACGGGTGCACCTTTCGCTAGTATATATATAAAAGAGAAAATTCACTGACTGACTCACTCGTCACCGCCCTGCCAAAACTGCTGGGCTTAGAAGCGTGAAATTTGGGGTGGGTGTTCCTTCAGTTACTGAGGGGTGCACTTAGAACTGGTTTTTGGAAATTCAAACCAGAAGGGGGTGAAAAGGGGCACAACGCGTTTTCCTCCCTACACTTTGCATTGGAGAATTGATGACTCCTCAACATTCCGCCCCAACTGCTGGACCTGGAAGCATGGAATTCTGGGAGGGATCCTTCTGTCACCTGAACTCCCACCAAGAACCCAAGTGGAGAAATTTAACCATTCAGGGGCTGAAAAGGGGGCAATGTGTTTCTGTCCTATACTTTACACGGGAGACTGAGTAACATCCAGTCAATTTGGTGCTCAGTGCCTGGTGCACTGGGGGGATGTTGTTTGGAGGAAGAGGTTGTACTGTAGAGGATGCTGCGCATGGGGGTTGGTGCGCATGGGGGAAGTTGCGCATGGGGGGTTGATGCGCATGGGGGGTTTGATGTGCATGGGGGATGGCATGCGGGAGAATTTTACTCCCGCAATGCGGGTATGCTTTTCGCTAGTCATTAATGAATTGTTTTGTATAATCCAAACTGTTTTAAGTCAGACTGAAAAGGAAAAAATATACTGGAAAAAAACATGAAAAATACTTTTTTAAAGAGTGGAGTCTTTACAATACCTATTATAGAAGATTACCTAAGAACCACCCAATAACTATATCAAGGCCACATAAGGATTCAGACCCAGGCTACCCAATCCTTCCATAACATCATATAAAGTTCAGTGAAAACAGGCATGTTAAGAAGAGACGGCAAACAGATGCCCTTCCCTGTTTATAGTAATTCACAAATCTGATTTTACCTGTGTGAGAACTTGTGGCCCATCACAATCCATTCCTTTTCTATGAGGATCTGTGGTTGAAAGAGAGAGGCAGAGGGAAGGGGAAAAAATTAAAATAAATAAATAAAGCCTAAAGTCACCATCAAGGACAAAAATAAATCTCATCCAACCCCATGTGTTCAAATTGACTGTTTTATTTCCAAACCCCAGGAATCCTCATCTGGTCGTACCATGAATCCTTTAAGCGTCCGATAAAATGGATCCAAGAGGATGCTGGCCAGGGAGCAGACCTGCGCAGTGCGATCCCAGCCATCTGAGCAATGCACTAAAACACTGATCCCTTCTTCTTTTACTGCCTATGGATACATGAAAACAAGCACCTTCAGACCACCAAAGAAAAAAGCAACAAACCATGGATCTGCAAAATAAGGTGGCTATTTTGATGTGAAATGTTTGGCATTTACCAGAAATGGGGAGTTGAGACTCTAGAGCAGGAGTCTCCAAAGGGCCACATCATATATTGTTGGTGTTGAGGGCCAGATAAAATACTTTCAATATAAAATTTAAATAGTCCAACCATGACACCATCCTGGCTTTCCATCAGATGCGCCTCTGTTTCACTGATAACATATATTTTTGAAAGTCAGCCGAGACGGTCGTTACCTTTGCGAGGAACACACCAGCGTCCATGATGGCCTTAATGTGCCGCAACCAACCGGAGTTCTCTAGGCCTGTTAGGAAGTCGCTCATGGAAGGAGATTTTGTTTCACACACTATAGAAAGAAGAGCCAAAGGTGTAGCAGGAGGTACAGATCTGCCCCTGCCCTCTACACCCTTTCATATAGCAGGGGCTTATAGAGCAAGACTCACAAATGTCTACCCAAGATCTGCATGTTGAGGACTCCTCTAATACAGTCTCTTTGACTACACCATCTTTGATGATTTCTCATTACATAGAACCAGAACTGCCATGTCACATAGGCAGGAATGATGCTTAATAGCAACATTAATAGCATCATCAATCATTTGGAGATCCCTTGCAGTGGGAAATAGGACTTTGTATCCAACAAACTACAGGTATACCCTGCTTTCTGACGGTTCATTTTCTGACGATTCTCTCTTACTTTTCAATTACAGTGGTACCTCTCATAATAAATGCCCCATTTAAAGTATGTTCCACATAATAACTCTAAATTTCCAAGGAATCCTGCTTTACCTAACAAATCTGCTTCATGTAACAAACCCCTCTGAAACCTAATGGGCACGCACGCTATGCAGCCTTGACACTCCACGTGGAGGCTGTTTAAAAGGGCTGCCAGCCAGTGCTGCTGCCTCTACCTGCCCCCAACTTGGGGGCAGTTGCCTGGGGGTGCCAAAGGCAGCTGTCCCTAACTGCCCCCAAGTGCCCCCACTAGCCACCTTGAACCTCCAGCAGCAGCCCAGGTAAGCCTCCCAGGAAAGTGTCTTTGATTGCAGCCTCCTAACTATGTCTACCCAGAAGTAAGCCCCGTTGTGTGAAATGGGACTTACTCCCAGGAAAATGTCTTTAGGATTGCAGCCTAAGTAGACTTCAATTCCAGTGTTTTATCATAATTTTTACATCCAGTTAATATTTTTATATGAATATTTTGGGGGTTGTGGAACCAATCATCTGACTTTCCATTATTTCCTATGGGAAAATCCACTTCACTTAACAAACATGCTTCCGGAATGAATTAGATTTGTTATGTGAGGGACCACTGTATGTAACTCATTCATTCAATGCAAATTCTGCTCTTTCCATCTCTCTCTGCTGTTCTAAAGGCCAAAATTCCCTCCCCCATGTTGTGGCTCCTGGTTTAACCCTATTCCCAACGGGATTAATGAAAATCCCTCTGCGTGGCAGCAGGAATTTGCAAGATAAAAGGAACCTTTGCAATTTTCTAACTATAAAAACACTGGAAGCAACATTTATAAACTAAAAAAGATGGTGTTCCACTTTTCAATGGTTGTCACTTTTGGATGGTGCTCTGGTCCCTAACACGTCCAGTAAGTGCGGGATGCCTGTACCAACCAAGGATTTTGGTTGCCCCCCTTCAGACTTAGCAGACAACCGCATCCTACTCTGTGCATGGCAAATCCATGGTTGTGACGCCATGGGCTGGGGTGGGTGAGCAGCTTGTCCAGAAAGGAAAAGCAGGCCTCCGTCACTCTTGAAAGACTATGGTATTGTGCTCGGCGCTGCATACGCTGCATGTGAAGTGGGTGGTGCAAATGGTTAAGACACTGTGCCGTTTAACCGGCAGGCCAGGGTTTGAGACCCAGGTCGGCCCCAGAAAGGAATCATCCTCCCGTAATGAAGAAGTTGGTCCAATAGGTTTTGCTATTTCCAAAACAACAGGCATCAAAAGTGAACCACAGAGAATGAATCAACGCACCTTCCAACAGCTTCTGAAGACTGCCTCTCATCACGTGGATGTTCTCTATACCAATGAATTTAAAACGGATGTTGTCGTAGTTATCAATGTTCTCATAGCCCTTCCCAGCGGCTCGGTTGGCCATGGCGTTCAACTGGAAGAATCAGATGGCAAACATCTAATCCACTGTGGCACTGTTTTAGGATAGTCTATATTGAGAGGGGGGTGAGGGAAACACAGGCCCTGAAGAAGTTGCCAAGGCCAGAATAAACTCCACAAAAGCAGCTCCTCCGCACCTTTTCGCCCCAATCGCATCTGTTACTCCGTAATTTGATCTCAAGGCTCTGTGAGTTTTCTGGACAACAGCAAGTGGTACCCACAAAACATATAAAGTAGCAAGAGCATATCATGATCAAAGAGAAGCGGGGAAGAAACAAAAAAAGGGCAGCCGCAGAACTTCAATTACTACAAGCAATATTTATATACTGCACCAATATCTCCTGATATTGAAGGAACTCGCTCTACTGAGAAGCTGCTGAAGAAGGAATCAACCATGCACGTAGAAGACCATATTCATAGAGGAGACTGTGTTATTATCTCCACATGACCCCTATGGCGAGCTAAGACCAGCTTGGGCAGAGGAGCCTCTTTTGGGATCCTCTGAGATCCTCTTAACAGAAGGTATTGGCACTCACTTCTTTTATGGAAAACAGGTGACTTAGAGCACAATCCAAACCATGTCTACTCAAAATTAAGCTCCATTGTGTTTAATGGGTCTTACTTCCAAGAAAGTGTTTTCAGGATTGCAGCCTTACTGTAAAGTTTGGCATAGCTATCCCCTTAATGAAAACCCTGCTTGAGCTTGGAATATGAGATACAGCATTTCATAGAATCATAGAATCCTAGAGTTGGAAGGGACCTAGTAGGTCATCTAGTCCAACCCCCTGCCTGCAGCAGGAAATCCCCCTAGAGCATCCACAACAGGTGCTCATCGAGTCTCTGCTTGAAGATCCCCAGTGAGGGAGACTCCACCACCTCCCTTGGCAATCTCTTCCACTGCCGAACCGCCCGAACCGTCAGGAATTTTTTCCGGATTTCCAGCCAGAATCTCCTTTCTTGCAGATGGCTCCTTTCTTGCATTTCCCCCAGATGGCACCTGGGGATCTGCACCCCATGAAGAAGTTCCACCCTCTTGCACCCACAGATCCCATGTGAAGCGATACCTTTGGCCTTGTGTCTACAACATACATGAACGGACTTCCCGGATTGGCGTCCCCAATGGCCTGCAGCAGCTGTTCATCTTCTAGGCAGCGAGTGTTAAACCCAGACAAGGGCTGGCTACACCGGCAAATGGCAGCCTGAAACAGACAAGTTTGCAGCATGGAATAAAGATCCGACAAGGAGCATGAACATAATGGTCCCAACGTCACAGTATTTACTCAAGTCTAACATGCATCCTTTTCAGCCACATTAAGGCTGCAATCCTAACCACACTATCCTGGGAGGACTATTGAACACGATGGGACTTGCTTCTGAGTAGACATTCTTAGGATTGCACTGTCAGTCTCCAAAATTGGAGTGCACATTAGATTTGGAGCACAAACCTAACCATACCTACTCAAAAGTAACCCCCACTGTGTTCAATGGGTGTTACTCCTAGGTAAGTACAATCCTTACTCCTTTAGGGTTGAAGCCTTGATGGTGCATTAGAGTCGAGTAAATACAGTATTTTGATTATAAGTATAGGTCAGTATTTAGTTTAACAGTTTACTATACTGTAATAATGTAACAAAAAACATTGTTGTATAACATTGTCATTGTAATTACATTACATTGTGTAATCTTTATTGTGTGATGCAATGTCCTTAGTGTTTGTTAGATGAGAATGGATTGCACCCAGTTTCATTGTGCAGTGCAGAGGCGACCAAAGCAATGACAGTAAAGAATTATCATCATCATCATCATCATCGGTGGGGTTCAGGGGGTTCTCACAGGTTCTATAGAACCCTTTGCTAATGAGTGCCTGGTTCTGAGAACCAGTTACAAATGGGACATACAGACTTGTTATTTTAGGTTATTAGGACATAGAACCTGTTATTAATTTAGGTTATTAGGACATAGACCTTGTTGTTAATTTATTTGAATCCCACCACTGATCATCATCATCATTGTATGCAGTAAAATTAAATTTTGCACCTGCTTTGCAGCTCTGCATTACAACTGCCAGTAAACATTTTTTTAAATCCCAAACCTCTTAAAATTGGGGCACGCATTAGATTCGAGTAAATACAGCATTTAAGTTACTTGTATCCCACCAATGCCTTGACACAACTCCCATAAAGTCACTACAAATGCAATCCTATTCATGTCTACCCAAAATTAAGTTCCACTGAGTTCAACGGGGCTTACTCCTAGGAAAGTGCTTTTAGGATTGCAGCCTAGAGCATGCCTCCGTCAGTCTTGAAAGACTATGGTATCATGCTCGGCACTGCATACGCTGCATGTGAAGCAGGAAAGCCTGGGTTGGATTGTTATGGAGGATAGGCTGTTACCCAAGCAGCAAATCCCCCCTCTCCATCCCACTGAATTAGTCCAATGGAAAGGCAGAGCCAATACGATTGGATCCAGCAGGCGTCGCAGAGCTGGGCTAAGGACAGGAGCTCACCGTGTCTTGTGGGGCCGACCCGGGTCTCAAACCCTGGCCTGCTGGTTAACAGGCACAGCGTCTTAACCGCTTGCGCCACCCACAGCTCAGAGGATTGCAGCCTACATCACTCTTATTGTATCAACTGAATCCAGGATTGCAGCCTATATCACTCTTATTGTATCAACTGAATTTCTACTGTAACTATGATCAGTAGTTCCCACCCCATAGTAGTTCCACCCCACAGCTTCTGGCTGAGCAACCAGAGAGCAGCAAATCCAGCTGTTGAAGGAAAATTCCCCAGGAAAACAAGTTCAGTTGCAAAATAATTCTCCGTGCTTGATATTGGGGCAGCGCAGAGGAAGCAGAGTAAAAAGATAGTAAGCATTTTGTTTCACTTTTGCCTCAATCCTTTCCTGGGAGTAAGGCCCATTGAACACAATGGGGCTTACCTTTGAGTAGACATGCATAGGACTGTGCTCTATGACAACAGATTCCATTTATGGCTAGTTTTTTAAAAAAACTTCTTGGAGCCAAACTCTTTCCTCCAATTCAAAACGCTGAGATTAGCAGATGGAAGATATAATTAGCTGAGGATTGCTCAACACAGTTGTTGAAATAAAAAAGAAGGAAAAGAAAAAAACCACACACACAAACACACACCCCAAAAAACCCCCACAAAAAACCACAACACTGATTTTCAAAAAGTTGATCTAACAGTGCAATCCTGCTCAAAAGTAAATTTCATTGTGTACAATTGTACTTACTCCCAGGAAAGTGTGGTAGCCTTGATAGTGCATTAGATTTCCTGGGGCACTTTCCTGGGAGTAAGACCCATTAAACGCAATGGGACTTACTTTTCAGTAGGTGTGGTTAGGATTGTGCTCTTACTGTACAATCCAGAGTAACTACGGGAGCACGTAAGAGACATTCATGTCAACGTAGTTATGGCACCACCCAGTGAAAGCCTATGGGAAATTTATATTGCAATCCAGAGTAAATTGTTCTTACGTCAGAGCAAGGACTCCCTGTAGTTACTCTGGATTGCGCCCTAAGTGTAGGTTTGCCACCAAATTTGGGGCAAAATTGAACCCAGAAGCATATTTTGAACTTTCAGGGGAATGATTTTTCTCCTGGGAGAAGAGCTTATGGCAATCCATAGGGTCCTAGTAAGTCACTCTCCCACCGACTCCAATGACTGGTGAGTTGTCCAATTTACCCTACAATCCAGAGTAACTACGGGAGCACACAAGAGACATTATGTGCACCCGTAGTTACTGCACCACCTAATGAAAACCTATAGGAAATTCATATTGCAATCCAGAGCAAATTGTTCTTACACCGGAGCAAGGACTCCATGAAGTTACTCTGCATTGCGCCCTTAGACGCACTTAGGGCAAAATCCAGAGTAACTACGGGGAGTCCTTGCTCCGACATAAGAACAATTTGCTAAGTTATTTCCCTAAAGAAATAACTAAACAGTGCTCGATTCTAGACTCCTGGAACATCTACTTACTAAGGACTTTTAAGCAGATCGACTCACTCACTCACAATGGGCACAATCCAGAGGAACTACAGGGAATCCTTGCTCCAACAAAAGAATAATTTGCTCTGGATTGCAATATGAATTTTCCCTAGGCTTTCACTAGGAGGTGCAGTAATGCATGTAATGTCTCTTATGTGCTCCAGTAGTTACTCTGGATTTGGGGTTATAAACATTTCCTCCTATCCTTTGAGGAGCATCCTGTGCAATCTTGCACAGCAGAAAGAGAAGTACTCAACAAGCCTGGTTTTTACCATGCTGGAAGATGCATTCAAATATCCAATCCCCAGTGTGGTGGTACAGTCCCTCTCTGCCACCTCGGTCCCCCACCTACCCCATTTGGCCTTAAAACCCTACAAAAGGTTCACAGTTTCATGCAGAAGGGATCAAATCCTGTGTTTCTAACACACTCAATCTTGTCTGAGACACCCGGCTCAGCAGACCAAGGCTGCAATCCTGAAGACACTTTCCTGGGAGTAAGATCCATTGAACACAATGTGGCTTACTTTTGAGTAGATATGGTTAGGATTGTGCTCCAAGACCCAGAACCCCGAAAAAAGCAACACATGAATGAACTAACTTTATTTTCTTTGTAGAAATAGGAAAGCACGGGGATCCGGCCTCGGCTTCTGAATTTTGAGCTCCCCAATATCATTGCTTGAGTAGCTGCTTTGGGTACTACGAGCTCCCGATAGTATGTATTGCAGATCTAGGGGGAAAAAAGAAGGGGAAAGATGATTGGAAGATTGTTTTTATCCTTTGAGGCAGTATTGGTTAATATTTTTCAGATTAATTGCTTGCAATTAACAACAGATTTGTAACTTGGCACCGATCCTTCACCGACAATGGTCCCCCTCTGTGTCCCCATAGCTGAGCGATCACCCCCAACTCAGGGAAGCAGGAGGGAACATCACACAGAGCTGCCCTTTGGGGGGGGGGCAATTCACCTCGTAGTCTTTGTTGGCGTTGCTGACTTCCCAGTATTCGTTGGGAATCCCCATTCGCTGGTAATCCACTTGGACGTCCACCAGCTTCCAACCCATTTCCCGATTGTCAGGGGGCATTTTGGGGTTGTAGGAAAAGGCGTACAGCTCTTCGGGTTTCACTGGAAAACAAATGGTGGTTGCAAAAGAAAGTGATGTCGGTGATCAGATCTGCACCAGTTCATCCCAGTCCCTCCTTCTTCGATTTTAACAAAATCCAATTTAATTTGCTTTCATCAATCTCACTCAGCCTTGAAAAGTTCCCTCTAGTGTCTAACCCACAATACTTCTTGCTACAACCCCCTTCCATACCCAGACTGGCTGGTGTCAGTCCATTTGGCAATACAGTAAATTGCAACCCTTTGGCAGTAAAACAACCACTTGCAACCCTTTTCCATGCTTAGAATCACCAAAGGTGAATGGCAGGAGGATGATGGAGATCATCAAGTCTAGCCCCTGGTCGGGATAGGCAACTGCTATAGATCTCTTGAAAAGTGGACTAACAAAAATCTTGTAGGAATTTTTGTACTTTTCAGTACAACTATAGTTTTCAGCATAGAATCCTAGAGTTGGAAGGGACCCAGTGGGTCCTCCAGTCCAACCCCCTGGAAATTATCCTAGAGCATCTCCGACAGGTACAGTACTGGACACCTTGTATATTTAAGAAATTCTTCCACCTGTTTAGCATAAATCTATGCCATGTAATTTCAATCCTTTGGTTATAATGCAGCCTTTAAGATATACAGGGAATAAACCCTCCTCTTCATTACAACCCTTCAGATCTATCACGTCTGTCCAGCAGAAACTATATGGATCTTGGGATGGATCCGGCAGGGGTTTCATATGTTCTTATGAGTGTGCTTGAAGGTTGCCAAGATTGCCAAGGAAAGCAGAACTAGAACCAATGGGTACGAACTGCAAGAAAGGAGATAAGAAAGGTTGGATATCCGGGAAAAATTCCTGAGGGTGAGGGTGGTTCAGCAGTGGAACAGATTGCCAAGGGAGGTGGTGGACTCTTCCTCACTGGGGATCTTCAAGCAGAGGCTCGACCAGTGCCTGTTGGAGATGCTCTAGAAGGACTTCCTGCTACAGGCAGGGGGTTGGACTAGATGACCTATTGAGTCCCTTCCAACTCTAGGATTCTATGATTCTTAGATCCTGCCTGGACAAACACTGGCTATTTCCACTCATCTCATAGCAATAGGAACATGATAATTTTTGTGTGCTCATCCTGCTTCCTTCCTGACCAGACCACGTCAGCTTAAGGGCTCAGCTAAGCCCAATATTTTGCAACTGTACTGTCTGTATTTTGGAAACAGATCACACACTCCGGGCATACCTGGCTGTGAGAGTTTCAGCAAGGAGGTGTAGACTTCGTGACAGTCCCGCTCATGCCCGATGACAAAGTGGGCCACTCGGAAGTTCTTACAGCGGATCAGAAGTGGGCACCCAGATGCCGTCAGGGGCAGCTTCTCCACCGAAGCAATATGGTGGTGAAGGATCTGTTGAAAACAGGAAGGGAGGTTAAGAGGGCAGCGCTTCAACCCCGTAGGAGAGAACTCAGAAAAAGCATACTACCAGTCTGGAGGAAGTAGCTTGACAGCTGCAATGGAGATGATAATTCTAACTGGAAGGAACAGGCATTGACATTTTAAAAAACCCCAAACAGTACTAATTACTGATTGCTGCCCACTGCGGGAAGATTTTGTAACCCGACATCTGAGTATTTTAAAACTTCCACTTTCCAGTAGGCACCACACAAACCCAGGCCCCCGTTCTGCCAATTAGGATGATTCACTGCAGAAACACAAATGACATTTAGGTTGATGCGGATCCTTTTCAACCAGACTTCAACACAGTCGCTTGCCTGGAGTGAGTATGGAATGTCTCCACGCAGGGAAGCTTTCTAGAAAGGAATTGGGGGGGCCTCCTTTAACACTCCAAATGATGAACAAAATGGATGTGTGGGCAGGAGACAAAGGAATCTCACAGGTTCATAATGGGGCGCTTATTTGCCGTATTCCTTTTTATAAGAACACTAGCAAAAAGTGTACCTGCGTTGCGGGAGTAACATTTCCCCATACAACACCCCCCCCCACGGCGCATCAACAACCCATGTGCAACCTACCCCCATGCGCAACTTCCCCCATGCACAACATTCCCCAGTGTGCAACTTCCCCCCGTGCGCAACTTCCCCCCGTGCGCATCATCCCCCCGTGCGCAACTTCCCTCCGTGCGCAGCATCCTTGCCAGTGCAACCTCTTCCTCCGAACAACATCCCCCCAATGCACCAGGTACTGAACACCAAATTGGCTGGATGTTGGTCAGTCTTTCATATTAAGTATAGGACAAAAACAGTTGCACCCCTTTTCAGCCCCTGAAGGGTTAAATTTCTCCAGCTGGTTCTTGGTGGGTGTTCAGGTGACAGAAGGAACTCCCAGAATTCCCTGCTTCAGGCCCAGCAGTTGGGGCAGAATGTTGATGAGTCAGCAATTCTCAATGCAAAGTATAGGGAGGAAAATGCGTTGCGCCCCTTTTCACCCCCTTCCGGTTGGAATTTCTGAAAACCGGTTCTTAGTGCACCCCTCCCTCACAGAAGGAACATCCACCCCTAATTTCACGCTTCTAGGCCCACCGGTTTTGGCAGGGCGGTGATGAGTCAGTGAGTGAGTGAATGAGTCAGTCAGTGACTTTTCTCTTGTATATATATATATATAGATTAAATCACTGATTTCAATGACACTTTCACAAATAGTCATCCTACAATTATGGCAATAGGTCATTGTGTAAGCAAAAACCATTGAACTAGTCAAGGATCAGAGGTTAGACTCTGATTAACTGCTGCTGGTCTGCAAAATGTGTGAAGAATATAGTTTTGTGTTCAAAACTACACTGCTACTATTACTGTCAGTGCAATCCTAACCCTATCTACTCAGAAGAAAGTCCCATTGTATTCAATAGGGCCTACTCCCAGGAAAGTGTGCTTAGGATTGCAGCCTAAATCAGCATGATTTAGAATGGCACTATCTAAGCTATCAATCTAATCTATCTATCCTTACATGCATGATAAACATATTGGGTATAGTGGGTCTTCCTTATCCATAGGTTCAGCATTTACAGATATCCACAGGTCCCCAGCTCCAGGGCCTCACAAGATCTCCCTGATGCAATCAGAAGTGTCTTTCAGTCATGCTCAAGACATGTTCTCGGACCCTGGCACATGGCCTGCCTGGACCTCAGACAGCCTCCCAGACACACCCAGAAAACACTTCTGGTTGCCAGCATGAACAGGATGGTGTAGTGGTTAAGGAGCTGGATGGTTCAAATCCCCCCTCAGCCATTAAGCTTCCTGGGTGACCTTGGACAAGTCACTCAGTCTCACCTACCTTACAGGGTTGTTGTGAGAAAAAGCTTTGTAAGCTGCCTTGCGTATTTGCTTTGCATGAGAAAGGCAGGATATAAATTGCTTAGATATTAGATTTGGATGGATGGATATTGAAAGTGTCCAGGGGATGCCTGGGACCCGGGGAGGTTAAACGCAGATTTGATTACTTGTGGAAATCGGCACACATAGGATTCCAGGTTCATAAATTTGGATGGATAGCTACTGGAGGTTAATTGCAAACTTGATTATATATGGAAATTGGTACCCAGGGGATTTCAGGTCCTAGATTAGGATAGATCCTAGATTAGAATAGATTAGGATGGATGGATAGTGAACATGTCGAGATTTCCGGGACTCGGGGAGGTTAAATGCTGATATGATTATTTATGGAAATTGGTACCCATGGGATTCCAGGACTTAGAATAGGATAGATCCTAGATTAGAACACATTCAATTGGGGTGGATGGATGGATATTGAACTTGTCCAGATTTGATTATTTGTGGAAATCAGTGCTCACAAGATTCCAGGTCCTAGATTAGGATAGATCCTTGATTAGAATAATAAAATTTGGATATTGAATGTGTCCTGGAGGTTTCCACGAGTCGGGGAGGTTAAATGCAGACTTGATTATATATGGAAATTGGTACCCAGGGGATTTCAGGTCCTAGATTAGGATAGATCCTAAATTAGTATAGATTAGGATGGATAGATATTGAACATGTCGAGGAGATTTCTGGGACTCGGAGAGGTTGAATGCTGATATGATTATTTATGGAAATTGGTACCCATGGGATTCCAGGACGTAGAATAGGATAGATCCTAGATTAGAACACATTAGATTTGGATGGATGGATGGATACTGAACATGTCCAGATTTTATTATTTGTGGAAATTGGTGCTCATGGGATTCCAGGTCCTAGATTAGGATAGATCCTTGATTAGAATAATAAAATTTGGATGTTGAACGTGTCCAGGGAGTTTCCAGGATCCAGGGAGTTTAAACACAGATTTGACTACTTGTGGAAATCCGTACTCACAGGATTCCAGGAAAGGATTCCCTATGGATACTGAGGGCCCACTGCATATCTAAACAATATGTACAAACATATTTGTGCAAATTAAATTCTGCAGAAGGGTGGAGATTGGCAAATTCCATTTGTTCACAAACCCTACAATCCAGAGTAACTACAGGAGCACGTAAGAGACATTTACATCGACGTAGTTATGGCACCACACAGTAAAAACCTATGGGAAATTCATATTGCAATCCAGAGTAAATTGTTCTTACATTGGAGCAAGGACTCCCCGTAGTTACTCTGGATTGCACCCAAAATGTTTTGCAATGTGGTATTTAATAAGGTGGCCACCTTAGCGTGCCAACATTACCCAGGTCTCCTTTCGGATTTCGGCCGAGGCGTCTACGTAGATCAAATGCGTTGCTGTCAGGTACAGGGTTCCAGTTGCGTGCTTCCTGTTTGTGTAACGGTCTAGCAACTTGACGTTTTCTACCTGCAGGGCGAGGAACAATCAAAAACACTTCAGGTAGAGCAGGACTAAAAGTTCTGCAACACATTGGATCACTCAGAAAACAGAGACGTCATCTATAACCTGATACTGGACATACAATTTGGATCAAGAGCTTTCCGCCAGACTAGAAACAGGAGATCGAGTTGATGGATGCATGGAAATAATGTCACTTTTATGGTAAAAGGGCATGGATATCTTAGTCCCAGTTTGGGGGGTTGTTGCGCATGGGATGATGCATATGGGGGACTTACATGCATAGGGCACTTATGCGCATGGGAGGATGTTGCACATGGGGGATGATGCAATGCCCATGGGGATATGATGCCCATGGATGATGCGCACAGGGAACTTATGCGCATGGGGGGTTGATGCACATGGGGGGACTGATGCGCCATGGGGGGATGGTGTACGGGGGAATTTTACTCCCGCAATGGGGGTATGCCTTTTGCTAGTAATGAATAAATGGGCTCAAATTTGCAGGATTTCTGTAAGCACCAACATTCAGCACACAAATAAAACACATTTTTAAATGGACCCCCATTTCATCCACCCAACAATAACAGCTCCAGTTGTGTCATCTGGGTCAGAGGAACCAGAGGTTGGCCATGGGAAGGTAAGCAGCTCGCGACAGGCCACATCTAGCCCTGGACCTGGAGTTGGAGATCCCTGCTATAGAGGAAGAAAATTACAAGCAGGTCCCACATTTGTTGACATGGTATTTGCAGATTAAAAGACTCTGGGGGTCTCCTGCACCCCCATTATGGTAATCTTCTATTTCCGTAGTAGGGTTTCACTGCTGTTTCCCCCATGGGAAGTGTCCCACGAGGTCATATAGTCCACCCCTTGCCTGAAGTGGAAATCCTCCTATCATGTGGGCTAGGAAAGAGTGCTTGCCATGTTCCTGGGCCTTCAATGTCTCCCACGAGGTCATCTAGTCTACCCCTTGCCTGTAGTGGAAAGCCTCCTATCATGTGGGCGAGGAAAGAGTGCTTGCCATGTTCCTGGGCCTTCAATGTCTCCCATGAGGTCATCTAGGCCACCCCTTGCCTGTAGTGGAAATCCTCCTATCATGTGGGCGAGGAAAGAGTGCTTGCCATGTTCCTGGGCCTTCAAAGTCTCCCACGAGGTCATCTAGTCCACCTGTCTCCTGTAGTGGAAATACTCCTATCATGTGGGTGAGGAGAGAGTGCTTGCCATGTTCCTGGGCCTTCAAAGTGTCCCACCAGGTCATCTAGTCTACCCCTTGCCTGTAGTGGAAAGCCTCCTATCATGTGGGCGAGGAAAGAGTGCTTGCCATGTTCCTGGGCCTTCAATGTCTCCCATGTGGTCATCTAGTCCACCCCTTGCCTGTAGTGGAAATCCTCCTATCATGTGGGTGAGGAAAGAGTGCTTGCCATGTTCCTGGGCCTTCAATGTCTCCCATGAGGTCATCTAGTCCACCCCTTGCCTGTAGTGGAAATCCTCCTATCATGTGGGCGAGGAAAGAGTGCTTGCCATGTTCCTGGGCCTTTGCCAAGTCACGAAAAAAGGAAGCCAGAGCACAAAAAAAGAAAACTCTGGATACTTGAGTTACCATATGGGAAAGGTGGGGAAAGTATGTATTAGTAAGTAAATAAATAAAAATAATCAGACACACGAGGACTCACACCCAAATGCCCGATTACTCCTCGTCCATGCAATGTTTGCCTGGCTTATCTATATGGTTCAGATAAGAAGTGTTAAGAGTTAAGGCTGGGAAAAGCGCATTCAGATAATACTTAGTGAAGGGTTCAAGTTAAGGGACAGCATAAATAAAATACTAAATAAATACTAAATAAAATACTTTTATTGTATATATTTTATAATCAGCCGCTTTGCGTCCACACTTATTGCAATCTGGAGAATTTAAATATGTTAAATGTTTTCAGTTTTGTATTTAATGCTCAATGTTTTATTCCTCAATTGAACTTATTTCTTAATTTTATTGCTAGCCATGTTTTATGGTCAGATGCCTTCTCCTGGGGGGGGGGGGGGAGTGTTCACTGTGTGACACTCTGTACATGCTTAAAGGCACTTGGGGTTACTTTACCCCAACATGATGAAGACACTCAGAAGCTGTCTTGTGGATCAATGCACACTGGCACACTGCACATGCTCAGGAGCCCCCAGGATCACTTTGCTCTGGCACTCTGCACACACTAAGAGATCCCTTGCAGCAAGGGGGGGATCACCACCCACCAGCACTCTGCACATGCTCAGGAGTCCCGAGGATCACTTTACCCTGGCACTCTGCACACACTAAGAGATCCCTTGCAGCAAGGGGGGTCACCACTCACCAGCTCTCTGCACATGCTCAGAAGCCCCCAGGATCACTTTGCTCTGACACTCTGCACACACTAAGAGATCCCTTGCAGCAAGGGGGGTCACCACTCACCAGCACTCTGCACAGGCTCAGGAGCCCCCAGGATCACTTTACTCTGACACTCTGGACACACTAAAAGATCCCTTGCAGCAAGGGGGGGGTCACCACCCACCAGCACTCTGCACATGCTCAGGAGCCCCCAGGATAACTTTGCTCTGACACTCTGGATACACTAAAAGATCCCTTGCAGCAAGGGGGGGGGTCACCACTCACCAGCACTCTGCACATGCTCAGAATGCCACATAAACACACATCAATCACACTAACACTCTGCACATGTTCAGAATCCCCCAGACTGCCCCGAAACTGCACAGGCACAGAGGCCCCTCCAGGACCACTACGTGCTGGTACTGTGCACATGCTCAGAAGACCCTTCCAGCACTCTGTACATGTTCAGAGGGCCACCTAAAAGCACTGATCACACTGATACTCTGCACATGCTCAGAAGCCTCTCAACATGCCCTGGAATTCTGTATATGCCCAGAAGCCCACAGGATGGTACTCTGCATATACTCAAAGGTCCTCAAGAGGATCACTGACAACTGGAATTCTGCACATGCTTAGAAGCCGCCAAGATGCTCTGGTATTCTGCACATGATCAGAGCCAGCAGGAGGGGTCAAAGAACACTAGCACTCTGTACATGCCCAGAAGCCTCCTCCAGCACTCTGCACATGCTCAGAGGCACTAGGAGGGGACAAAGTACCCTGACATTCTGAACATGCACAGAAGCCTCTCAAGATGCCCTGGAATTCTGCACATGCCCAGAAGCCCACAGGATGGTACTCTGCACATGCTGAAAGGCCCTCAGGAGGATCACTGACAACTGGAACTCTGCACATGCTCAGAAGCCCCCACCATGTCCTGATGCTCTGCACTTGCTCAGAGGCTCCGTCCAGCCTTCCTGAAGTGCTCAGAAACCTCTCAGGAGGTGCTCCTCCAGCACTCTGCACATGTTCAGAGCCGCCCTCAGGCCCTCTGCACATGCTTAGAAGCCCCCAACACGGCCTGGTACTCTGCACATGCTCAGAGGCACTAGAGGGGTCAGAGGGCCCTGGCAGTCTGCCCACGCTCAGAAGCCCCCTCAGAGGCCCCGAGTGCGGCCTACCTTGGGGGTGGTGATGTACTCCATGGCGGCGGCTTCCTCGGCCCAGCCCCGGTCTCTCGCTCCGCCATCCGCGCCGGCCAAGCCTCCAACTCCCGCTCCGCATCGCGAGACTCTCCGCAAGACCCGGAAACGCGAGTGGAGGGGGAGGGCGAAGCCGCAGGCGCCATCTTGGTTGAGGGCAGGTTGCCCTTGGAAGCCCCACCGCCCCTCCTGCACTCTGCACATGCCCAGAAGCCACTCCTGCACCCTACACATGCCCAGAAGCCTCTGGCTGCCTTGGCACTCTGCACATGCCCAGAAGCCTCTGGCTGCCTTGGCACTCTGCACATGACCAAGAGCCCCTCCTGCACTTTGCACATGCCCAGAAGCCTCTGGCTGCCTTGGCACTCTGCACATGACCAGGAGCCCCTCCTGCACTTTGCACATGCCCAGAAGCCTCTGGCTGCCTTGGCACTCTGCACATGCCCAGAAGCCCCTCCTGCACTCTGCACATGCCCAGGAGCCCCCCTTTCACTGTAGACATGCACTGAAACTCCCCGGCATGGTACTCTGCACATGCTCAGAGGCACCAAGAGGGATCACTGCACCCAAGCACACTGTACATGCTCAGAAGTCCCCCCGCAAGATCATATTCTGTAAATGCTTAGAACCCACGAAGATGCCCTAGTACTCTGCACATGCTCAGAGGCCCCAGCATTCTATTTTGAAGTGTGGATGTCTGTCAGTGTCAGAAAACACCCGTCAAGAGCACAGCACTTTGGCACTCTGCACATGCCCAAAAGCCCCCTCCAGCACTATGCACGTGCCCAGACACTCCAAGCAGTCTCTGGTTTTTAAACTGTGTATGTGTTTGGTAGTGTCAGAAAACACCCCTTCTGTACAGGATGTTGGCACTCTGCACATGCCCAGAAGCCCCTGGATGTCCTAGCACTCTGCATGTGCCCAGAAGCCCCTGGATGCCCTGGCACTCTGCGCATGCCCAGACATTCCAAGCACTCTCTGGTTTTTAAAGTGTGTATGTGTGTGCTAGTGTCAGAAAACACCCCTTCTATACAGGATGTTGGCACTCTGCACATGCCCAGAAGCCCCTGGATGCCCTGGCACTCTGCACATGCCCAGACGCTCCAAGCACTCTCTGGCTTTTAAACTGTATTTGTGAGCTAGTATCAGAAAACACCCTTCAAGATGTTGGCACGCTGCACCTGCTCATTAACCTCTGGACACCCTGGAACTTTGCACAGCCTCAGAGATCCTAGTGTTCTCTTGCTCTTAGTGTGTGTGTCAAAAAAAAAAAAAACACCACGCAAGAGCACAAAAAAAGAAAATAAACACACTGAAGAAAATAAAATATCTCCAGAGAGTATCAGGCTGCAATCCTAAAGACATTTCCCTAGGAGTAAGACCCACTGAACACAATGGGGCTTACTTTTTGAGAAGACATGGTTTAGTCTGTTTCTGTTATGTATTTCTGATGCCGGCTTGTTGGGGTGAAGAAGGGGAATAAAAAGCTTTTCTGAAATCTCTTGTGAAAAAATAGTTTCTAAGCCTGGGGTGGACAGATTTGGTGTAAATTTCAACTTGGTGTAAATTTCAACTTGGTGTAAATTTCAACAGGTGCAGCTTCTCATCTATGAGATGAGCTACACCTGTAGAAATTCCCTCCCCTATACAATGGTTAAAGGTCCAGGAGCCCTTCATGGTAAAGGTTGACCACCTGTGGGTTAAAACTGCAGAAAAATCTGAATTAAAACCAACCGGCATGGCATAAATAGTTCTACTCGTAAGTAAGATTCATTAAATTCAGTGGCACCTTATCCCACTTCTCATGACTTGAGAAGGTATAAAATCTGGTGTGAGGAAGCGGCTCATCATGAGAACTTGCACTGATTGGTGTTCTGCAATAGGGAAAACTTGGGGTTTTAAAAAAAGAAAAGTGATGGTGGTCCCATATGGTCCCCATCTGGGGATACAGTGTGTCCTAATAATTTTATTATTGGCATTAGGGGGTCCATTTGCAAATCAGAGCCTTGTACTCCAGGCAGATGCTGGGAATGGGCAACGATCCATGTATCCATCGAGTACTGCGTCAGGTAAGAGCTTTAGCATGAGTGTTTGTGGAACTAGAACGTTTTGGGGTTTTGGGGGGCTGTTGGATGGGGAGGTCAGCAGTTGGAAGTGGCGTGGGGGTGTTGCAACTGGCCATGCTTCCTTTCCAACTCTAATAAACTTTCATTCATTCATTCATTCATTCATTCATTCATTCATTCATTCCCTGCGGCCTTTCCTCTTTGCAGTGGTCTGGGAACGGGGTAAATTACCCCAAATTGGGTAAAAATGAAATTCCTGGGGGGAATGGACGATTGCGCTGGTGCGCACACTCTGGCCCTCCCAAAAGCTCCAACGGAGAGTGCTACTGCTTCCGCCACAGAGAAGCACTAGCGCTCTCCATCGGCGCTTTCGGAAGGGGAAGAGTGCACGCGCATGTGCGCAGTAATGTTTCTTAAAGGGTTACTGCAGATGGCCGGGCTTAGCCACACCGAACCACAGCAGCCTGAAACTGCCCTCCCCCCCAGGGTCCCCAAACACCCTCCCCAGCCAAGGTTAGTAAGCCCCTTACTTAACGTTTACTCAGAAGTAAACCACTTACTTTACGTTTACTCCTGATTTTAAAAATGTAGGACAAAATGTAGTACATCTTACATTTTGTCCTACATTTTTTAAAAGTCTGGATTTTCAATTGAAGATCCAGACTTTTGGGTGACCATTTCCTTCGTTTCAAATCAAGGGGGTAACATCGGCGTATCTAAATATATTTTGGGGTAAAAGGTAAAAAAGTTCCCTGCTCTATTAAAAACAGCTGCCTAAGGCAGAGGCTTACAATCATTAAATAAAATCTACAAAACCTACGTTAAATACAACCTACAAGAGGTAGATATGTTTAAAACAGAATTAATGATACACATTAATAATGTACATTATTATATACTGTTATTAATATACATTATTAATAAAGAACATTATTACGGTATATTTAATGTACTATTTAACAGTCGCCAGGTGTTTGACTGGAATTGGCTCTATTGTGATTTGGGAGTAGTAAATAATAATAATAATGCAAATCATTGTTAATGTATATTTATCAAGTGTACCTGTATATTAATAGAGTGATTGAAATCCTGAATGGTTAGGGGTGAGCAATGTTTTATTGATCTCTCTAAAAGGATACGGGAAAAAAATGGAAAAATTGGATCTTATGGGGGGGGAAAACTTGGAAAAATTGGAGCTTATGGAAAAATGGGTCCTGAACGAGGAATGGGATATATGTTATTGATAATGACTCTAACGATAAATGTCTTTTCCCTCTTGTTTGTAGTTATCCTATATTTAAGCTGGTTTTTCCTAGTGCTGATCACCATGGCTGCTTTGGCTGTCTGTATTTACCTTTGTTATGATTGCTACTGGGAACGGAGGGTCTCCCATGATGAACAGCCCGGTGGTGCTCTTTCTGGGGTGATCCATCTGCAACCAAGAAGTCCCCCGAGAAGTACCGGTGTGTGAGTACTTCCACTGGTCTGTGAGTACGGACCTTCCAGCCCACACAGCCGAGGACCCTGAAGACGCATGGCCTTTGACCCCTGTGCAGTTCCAGCATTTATATCGGAGAAACCCAGTGAATGAGACTGTCTCCTTCATCCCTGATACCTCTTTTGGAAACAGACTCATCAAACTAGTTGGTGCTACTCCCCCCCCCATCCCCTGCAAAAAATATAATAATATAAAAAATCCCTACAACTGAAGCTGGACAGTCCTGGTTGATCTCTAGAATCATGGGATTGAACTACACAACTTGTATTTTTAAGAATATATTTTGTATACAACTTGTATTTTAAGAGTATGTCTTGAGCACTATAGATCTATATTTGTCTACATTTTATTTTTAAGAGTATATCTTGTGCAGAACTTCCATTTTTAAGAGTATATCTTGTGCACTATGGGTCCTATATGTCTTGTGTACAACTTGCATTTTTAAGAGTATATCTTGTGTACCAGGATCCTACATATCTTGTGAACAACTTGCATTTTTAAGAGTATATCTTATGCAAAAGGGTCCTACATGTCTTGTGTACAACTTGCATTTTTAAGAGTATATCTTGTGTACCAGGGTCCTACATGTCTTGTGTACAACTTACATTTTTAAGAGTATATCTTGTGTACCAGGGTCCTTATATCTTGTGTATTTGCATTTTAAGAGTATATGTTGTGTGCCAGGGTCCTACATGTCTTGTGTACAACTTGCATTTTTAAGAGTATATCTTATGTACCAGGGTCCTACATGTCTTGGGTACAACTTGCATTTTAAAGAGTATATCTTGTGGTACCAGGGTCCTTATATCTTGTGTATTTGCATTTTAAGAGTATATGTTGTGTGCCAGGGTCCTATATGTCTTGTGTACAACTTGCATTTTTAAGAGTATATCTTGTGCACCATGGTCCTTATATATTGTGTACAACTTGCATTTTTAAGAGTATATCTTGTGTACCAGGGTCCTACATGTCTTGTGTACACCTTGCATTTTTAAGGGTATATCTTGTTTGAATGTTAACTGCTTCCAGGGGATTCCACGTAATGTTGTCTCGTACCACATTGTACATTTTTAAGCTTGAATGTTGTTTTTATGCTTGAAGTGTATCAGTTAAACAGGCAGTAACAGTGTCTGCATTGGGAGTCAGTGTATCCTGGGTGCAAAGAATTGTTTTTAGTATTGACCATTTGAAACGTGTATCCTAAACTAGCAATTAAAAATTGGAAATGTGTCTTTATCTCTTGCAGTGATTTAATTAATGCCTTTCTGGGAAGGGAGGACTTTGAATATAGGGCTAGATGAGCCATCAATCATTTTAGTGTACAGTATTAATCTGTCCCAACAGTAAGTGCACTTTAGGACAGTGAGTGGCCAGGAGGGAAAATATATATCTTTAAACAGATTTTTAAAAAAATATTCAATAGATATTAAATCTAGATATTTAAAGCATCTTATATATTAGCAAAAACATACCAGCTTTGTGGGAGCAAAATTCCCTTGTACACCAACCCCCCATGTGCATCACCCCTATGCGCACCACACCTCCATGAGCAACATTCCCCATGCGCAGCATCCTTCCCTGTGCAAACCCCCCATACTAACACCCCTCCCTCTGAACAACATCCCCCCCCCCACTGTACCATGCACAGAGCACCAAATTGGCTGGATGTTGGTCAGTCTTCCATGTTAGGTATAAGACAAAAACACGTTGACCCCTTTTCAGCCCCTTAAGGGTTAAATTTCTCCATATCTGTTCTTGGTGGGTGTTCATGTCGCAGAAGGAAGACCCTCCCCAAATTTCAGGCATCTAGGTCCAGTGGTTTTGGCTGGGCGTATGTCTATTCAGTGCAATCCTGTCTACTCAGAAGTAAACCCCATTGTATTCAATGGTACTTACTCCCAGGGTTGCAGCCTGACTGTAAGGTAACTGACTAGAATTTCAGTGGCAATTATTCCCAAGTCAGTCAGTCAATCAAGTGTACTTTTATACCGCTTTTCAAAATATAAGGTGTGCATCTCAAATCCATATATGCTTACACCAAAGTAAATCTGATTTTTGTTGTATGGGACTTCTCCAATCACTATTCTGGGAGTCTTATCTAATCTTAATCATCTATCAATCAATCCAGGGAGGGGAGAAAGGGGGAAGAGATAAGAAGAATAGGAGGAGTTCCAGTAAATGGATGGGAGGCAGGGATTGGGGCCAGCCAGCTGAAAGCTAATTGGCCTCCCTGGCCTCATCAAGGTATCTTTCTCAGCAGTATATAAATGAAAGTGGCTCACAGCTGGAGCACATCTGGCTTCATCAGGTTGGGCCAAGGAGAGAGTGTGGATGCAGGATGGAAAGGGCTCCTTGGGGCATCCTGTTGGTGCTTCTTGTGTCTCCAGGGGGCACCTCTCTGAAGGAGCACCCAGGTCAGCTCTGCTACACCTGGACCCCCCAGTTTGCTATCTTCTGGTGTCCAGAGGAGCATGGCCAGCCCAATGCCACCTTCTGCTGTGGGACCTGCCAGCAGACCTACTGTTGCGCATCAGAGGAGGACCACCTTGACCAGCGTCAGTGCCGCCATTACTCCAGGCCAGCCCAGACTCCCATTCCACGTAAGTACAGACGTCCCCCACTTACTAGACAGGTTAGGAACCGGAGCACTGTCCAAAAGTGGAACCCGAACTTTTGAGTTTATAAATGTTGCATTGTTACCAAAAAAGCACCAAACAATATTTTTAGGGGAATTAGGCACTGCCTCTTTTTGGTCATAAGGATCCAAGGCGAGACTATTACTCAAACAGCGTAATGTTTGACAGCGTAAAGTTTATTTTAGCAAACTTTATTAAGAACAATCACAGCAAGATTAAACACAATAACAATGAAATACAATCAGTTGAGTTCTTGTGCTTAGCTAGCTACCTATTACAAACAATGGAGAGAGTAGGAAAGTGGGGGGTCAAGATGCCATATTACCTGTCCAGAGAGCATGTCCTTTCATGGTCTAGTCTGGCCATCTTTGGGGTGAAAGGGAGAGGGTCTCTTCTCCTTGGTGGGGACCATTCCACACTCTTGGTGGGGATCAACTCCACGCACCACTTGGTCCCATTATAGAAGTCTGGCCATCTTTGGGGTGAAAGGGAGAGGGTCTCTTCTCCTTGGTGGGGACCATTCCACACTCTTGGTGGGGATCAACTCCACGCACCACTTGGTCCCATTATAGAAGTCTGGCCATCTTTGGGGTGAAAGGGAGAGGGTCTCTTCTCCTTGGTGGGGACCATTCCACACTCTTGGTGGGGATCAACTCCACGCACCACTTGGTCCCATTATAGAAGTCTGGCCATCTTTGGGGTGAAAGGGAGAGGGTCTCTTCTCCTTGGTGGGGACCAACTCCACACATCACTTGGTCCCATTATAGAAGTCTGGCCATCTTTGGGGTACAAGAGAGAGGGTCTCTTCTCCTTGGTGGGGACCAACTCCACGCACCACTTGGTCCCAGTACAGAAGTCTGGCCATCTTTGGGGTGAAAGGGAGAGGGTCTCTTCTCCTTGGTGGGGACCATTCCACACTCTTGGTGGGGATCAACTCCACGTACCACTTGGTCCCATTATAGAAGTCTGGCCATCTTTGGGGTGAAAGGGAGAGGGTCTCTTCTCCTTGGTGGGGACCAACTCCACACATCACTTGGTCCCATTATAGAAGTCTGGCCATCTTTGGGGTGCAAGAGAGAGGGTCTCTTCTCCTTGGTGGGGACCAACTCCACGCACCACTTCGTCCCATTATAGAAGTCTGGCCATCTTTGGGGTGAAAGGGAGAGGGTCTCTTCTCCTTGGTGGGGACCATTCCACACTCTTGGTAGGGACCAACTCCACACACCACTTGGTCCCATTATAAAAGTCTGGCCATCTTTGGAGTAAAAGAGAGAGGGTTTCTTCTCCTTGTTGGGGACCATTCACACTTGGTGGGTACCCAACTCCACCACCACCAACTACACACACTTACTGAGCCCTTACACACACTTATACATATTTTGGCCCTTGTCTAGTGACTGGTTGCTTTTGTTAATCATATTTCCTGGGTTATCTAGACAGAAACCAAACTATAGGATAGGAAAAGAGCCTTGATCACTGGCTGATTGCTATCATATTAGCAAGACAATGGGTACTTAGACCAGATTACCATAACTGGGCTACATTCCCATGGCTATGACAAGGGTAAGGGAGGCTTTGAATTGACCTGTAAACAGGTTTATGGGGAAAAAAAACATATTCTTGCTAAGAAATTAATTTTGTAATACTAATTTTATACATGAGGTATAAAAGAATGAAATTAATAACAAATATAGTAACAGAGCATTTCTTGTAACAGCATCCAATGCTTTTTTAGTAAGCAAATTGCAGACGCCCTTTTATCTTGCAAATTCCTGTGGCCATACAAGGATTTCTGCCAATGGATTTTCATTAACTCCTTTAGGAATGGGATTGGACCAGGAGTTACAACATGGGAGGGGGAGGGAAGGGGTTCCCCACCCAGAGCACAGCACAGCTGCCTCCAGATGTAAATCTCATTATAATAAATAGACCTATTGCTCAGTTACTGTGGACAGGATTGCAAGCAAGAGCCCAATGTCTCAATGCAGGTCTACTCAGATCAGGGATTTTCAACCTTTTTCGGTGCAGGATGTATTGAAGATGCACAAAGCCATCCTAGTCACTTTTATTGGAGAGTAAGCCTCATTGGCTATAATGGGATTTATATAGCATTGACTCTTGAGGCTGCAATCTTATCCATGCTTTCCTGGGAGTTAGCTCCACTGACTACAACAGGACTTATTTCTGAGTAGACAGGCATAGGATTGGGCTCTGAGTCTGCAATCCTGTTTACACTTTCCTGGGAGTAAGCTCCACTGACTTCAATGGGACTTATTTCTGAGTAACAGGCTTAGGTTTGGACTAAGCTCCACCGACTTCAATGAAAAGTAGACAGGCATAGCATTGGTCTTTGAGACTGCAAGCCTGTTCACACTTTCCTGGGAGTAAGCTCCACTGATTTCAATGGAACTTACTACTTAGTAGACATGCATAGGATTGCAAACCTCCAACAGCCCTCCTGCAGTGAGGAGGCAAAGAGGCACTTAAAGGAGTCCTTTTGCGGACCAGTCAGGCAGCCACCGAGGACCACCAGTGGTCCCCGGACTGGAGGTTGAGAAACCCGGGGTTAGCAAGTCTCTGATGCCCTATATTCTTTATTTTGGGAAATTGGGGAAAAAATAAAGAAGTGTGTGATTCCACTATTTGTGGCAGTTGACGTGGATGGTTTTGTAGCCAGGCCTTGAAAGCAAAGTGGGGGATCTGTAGCAGTAACTGTGATCACTACTAACATTCCCTTTCTTTTCCAGGTGACTGGTACTACCTGCTCTTTTTTGTGGGTGTACTCACTCTGGTTTGTTCCTATATTTGTTCCACCATCTTTTCCAAGTCAATTCAGAGTTTACTGGGGGAAAGAAGATCTTGCTGTGGTTGTGAGCGATCTCGGGAGATCCAGCTGGTCGAAATGGTGTCCCAGTCGACGTTCTCCTTGAGCGACGCACAGCCCACCAGCACCCATGTAAACTCCGGCAACGTTGCCTTGGGTGCTGAAGATCTCACTAGTTCTGAAGTTCTGCCACCAGCAGAACATGAATCTGATGGAAGTGAATATTTGGCACCTTCCTGGGAAGTCACATCTATTCAAGAGCATCATGTGAGCGACAGGATGCCAGAGAATGAAGCCATCATGTTCCCAGCAGCTCTTCTGGATAAAAGTGTTTCTTGTCCTATCTTGGAGGTTCCTGTGGAGGGTGAAGACGTGTCTGTGTCTAGCCAGTGATGGAGATCTGCCTCTAAAGGAGAGGAAAGGCAGACTCATATATACACAATATACCATACTCATATACTATATAAATTCTTTTAAAAGAGTTGGCTCATTACTATGAGCTGATGCTTTTAATAATATACTATGATTTTAATAATATACTTTTAATAATATACTATGTGTTGTTTAGTTGCTCAAGTGTTCTTGTAGCATGATGCTGGGATGTCCCCATAAGTGTTCTGCACAGAATTAATGTCTAGAATAGATTGATCACCCCCATAAAACTTTCCCCAAGTCCATGAAATAGCTGAGATCTTAAGTGTGAAAAGTCCTATATCTTTAGATAGGCTGAGTGAAAATGGGGTGCTGTCTCTGGCTGGAAAAATCAGATTTAAATCTACATACAAATTTGGATTTAAGCAAATCTATATATAAAGTAAATTTACATCTGGACATCTACATCCTTCTGATGATGCCAGTTGCTGCCCGTGGTACACTAGCCAGTGTTTCCCCTTACAGTCCTTTTATAACAGTCCCCTTATTATATTACTATATATTTTATAATAGTACTTTCAGTCCCTTTATAATAGTACGTAAAGAGTCTACATTAGACTCTTTAGAGTGTAAAGAAAGTATAAAGGAAAGAATAAATAAAGGAAAGCTAGAAAGTGTAAAGGAAAGAATAAATAAAGGAAAGCTAGAAAGTGTAAAGGAAAGAATAAATACGGTGCCCATAATGTGGAGGGACAAGTCTGGCCCATCCAGAGGGTCTACTGAGGCAGTTGCCTCAGGTAACAGATCACATGAATCACATCAGAGGGTATCCATGTCCAACTGGCAACACCTATAGTAGAGCCAAAATAAATACTGTCCCTGCTTCTAGAGCTCTGTTATAGTGACCAGTGACACATCAAGGTATATAAAGACATCACAATCATGGTATAGAACTAATGTAGGAAATGCAACACTTTTGTATCTCCAAAGCAAATGTATTGACCTCCTGGTTCCGAACACGCTTGATTTTAATGTCTTTCCCAGTGGTATCAGTGGGGGGGTGGTGGTGAGGACAGAGCTTCCCCTAGCTACAGGGAGCTGTATGCCCCATAGGCTTTTAAATTTAAAAATTGTATATTAACTGTTGTGTGTACAAGCATGTACTTCCTGCAATACCTTGTACATGGGATGCAAAGAGTCTGTTTTAGCAGAAAGCTGTAAAATGCAGGATTCAAACTTTGTGCGTGTACCAAAATGAATAAAAATATGTATTTTTCTGACCTTCTGGCTTCTGATTGTGTACTTGTTTTCTATAGTATCTCTGGTCTCTCAATAGTATTTCTGTACTGCTTTTCAACAAAAAGTTCACAAAGCGGTTTATATGATGAGGTTTCAACTTACGTTAACACTCAATGACCATCTTCTTGGGATGTAGCTCTAGATTAGGGTTGCCATAATTCCCTTCCACAAAATCGGGACAGGATCCTTTGTCCCATTTGCCAGAATGTGAATACAGTCCCCCCAAATTGGGATTGTCCCTGTTTTTCAGTACAAATGGCAATCCTACTCTAGATACAAACTTGCACTCTATACCCCCTGCAGCTGAGGAATCCGGCCTCTAAGGCTGTTATCCTAAAGACATTTTCCTGGCAGTAAGGCCCACTGAACACAATGGGGCTCACTTCTGAGTAGACATGGTTAGGATTATGCTCCCAGAATGCTTTCAGTGGATGTATCTTTCTAGGGATGAATGTTATGGGATATTAAAATTTGGGATATTAGAAAGTGGTGCTATTGGGTGTGAGATTCCTTAGCTGTGTCACTGGATATGAAATTTGCAGTGCATCTTAACCCCTGGTTATGCCAGCACAAATCCCATGTGCAGACATGAACCGGACTCCCCACACCATTGCAGGAATGGGAAGAGGGTTGAGTTGTAACTGGCCTAAACTGGTTGGATTGCACACTTAGATCACAATCTAACCATGGGCAAAATCCATAGCAGTTATGGGTCTACGCAGTTACGTATAACTGCGTTATACAGAGGGTGTTATAGAGATAACACCCTCTAGTGTTATCTCATGGAAAGTTATCTTAACTGCTCTGGAGCAAGGGGCTTAATTTCACTTTAGGATATAGGCCCTATTGTGTTCAATGAGTCTTCCTCCCAGGAAAGTATCTTTAGGATTGCAGCCGTCCAACACAATCCAGAGTAACGGGAGCTCTTACGTTGACATAAGAAAAATTTACTCTGGATTGCTTTATGCATTTCCCATAGGTGGTGCCATAGCTACGTTGACGTAAATGTCTCTTACGTTGATGTAAGAGCTCCCGTAGTTACTCTGAATTGTGATGTTAGTTTAACTTCAATGTATGGAAAAACAAGCTAGAGTTCCAGGAGATAAACAATGTTGACCAGGCCAATTCTATGATGGACCATCATCCCTCTCAACCACGCCAACAACGGTAGATGATAACTAAGACTTGTATTAATCCAGGAGCATTAAACTACTAACAAACTAATGTTTGTTTAATTAGCATTAAACTAATGTTTGTGACATGGTTAAAGGTAAGCATACTGAGGAGGTTGTTGGTCTCTAGGACTTTCAACACTTAAAGTTTGGAGAACGACGTGTGTTTAATAATGCCAGATTTTACCCCATATAGAATACGGTCTGGGGGACGTATCTAACAAATGTAGGGTTCAATGTCCCAGTTCCTGCCCACTAAACTTTCCAGGAAGACATCTAGACACATACAATTAGCATTATCTGACTCTTACCCTACAATCCAGAGTAACTACAGATGCATGTAAGAGACATTTACGTCATGCTTGGGGAACAGCCTATCCTCCATAACAATCTAACCCAGGCTTTCATGTTTCACATGCAGCCTATGCTGCATAATACCATAGTCTTTCAAGACTGACGGAGGCCTGCTTTAGTTATGACACCACTTAGTGAAAACCTATGGGAAATTCATATTGCGATCCAGAGCAAATTGTTCTTACACCGGAGCAAGGACTCCCCGTAGTTACTCTGGATTGCGCCCTAAGTTGTTTTTACGTCAGAGCAAGGACTCCACATGGTTACTCTGAATTGCGCCCTTAACTGGCAATTCCAGACGGCTTGTGCCTAGCACAAAACCCAGCACTGTAATCCTAAACACACTTTCCTGGGAGTAAGATCCATTGAACACAATGGGCCTTGTTTCTGAGTAGACATGGTTAGGATTGTGCTCCAAGTTGGCAGGTAACAGAAATTAACCAAGACACTCATGGACAAGGACCTGCCAAAAATTATTCTACTAAAAAGAAAACCAAACACTGGAAGAGGCCAAGACAGACTCAACATTTTTATTGAGTGAATCAGATACAAATATTATATCAATACAGAGAATTGAAGTCATAAGAAATATAATGGGCATTTTATATTATGTCTATTAAAACTGGGACTCCTGCATCCCTGAACCCCTGATTTCAAGGGGGATATAGGGATGCTTGCTTATCCAGCAAGGAAGTCAGGAGTGGTCAATTAATGTTTTTTAAAAGACTTTGGTGTACCATGGGGTATGGATCATGGCCCGTCCAGAGAGTCTACTGGGGCAGTTGCATCAGGTAACTGATCACATCAAAGGGTATCTGAGCCTGACTGGCAACACCTGTAGTAGATCCAAAATAAATTTGCCATCCTGCAAACATCCAGACACTACATTGCATCTAAGAACATCAAAATAGATTTCATAAAAACCAATCCAGAATTCATTCACCAAGGAGTAAAGATACCAAAGCATGGCATTTAAGGGGGCTTCCCCATGGAAGGGCAACAAAACGGGGGCACCAAAAGCTCCATTTCAGGGACAGAGTCTATGCTTTGCCTCGTCACTCAAATGAGGTTCTGTCCATAAAGGGAAGATGTCAACAAGGAATCCCATATATGCATCTTTCCTTTAGAATCCCATATATGCATCTTTCCTTTACAGATCAAGGTATTGAAGAGTTAAAAGCCCCTCCAAGGGGTTGCATGGAGAAGGGATTACAGTAAATGGGGCATTTATGGTAAGTTTAGATCATGGAGTCCCAGGAAACATGGAAGAGCACAGGATGATTTAGTAGAGTAATGAGAAGGAAAGAGTCGGGATTCAGTTCCTTTTCACAGCACAGCCACTTCAGTTATTAAAAATAATGCGTGGAGAATGAACCTACCCTCCCCACCCCCAATGAACTCATTGTACAACAGCGGGATGGGGGGGAGATCATAGTACACTTATTAGTACATTAGTACTCATAATACATCCTTGTCACAGCATCCCAATATCTTTTACTAGTATCCCGAATCGGGCAAGCAGTAGATCATCATAGTTAAATTCTAAAACATGGTCACATAGAGTTCATTCATTCTAAAAAGAAGCTGCCATCAAGAGTGTGGAGTATTTTGCCACCGCAGTTAAGAGTCCCTAGTATCACTGGCTAATGTGGGGTCGATCCAGCTCACCTGCTTCATCATGGGGCCAAGTTGGAACAACCTGGTCCAAGTTGGGACCACCAGCAGCTTCATCTGGAAGAGCTGGTGGTGACACTGTAGACACTTCTGTGGCTGCATGGGTTGCACGCTGGGAATCTTCAACCCATGGACTGTCCAAAGCACCAGGCAAGATCTGAAGGCCATGAGAAGTAGCAACATTACAGGGTAGTGGATCTTCAGGTTCAACAGAAGGATAAGCTGTAGGGGAGCACCTTTGAGGAACATCACTGGGATCCACCTGCTGGACTTCAGAGTCACCTTGTGCAGATGACTCAGCTTCAGAACTGTCTTCAAGAGTAACCAGAGACCAAGATGCATCCAGACCCAAGGAATCATTGGGGTCTTCAACACTTTCTGATGGGACGTCATCGCTTGGAAGATTATTTCCTGTTAAAGGAAGTGGCTGAGCATTAGTGCCATGAGACACCTCAGCATCAGAGCGCAACGGACTCGAACTTGAGTCATATGCCTGAGTGGAAGATGGTCCTCCCATTCCTTGAACTGACTCCAACTGGGAACCAGGACTGGGTTGAGCTCCTTCTTGAGAACTTGCATTTCCATCACCTGATTGCACTACAGGATGAACATGTGAGGTGCGCAGCAAAGACGTGGGGTCTCTCACATAATGATTACTAGTGGCTGATGGAAATGGACGGTTTGCGGAAGTACGAACCCAGAGTTCCAGCATTGAGACGTTCTGCTCCTGATTCCGGGATTGCCTCCAATAGTGGAAGCCATAACCAATGGTCACAGTAGTAAATATGGTGGCGGCAACAGACAGTATGATGGCCATCACATCTGGAAAGAGAACAAACATCATTAGTATCATTTAATGATGTTAGCCCTATAACCTCTGCCTTTAACTATTTCTATCCCACATCAGCAAGGTCCTTACTTGTAGATATCAATGCTAAGTAGGGTGAGATACCACCACCTTTTCCTCACCAGGTTATAAACCCCACCACCTGCTAAGCCAGTGGTTCTCAACCTTCCTAATGCCGTGACCCTTTAATACAGTTCCTCATGTTGTGGGGACCCCCAGCGATAAAATTATATTTGTTGCTGTAATTTTGCTACTGTTATGAATCGTAATGTAAATATCTGATATCCAGGATGCATTTTCATTATTACAAATTGAAACTAATTAAAGCATAGTGATTCATCACAAAATAATATTTAATTATATATTGTGAAATATTTATTTCTAATTACAAATAAAAAAAGATGCAAAATACCTTGCAAGGCCTCCTACACCAGGGGCGACCCCCAAAGGGGTCCCGACCCCCAGTTTGAGAAACACTGCGCTAAGCTCAATGCGCTGGCGTAGCCCCTGCCACCATCTCTTAGAATATGTACATTTATTTTCTTATGCCAATAAAGGTTTCATTCTAATCATAGGTACACGGATAATTAACTCACAACAAGCACATCATTGGAAATGCCCAGAGCATGTGCAGAGACCCTCAAAACAGTAAGGCTTTCAGGTGGTCCAGAGCCAGAGGTTTCAGGTGGTCCAGAGTCGTGGGTGGGTTAGAAGCTCCCTGGAGGCTGCATCTGGTTCCCGATTTGGGGTTTTAAATCAGGGATGTCCAAACTTTCCACTTTAGGGCTCCTGGACCTTTAACAGTTATATAAAGGAGGGAATTTCAGCAGGTGCAGCTTCTCATTGCACAGATGAGTTGCTAAACTTGCTAAAATTCCCTCCTGGGTATAATTGTTAAAGGTCCAGAAGCCCTAAAGTTGAAAGTTTGGACATCCCTATATCTATATCAACAGGTTACACCACCCAGAAACTCTTAGCTAAGCAAGAGATAGAGATGTTACTCTCAAAAGCCACACACCCACCAAGGTAACATATGTCGGAACCAAAAAGAGAGGAGAATGTAGGACATGTAAAAAAATACTAAAAATACTAAATACTCAATATAAAAATATTCACTTATATTGCTTTCACTGAGTTAATTTAAACATTATATTATTACTTATTAATTTTAATGCTATTATATAACATTTATTTAAAAAAGGTTGCATGCTGTGTGCTCACAAGGAAAAGGAGGGCAATGAATTTTTTTTCCAGGACATAAGGCTAAAAAAAAGAGGAGAAAGAGGACATATGGTTTCCTTACCCTTCATTTCTTCAGGACTTAAGACCCCTCTTGTACATCCCGAGCACTTAGATCAGTGGTGTTCAGGCATTTCAGCCCAAGACCCCCTTTCAAATTTAAAAATCTGTCCAGGACCCTTTGTTATACTTACTGGGACACTGATCCATGTCTACTCAGAAGTAAGCCTCATTGTGTTAAATGAGTCTTACTCCCAGGAAAGTCCAATGCCAGATTCCCAGATGGTGGATCTTACCCTCTTGAGACCCTCGTGACCCGACGTTGCGACATCTCTAAGAGGTCCCGACCAGTGGTGGGATTCAGATAAATCAACAGGTTCTATGTCCTAATAACCTATATTAAGAACAGGTTCTATGTCCCATTAGTAAGCAGTTCTCAGAACCAGGCGCTCATTAGCAAAGGGTTCTTATAGAACCTGTGAGAACCCCCTGAAGCCCACCACTGATCCCGACCCCCACTTTGACTACCCTTGAGTTAGATGTTAACTAGTTTGACTTTTCATGGCAAGGCACCTCCTCCTGCTAGGTTGCCTCCTCGTGGTGCACCCCGGATAGCACCCCGGAAAGGTTGACCCAAACAACTAGCAACAATTGGCAGCCAGACTACATTGAAGAACTGGAGACATTTGGCAGCCAGACATCAGTGTGGAATTCTTGACTCTCAAAATACATGGCAATGGAACATTAATGTCTGATTTACCATAACTTTATGTATTTGCCATATGCTAAATAAATAAGACATTAACAGAGGAATCTTACTTTTGATGTCAGGTGAATCTGTATCCGAAGGCGAAACCCTTTGAACCGGGGGGGCAGAAGTGCTCCGCCTACGCTTTGGATCAGGATTAGGAATGCAATGGAATATATACAAGCGTTCCTCTGCAGAGGAACAACAGTAGGGCTGGCTACAAGTCCCACAACAGAACTTTGCATCTGCGCTATAGGGGCGCTTTGGACACCAAAAAACAAAATAGGGAATCTTGGGGAAAGACGTCCAGGACCAGCATAAGTCGCCTTTTGGGGTGGCCAAAGAGGTCACCGGGGTCCATTGCAGCAGATGGTGACACAGCCAGGCCCACCCCAAGAAACTGGCTTTTAGGAAGAAAGCCATCAAAAATAGACCAGTAATAATAATACCCTTAAACACTCCACTCTCAAAAGTACTGTAACCTACAATGCTTTAGGTAACCTTCCTTAGACTTCCTTTTCACCTTATATACCTCCCTCTGCCTAATGAGGCCAGGAACTGTATCTCCCCTCCACCTTACTTGGTCCCGATCCTCACCAACTCACCCAGCCACAATGTTCTACATCTCACCTCCCCATCGGGTGGACCCCAATAAATCCAACAGCAAAAGAACAGCTAACAGACCTTACTAACAGTTGTGGGCTTCTCTAGGTTTATTCAGAAGTTGCCCCATGAGTTCCATGGGACTTTCTCCTAAGTAAGACATCCTGCATGTTTTCCTGGACATCAGCTCTGAGATGTTCAGTAGAGCCCTACCCAAAAGTAAGTGCGTACAGGGTTTGTCAGGAATGGCAAAGTAAAGTGCAATGAAATGTTATGCAACATGAACCTAGTGCAAAGCTAATCATGTGGTTGCAGTGACTGGTTGAGGGTGGTTAGGTGGTAAAGGTAACCCTTTACCACCTTTAATTAAAGTTACCTTTAGTTAAAGGTAACTCTTTAATGTTGCAACAATTGCCCAGGACTCCCAGGTTCTCCTCCAGTCTGCTCCATGTCTGCCCAGGCTCTGCATGTGCTTCAGTCTGTTTATGTAGGGACTGTGATATGCTGTTAAGGTTTTTAGGTATTCTCAAAGGTTGTCCCATGAGTTCCATGGGACTTACTTCTAAGTAAGACATCCTGCGTGTTTTCCTGGACATCAGCCTTAAAATGTTCAGTACAGTAAGTGTTTAGGGGGAGTAAACTCCATATAAACAGAGTTGGGCTGAGAGTGATATAGTCTGAGTAAACTTGCAAGGATGCAGCTTAGATTTACTCAGAAGTAAGTTTCACTATATTCATTGAATGTGATGTATTATATTCAACAGGCTCAGCTCCCCCATCTCCTTGATGGAGAAAGATGCACCCATAAACTCAAAGGAAATGAGATCATAACCCCGAGAGATCAGGCTTTACGTGGGATTGTATCAAACGACACTCATCCCAGGAAATGGGATGAGTATGGAACATGGAAAAAGTATGATATCCTCTTATGCCCAAGTCCCCCATTCACACATGCAGGTATCGTAGGATTGCACTACACTCCTTACTGTAAACTTGGGGACAGATTCACATATTCATGCTTTTCACTTGGTGCAGTGTTGGATTGCCAACTCTTTTTCTGGTTAGGCTCCTCTGTCTTCAACAGGTGATGTTAATTTCCATGCTCTGTCAACTATCACCTGCAAGATGCTAGTAATGGTAGTTCTTAAAGGCACATGACCAGCTCCAGTTGCTTGTGAGAACGAGGAAGGGATCCATGTGAGAAGCCTTGATTCATCCCCAGTGGATTCCAAGCAATATATGTGGCTTTCTCCTGACCCTTATGTGTCCGTTTTTAAAAAGGAGGAAAAGAAGGACCAGACAACATCCCTGCTATGGTGGGGTGACCATATGACCAGAAAAACCCAGATTAGTCCGGATTTGTCTGGGTGTCCTACATTTTGGATTCATTGAACACAATCCTAACCATGTCTACTCAAAAGTAAGCCCCATTGTATTCAATGGGTCTTACTCCCAGGAAAGTGTCTTTAGGATTGCAGCCATTGTCCTATATTTTGGCTTCATTTTGATACTTCGCGATAGTGCACAGTACCCCATCATGCCGTATGTCGTTGGATTTGTATTGAAGTGCAGAATGCAATGCAGAAATCGGTTTGGAGATATCTCCTTCCTATCAAAAGTTATGGGCAAAAAACAAAAAAATACACTTTTTGGCAATTTTTTTAAAGCGGGTAGGAATTTTGGCCTGGGATTAGGAATTTTGGCCAAGGGGTTCAGGAATTTTGGCCATGGGGTTCAGGAATAATCTGGCCACCCTGCTGCTGTGGAAGGGAAGGACAAACAAAAGGGGTAGTAGTAAGTATGGTCTGGAGGTCAATATAAGAAGAGCCTCCATTGGATCAGGCCAAAGACCCATCTAGTCCAGCTTTATGTAGCAGATGTTTCACGGAGCACATATGACACCCGCATCCAGGTGTTCCCCCCTTGCATCTGGCACTTTTTGGTTTTTTTATTTATTTTATTAGGTTTTCAGTAATGGGGAGGGAGAATAGGGAGTACAAGGGATATAGGGAAAAATTACACATAAGGATTACACATAGACTTTATGTATACCTATAGTTATTGCACCACCTAGTGAAAACCTGTGGGAAATTCATATTGGAATCCAGAGTAAGGCTACAATCCAGAGTAGCTATGGGTGCATGTAAGACACATTACCTGCACCTGTAGTTACTGCACCATGGGAAATTTCACCACGGGAAATTCATATTGCAATCGAAAGTAACTTGTTTTTACTCCGGAGCAAGAACTCCCCGTAGCTACTCTGGATTTTGCCCTTTGTCACCAGAGCTATTTTCATATCAATTAGCCTACAGTAAAACTGATTTTGTTATACATTAAATTGTTTCACATAAAGTCACAGTTTCTTAGAATGTATCAGCATTTTCCAACTCTAGGATTCTATGATTCTAACCGCAAGTGAGGACTTAACTGTATCTTACTCACAACTTTAGATTGTGAGCTCTTTGGGGACAGGGACCTGTTAACTATTAATTAGCTATTAATTTTTTCATTTTCTTGTAAACCACTTTGTGAACTTTTCAGTTGAAAAGCAGTATATAAATACTGTAGGTAGGTAGGTAGATAGCTAGAGAGATAGCTAGATAGATAGATAGATAGATAGATAGATAGATAGATAGATAGATAGATAGATAGATAGATAGATAGATAGATAAGGAACTTCCGGTACAATAAATCTTCCGTATTCACTTTGTAATCAAAGCTTATCTCACCCACCATCTGCTTCTTATCACATTATATATTTAACCTTCCGTTATCTCAACTCATATAATTACCTAAATTTCTATAACTTGAAATTATACACATTTTACATCTTTTAAATTAGTTTCCGAGCCTTTTTTATTTCTTCATCTTGCCCCTCTTTCATCTTTTCGGACAAAGTTTGAAACTGAGTAGAAAAAGAAAGAAAGTTTCCATTTCTGTAATATCATACAATTACTGTCTCTTTGTTTGGTATTAATCCCTTTTCCCCCCAATTTTGAGCTAGTGTAAATCTAGCTGTAATACAAATATGTATCATTGCATGTTTACAGTCTTTGCTAAAAGATACTGGGATTATATTCAACAAATAAATCTCTGGCTCAAAGGGGATCTGACATTTTAGGGTTTCTGTTAAGATTCCCTGTATCATTCTCCTTTAACTTTGGGACACTTCCACCATATATGATAAAAGGAACCTATATTTCCTTCATATTTCCAGCATTTACACGAGACCTTATGATCTATTTTAGATACAAGCTCTGGTGAATAATACCATCTTCAAAACATCTTCAAAATATTTTCTTTAAGAGCCACCGCTTTAGTAGATTTAATAGTTTTCCACATTTGTTCCCATTCTTCTAAAGCAGTGGTTCTCAAACTTCCTGACACCGTGACCCTTTTATAACTTCCTCATGTTGTGGGGACCCCCAACCATAAAATTATTTTCGTTGCTACTTTAGAACTGTAATTTTGCTACTGTTATGAATTGTAATGTAAATATCTGATATGCAGGATGTATTTTCGTTGTTACAAATGAAATGTGAGTTATATGCACACATTGAACACAATGGGATTTATTTCAGAGTAGGCATGTATAGGATTGGGCCCTGAGGCTGCAATTCTATCCACATTTACATGGGAGTAAAGGCCCCCCTGACTATAATGGGATTTATTTCAGAGTAGGCATGCACAGGATTGGGCCCTGAGGCTGTCAGTCAACCCCAGTGCACGCACACCTACAGCCAGAGGTCTGGCAAGCCTGACCTGGCCCCCTGCACCAGGGGTCTTTAGGCGACCCCCAGGAAAGCTCTAGGCGACCCCCAAAGGGGTCCCAACCCCCACTTTAAGAAACGCTGATTTAGACCATATATGTTTACAGAAATTATTAATGTTATTTATGTTATTTATTAATGTTATTAATGTTTATAGAAATTATTAAAATAATGGCATTTTGAGGTTGTCCACATCTATCTATGGACACCTAAACACACACAGCCATCAGTTTGTAACCCGTGATGGTCCTTCAGGAAGTTATCCAATCCCTTCTTAAAGGCATTGAGACTAATCCGACAATCCAGAGTAACTATGGGAGCACGTAAGAGACATTACGTGTACCCGTAGTTACTGCACCACCTAGTGAAAACCTAAGGGAAATTCAGATTGCAATCCAGAGCAAATTGTTCTTACACCGGAGCAAGGACTCCCCGTAGTTACTCTGGATTGAGCCCTAGATGCCATCACCATATCCAGTGGCAGGGAGTTCCACAGATTAATTACACACTGGGTAAAGAAATATTTTGTCTGTCCTAACACTCCCAACCTTCAGTTTTAGTTGATGTCCTCTAGTTCTGGTGTAAAGTGAAAGGGAAAGGAGCAACTATCGACTCTATCCGTTCCATGAGATGGTTGAGAAACTACCTTGTCTAGATGGAACCAGCTCCAGTCTCCTTTTGGATGGGAGACCAAAATCCACTGACAAGAATGGAGAAAGTGCAAGAAATGGGAAAAATCAGGCTGACTGTAGGCAGCTACCAGAGCTTAGCCAAAGGTTTTGTGGACAAGGACCTGTCAAACATTTAACAGAACCAACTGCGGCAAGACCAAGATAAAGAAGATGCCACACTTTTTATTGCGTGTATATTCAGATAAAATATTTAATCAATATACAAAATTGAAGATATTGGAAATAAAGAATGCAATTTATAAATGGTCAATTAAAGTTGGGCCTCCTGCAGTCCTGAACCCCTGTTTTCAATGGGGATCCAGAGGTGCTTGATGTGGGTGGTAGAGAGTCACAATGAGCCAATTAAAATTATTAAAAGCCTTTGGTGTACCACAGGATATGGGGCCCAACGGCCAACATCCAGACATCTACCAACATCCAGACATTACATTGCAGGTAAGACCATCGAAACAGGTAAGACCACCAAAAGAAGTTTTCATAAAAACCCATCCAGAATTCATTCACCAGGCATGGCCTTCAATGGGGCTTCCCTATGGCAGGTCAACAGAATTGGAGCACCAACAACGCTGAAGAAGCTCCATGTCGGGGACAACATCTATGCTTTGCCTTATCAACGAGATGTGTTGTGTCAGGTTACTTGCTCAGATTTGGATCTGTCCATAAAGGGAAAATGTCAATAAGGAATCTTTTCTCTCGAGACAAATCAAGGTATTTTAATTGTTTTAAGCCCCTCCAAGGGTTGTCTTGAGAAGGAATTGCATTAAAAAGGTGCACTTAAGGGTAAGCATATCTCATGGAGTCCCTAAAAAAGGAGATACATAGGATGATCTAATCCAGCAATGAACGGGAATGGGAATGCTCCCCTTTTCCCAGCATTGCCCCCTTTAGTTTTAGAAACAACTCAAGGAGAAGGAAACTATATCCTATTGGAAACTATATCCTATTCCTTCCTATTGGAAGGAAACTATATCCTATATATCTCTTGTACTGATGGGGGGATCATAGTACACTTATGCCCATCCTTGTCGCAATGCCCAGTATCATTTGCTAAAATTTGAATTACACCTTGGGCAAGTAGAGCATGATAGTTAGAAAGACTAATATTAATTAAATCTTAAATTCACAATCACGTGGAGTTCGTTCGTTTATAACTTTGAGGTTAAAATCAAGAGTGTGGAGTATCTAACTATAGGAGTCAAGAAACCTCAATATCACTGGCTAGTGTTGATCCAGTTCAGCTGCTTCATCATGAGTCCAAGACGGGACCAGCAGATGCTCCATATGGTGGGGATACAGTAGACACCTCCCCCTCATCAACCTGGTCCAAGATGGAACCAGCAACAGCTTCAACCAGAGGAGCTGGTGGTGATGCAGTAGAGTCCTCATCATCTGTGGCTTCAGGGGTTGCTCGATGGGTCTCTTGACCTGGTGGAGTGTCCAAAGCACCAGGCAAAACCTGAAGGTCATGAGAGGGTGGTGGATCTTCAGGATCAATGGAAGGAGAAGTTGTAGGAGAACAATTTGGAGGAAGATATCTGGGATCCACCTGCTGGACTTCAGGGTCACCCTGTGCAGATGACCCAGCTTCAGAACTGTCCTGAAGTGTAGCACCCAGACCCAAGGAATCATTGGGGTCTTCAACACTACATAGTGGGGCATCATCACTTGGAAGATTATTTCCTGTTGAAGGAGGTGGGTGAGCATTGGTGCCACGAGACCCTTCAGCATCACAGTGCAATGGACTTGAACTTGTACCACATGCATGAGTGGAAGATGGTCCTCCCATTCCCTGAACAGGATCCAAATGGGAACCAGGACTGGGTTCAGCCCCATCTCTTTGAAAACCAGCATTTCCATCACCCGATGGCACAACAATAGGAACATCTGCGATGGGTGGCAAAGTCGAAGGTTCATAAAGGTTCTCTATTATATTGGGTGACGGGAATTCACGGTATAAGTAAGAAGGATTCAAACGCGACACAATCCTTCGTAATGGCAGTGGGATGTTCCGGTCCTGAATCTGGGATTGCCACCAATGGCGGTAATAATAACCAATCGCGAAAGAGGCAAGTATGAGGATGAGATTAGTAATTACGATGGCCATTATCACATCTGGAAAGAGGACAATCATCATTAGTACTGTCTCCTCCTGACCACCCTCCAGCATCTGCTCTTCACTCTATCCTAAACCAACAATCTCATCATTTTCTGGGCAACTCTACAGAGTTTTCTTTTTCCATTATTACTTATGGGGTAATTTGCTTTGATATACAAGCCTTCTGAATTACAACCAGTCTTGTGGAACGAAGAATTTGTAAATGGGGATGAGCACTGCTCCTCGTCATGAATAACTGGGCAATATACGGGGAGACACCTTTACCTGTTACACTTTTCTTGTGTAAAAGTGTACACTTTTTATGGGTTTTAAAGATGAACACTTTTAAGTGTTCATTTTTTTATGGGTTTCCTACATATATGGGGAACTTGCCATCTTTTGCAGTTATGACATCTGGTCACACTGCCCAAGCCCAATGCGCCAAAAGTTGCCCCGGACACCTTCTTCTTGGCACAAGCGCCACACATTGACCACACCACTTAGTTATAACACCTAAAATCTTGAAGATAAGGGTACAACCAGTGGTGGGATTCAAATAAATTAACAACAGGTTCTATTTCATAATAACCTAAATTAACCACAGGTTCCATGTCCCATTAGTAACCGTTCTCAGAACCAGGCACTCATTAGCAAAGGGTTCTGCAGAACCTGCGAGAACCCCCTGAAGGCCACCCCTGGGTACAACTCTGCACATTTCATATCTCAAGAGCCCCCAAATTCTTCCAAGGGGGCTCAGGTCCCCTCTTCTTATAATCCCCCAGCATTTAGATGTTAGCAGAACCATCTTACATGGGCTACCAGAAGATGAATCTGTTTCAATCTGGTCATCAGGAGCATCAGTCGTCCCTCCGTCCTCTTGAATAGAATAGGCTAGGCACTCCTCTATATCCAGCTGGTCCTCTGCAGAGGAGCAACAATAGGGCTTCTCACAAGTCCCACAGCAGAATGTTCTGTTCACACCAGTGGGGTCCTTTGAACACCTAAAAATCTGATACTGAACCATTAGGGGAGAAGTCCAGGAGAAGCACATTTCAGCTATGGTGGTGGCCAAAGGGGTCACCAGTGTCCATAGCAGGAGATGGTGGCACAGCCAACCCCACCTCAGGGAGCTGGCTCTTCTTAGGAAGAAAACCATCAAGGACACCCCTACTAAAAATAACAATAAAATAACTACTAAAAATAAAACCCTTAAAAACGCCACACTCAAAAGTAACCTAAGATGCCTTCAAGTTATCTTCAAACCACCCTTATATACCTCCCTCTTCCTAATGAGGCCAAGAAGGGAGTTGCCCCTCCAGCTGACCTGGTCCCGATCCTCACCAACTCATCCAGCCACAAGGTCCTACCACCCACCCTGCTCACCTCCCCACTGGGTGAACTTCACTGAGTTCAATGAAAAATCAACAGTTATCTTTACTAACTTTACTAACATTTGTGGACTTTTCTAGGTTTACTCAAAGGTTGTCCCATGAGTCCCATGGGACTTACTCCTAAGTAAGACATCCTGCATGTTTTCCTGGACATCAGCCTTAAAATGTTCAGTACAGTAAGTGTGTAAGGGGGAGTAAACTCCATATAAACAGAGTTGGGCTGAGAGTGATGTATTTTCAGTAAACTTGCAAAGGTTCAGCTTATATTTAAGCTGCAATCCTAAAGACACTTTCCCAGGAGTAAGACCCATTGAACACAATGGGGCTTGCTTTTGAGTAGACATGGTTAGGATTGTGCTCTTACACAGGAGTAAGTTTCACTGTATTCATTGAGAGGGATATTAGGCAGATATTCAACAGGCTCAGCTCCCCCATCTTCTTGATGGAGAAAGATGCACCCATAACCTCAAAGGAAATGAGACTATGGCTGCAATCCTAATCATGTCTAATCATGTGTTCAGTGGGTCTTACTCCCAGGAAAGTGTCTTTAGGATTGCAGCCTATACCCTGGAGAGATCAGGCCAAAAGAGGGATTGTGTCAAAGGAATGTATTTCCAGAAAAAAGATTGATTGATTGATTGATTGATTGGTTGGTTGGTTGGTTGGTTGATTCATTGATTCATTCATTGATTCATTGATTCATTGATTCATTCATTCATTCATTCATTCATTCATATCCCGCCTTTCCTAGAAAAGGGAACTCAAGGCGGCTAAGATGATATCTCTCTATGCCCAGGTCCTTGATTCACACATGCATGTATCATAGGATTGCTCTACACGTAATTTCTGTAAACTTGGGGATGGATCCACATATTCATCTATTTTGTTTGGTGCAGTGTTGGGTTGTCAACTCTTTTTCTGGCCCCGGCTCCTGTGCCTTCATCCCCACAAGATATCAACAGGTGATAATGTTAATTTCCTTGCCCTGTCAACTATCACCTGCAACATGCTGTTAAATTTATGGTTCTTAAAGGCACATGAGCAGTTCCAGTTGCTTGTATGAGAGAAAGAGGATCCATGTGAGCAGTTGTGACCTTTCCACAGTGGACTCCAAGCAGCATGTGATGCTTTCCCTGCCTCCCCCACCATTTGGAGCCCCCTTTCTGGCCATTAGGAAGGAGAAGAGCCCTACATTAGGGCTGAGAGTGATGTATGCTGAGTAAACTTGCAAGGGTACGGCTTACATTTACTCAGGAGTAAGGCCTATATCCTCAAGTGAAATTAAGCCCCTTGCTTCGGAGCAGTTAAGATGACTTTCCGTAAGATAACACTAGAGGGAGACGTAACTGCGTGGACCTGTAACTCCTCTGGATTTAGCCCTAAGTTTCACTGTATTCATTGAATGTGATGTGTTAGGTAGACATTCAACAGGCAGAGACATTCTCCCATCTCCTTGATGGTGAAAGATGCACCTATAACCTTGAAGGAAATGGGAATGTAAATCTGGGGAGATCAGGCTGTTAAGAGGGATTGTATGACCAGTCATCCCAAGACTGTATTTCCAGAAAAAACAAAATGATATTCCTTTATGCCCACGTCCCCGATTTGCATATTAATTTAATTTTATTTATTTATTTATTTAATTAATTTATTTCTTCGCCTTTCTCCCCAAAGGGCACCCAAGGTGATCTTGATGACATCCATGTGTCATAGGATTCCTCTACACTCAATTACTGTCAACTTGGGGATGGAGCTCACATTCCTGTTTGGCTGCAGTGTTGGGTTGCCAACTTTTTTTCTGGCTTTGACCCTTGTGTCTTTAACAGCACAAAAAATGTTTATTTCCATGCCTGGTCAACTATCACCTGTAGAATGCTATACATGGTTCTTTTAGGCACATGACCCCCTCCAATTGCTTGTTTGAAAGAGGAGGGGACCCAAATAAGCAGCCTTGATCCCTGCATAGTAGCATATTCTGCTTTCTTCCTTTGGATCCTCCTTTGAGGCCACGAGGAGGAAGAGATGCAGAGAGTGGCATTGTAACATGCTGTGCAGTGATGGGCTTCAAAAAATTTAAGAACCGGTTCTGTGTCCACTTTTAAATGGCTATTTTTAAACTTTATATGTCCTATCTCTTGTTAAGAACCGGTTCTATAGAGTAGGTGCGAACCTGCTAGAGCCCACCACTGATGCTGTGTTATGAAAAAGGGGAGAAAAAGGGATGTTGAAGGCTATAGTAGGGAGGAACAAATAAATAGAGGTAGAAGGGGATGGTCTGGTGGTTGATCCATTGCCTTACTTTTTATGTGAATGAGAGTCAACTTGGGTCTACCCTTGGATGGGAGACCACAGTGATGGAAATATGAAATGAAATTGCTAACATTCCTTGGGCAACATAGAAAACTCATAAGGAGCGACCAGAGATTAACCAAAACTTTCTTGATCAAGGACGAGCTAAGCATTATTTGACAAGAAAGAAAACCAACCAGATAAGGAAGACTCCATACATTTTTTATTGAGTGATTTGGAAACAAAAATTAAATCAAGACACACAATTGAAGACATGAGAAATATAGCATGCATTTTATGAATTGCTTGTTAAAATTGGGTATCCAGAGCCCAGAATCCCTGATTTCAGGTGGGGTAGATATAGATGTGGTTGCTTATGTGCAGTAAGGGAGTCACAAATAGTCAATGAAAGTTTTTTTAAAAAGCCTTTGGTGTACCACGTAGATATGTACTACGGGACTAATGGCTACTCTGCAAACATCCAGACCTTTCATTGCAAGTAAAATAAAACATTTCATAAAAAACCAATCCAGAATTCATTCACCAAGGAGTAAATATAATATGTTATGGCCTTCAACTGAGCTTCCCCATTGATGCTCAACAGATCTGGGGCACCAACAACATTGAAGAAGCTCCATTTCAGGGACAGCAAGCATCTATGTTTTGCCTTGTCAATGAGGTGTGTCGTGTCAAGCTACCTGCTCAAATGTGGTTCTGTCCACGGAATCCCATGTAGAATCCCATAGAGACAGAGCAACACATCAAAGAGTGAAAGATGCCTCCAAGAGGTGGCCTTGAGAAGGAACTGCATTAATAGGTGCACTTAAGGGCAAGCATTTATCATGCAGTCCCAGAAAAAAATTGGAATGATTTTTTAGGATGATGATTTAACCCAGTAAAATAAAGGATAGGATGATTTAACCCAGTAAATAAAGGGAAGAAGTCAGTATTTATTCCCCTTTCCCCAACACAATCTAATTTATTTATGGGAATAATTCAAGGAGAATGGTCCTTCCACCCAAACTGTGATCTCCTGAACTCAATGTTGGGGGACCTCTTGCATTGATGGGTTCATAGCTATGCCAACATCCCAGTTCTCTTTTGCCAAAATCCTGAATTACACCTTGGACAAGTAGAGCATCATAGTTAAAAAAGAGTTACATCCAGTTAATAATTCTTAAAATCATGGTCATACAGGGTTCATTTGTTCCTTTGATTCTAAAAACAAATTACAGTCAAGAAGGTGGAGTATCTAGCCATTGCTAGAAAGAGTCCTCGATATCAGTGGCTAGATTGTAGTCAAGTAGATACAGTTCGCTTACTTCATCAGTACTCAAAGATGGAACAAACTGGTCCAAGGTGGGACCAGAATCTGGTGCATCTGGAATAGCTAGTGGTGATAAATTAGACTCCTCATCCTCAGCAGCTCCAGATAGCCAAGGATCAGGACTGTCCTCAACCAGAGTCTGAGAAGCAGCCAGATCCAAGAAATCATTGGGGTCTTCAACACTATCTAGTGGGGCATCATCGCTTGGAGGATTATTTCCTGTTGATGGAGGTGGCTGATCTCTGGTGCCCCGAGACTGTTCAGCATCACAGTGCAAAGGACTTGGACTTGAGTCACGTACCTGTGTTGAAGATGGTCCTTCCATTCCTTGAGCAGAATCCGACTGGTAATCAGGACTGGGTTGAGCCCCTTCGCCTTGAAAACTAGAATTTCCATCCCCTAATGATGCAAGAGGCTGAACATCAACGGTGGGTTGGGAAGTTATGGGGTTGCCCTCGATTCCATCGATACCAGAAACTTCAGGGTTTAAAATATCATCCCCGTCCTGTGGTAACCTGACTGGCATAAAAATGTTCTGCTCCCGATTCCTGAATTGCTGAAGGTCCCGATTCCTGGATTGCCAAAGGTCCCAACCATAAATAACGACCAGAGAGGCAAGTATGATGGAGAGAATAGAAATTATGAAGGCTATGAAGTCTGGAAGGAGAACACCCATCATTAGGACCATCTGTCACTGGCCAGCCCTATAACCTCCACCCTTATTTCTATCTTACACCAGCAAGGTCCTCACTTGTAGGTGGCAATGCTTTGTAGGCACTGAGATACCATCTCCTCCTTCTCAAGTGGGCTTTGAATCCCCACCACCTCCCAAGTTCAGCAAGCCAAGGGTAGCCCCAGGCACAGTCTCCTAGGAGGAGACATTGACCATCCCTACAATCCAGAGTAATTATGGAAGCACATAAGAGACTTTACGTGTACTCGTAGTTACTGCCCTACCTAGTGAAAACATATGGGAACTTCATATTGCAATCCAGAGCAAACTGTTCTTACACCGGAGCAAGGACTCCCCATAATTACTCTGGATTGTGCCCCATATCACTTAAGTTATGCCACCTAGAAGCTTGGAGATAACATAAGTCACACCATCTAGAAGCTTCTAAAAATATACGTTATACCACCTAGAAGCTTTTAGGTAACCAGCAATGAAGAAGATGAAGTTCTCTCATTTGTCAAGAGCTGCCCCTCCCAAATGTTACCATATGTAACATAAGAGGACATATACCATATACTATAAGAGGACAAGCCCCCAAATCCAGAGTAACTACGGGAGCACATAAGAGACTTTATGTGTACCTGTAGTTACTGCACCACCGGGTGAAAACCTATGGGAAATTCATATTGCAGTCCAGAGTAAGTTGTTCTTACACCGGCGCAAGGACTCCCCGTAGTTACTATGGATTTTGCCCAAAGTCTCACAAGATTTAGGACACCTAAGAAAAATGTAGGACATGTCAAATAAAAGCTCAAAACACTCCCATATATTAAAAGCACAATTTGAACTATGTCTACTCAAAAGTAAGCCCCATTGTGTTTAATGGGTCTTACTCCCAGGAAAGTGTCTTTAGGATTGCAGCCTAACAGCACAATCCAGGGTAACTACAGAACCTCTTACGTCGACGCAAGAGAAATTTTCGTCGACACAGTTATGGCGCCACCTATGGGAAATGCATAGAGCAATCCAGAGTAAATTTTTCTTACGTCAGTGTAAGAGGTCCCGTAATTACTCTGGATTGTGCTGTAAGTCTATGTGGTTAATTAAAACAGAATTAAAAGTCAATGTGGTTAATTATGATTGCAATCCTTAAGACAATTTCCTGGGAGTAAGATCCATTGAACACCTGGGAGTAAGACCCATTGAACACTTGAGAATTTCCTGGGAGTAAGACCCATTGAACACTACTTATTTTTAAGCAGAATCACAAATAATATAAAGTTTTGAGTAGACATAGTTAGGATTGTGCTCTTTGTCTATGTAGTTAATTTAAATACTAAAAGACTTATTTAAAGCCATTCTATATAATTTATTACATATAATTTATGAAGAGCAATTGTGAGGTGGTCTACTCACAAGGAAATGGAGGACAATGGTTTGTTTCCAAGGACACAATGCTAAGAAGAGAGGACATGTCCTGGAAAAAGGGACATATGGTGACCATGCCCCCCATCAATTTCTCCAGGGCTCAATTCCCTACTTGTCCCAGTGACCAGATGTCAGAACCGCAAATAAGACAAGCCCCCACCCCATCCCATCCCACCCCAGCCCCCCCGTTCTTAGATCTTACATGAAGCAAACGTAGATGGAAGATAGGAGATTTCAACTTGGGGGGCATCAGTGGTTCGTCCATCCTTTGAATCAGAATCAGGAAAACACTGCTGTATATCTAGCTGGTCCTTTGCAGAGGAGCAACAGTAGGGCTCGCTGCAGGTCCCACAACAGAACTTCCCACCAACACCATCTGGGCACCAGAAAACTTGATAGTGACTCTTTTGGGGAGAGGTCCAGGAGAAGCACAACTCCCCCGTGGGGGTGGCTGAAGGGGTCACCAGTCTACATAGCAGCAGATGGTAATACAGCCAGGCCCACCTCATGGTTCTGGTTCTTCCTGGGAAGACAACCATCAAGGAGACCCTACTAAAAATAAAAACTCCACACTCAAAAGTGACCTAAGATGCTCTATGGACAGGACCTTCAAACCACCCTTATATATCTCCCTCTCCCTAATGAGGCCAGGAAGGGTGTCTCCCCTCCAGGTGGCTTGGTCCTGATCCTCACCCACTCATCCAGCCACATGGTGTCTCCTCCAACCTAATCATCTCCCCACTGGGTGAACCCCAGTGCATCCTGCAGCAAATGAACAAGTGTTAACAGTTACGGGTTTACTTACAAGTTGTACCATGGGACTTCCTCGTGGCTTATCTCCTGCATATTTTCTTGGACAATGTTCAGTAGAGGTTTACTCCTCAGATAATGTGCCATAGTGAGCCTCATAAGCAGAGTTGGGCTTACTTCTGAGTAAATGTGCAGAGCTTGGATGGTGCAGCTTGCTCAAGAGTAAGTCAGCAATCCTAAAGAACACAAGTAAGCCCAATGGGGCTTACTTTTGAGTAGACATGGTTAGGATTGTGCTCTAAGTTTTACAGTATTCATTGAGAGTGATTTCTTAGGCAGTCATTCAACAGGTACAACTCTTTGATGGGCCCCATCTCTTTGATGGGCCCGTAACCTACAAGGGAATGAGAACGTAACCTCTGTAAGATCACACATTGTATGAAAGGAATGTATTTCCATAAAAAATGATATCCCTTTATGCATGTATCATGGGATTATTCATCACTACTACTGTGAACTTGGTGATGAGGCACACGTCCTTGATTTTCATTTGGCAGCCGTCTTGGGTTGCCAACTTTTTAGCTGTCATCTGCTCCTGTGTCTTCAACAACACAATTCCTGTGCAGGTGATAATCTTAATTTCCATATTACCATCACCTGCAGGATACTAGCTTATGGTTCTTAAAGGCACATGACTACCTCCAATTGTTTATGGGACCCAAGTGAGCAACCATGAGCCATGCTCAGTGGTCTCCAAACTTAGGCTTTCTTTCTCCCATGGCTCATGGAAGGAGGGAACAGTATACCATATACTGGTTTCTTCCCATCTCCTTTGAATTTTCCTTTCAGGGCACTAGCAAGGGAAAAAGCAGAGAATGACACTATGTACGTACACTATATGGTTTGAACTATATGGTTTGTACCACTATATGGTACACTATATGATTAGATGAGGGCTATAGGAAGTGCTATGGCAGGGAAGAACAAACAAATGGGTGATCTGGGGGTTAAGCTGTTGCCTTGTCTACAAAACTAAGCAGGACCAGCTTGGGTTTACCCTGGATGGGTGACTAGAAGCCACCGATAGGAGTGGAGGAGGCTGGAAATTGGTATGGTCAGTGTGCTGCTTATACCTATGACAGGGTGACCAGATGCCCAAACCTGAAAAGGAGGACAGGGTCTTCGAATCCTCTCAACTTGGCCTTTCTGGCAGACAATGGCACATTTGCCTACTCATGGGTAAAGCCACAATATCGAGCACTTTCACTTTCCCATAGAGACCAATGCTTATTTTTGATTTTTTAGTTTTTTGGCCATAACTTTTGATAGGAATGAGATATTTCAAAAAAACAATTTTTTTGCATTGGATTCTGCTCTTCAGTATGAATCCAATGACATATGACATGATGGGGTCATGCACACCATTGCAAAGTTCCAAAATGAAGCCATAATGGAGGACAATGAAGCCCTTTTGGAGGACACCCAGCTAAAAAAGAGGACAAATCCAGAAAAATCTGGTCATATGGTCACCCTGGCTTAGGAGGAATCACATAGGGTGCAATCCAGAGTAACTACGGGGAGTCCTTGCTCCGGTGTAAGAACAATTTGCTCTGGATTGCAATATGAATTTTCCCATAGGATTTCAGTAGGTGGTGCAGTAACCTGAGGGCTCTGGGGGATTTTCCTGCTGCCAGAGCGGGCGACTCACCCGGCTCCTTGGTCAGTCTCTGGAACACGGAGATGAACACGGAGCGACCTCGGCCCTGCCGTAGATCAAACGCAGCTCCTTGGTTTTCTGGGGAGCTGCAGGCTTTGAAACAGCAAGGTCAACATTTAGAGCGACGGTGGCGAAAGACTCATGTCGTTTCTGATCGGGCAGAGGCCAGGGCTCACTGGCGAGCCTACTCTGCAGCGGTAGTGGTGGCTAAAAAGGAATACTTTGCTACCACCATCGCATCCGCAGAGAACCGTCCAGCGGAGCTCTTCCGTGTGGTCCGGGGCCTACTCCATCTGGCCCCCCTCACTGACGTGATAGAGCACACGGAGGCTCACTGTGGCTAGTTTGCTCAACACTTTGCGGACAAGGTCGATCAGATCCGGCATGACTTGGACGCCACTTTAACAACATCCAACGATGTTCCCGGGGCGCCTGTCTTATCCATCTTTTGGGAATCTTTTCAGCTTGTAGAACCTGAGGATGTGGACAGGATTCTCTGTAGTGTGAGACCATCTGCTTGCCCGCTGGACCCTTGCCCAGCCTGGCTAATCAGACTGGCCCGGGATGGACTGGCCAAGTGGACAGGGAGGGTGGTGAACTCATCTCTGAGGGAGGGGGTGTTGCCGCCTGCATTAAAGGAGGCGGTGGTTCGCCCCCTCCTGAAGAAACCCTCCCTGGACCCTAAAAACTTAAACAATTATCGGCCAGTCTCAAACATCCCATTTCTGGGTAAAGTGGTCGAGCAGGTGGTAGTGTCTCAGTTTCAGAGGGTCCTGAATGAAGCTGATTATCTGGACCCCTTCCAATCTGGTTTCAGACCGGGGTTTGGGACAGAGACTGCCTTGGTCGTCTTGGTGGATGACCTACGCTGGGGAATGGACAGGGGGAGTGCGTCCCTGTTGGTCCTGCTGGACCTCTCAGCGGCCTTCGACACCATCGACCATGGTGTCCTTCTGGGTCGGTTGGCCGGGTTGGGGATTGGAGGCACTGTTTTGCAGTGGTTCCGCTCCTTCCTGGCTGACAGGTCTCAGAAGGTGGTGCTGGGGGATGCTTGCTCGGCAACCTGGCCTCTTCAGTGTGGGGTGCCACAAGGTTCCATTCTATCCCCCATGCTATTTAACATCTACATGAAGCTGCTGGGAGAGGTCATCCGGAGGTTTGGATGACCAAGCTCTATCTCTCCTTTCCTCCTGAGACCAAGGAGGTGGTTGAAGTTCTGAATCATTGTCTGGAGGCAGTGGGGGACTGGATGAGGGTGAACAAGCTGAAATTAAATCATGATAAGACAGAGGTTCTCCTGGTCCAGAAGTCCTTGACTCGGGTATTGGAATATCATCCTGTTCTGGATGGGGTTGCACTCCCTCTGAAGGAGCAGGTCTGCAACTTGGGGGTTCTCCTGGATTCGCAGCTGCTCCTGGAGTCCCAGGTGGCGGCTGTGGCCAGGGGAGCCTTTGCTCAGCTTCGGCTGATCCGCCAGATGCAACCATACTTGAGTCGCTCGGATCTGGCCACGGTGACCCATGCCTTAGTGACATCGAGACTAGACTATTGTAACGAGCTCTACGTGGGGCTGCCTTTGAAGACAGTCCGGAAGCTTCAACTAGTCCAGAATGCGGCGGCCCGTGTGGTTGCTGGGGCTCGTCGGTTCGACTCTGTTGGGCCACTGCTTCAGCGACTACACTGGCTGCCCATTCATTTCCGGGCTGAATTCAAAGTGCTGGTCCTGACCTTTAAAGCCCTAAATGGCTTGGGTCCTGGGTATCTGAGGGACCGCCTTCTTCCATACAATCCGACCCATCACCTAAGGTCATCTGAGGGGGCCCTTCTGACTGTGCCGCCACTAAGAGACGTGAGAGGTGTGGCGGCCAGAGATAGGGCCTTCTCGGTGGTGGCACCCTGACTTTGGAACTCCCTCCCCTTAGAACTGAGGAAAGCTCCCTCAATACAGGGCTTCAGGCAGAGCCTTAAAACCTTTTATCTTAAAAAAAGCTTTTAAATGGGGCAGAGGTTGGGGGGCAGTTTTATTGTTCTATTTTAATATTGTTTTTAACTAATGCTTTTAGTCTGTTTTTATTGTTCTTATTGCACTTTAATTTAATTGTATTTTAATTGTATTTTAATTATGTTTTAATCTTTATTTATGATCATTTTAATGGTATTTTATTCTGATCGTTGTTAGCCGCCTTGGGCTCCCTCTTGGAGGTGAGGAAAGGCGGGATATAAATTAAATAAATAAATAAACTACGGGTGCACGTAAAGTCTCTTACGTGCTCCCGTAGTTACTCTGGATTGTAGGGATAGACAGTGACCAGAGATGAGCCAAAGCTTTCATGGTCAAGGACCAGCCAAACATTCTACCATATACAGAAGACTCAACACATTTTTTATTGAGCGATTCAGATACCAACATTAAATCAAGACACACAGTTAAGGTCATGAGAAATACAGCATGGATGTTATAAACTATATTAAAATTAGGCTACTTGCATCCCTGAACCCCTGATTTCAAGAGCGATACAAGGGAGATTTCAAGGGAGACACAAGGGAGATACAGAGATACTTGTGATGGCAATAGAGAAATCACAAGGAATTAATAAAAGTTTTTTAAAAGCCTTGGGTGTACCCATGGGGTATGGGACCCACTGGTCATTCTGCAAACATCCAGACATTACACATTGCATCTAAGAATAGTTTTCATTTTAAAAAATCCAGAATTCATTTACCAAGGTGTCGAGATACCAAGACATGGTCTTCAGGGGGTCATCCCATGGAAGATCCACAGATATGGGGCACCAACACTACTGAAGAAGCTCCATATCAGGGACATCATCTATGCTTTGCTTTGTCAAATCAATGTGTTGTGTCAGTCTAGTTTCTCAAATGAGGATCTGTTTCTAAAGGGAAGAAGTCAACAACTAGGAATCCCATATATACCACTTTCCTTTAGGGTCAGAGAAAGGGATTTAAGAGTTAAAAGTTCCTCCAAGGGATTGTCTTGAGAAGGGATTGGATTAAAAAGGTGCACTTAAGGGCAAGCATTTATCATGGAGTCCCTGAAAAAAAATATGGAGATGTATCAGATGATTTAGTCCAGCAATGAAAGGGAAGGTATTTAATCCACTGTCCCCTTTAGTTGTAGAAGGCTTGCAAGGAGAAGGATCCTGCCTCCTAAAATGAACTGTATTGATCATTGATCATCAATATCATTAATATTATTCTCTTGCATTGATCTGGGAGGATCATAGGACACTTATGCCCACCCTGGTCACAATATTTCAGTATCATTTGCCAAAATCCTAAATTACACCTTGGACAAGTAGAACATCACAGTTTAAAGAGTTACATCTAGATAATTCTTAAAAATATGATTGCATAGGATTCATGTATTCATTCACTGATTCTAAAAACAAGCTGCTATCAAGAGTATGGAGTATATATCCATTGCAGTCAAGAACCATCAGCATTGCTGTCTAGGGTCTGGTTGAGTCAGATCCAGCCCCTCCAGTTTCTTCATGGGTCTGAGATGGATCAACCTGGTCCAAGATGGGACCAGTAGCAGCCACATCTGGAGGAGGTGATGGTGACATAGGAGAGACCTCATCATCTGTGGGTCGAGGGGTTGCATGCTGGGCCTCCTCACCAGGACTGTCCAAAGCACGAGGCAAAACCTGAAGGCCATGAGAAGCAGCAGCGTTACAGGATAGTGGATCTTCGGTATCAATGGAAGGAGAAGCTGTAGGGGAACACCTCGGAGGAACATCGCTGGGATGCACCTGCTGGACTTCAGGGTTGCCCTGTGCAGGTGACCCAACTTCAGAACTGTCCTGAAGAGTAGCCAGAGTCTGAGATGCAGCCAGACCCAAGGAATCATTGGGGTCTTCAACCCTATTTGGTGGGACATCATCACTTGGAAGATTATTTCCTGTTGACGGAGTTGGCTGAGATCTAGTGCCACGAGACCCCTCAGCATCAGAGTGCCACAGAATTGAACTCGAGTCATATGCCTCAGTGGAAGATGGTCCTCCTGTTCCCAGAGCAGAGTCCAAATGGAAACCAGGACTGGGTTGATCCCCTTCACCTTGAAAACCAGCATTTCTATTACCTGATCGCACAACTGGCTGAACATCTGAGTTGGGTTGCAAAGCCCTGGGGTCATAAATGAACTCAATACTATCAGATTGAACGGATCCTGGAGATCGGCGGAATTGCATTCGGTTGTTCTGTTCCCGTCTCCTGGATTGCCAACAGTTGAAACCATAACTAATGGCCATAGAGGTAAGTAACATGGTGACAGCAGACAATACGAAGGCCATAAAGTCTGGAAGGAGAAGAACCATCATTAGTATCATCTCCCACTGGCCAGCCCTCCAATCTCTGCCCTTGACTATTTCTATCCCACACCAGCAAGGTCCTCACTTTTAGGTGGCAATGCTTTGTAGGCATTGAGATACCACCTCTTCTCAAGTGGGCTTGAATCCCCACCACCCCAAGTTCATCCAGCCAAAGGTAGCCTCTGCCACCATCTCTTAGCACAAGCACCACACATTGACCTCACCATTTACTTACGATACTTAGAAACATCTAGATAACAGAAGTTACACCACCTAGAACCTTCTTTATAAGCAAGCAATCAGGTGATACCCTCTCATTTGTTAAGAGCCCTCCTCAAAAGGTGACCATAAGTCATAACCATAAGAAAAGTACAAGGCCTCGCAAAATTTAGGACACCCCCCAAAAATGGACATGTAAAATAAATCACATACAGTGGTGTCTCACATAAAGAGCTTAAATCGTTCCGGAGGCCTGCTCTTTAAGTGACACGGATTTTCCCATAGGAAACAATGGAAACTCAGACGATTGGTTCCAGAACCCCCAAAATATTCATATCAAAATATTAACTGGATGTAAAAATACCATCATTAGTATCATGACAAAACACTGGAATTGAATTCAAAACATGCATTCAATGTGCATGATCCTATGAAGTCTACTTAGGCTGCAATCCTAAAGACACTTTCCTGGGAGTAAGCCCCATTTAACACAATAGGGCTTACTTCTGAATAGGCATAGTTAGGAGACTGCAATCAAGGACACTTTCCTGGGAGGCTTACCTGGGAGGCTGCTGGAGGTTCAAGGTGGCCAGTGGTGGCCTCTGGCACCTCCAGGCAAATGCCCCCCAAGTAGGGGGCAGTTAGAGACAGCAGCGCTGGTCGGCAGCCCTTTTAAAGAGCCTCCATGCAGAGCGTCAGGGCTGCATAGCACTTGTTAAGTGAAGGGGAACTTGTTACATGAAGCAAGATTTCTTGGAAATTTTGCTTGTTATGTGAAATGCTTGTTAAGCGAGGCGCTTGTTAAGCGAGGCACCACTGTATATTACTTCTGTGTGGTTAATTTAAACACTAAAAGACTTATTAAATTTAAAGCCATCATTCAATTTATTTAATTTGTATTCCACCTTTCTCCCCGAAGGGCACCCAAGCCATTACCTATAATTTGTTACATAGAATTTATGAATGGTTTATTACAATAAATTTATGAATGCTGCCTGCTCACAAGGAAAAGGAGGACAATGACTTTTTTCATGGACACAATGCTAAAGAGAGAGGACATGTCCTGGAAAAAGAGAACATACGTCACCAACACCCCCTCCCCATTTCTCAATTCCCTTCTCATAAGGGTGATGTCCTAACAATAAATAAAACAAGGCCCCCAGTGCTTAGAGGTTAGAGGAGGCATCTTACATGAGAAGATAGCAAGGTAATCCGTTCCAACCTCGGGGGTGTCAGTGGTCCGTCTGTCCTGTGGATCAGGATCAGATAAGCAATGGTCTACATCAAGCCGGTCCTCTGCAGAGGAGCAACAGTAGGGTTCACTGCAAGTCCCACAGCAGAACTTCATGTCTAGAACGTCGTGGTCATTTGGACATGAGAAAATTTTATACTGGATCTTGTGGATCGAATTCCAGGAGAAGCACCTCTCCCCTGCAGTGATGGCCAAAAGGGTCACCAGTGTACATAGCAGCAGATGGTGGCGCAGCCATGACCACCCCATAGCTCTGGTTCTTCCTAGGAAAGCAACCATCAAGGACACCCTACTAAAAATATCCCCATAAAAAACTCCAAACTCAAAAACAACCTAAGATACTCTTTGTATATGGCCTCCCAACCAGCCTTATATACCTCCCTCTCTAATGAGGCCAAGAAGGGTGTGTCCCCTCCAGCTGGCTTGGTCCGATCCTCACCAACTCACCCAGCTACAAGGTCCTTCCTCCCACCTGCTCACCTCCTCACTAGGTGAACCTCAATGACTCCTGAAGCAAATAATCAATTAATACATCTTACTAATAGTTGTGGGCTGCTCTAGATTTACTTACAAGTTGTTCCATGGGACTTACTCATACGTATGGGCCTGATCCCCTGCATCAGCTTTGCAATGTTAGGTAGAGACTGACTCCTAAGGATGTGAGTGTGATGGAAGTGTGTGTAACATAAGTGTGTGTTGAGCCCATATAAACAGAGATGGGCTGACTTCTGAGTAAACATGCAAGGGCTTGGGTGGTGGACCTCACATTTTCTTCTCTACAATATTAATATACTGTTTTACAACCACAAAGCGGTTTACAAAGAAAATGAAAAAAAAATTATGGCTAATGGGAATATGTTTAACAATTTTCATTGAGAATGATGTATTCGGCAGACATTCAACAGGTACAGCTCCCCCATCTCCTTGTTGGAGAAAGATGCACCCATAACCTACAAGTGAATGAGAATGTAATCCCAAGAGGGACTGAATCAAAGGACCAGAAAAAAGATGAACACAATCCTAAGCAAGTCTACTTAAAAGTAAGCCCCATTGTGCTCAATGGGTTTTACTCCCAGGAAAGTGTCTTTAGGATTGCAGCCGATATCTATGCTCAGGTCCTCCATTCAGACATGCATGTATCATTAATCAACTATAAACTTGGGGCCATTGGAATGGGGCATGCACCCTTGATAGTTATTCTTGGGTTGCCAACTTTTAAGCTAGCTCCTGCTCCTGTGCCTTCAACAGCGTCAGTGATAATGCTAATTCAAGTGATAATGTTAATTTCCATGCCCTATCATGTATCACCTGCAGGAAGGTATATTATATCTTATGGTTCCATAAGGCACATGATGATTGCCAGTTGCACATATGAGAGAGGAGGGGAACCACGGGAGCAGCCCAGATCCCTGCCCTGGTGGTCTCCAAGCTTATACTTTCTTTCTCCCATGGGTGGAGGAAAAGAGGTGAAGAAAGCATATACTGGTTTTTGCACCCCTTTGAGACCACTGGGAGGAAGAGGAGCAGAGTGTGACGTGGTAACATGGTAACACTGTGTGCTCTGTTTTGAAAGGGGAAGGAAAGGAAGGCAAGTTGAGGGCTATGGGCTATGTGGTGGTAGGGAGGAACAAAGAAATGGGGTCTACAAACCTAATGAGGACCAGATTGGGTCTGCCCTTGGATGGGGGACCAGACTCCACTGGCAGGAGTGGAGTGGGCAAGAAATTGGGAACATCAGTCCCAGCAGAAATCACATGCGCAGCAACCAGAGATTAGCCAAAGTTTTTATGATCAAGGACCATGAAACTTGTTCTATCCAAAGCAGAACCAACCACTGTAAGAGGCCACGATCCAGAAGACTCCACACATTTTTTTATTGAGTGATTCAGATACAAGCATTAAATCAAGACACACAATTAAAGATACGGAAATTCGTCATGCATTTTATAAATCGTCTATTAAAATTGGGCCTACTACAGCCCTGAACCCCTGATTTCGAGGGGGATACAGAGGTGCTTGCTTGTGTGCAGTAAGGGAGTCACAAGTAATCAATTAAAGTCTTTGGTGAACCACTGGGGCGCATGGAACCCACTGGCCACTCTGCAAACATCCAAACATTACACTGCAAGTAAGACCATCAAAACAGATTTCGTAAAAACCAATCCAGAATTCATTCACCAAGGAGTAAAGATAATAAAATATGGGCTTCAACTGAGCTTTCCCACTGATGTTTATCAGATCTGGGCCACCAACAAGCTCCATTTCAGGGACAGCATCAATACTTTGCCAAGTTAAGAAAGTGAGTTGTGTCAAGCTAGCTGCTCGAATGTGGTTCTGTCCATAAAGGGAAGAAGTTAAGTAATCCCATATATGCCTCGTTCCTTTAAAGACAGAACATTTTTTTATGACTTAAAAGCCCCTCCAAGTGTCGCCTTTGGAAGGGATTGCATTAAATGGTGCATTTAAGGTCAAGCATGTATGGTGCAGTCCCAGAAAACATGAAGGCGGTATAGGATGATTTGGTTCAGTAAGAAGATGGAAGAGGTCAGTATTCAATCCCCTTTTTACAGCACAGACCCATTTAGATTCACAAGGAGTTAATGGAAAGTGGTCTTGACTCTCAAATTGCATTCTCATGAACATATATTTGGGGGATCTCATATTTGGGGGATCTCTTGCATTCATGGGTAGGATAGCCCAACCTTGTCACAACTTCCCAGTATCAATTGCCAAAATCCTAAATTACACCTTGGATAAGTAGAGCATCATCATCAAAAAGAGTTACATCTAGTTAATAATTCTTAAAATCACATAGGGATCATTTGTTCCTTTAATTCTAAAAACAAACCACAGTCAGTAGAGTGGAATATGTAGCCACTGTGGTCAAAAATCCTCAGCATCACCAACGAGAGTCTGGTTGAGTCCTATTCAGCTCCTTCACTTTCAGGTTGGGTCTGAGATGGAACAATGTGGTCCATGATGGGACCAGCAGCAGCTCCATCTGGAGGTGCTGATGGTGACACAGTAAACATCTCAGCTGCACCATCTGTGGCTCCAGGGGTTGCTTGATGGGTCTCGGCACCAGGTGGACTGTCTGAAGCACCAGACAACACCTGAAGGCCATGAGAAGCAACAACATTACAAGGTGATGGATCTTCAGGATCAATGGAAGGAGAAGCTGTAGGGGAACACCTTGGAGGAACCTCATGGGGATCCACCTGCTGAACTTCAGGGTCACCCTGTGAAGCTGACCCAACTTCAGAACTGTCCTCAAGAGTAAGCAGAGGCCGAGTTGCATCCAGACCCAAGGAATCATTGGGGTCTTCAACCCTATATGGTGGGGTGTCATTGCTTGCAAGATTATTTCCTGTTGGAGGAGGTGGTTGTGATCTGGTACCACAAGATATCTCAGCATCACAGTGCAGTAGAATTGAACTTGAGTGATGGGCCTGGATGGAAGAGTCCGAAAGGGAACCAGGACTGAATTCAGCCCCTTCATCTTGAAAATCAGCATCTCTTTCACTCAGTTGCTCAACCGTAGGATTCTCTGAGATGGGCAGCAAAGCCATGAGGTCTTTAATGTACACAATACTCTCAGGTGTTGGATAGTCATGGGGCGAGGAATCGTTATTCAAATCCGGTATATGCAAGCTTATTGGTCGTGTGGTTTTCTGCTCCTGATTCCGAGATTGCCACCAGTGGCGGAAAGTATATCCAATGGCCAAAGAGGTAAGTATGACAACCACAGCAGACACTATGATGGCCCGCACATCTGGAAGGAGAACAACCATCATTAGTAACATCTCCCGCGAGCCAACCCTATAAACTCTGCCCTTGACTATTTCTATCCCACCCCAGCAAGGTCCTCGCTTGCAGGTGGCAATGCTTTGTAAGTATTGAGGTACCACCACCTTCTTCTCAAGTGGGCTTAGAAACCCCACCACCCTCCAAACTCAATAAACCAAGGGTTGCCCAACCACTGTCTTTTAGCAAAAGCACCACACATTGACCACACCAATTAACTGCACCACCTAGAAGCTTCTAGATACCAAGTTACAACCAGTAGAACCTTTTAGCAACTCATGCTGTTGTTATCCTCACGTTCCACAAGAGGCCCTATATGTCATAAATGTAAAAAGAGGTGCTCCCAAAGTGTAGGACATCAAAGAAAAACGTAGGACATGTCAAAATAAAAAAAATAAAAATGCTCACATATATGGCTTTTATGTGGTTAATTAAAACATTATATGACTATTACACTGAAAGGCATTACACTTAATTTGTGACATATAATTTACAAATTGCAAGTAGGCTCCATGCTGCATGCTCACGAGGAAAGATTTTTTTTCACAAGGATACCATGCTAAAAGAAAGGATATGTGCTGGAAAAAGAGGACATATGTCACCATGCCCCCCCCCCCCCCCCATTTCTCCATTCTCTTCTTTCCAGGTGACCTCTCACAACCATACATTGGAGGATAACCCTACAGGGTAACCACATAGCTTATCAAAGGCTTCTTACATGAGATATTAAAAGATGAATCGCTTTCAATCTGGGGGGCATCAGTTGACTGTCCAGGCTGTGGATCAGGATCACGAAAGCACTGGTTTATATCCAGCCGGTCCTCCGCAGAGGAGCAACAGTAGGGCTTACTGCAAGTCCCACAGCAGAACTTCATGTCCTCACCATCAGGGATCTCTGGACACACGAAAATATTACAGGTGACTGAATTCCTGGAGAAGCACAACTCCCCTGCAGTGGTGGCCAAAAGAGTCACTAGTATACATAGCAGATGATAGCACAGCCATGTCGACCCCATGGATCTGGTTCTTCCTAGGATGACAACCATCAAGGACACCCTACTAAAAATCTCCCCCCTTTAAAACTCCACATTCAAAAATAATTTAAGATACTCCATATACAGGGCCTTCAAACAACTCTTATATACCTCCCTCTCCCTAATTAGGCCAGGAAGGGCATCTCCTCTCCAGCTGGTCTGGTCCTGATCCTCACCAACTCACCTTGCCACAAGGTGACAGCCACTCAACTCCCTCCTGCTCACCGCCCCATTGAGTCCTGCAACAAATGAACCATTAACAGACCTTACTATATAGTTGTGGGCTTCTCTAGGTTTACTCAGAAGTTGTCCTGTGCGTTCCATAGGGCTTACCACTAAGTAGGTGGCTGATCCCCTGCACGTTTTCCTGGATATCAGCTCTACAAACTTCAGTCAAGCTTAACTCCTAAGCAGTGCTTTCTTTCCTAGAAATAAAGGTGGGGTACTCAACATGAAAATGGTATATTTAACCATGACTAGTTGGGTGCTGGTACTCGGTACCAGTGAGTACCCCCTCAAAAAGTTCCCTGTTCCTAAGTAAGTGTGTGTGTGTAAGGGGAGCAAGATCCATGCAAAATAGAGTTGGGCTTATTTCTGAGTAAACTTGTAAGAGTAAACTTGTAAGGTGCAGCTTATATTTACTCAGGAGTAAGTTTCACAGTTTGCATTGAGTGATGTATAAGGCAGACATTCAACAGGCATAGCGACACTTATTTCCTTGATGGAGAAAGATGCCCCCATAACCTACAAGGGAATGAGACTGAAATCTCAGGGAGATCAAGCTGTAAAAAAGGGATTGTATGAAAGTACCACTCGGACTGTATTTCCAGAAAAAATTAATTGATTAATTGATTAATTAGTTAATTAGTTAATTAATCAACTGATTAATTAATTAACTCATTAATTAATTAATATACCTTTATGACCAGCTCCCCCATTCTGTGACTCTTGTGTCATCAATAGCACAATACATGTGCAGGTGATAATGTTAACTTCCTTGCCTGGCCAACTATCACCTGTGAGTTGCCAACTTCTTTTCTGGCTCTGACTCCTGTGCCTTCAACAACACAATACATGTGCAGGTGATGTTAACTTCCTTGCCTGGTCAACTATCACTTCTGGGTTACCAACTTCTTTTCTGGCTCTGACTCCTGCGCCTTCAACAACACAATACATGGACAGGTGATGTTAACTTCCTTGCCTGGTCAACCATCACCTGTGAGTTGCCAACTTCTTTTCTGGCTCTGACTCCTGTGCCTTCAACAACACAATACATGTGCAGGTGATGTTAACTTCCTTGCCTGGTCAACTATCACTTCTGGGTTACCAACTTCTTTTCTGGCTCTGACTCCTGCGCCTTCAACAACACAATACATGGACAGGTGATAATGTTAACTTCCATCCCTGGTCAATTATCACTTGTGGATTGCCAACTTCTTTTCTGGCTCTGACTCCTGTGTCTTCAACATAATAATACATGTGCAAGTGATCATGTTAATTTCCATGTCAGGTCAACTATCACCTGTAGAATGCTCTATGTCTTATGGTTCTTTAAGGCACATGATCCTCTCCAATGCTTGTGTGAAGGAGAAGAGGATTGAAGTGAGAAGCCCTGATCCCTGCCCTGTAACATATGCTGCTTTCTTTCTTCCTTTGGAGATGTGAGGCTAGTTTGCCTCCGGAGAGCACAAAAGTGTGACCCAAACTACTAGCAACAATTGGCAGCCAGACTACATTGAAGAATTGGAGACAGTTGGCAGCCAGACATCAGTGTGGATTCTTGACTCTCAAAATACATGGCAATGGAACATTAACATCTGATTTACTGTAAGTCCATGTATTTGCCATACACTAAATTAATTTTTCCTTTGGGTCCTCCTTCCTTCCAATGAGGAAGAGGAGCAGAGAGTGGAATCGTAACACTGTGTGCTCTGTTCAAGGGGAGGAAAAGAAGGCTATGGCACAGAGAACAAACAAATAGGGGTAGAAGCAGTGATGGGCTTCAAAGAAATTAAGAACCCGTTCTCTGTCCATCTGGCAGCCACTTTTAAATGGCTATTTTTAAACTTTATATGTACTATCTCTTGTTAAGAACCGGTTCTATAGAGTAGGTGCGAACCTGCTGGTGCCCACCATTGGGTAGAAGGGGATGGTCTAGGGCAGTGGTTCTCAATCTTCTTAACGCTGTGACCCCTTTATAAGTTCCTCATGTCATGGAGACCCCCAACCATAAAATTATTTTCGTTGCTACTTTATAACTGTAATTTTGCTACTGTTATGAATCGTAATGTAAATATCCGATACGCAGGGTGTATTTTTATTGTTACAAATGAAATGTGCGTTCTATGCACACACTGAACACAATGGGATTTATTTCAGAGTAGGCATGCATAGGATTGGGCCCTGAGGCTGTCAGTCAGCCTCAGTGCGCGCGCAGCAACAGCCGGAGGTCTGGCAAGCCTGACTTGCCCCCCTGCACCAGGGGTCTTTAGGCGACCCCCAGGAAAGCTCTAGGGGTGATCCCCAAAGGGGTCCCAACCCCCACTTTGAGAAACACTGATCTAGGGGTTGAGACATTGCCTTGCCTACGAAGCTAAGGAGAATCAGTTTGGGTCTACCCTGGGATGGGGGAACCAAAATCTATGACAAGAGTGGAGGAGGCAAGAAATTGGGAACATCAGTCTTCTTGCAGGAATCTCATAAGCAGTGACCAGAGATGACCAGTGGTGGGCTTCCGGGGGTTCTCACAGGTTCTACAGAACCCTTTGCTAATGAGCGTCTGGTTCGGAGAACCGTTACTAATGGGACATAGAACCTGTTGTTAATTTATTTTAATCCCACCACTGGAGATAATCCAAATCTTTCATGATCAAGGACCAGCCAAATATTATTCTATCCGAAATAGAAACAATCACTGCAAGAGGCCAAGATCCAGAAGACTCCACACAATTTTTATTGAGTGAATCAAGTAAATCAAGACACACAATTGAAGATATGGGAAATACAGCATGCATTTTATAAATTGTCTATTAAAATTGGGCATCCTACAGCCCCAAACCCCCAATTTCAAGGAGGATATAGAGGTGCTTGCTTGTGTGCAGTAGGGGGAGTCACAAGTAATCAATTAAAATTTTTTAAAAGCCTTTGATGTAGCATGTGGCATGGGACCAAAGGCCACTTTGCAAACATCCAAACATTACATTACAAGTAAAATAAAACAATTTCATAAAAACCAATCCAGAATTCATCCACCAAGGAGTAATAATAACAAGATATGACCTTCAATGGAGCTTACCCATTGACGTTCATCAGATCTGGGGCACCAACAAGCTCCATTTCCGGGACAGCATCTATGCTTTGCCTAGTTAAAGTGAGTTGTGTCAAGCTAGCGGATCACAGGTGGTTCTGTCCAGAAAGGGAAGAAGCAAAGAAATCCCATATATGCCTCATTCCTTTAAAGACAGAACAATCTATATGAGTTAAAAGCCCCTCCAAGTGTTGCCTTTGGAAGGGATTGCATTAAATGGTGCATTTAAGGGCAAACATGTAGCATAGAGTCCCAGAAAAAGATGGAGATGGAGATAGTATTCACTTCCCTTTTCTCTGCCCCCTTTAGTTGTATGGAGAATGATCCTGTATCCCAAAATGATTTTTGAAGTCTTTCATAGTTGTCCTCAAGCATTGATGTGGGAGAGTCAGAGAACACTTATGCCCAGCCTTGATGCCACATCCCAGTATCATTTGCCAAAATCCTAAATTAATCCTTGGACAAGTAGAGCATCATAGTTTAAAAGAGTTACATCTAGTTAATAATTCTTAAAAATATGATCCTATAGGGTTGATTCATTCCTTTGATTCTAAAAGCCAACTCTCATTGAGACTATGCAAATGGAGTACATGGATATGGATTACGGACCATAGAGATGGAGTACATATCCATTGCAGTACATATCCATCAGCATCATCGACTAGAGGCTGGTTGAGTCTGATCCAGCTCCACTGGTGGAACAATGTGGTCCAAGATGGGATGATCAGTTGCTGCATCCACTCGTGGTGACATCTCAATGGCCCCATCATCTTCTGTGGCTCTATCCTCACCAGGTGGACTGTCTGAAGGACCATCCAAAACTTGAAGGCCATGAGAAGCAGCAGCGTTACAGGGTGGTGGATCTTCAGAATCAATGGAAGGAGAAGCCGTAGGAGAGCACCTTGGAGGAACATCACTGGGATCCACCTGCTGGACTTCAGGGTTGCCCTCTGCAGATGACACAACTTCAGAACTGTCCTGAAGAGTAGCCAGAGTCTGAGATGCAGCCAGACCCAATGAATCATCAGGGTCTTCAGCACTATATGGTGGGGCATCATTGCTTGGAAGATTATTTCCCGTTGATGGAGGTGGGTGAGCACTGGTGCCATGAGACTCCTCAGCATCAGAGTGCCACAGAACTGAACTTGAGTCACATGCCCGAGTGGAAGATGATCCTCCTGTTCCCAAAGCCGAGTCCAAATGGGAACCAGGATTGGGTTGAGCTCCATTGCCCTGGAGACCAGCATTTCTATCACCCGATTGTGCAACAGGCCGAACATTTGAGGTGGGTTGTGAAGTTATGGGTTCATGAACGTCATCGTTACTATTGGATAAAGATAATTTTTGGTTTGAGGGAATATCATCCCAATCCCATGGGAACCTTTGGAGTGGCATCGGGATGTTCTCCTCCTGATTCCTCCTCCATGATTGCCTCCAATAATGGAAACCATAACCAAGAGCCACAGTGGTAAGCACGATGGCAATAGAAGACATTGTGAAAGCCGGCACATCTGGAAAGACAACAACCATCATTAGAACCATCTCCTACTAGGCGGCCCTCTAACCTCTACCTTTGACTATTTCTATCCCACCCCAGCATGGACCTCACTTATAGGTGGCAATGCTGTGTAAGCATGGAGATACCACCTCCTTCTCAAGAAGAAGGCCTTTGAATCCCCACCATCTCCAAGTTTAACCATCCAAGGATAGCTCCTGCCACCTTTCCTTTGCACAAGCACCACACACTGACCACACCACTTAGGCTGCAATCCTAAAGACACTTTCCTGGGAGTAAGACCCATTGAACACAATGGGATTTACTTTTGAGTAGACATAGGATTGTGCTGTTAGTTACACCACCTAGAAGCTTCTAGATGCCAAATTACAACCCCTAGATGCTTCTCAGTCAACAAGTGGTGCTGTTGTTATCCTCAAATTCCTCAAGAGGCCCACTATGCCTCTTTTTTACATGTAAAAAGAGAAAAAGATGTTCCCAAAATGTAGGACATCTCCCCAAAAAGGAGGACATGGCAAAATCAAAATTAAAAATGCTCACGTATATTACTTCCATGTGGTTAATTCAAACACTATATGACTAATTATTAAATTTAAAGGCATTACACAGTTTGAATTGCAAGAAGGCTCCATGCTGCCTGCTCACAAGGAAAAAGATGGACACAATGCAAAAAAAGGATACGTCATGGAAAAGGGGGACATATGTCACCATGCCCCCTCCATTTCTCCATTCTCTTCCAGATATAACTGCAAACAGGACAATGATAATCCTATCGGATAACCCAAAAGGTTATCAGAGGCTTCATACATGAGATGATAGACAATGAATCACGTTCAATCTGGGGGGCATCAGTTGACTGTCCGGGATGTGCATCAGGATCAGGAAAGCACTGGTTTATATCCAGCCAGTCCTCTACAGAGGAGCAACAGTAGGGCTCACTGCAAGACCCACAGCAGAACTTCACATCCACGTCACACAGGAAAATGTGATAGTGAATCTTGTGGATCGACTCCCAGAAGAAGCACAAGTCCCCTGCAGTGGTGGCCAAAAGGGTCACCAGTATACACTGCAGCAGATGGTAGCACAGCCATGTCCACCCCATGGATCTTCCTAGGCCAACAACCATCGAGGACACCCTATTAAAATCCCCCCTTTAAAACACCACACTCAAAAATAACCTAAGATGCTCTATATACAGGACCTTCAAACCACCCTTATATACCTCCCTCTCCCTAATGAGGCCAGGAAGGGTGTCTCCCCTCCAGCTGCCCTGGTCTTGATCCTCACCAACTCACCCTGCTCATCTCCCCATGTGGTGGGCTTCAGGGGGTTCTCACAGGTTCTATAGAACCCTTTGCTAATGAACGCCTGGTTCTGAGAACCAGTTACTAATGGGACATAGAACCTGAGAACCAGTTACTAATGGGACATAGAACCTGTTGTTAATTTATTTGAATCCCACCACTGGGTGAACCCCAATGTAGTAAATGGATAATAGATTTTACTAATAGTTGTGGGCTTTTCTAGGTTTACTTACAAGTTGTTCCGTGAGACTTCCTCATCAGTAGGAGATTGATCCCCTGCAGGTTTTCCTTGACATCAGCTCTAAGATGCTCAATAGAACCTTGTTCCTAAATAAGTTGTGTAGGGGGAGTAAGCTGCATATAAACAGAGATGAGCTTAATTCTGAGTAAATGTGCATGGGCGGCACAGCTCATGTTTACTCAAGAGTAAGGTTCAGCGCACCAACCTCCATCTCTTTGATGGAGAAAGGTGCACCCATAACCTACAAAAGAATGAAAATTTGACCCCATGGAAATTGGGCTGTAAAAGGAATTGTATGAAAGGTCAACTGGGACTGTATTTCCAGGGAAATATATATTGATATAGATATCTGATATAGATAGATATTGGCCACCACTGCTGGGATGTTGTGCTTCTCCTGGAATTCAGTGGGGTTAACACCAGATAGGAGATGAGAATGATAGGATCCCATGACTAGATGAGGATTAAGACCTAACAGGTGGAGGGGAGACTCCCTTCCTGGCCTCATTAGGAAGATCTTGGAAGTATATAAAGGGTGGATGTAAGCATATCTGTATAGAGCATCATAGGTAAGTCTTTTGATGGGGGAAGCCTTTCTAGGGGGTGTAGAAGGGTTTGCTTGATGACCTTTGAAAGAAGTGAGACTCTTGGGGTCAGTTTTCCTGTGCTGCCCTCTATTTCTATGGGGTTAAATGTTTCCTTGGCCTTATTGAAGGTTGAACTGTCTACTACCAGATTTATGGGGCTGAGATTCTGTAGGGAACATCATAGTGTCTGGCATGCCCTGCTGGTGTGCATCTAAAGTTCCTTTATGGGACTTTGAGAGTTGTGGTCCTCTGTTATACGGTTGGGGACTTGTGTCTTGATCAGGGTAACCATATAGAATGGAGGAGAGAGTATTAAGTATTGTGCAGAAGTTTAGGCAGGTTTAACTCAACATAGGCTGCAATCCTAAACACACTTTCCTGGAAGTAAGACCTACTGACTACAATGGGGCTTACTTCTGAGTAGATATGATTAGGATTGCAGCCATAGAAGGGTTTAAAAAGCAGCACTTGCCAAATTATATAAAGGTAGAAGCATTATGTCCTCCATTCTGTATGGTCATATATGGTCTTAAACCATGTAGCAATTGGGGGGAGGGGGCTGATGATAAAGAAATACTGCTTTATGTGTCTTGAATACTTTATTAAATGCTTCAAGATGGTTCTTTATTACATACTCTTAAGAGGTGGGAGTTGGAATGTCTCCCCATAACCCAAATCCTCCAAAACCTAAGTTAAAAGAATAGTTCCTTTAAGTTCATCCCTTTGTTTAGTGTGGGTAATCCCAACAGTGTCCTCCATGGGAGAAATCTCCAGTAAGGTAGACTGCTCCTAATGGTAGGAAGCTCTTCCACTTGTGTAGCTTACTTCCAGCTTGAACCCATTAGTTCTAGACTGGTTCTCCATAGTCCCTGTGAATAGGCACTGAGGTTCTCCAAAACTTTGGAGGTGAGGAAGGTGTCACCTAGGATGATGCACAAAAGGATGTCCTATCACTGAACTATGGTTGATCCTCCATGCAGGTTTCAGGCACCAGAGTGTCGACCGTGCACCAAATCAGTGGGCTTTAAATTGGGTTAGGGTGGAGGCCAATCTTTAGATGTTCTGCAACCTGAATGGGAAGAGTGGCATTAGTTTTGTGGAGGAGAGGGGTGGGATAGATGACCTCTACTCTACTGTAGTCCACCTTCTCCTCCTTACTTCCTTTACTGCTCTAACCCCATCATTTTCTAATTTGTAGAGCATGAGGTTGGTGGACACATATAGATGCCTCCACCAATCTAATGCCTGAGGTTGATCACCCCTACCATGGGTTGGCCCCTATTGTTGCTCCCTTGAAGTGTATCCAATCATATTCAGATCAATGTGTGGGACAGGCTTAACCTTGGTTAGTTGAGTCTGGCACGTGGTGGTGATTGCAAGTTAGGAAGAGGATGTAGCTCCTCACTGCCACCTGAAAGTTGAGGACCTTGCTGGTGTGGTGGAGGTGGAAGGATGGCCAGCAAGGAGACACCTAATGACTGTTGCTCTCTTCTATTTCCAGACTGGACCTTTTAGTTGTTCCTTTTAGTTCCTATCCTCACAGTCGTTCTTGGTTGTGGCCAAAGTTATGGCGTATGTCCTCAGAGGAGTAGGCCGTTGGTGGGAATGCCGGGTTCTGGAGAAGCCGAAATATCCACTGCCGGCGATGTACTACTTGCCATCTGCATTCAGTCATCTGACTATTGAACAACCACCTTCCTATAGTGCCTTGTACCCTCAGGACACCAGGGATCCTCGTGACGCTGAAGAATCTCGTGGCGCCAGGCGTCGTAGACGTTCAAGGAAACATGGTCCTCCAACATCCAACTTTGAGGAATCTTGTGGTGCCGAATGTCGGCCATCTACTTCAGCAGGACATGTCTCTCAAGAATACATGTCTAGTTCCCTGTTTTCCGATGATCCACCGGCATACCACGCTGAAGACAATTATGATGATTACACCAATACGTACGCCATTCAAGCCGTGTCTGCGGCCATATCTGTGGCTAATCTTTGTGGCAGCTCTCTGGTTGCCCAGAGCTATCCTGTGACGGGGATCACGGATGTCATTGCTGATTATTATTCTAATGACATGCCTTCTGCCACACTTTCTGCCACTGCTTATCAAGAGCCGCCATCCTATGAGGCCGCTATATCTCAAGACTATCCAAAAGTGCCTCGTGTTTCGGCCAGGCCATCTGTCAAGCAGGCCAAGCGTGCCACCCGTAGAGCCAAGAAGAGCCGTAGGGTGCAACCAATTTTTCCAGGCTCATCCCTTGCTCGTTTTTTCTTGGATCCTGTTCCTGAAGAAGACGAGGAGGAAGACTTTATCTAGCCTGTGATACTCGAGTATCCTCGACTAGATACGCAAGACTCCAATTTTTACGCTATGGTACATGATTAGTTTTTAGAATCAATGGATCAGATCCAATAGGAACATGGCGTTTAGAAATTGACGATTAATTAGATTAGATTGTTTTTATTAGATTTCTTTTATGATGCTCTACTTGCCCAAGGTGTAAACAAGTTTTTAGCAAATACTGGGAATTACAATCCCCCACTCCATCCATGCAGTAGATCAAGAGACCTCATTTGGGGGGGGGGGCTACATCATTCTCTACGAATGTTTCTACACCTGCAGGGGGTTGGATTTGTTTCTCGTTTCGGGACTAAAACATCTTCTATGGACTTTTTTTGGGAATCCATGATCAACGCTTGCCCTTAAAAGCACCTTTTTAATGACACCTTCAAGTCAACGCTTGGGGCTTTAACTCTTGGCTGTGTCTCTAAAGAAAAGTGGCATCGACAAGATTCCTTGTCTTGGGAGGAGGCAAAACGGAGAGCCACTGGTTGGATTTTTCCCCCCTTTATGGACAGACTCAAGATTAAAGCAGCCAGTTTAACACAGAGCACCGACTTGGCTAGGCTAGTGCAGATCATGTTCCTAGAACTGAGCTTTATGTTGTTGATGCCCCAGTATTTTTGAACTGAAAGCCCCCATCTTGAAGACCATGCCTTGTGTTACTCCTTGTTGAAAGTATTTTCTGTAGGTTTTTATGTATTCTGCGGTGATTTCATGTATTTTACAATGTACTGTTGTTGTGCATGTTTGCAGACTGGCCGTTGGGTACACCAAAGGCTTTAAAAAATCTTTAACGGACTACTTGCGTGCAGCCCTCCCTGCACGCAACGCAATGCAGACATGCATCCCCTTGAAAAGAGGGGTTTCGGGGATGCAAGAAGAACATTTTAATGACAAATTTGTAAAATGCATATTTCTTATTTCTTCAATGTGTATATCTTGGTTTGATTTGTATATTTGGGTTGAATGGGTATATCTTGAGTTCTTTCAATAAAATTAAACGTGTGGAGTCTTCTTTATCTTGGCCTCTGATTGTGGTTTGTTCTGATTCGGGTAGAATAATATTAGGCTGGTCCTTGGCCATGAAAACTTTGGTTAATCTTTAATATAGGGTTGCCATAATTCTCTTCCACAAAATCAGGACAGGAACCTCTGTCCCATTTACCAGTATATGAACACAAACCCCCAAAATGGGATTGTCCCCGTTTTTTGGGATACATGGCAACCCTACTCTAGTAGTTGATGCTGGCCAGGAATAAACAGCACTTGGTTCTCATATAGCAACTCATTAGATGCAGTGGGTTCCCTTTAGCAGCCTTGAGTTCCCTTTTATTAAAGAAGAAAGGTGGTATATAAATGAAATTATTATTGTTATTTAATAATAAAAATAAATAAAAATAATAAAAATAAGAAGAGAAAATGTCCAAAAACTGGTCATATTTCCAAGCTATAAGAGCACCCAGTTTATCAAGCTGGGAGGTCCCAATTCTAATGGGGTCAGATATTGACCTTTGGGGACATATCAAGACTATAGGCCTTGTATTTGACACGGGGTGAACATATGTCCTCTTTTCCCAGGGTATGTCCTGGATTGTAGCCTTGAGCCCTGGGAAAAAAATCTTCATAGTTCTCATTTTCCTTGTGAGCAGGAAGCATGAAGATTCTTGTAATAAGTTAGATGTAATAATATATCTGTAATAGTTTTAAATTTAATTTCTATCTATAGTATAAGTAATAGACTATAATAATTACTTAAAGTAATAGACTTTAATATCTACAGTATAAGTAATAGACTTATTACTTATTAAAGTATAAAATAAAGTACCAGTAATAGACTTTTACACTATATTAACTAACAATATTGACCTTTTGGGGACAATATCCAGACTATAGGCCTTGTATTTGACATGGGGTGAACTTATGTCCTCATTTTTATAATATAATAAGTAATATAATATATTATTATATTAATAAGTATTAATTAATTACTAATTATTACTAACTTATAAATTATAATTAATTAATATTAATATTAATAACTTATTAATTATTAATTAATTATACTTAAATAATATAATATAATAATAATATAATCAGTAAAAGACTTTAACCTCATAAAATCAATATATGAATGTTTTTAGTTTTTATTTTGTCCCACATTTTTCTTGAGGGTCCTATATTTCTTGGGGTCCTACATTTAGGGCCTAAATGTAGTCCTACACATCCTCTTTTTTATTTTGACATACGGACACCCTGGCTTCACACCTTCTCTTCTGAACTTAGGCTGCAATCCTACCCACTTTCACCTAGGAGTAAGCCCCACTGACCATGATACAACTTACTTCTGCGTAGACAAATATGGGCTGGGGATCTTCACTCCAGAAGGTATCCTTACAGTTTGTATTTTGCTTTGCTGCTTAATGGTGAAACTCAAGGAGTTTGCACAACAACTCTTCATATTGAGATTCTGCAGAAATTTGGTCTCTAGAATAAGCTGGGCTTTTGTGAACATTTTATTGAAAAGCAGTTCCATACAAAATTAATAATCAATTTGTTTAATTAATTGGAGTTAGTGCTGGAGGACATTTTTCCACTTATAGCATCTTGGGTTCTACTATTGTCTCCCTTCATCTTAAGCATAGTTGACTTGCAGAAATTGAACCCTTTCCCCAGAGGAAGAAAAAGTTAATCAGAGTATGTGATCCCACCTGCTATTTAATTTGCCTTAAAGAACCACTACATTAAATGGAAAACAGGGCAGGGAAATTAGCATCATCACATGCAGATGTGTTCTGTTGAAGGCACAGGAGCAGGACCTAACAAAAAAGTTGGCAACCCAAGAGATTGGCTACAACATAGTGAAAAGGACGTTTTATCTGTCTCCAAATAGTCAATCCCATGTTGCCTTATTCCTACGTAAGGGTAGAATGCTGTGGGAGCAAGCCCCATATGAACAGATTTGGGTTTACTTTGGAGTAAACATGCATGGACTTGAGTTGAGCAGCTTGGAGTTTGACTCACTTGGGAGTGATCGAATCACCTGGGAGTTTCACATTTTTAATTTAATTAAGTACAAAATTTAATCTTATATTTAAGATTAAGAAAATTTAATTTAAGTACAAAAATAATCTTATAAGGGCAGAATTTCAAATTTATCTTTAGTCTAATACCAAATTCTACTTCCTAAAAGTATCTTAAACAAAAAAATAAGTTTAAGAAAGTGAAATAATTAGGCATACATTCAACTGGCACAGCTTTCCCCCATTTGCACTATTATTATTATTATTATTATTATTATTATTATTATTATTATTATTATTATTATAATCCTCTTCTGGGATCAGCACGAATTCATACGCCACTACATCACACAGTCCCAGACTCTTGGGAAGGGTCCGACTGGTGATGTGAATGAAACCAGCATGAAATTGTTTGCTGTGTATTTATGGATAATAATAATAATAATAATAATAATAATAATAATAATAATAATAATAATAATAATATTTCCAGAAAATGCTGACATCTATGTCTAGGTCCTTCATTCACACATTCATGAATCAAGGGATTGACTATTTAGAGACAGATCAAGCATCTTATTCATGGTCAGAAGCCAATCTCTTGGGATGCCAACTTTTTTATTGGGTCCTGCTCCTGTGCCTTCAACAGAACATGTGATAATGCTAATTGCCATAACCTTTTCAGATACAGTTTTCCACTCAATCTATAGGCTCTTTAAGGCAAGTTGAATAGCAGGTGGGATCACATGCTCTGTATAATAACTTTTTTTCCTCTCTCTTGGGAAAGGGGTTGCTTGTGAAGCACTCATAGTTCAATTTGTGTAAGTCAACTGTGCCTAAGATAGGGTTGCCATATGTCCCCCAAAACAGGGATAATCCAGATTTGGGGGGATTGTGTTCACATACTGGCAAATGGGACGGAGGGTCCTGTTCCAAAGATGTGGAAGAGAATTATGGCAACCCTAACCTAAGACGAAGAGAGACAATATTGGAACTTAAGATGCGATAAGTGAGAAGGTAAAATTTCCTCCAGCACAATTGGATATTAATATTATTAATAGTACACAAATTGGATATTAATTTTGTTCGTAGCCATGAACTGCTTTTCAATTTTAAAAAAGTTCACAAAAACCAAAATTTCTGCAGAATCTATATACAAATAGTTGGTAAAACTCCTTGAATTTTACCATTAAGAACACAGGCTGTGGCTGCAATCCTAAAGACACTTTCCTGGGAGTAAGACCTATTGAACACAATGGGGCTTACTTTTGAGTAGACATGGTTAGGATTGTGCCCTATGAAGCAAAGCAAACTGTAAGAGCAAGTTCTTATATGATGAACCTTCTCATCATATAAGATCTTGCCCGATAAGAACTTACCCTACTACTCATGAGTAAGTCCTATGAGACATACCCCCAAATCCAGAGTAACTATGGGAGCACGTAAGAGTCTTTACATGCACCTGTAGTTACTGCACCACCTAGTGAAAACCTATGGGAAAATTCATATTGGAATCCAGAGAAAGTTGTTCTTACACCAGAGCAAGGACTCCCCATAGTTACTCTGGATTTTGCCCTGAGTAAACCTAGATAAGCGCCTGCTATCAGTATGGTTTGTTAGATGTCCATTTGTAGAAGGATTTTTTGGGGTTCAACAACTGGGAAGGTGAGCAGGGACCCCTGGTTTGGTGATTGAGTGGGGATCGGGGCCATCCAGCTGGAGGGGAGACGCCCTTCCTGGTCTTGGAAGAGACAAGTCCTTGGAGATATATAAGGATAGTTGAGAATATATGTCCTTGGAGCATCATTGATTAGTTTAGAGTTTTAAATAAGGGGAAGTATTTTTAATAAGGTTTTCTTGATGATTTTCTTTCCTGGGCAAGCCAGGTCCTTGGGGAGGACTTCTGTGTGCTTCCATCTTCTGCTATGGACACTGGAGACCACCTTGGCTACCCATGATGGTGAACTGTGCTATGCCTGGATTCCTGGCCAGAAGACCCCTCATCAGATCTTCTGGTGTCATGAAGGCCCTAATGGATCAGGTGCAAAGTTCTGCTGTGGGACGTGCATCGCTCCTTACTGTTGTGTCCATGTTTGGGCCCGGCGGGATTTACATCAGTGCATTGGTGGTGATGCACAGATGGTAGAGACCACTGATGTACCTGCTCCGGATTATTCTGTTTCAGGTAGGATGACTCTGCTAACATCTACGTTCTGGGGTCCTGGAGAATAGAGGGTTGGAGCTGAGTCTCTCCATCTAATGCTCCAATCCCAAAGACACTTTCCTGGGAGTAAAACCCACTGAACACAATTGGGCTTACTTTTGAGTAAACATGGTTAGGATTGTGCTCTATGTCAGTCATATTTAACCTTTTCATCTCATAACACATGTCAAGGTGCTAACGTTGTCAAAGCGCACCATCAGTTTTTGGACCATTGATGAGGCGCACCATGATTCTGATGGACCATTGATGAGGCGCACCATCCCCATTGGTCCTAAAATGATCCTTTCCCCCAAACTTTGGTGACACATCTGCAGACCATTCATGGCACATTAGTTGAACTTTGCTGATCTAAAAGTTTTGAACTGGCTTAACTAAGGGCAAAATCCCGAGTAACTATGGGTTGTCCTTGCTCCGGTGTAAGAACAATTTACTCTGGATTTTAATATGAATTTCCCATAGGTTTTTCACTAGATGGTGCCGTAACTACGGGTGCACGTAAAGTCTCTTATGCGCTCCTGTAGTTACTCTGGATTTGGGGGTAGGTGGTGGGTCAAGGTGGGGTGTTTGTGCCAAGATATGCCCATGTTTACTCAAATCTAACATGTCATTGGATCTGTGTTAAAAGGGTTGAGATAAAAAATGTTCACCTGTGATTGTAATGCACAGCACAGCTTCAAAGCATGTGTAAAATTTAATTTTCCTCTGTAAAACAATGAGTTCTATGACAATAATAATATGGCAGAAGTTTATGCTATGATTTTTACCCAGTTGCACTACTTTATAAAACAATGAATTGGTTCCATTTTTATTGCAATATAGAGTACAATCCTAACCATGTCTACTCAAAAGTCCCATTGTGTTCAGTGGGTCTTACTCCCAGGAAAGTGTCTTTAGGACTGCAGCCATAGTAAATTAAATACTGACCAGGAGCACATTTCTACTCAAAAGTAAGCTCCATTGTATTCAATGGGTCTTACTCCCAGGAAAGTGCCTTTAGGATTGCAACATTAAATTATAATCAAACTACTATATTTACTTGCATGTAATGTGCCATTGAATCTAATGTGCACCCTATTTGGAGACTTTGGCTGCAATCCTTAGCACACTTTCCTAGGAGTAAGACCTATTGAACCCAATGGGGCTTAATTCTGAGTAGACATGGTTAGGATATAACCCTTTGGCTGCAATCCTAAAGACACTTTCCTTGGAGTAGGACCTGTGGTAGGATTCAAATAAATTAACAGCAGGTTCTATGTCCCAATAACTTAAACTAACAATAGGTTCTATGTCCCATTAGTAACAGGTTCTTAAACAAGGCACTCATTAGCAAAGGGTTCTATAGAACCTGTGAGAACTCCCTGAACCCCCCACCACTGAGTAAGACCCATTGAACACAATGTGGCTTACTTTTGAGTAGCAATGGTTAGGATTGTACTCTAATTTGGCTGGGAAAGGTGTGCACTAGATTTGAGTAAATATATAGGCAGTGCCAGATTTACATATAAGCTAAACAAGCTATAGCTTAGGGCCCCACTTTCTTGGGGCCCCCCAAAAAAATTTAAAGGAAAAAGACTGGATGTGCGATATAAGATATTAAACATATAAAATAAAGATAAAAAACATATAAGATAATAAAACCAACATACAGCAAAAGTGTTTTGTGTTGTGTAGGCTCCTATTAGGTCCATAAATTACCATATAGCATACATTCAACATGAAAAATAGCGACAATGTGTTGTTCACAAAGGATAGCTGGACATATAAAGGACCCCATTACCGTCAATAGCTTAGGGCCTTATTTAACCTAAATCCGGCCCTGACAGTAGGTGTCTGGGCTAGTTGGGCTCGGGGAGTAGTAGCTATTGAAACCTTACTTAGAAAAGGTTTGCAGTTATTCAATGTCACTGTAGAGTTGCCTCCTGAAAAGGCAGGTGTGGGGTAGATGTTGGTATGGGGTAGATGTTGGAGGGCTTGAGAGGGTAATACTGACAGTTGGCATCTTCTTTTTCAGAGGTGGTGGCCATCACGCTTTCTGCTATAGCCATCACACTCACCTCTTTGGTTGTTGGCTGCAGCTTAACCTTCATCGCCCGCTATATTGCCATAAGATGGCGCCGCTGGCGGGAATCCCGGAATCGGGACCAACTGGAGAGTATCCACTTTGTCAATGAGTTGAATGGTAACCTCTCAAACCGTGAATTCCCACCACCCTATAGTGTTGAGGACCCTAATAGATCCACGGCATCATGTTCCACCTTGGACGATCCTCCTGTTGCCCAACTGGGTGATATAAATACTATTCTTAATGGGAACCAACCCAGTCCAAACCCCATCTTAGACTCTGCTCTGGGATCGCAAGGACCATCTTCCACTCAGGACTGTGGCTCAAGTTCAATCCTGTTGCACACTGATGCTGAGGAGTCTCGTGGCACCATGACTCAGCCACCTCCTTATCTTCCCAGTTATGAGGAGGTTTGTGATGTCTACAGCGATAATCCCCCATTATATAGTATTGATGACCCATATGGTTCCTTGGCTCCAGATACTTCTCGGACTCCGGGTACACTTCAGGGAAATTCTCAGGCTTGTGGCGATCCTCAAGAACAGCTGAAAGATCTCAGTGATGATTCCCAAAGACACCTTGATGTTCTCCCTCTTTATATTGAGTTGTTCCCTTATGGCCCCCCAGTATCTGCTCTCCGTTCAAATCTTCCTCCTGTTGTCCCAATGGACCATGCAAATCCCAGCATTCAAGAAGATGAGGCAATGCCCAGTCCTTGTGGCCCCTCGGAGCCTGCTCTGGCAATGGGAGACCCGTCTCCATCCCAGGAAGGGGCCTTGAGCTTGGTGGCTTCACCCTCTGATACTGAAGGATCTCCTTGCACTAGGCCTCTGGCATCTGCATCATCCAGATGTGGTCCTCCATCACCATCTGGTGGTGACAGGCCTCAAACATCTGCTTCATCAGGTTGTGATCCTCCAAAATATGAGTTTCTTGGTGCCAGGCCTCAGACATCTGCTTCTACTGGATGTCAACCTCCACTGTCCTCTGCTGAAGCATCTTGTGGTGTCAGGTCTCAGACATCTCCATCAGTGGGATATGGCCTTCCAAATTATGAGGATGCTTGTGCCTTTGACTATGATGACCCCATGCCTTATATGGCCCCAAATGTATATGAGGCTGGGGCTGCTGCTCGGACACCGGCTACTCTTCAGGACAGTTTGTGGTCAGCTGAAGGGGGCAAGACTGGATTCCAGTTATTGGATCCCAATGATGCTCATCCACGGGGTTCTGCCATGGCTTCTTCCTTTGCTCCAGAAGATCACCCACCCAAAAGTGTTTCCATTTCTTTTGACCTTCAGTGTTTGCCTCATGCTTTGGATGGTCGACCTGGTGAGAAGATCCAGCCTGCAACCCCTGGAGCTGTAGAGGTTGAGGTCCCCACCACTGTGTCACCACCAAATCCTCTGGATGTAGGTCCTATGGATCCTATCTTGGAGCCAGTGCTGAGGGTGGACGAGATGGATCTGCCCCAAACAACGAGACTCTAGCCAGGGATACTCCACACCCTATCACTGTTTTTAAGAATCAGAGGTTTCATTCATTCATTCCTATGAGATCATGTTTTAAGAATTAACTAGAGGTGATTTTTTTTAAAAAATATATGGATTACATCTACTTCCATATACAGTATAATATATGGAAAATATATACTTCCCCAAGGTGACATTCAGGGTTTTAGCAAATGATACTGGGATGATGTGTTAAGGTATTAAGGCATCAAGGTTTATGAACCCCAAACTCCATTAGTTCTGGAGAACATAATTTGGGATGCAGGACCATTTTCCATGCACTAAATGGGGCTGTGCTGGGAAAAGGGGATTGAATAAGGAACCTCTTTGCTTTCCGGGCTCATCATCCTATGCCTCTTCCCTTTTATTCTGGGATGCCATGATCCATGCTTGCCCTTAAGTGCACTATTTACTGCAATCCCTTCTCAAGGCCACACTTGGAAGGGTTTTGAACTCTTAGCCCCTTTTGACATTGCTCTGTCTTTAAAGAAAAGAGGCATAAATATATATGGCATATAATGGCATATGGGATTCCATTATTTCTTCCCTTTATGGACAGATCCTCTTGCGAGAAGCTAGATTGACACAACACACTGACTTGACACTGCTAAGCATCGATGATGTCCCTGAAATGGAGCTTCTTCAATGTTCTTGGTGCCCCAGTATTTTGGACCTTCCATGGGGAAGGTCCCATTGAATGGCCTTCATTGAAGTCCCATTGAAGGCCATATCTTGATACCTTTACTCCTTGGTGAATGAATTCTGGAGAGATTTTGTACAAAATTGGTTTTATTGCTCTTACTTGCAATGCAATGTCTGGATGTTTGGAGTGTGGCCGATGGATCCCATATCCCAGGATACACCAAAAGACCTTTTTAAAAAAGACTTCGACTACTTACGACTCCCTTACTGCACATAAAGAAGCACCTCTGCACCCCCCCTGAAATCAGGGGTTCAGGGCTGCAGACACCCAATTTTAATAGATCATTTATGCTGAATTTCCCATGACTGTGTCTTGATTTAATTTTTGTTTCCAAATCACTCATTAAAAATGTGTGGAGTCTTCCATATCTTGGCCTCTTATGGTGGTTGGTCTTCTTTTTGGTAGAATAATGTTAGGTTGATTCTTCTCAATGAAAGTTTAGTCTAATCTCTGGTCACTGTCTATGGGATTCCTGCTATGCACAAGCACATTCATGTTCCCAGTTTCTTGGCTCCTCTTCTTGGTGGCCGTTAAAGTCAATGAGGCTTACTCCCAAGTTGCAGTCTGAGAGCCCAATGATGCATAGGATGGGCTGTGATTCTCTCCAAGCTTAACCTTGGAGATATGCTGCAACCCTAATCATGTCTACTCAAAAGTAAGGCCCATTGTACCCAATGGGTCTTCCTCCCAGGAAAGTGTGTTCCGGATTGCAGCATATCTCCAAGGTTTAGCTTGGAGAGATTCACAGCCCATCCTATGCATCATGCCTATTCAGAAGTAAGCCCTACTAAAGTCAGTGAGGCTTACTCCCAAGTTGCAGTCTGAGGGCCCAATCCTATGCAAGGCTACTCAGCAAAAAGTCCCATTATAATCAATGAGATTTACTCCAAGGTTTAGCTTGGAGAGGATTGCTGCCCATCCTATGCATCATGCCTACTCAGAAGTGAGCCCCGTTAAAGTCAATGAGACGTACTCCAAGGTTGAAAAATGTAGGACAAAATATAGGACGTCCTATATTTTGTCCTACATTTTAAAAAGTTATTGTTTATGTGCAGCCCAAACTAACTCGTATTTTTCCTATGCGGCCCAGCGAAGCTAAAAGGTTGGACACCCCTGCTCTAGAGCATACTTTCTACCTCATTTAGCTATACTTCTCTCCCATAGCATTCCCTATATCTCTGTCTTCAGTGTCACTGGCTGCTGCTCCTCTTCCTCCTAGTGGCCTAAAAGGAGCATCCAGGGGTGGGGTGGTAGAAAGCACTGTATGGTATACTGCTTTTCCCCCATCTTTTACCCCCCTATGGGAGAAAAAAGTATACGTGCGGAGACCTCTGGGCATGTATCATGGGTGCACACTTGGATTAGGGTTGCCATATGTCCCAAAAAAACAGGAACAATCCCGGTTTGGGGGGATTGTGTTCCCATACTGGCAAATAGGACAGATAGGGTTCTGTCCCAATTTTAAGAGACAGAGAAAATTATGTGGAAGAGAATTATGGCAGCCCTAACTTGGGTCCCATTATCTTTCATACGAGCAACTGGAGGTGTTCAGGTGCCTTAAAGAACTTTGGTATCCTAGTTGATATTATCACTTGTGCACATCTTGTGCTGTTGAAGACACAGGAGCTGGAGCCAGAAAAAGAGTTGGCAACCAAACATTGCACCAAGCGAAAAACATGAATAAGTGGATCCATCTCCAAGTTTACAGTAATTAATGTAGAGCAATCCCATGATACCTGCATGATATTAGAACAAACACAATTTGTGCACATCTAGACAAGTACTCAGTGATCAAAACAACCCAGCATGGATTTACCAAGAATAAACCTTGCCAGACAAATCTGATCTCCTTTTTTGATCGGGTTACGAGCTTACTGGACATGGCAATGCTGTGGATGTCATTTATCTTGACTTCAGCAAACCATTTGACAAGGTCCCACATGACATTTTAATTGGGAAGTTGGAAAAATATGGGCTAGACGGGGCAATCGTTAGGTGGCCCCGCAACCGGCTCGACGGCCACACTCAAAGGGTTTTAGTAAATGGTTCTGTGCCAACCTGGAGGCCCGTTTCTAGTGGGGTACCCCAAGGCTCTGTCTTGGGCCCGGTTCTCTTTAACATTTCCATCAATGACTTGGAGGAAGGGATACGGGGGAGCCTGATTAAATTTGCAGATGACACCAAACTGGGAGGAGTAGCAAACACATCAGAAGATAGGAGAAACCTCCAGGAGGATCTGGATAAACTGGAATCCTGGGCTGTAACAAATAGAATGAATTTCAACAGGGAGAAGTGCAAAGTTCTGCACTTAGGCAATAAAAACCAAAAATACAGGTATAAAATGGGGGATACTTGGCTTGGCAGCGCAACATGTGAGCGGGATCTTGGAGTCGCCGAGGATCACAAGCTGAACATGAGTCAGCAGTGTGATGTGTCTGCAAAGAAGGCAAATGCCATTTTAGGTTGCATTAAGAGGACTGTAGCTTCCAAGTCATGAGAAGTTCTAGTTCCTCTTTCTCTTTATTCTGCATTGGTGAGACCTCACCTTGAGTCCTGTGTTCAGTTCTGGGCACCTCACTTGAAGAAAGATGCAGCTAAACTGGAGCAAGTCCAGAGGAGAGCGACAAGAAGGATCAGTGGGATGGAAGGGAAGCCCTACCAGGAAAGGTTGGGGGAACTTGGGATGTTCAGCCTGGAGAAGAGGAGGCTGAGGGGAGACATGATTGCCCTCTTCAGATACCTGAAGGGCTGTCATAGGGAGGAAGGGGCTCATTTGTTCATAGCTGCTTCTCAAAGCAGGACTAGAACCAATGGGGACAAACTGCAAGAGAGGAGATTCCGGTTGGATATCCGGAAAAAATTCCTGATGGTTTGGGCGGTTTGGCAGTGGAACAGATTGTCAAGGGAGGTGGTGGACTTTCCCTCACTGGGAGGCTTGACAAGCACCTATCAGGGATGATCTAGACAGGGGTCTCCAACCTTTAACTTCAGAGCCCCTGGACCTTTAACAACTCTGTAGAGAAAGAAATTTCAGCAGGTGCTGCTTGTGATCTGTGAAATGAAAAGCTGCACCTGCTGAAATTTCCTCCTCTGCACATTATTAAAGGTCCTGGAGCCCTGAAATTGAAGGTTTGGAGACCCCTGAGGATTTCCTGCTGCAAGCAGGGGGTTGGACTGGATGACCTACTAGGTACCTTTCAACTCTAGGATTCTAGGATTCTATGCATGTGTGAATGGGGTACCTGAAGATAAAGGGATATCATCTTTTTATCTGGAAATACAATTCCAGTAAGAGAGTATGACAGTCCCAGTATGAGTCCTGGTATGAGTGGTCCTTTGACACAATCCCTCTTACAGCCTGATCTCGCTGGGGTTACATTCTCATTCCCTTGGAGGTTATGGGTGCATCTTCCTCCATCAAGGAGGTGGAGGGGGCTGTGCCTGTTGAATGTCTGCCTAATACATCACTCAATGAATACTGTGAAACTTACTCATCCCCACCCATCAGGTCCACCTCCTAACCCTACTTGCTTCCCTCCAGGAGTTGACCCCAAAGAATTCTGCTTCAACTGGACAGACCTAACAGTTACTGTTTAACTAGTTTTACTCATACATTGCTCCATGAGTTCTTGCTTGGAACTTACTCATAACTTACTCACTCATACATCCATGTCTCGACATATGCTATAGAGTGTTAAATGGAGTCTTGCTCCTAAGTAAGTGTGGGTAGGAGCGCATCCCAACAGTCAATGCCATCCCATGTGGATGGAGGACCTAGGCATGGATGCCACCATCATCTCCCATGGGATACTGACTCATTCTTTTCTAGCTTATGGGTCCACCCTGCTTCAAAGAGATGGGGGAAGCCATGCCTGTTGAATATCTGCCTGATAAATTCACTTTTTAAAACAGTCTTTGATTAAGTTGCAGTCCTAAAGACACTTCCCTGGGAGTAAGACCCATTAAACACAATGGGGCTTACTTTTGAGCAGTCCCATTGTGTTAAATAGAACTTACTTCCAGGAAAGTGTGTATAGGATTGCAGCCAATGGCTGCAATCAAAGTCACTTTCCTGGGAGTAAGATCCATTGAACACAGTGGGGCTTACTTTTGCGTAGATATGCTTAGGATTGTGCTCTAATTTTATTAATTTTATTAATTTTTTAAAAAATATTTTTTTTCTTTATTAAAACATTAATAACAAGTATCTTAAAAATTCACTTTCAATGGGTACTGTGAAACTTGAGTGCTATCCTAAACATGTCTACTCAGAAGTAAGTCCCATTGTGTTCAATAGTACTTACTCCCAGGAAAGTGTGGTTAGCATTGCACCATACTCCCAAATGACTATAAGCTGCTCTGCCTAAGGTGAACTCTGCCTAAGGTAAGCTCTGCCTAAAGCAAACCCAAATCTGTTTATATGGGGCTCACTCCCAGAGCTCTCTCCTCTGCAGTAAGGCTGCAATCCTAAAGAAACTTTCCTGAGAGTAAGACCTATTGAACACAATATGGATTACTTCTGAGTATACATTGTTAGGATTGTGCTCCAAGACTCCACTGACCTTTGTAAAGCTCAGATCCAGGAAAACATTTAGGAGATCAGGCTCCTACTTATGAGTAAGTCCCAAGGAACTCATCATGGAACAATGTATAAGTAAAACTAGTTAAACCCCAGCTGTTGGATGTGTCCAGTTGAAGCAGGAGTCCTTGGGGTTAACACCAAGGGGGAGGCCAGAAGGGTGGGAGGTGAACCTGATGGGTGGGTGGTTGGGTGGGGATCAGGTCCATCCACCTGGAGGGGAGACACCCTTCCTAATCTCATTACGGTGATGTCCTTGGAGGGGTATATAAGGATGGATGGGAGGACCTGCACCTGGAGCATCTTAGGGTCCACTTGGGGTGGGATAGTTTAGGGTGGTAGTTTAGGTAGGGTGGTAGTTTAGGTAGGGTAATAAAGGGTAAGGGGTAGTTAGTTAGGTAGGTGTGGGTGGGCTTTGGGGAGGGTGCCCATGATGCTTGCCCTCCTAGGAGCAGCAGTTCTGCTGCTATGGACTCTGGAGACCCCTTTGGCTTCTTCTGAGGGCAAGCTGTGCCAATCTTGGCCTGCTGACTTGGACAACCTGGATCAAAGACTGTGCCTTGCTGCGTATCCCCCAAAGCCCACCACTGATGCCCCCCAGATTGGCTTGACTACTCCTGTTCCTGCTCCTACTCCTCCTGGTCTGAGACGTAAGTTGGTTCTGCTTGCTTGGAACTGCTGGGGAACTTAGGAGGACTTGGACATGTCCTCTCTTTCTAGCCTTGTGTCCTGGAAAAAAAATCTTCCTTGTTCTCCATTTCCTTGTGAACAGGTAGTCTTCATGTAACTGATTTACTCGAATCTAACACTCACCTTTTTCAGCCAAACATAGAGCATGTCTACTCAAAGGTAAACCCCAGTGTGTTCAATGAGTCTTACTCCCAGGAAAGTGTCTTTAGAATTGCAGTCCAAGTAATTTGGTGTTTAAGTTATGAAAATAGCTTTATGTTTTTAGCTTTTATTTTCTCATGTCCTACATTTTTCTTGGATGTCCTACATTTTGGAAGAGCCTTGACCTCTTTTGCAGCTATGATATCTGGTCACCCTGATCCATGAAGAACTTTGCACCTTTCCTTTACACGTAACTCCAGAACAAGGGGACATCCATTAAAATTGAATGTTGGGAGAGTTAAAATATTTCTTTATTCATTGTGCAATCTGTGGTACTCTCTGCCACATGATGTAGTGATGGCATCTAGTCTCAGTATCTTCAATAAGAGGTTGGATAAATTCCTAGAGGAAGGAACATCACAAGTTACAAACCATGAGACATGTATGTATGCATAGACAGGTGTAGATGTGGACAACCTTAAAATGCCGGGTGCAGGTGGGGCACCTTATGTGCTCCATAAAGCTGGTCTAGATAGACCTTTGGCCTGATCCAGCAGAAGCTCTTCTTATGTGCTTATGGTCAGCTTATGGTCAACAACTCAAATCCATCTTTCTTGCAGTGTTGGCTAAATACTTCTAGACTGGTTTTATTTTCTTCTTGCATTGGACTAACTCTTCCTACCCACCCTGACCCCCAAGAATCCCCAATATTAGCTTTAAAAGGGAACATTCCTGAGTCCAACCCCTTGGTCAGTGTATATGTCCTCTTTTTCCAGGACATGTCCTCTTTTTTAAAGCCTTGTATCCTGGAAATAAAACTTCATTGTCTTTTCCTTATGAGCAGGCAGTATGTAGCCTTCTTGTAATTGATCAATTATAGGTAACAGTTTTAGATATACTCATAAATAATAGTGTTTAATTTAACCATACGAAATCAATATATTTCAAAGAGGCCACTGAGTCTCTGAGTAAGGTGAGGTATAAATAAGGTAAATAAAATAAATATATATGAATATTTTTAGTTTTTATTTTGTCATGGGTCAGTATTTTTTGGTGTCCTTCATTAATTGGGGGCCCTTGTCCTCTTTTTTTTAAAGTTTTTTTAGTTATGATGTAAGTTCATGTGGGTAAAAAATACAGGGCAGAAGTTGGAGAGATGGCCAGCAAGGACTAATGACTGTTGTTCTCTTCTCTTTCCAGATGTGGAAATTGCAGCTGTTTTAATTGTTGGCCTGGTTTTCTTTGTGCTCATTACCTGTGGGTTAAGCTGTGCCATAACCTATGCGCGCAGACGATGGTGCCGTTCGTGGCAACCCTGCAATGAGAACCCATGCAACATGCCACTTTCGACTATCCTCCGGCCATCTCTGTTGACTCGTCCTCTACCTTACTGTGAAAGTCCACCCCCCTATGAGTACCCACCTTCCTACAGCAGTGAGGATCGCAATGCCCACAGGCCTTTATCTCCCACCTCAAACGCTCCATCTGTTGCAGGATCAGGCCATGCTGGAGACCCACCACCCTATGCTAGAGACCCACCACCCTACAGCGCCGAGGACCCTCATGGTCCCTTGGTTTCATCTCCCACCTCAAATGTTCCTGCTGTTGCTGAATCGGACCATGAGGATGCTAGCTCTCAAGATGATGTGGCTCAACCCAGTTCTTCTGACCCCTCGGACATTGCTGTGGATGTAGAGGGTTCATCTCTGGCATGTGATTCGAGATCGGTTCCATCACCCAACAATGCTGAAGAACCTCATGGCTCTTCAGCAGGATGTGATCCTTCAACTAACAATGATGCTTGTGCCCTTGACTGTGATGACCTCTCTCCATATAGTGCTGAAGATCAGGTGTGGCCAATGGATCTTGATGATGCTCCACCAAGAAGCTCTGCTTCTCTTGGTCCTGAAGATCCACCACCAGACAATGTATCTGTTTCTCTTGAGCTTCAGTGTTTGGATGATCCTGCTTTGGATGATCCACCTGGTGAGCAGATCCAGCCTGCAGCACCTATAGCTGCAGAGGATCAGGTGATCACTATGATGCCATCAAACTTCTGGATCTAGCTGCTGGGGGTCCCATCTTGGATGAGATGGATCTGCTGCAGCTAGACTCTGGATACTGAGGCTAAAAACTCCACATTCTAGAATTGTAGCTAGTTTTTAGTGGGGGGGAGTTTTAGGTTTTAATCGGGGATTAATGTTTTTTTAATTAGGATGTTCTACTGGATTGGCTTTTATATAATCTTGCTTTTGATTGTCTTCCTTGCATTGTAATGTCTGCCTGAGCCTAGATGTTTGCAGAGGGTCTGTTGGGTCCTATGGCTTTTTTAGAAACCAAAGGTTTTTTTAAAAAAAGGCATTTTAAACAACAACGGCAAAGCCTTTTTAAGAACTTTAATCGACAACTTGTGCGACTCCCATCTTGCACACAAGCGAGTAGCCATGCATCTTCTGGAAAGGGGGGCTTCAGGGGTGCGGGAAGTCCATTTTAATGTCAATTTATAAAATCCAAATTTCCAAAGTATTAAATTGTGTGTATTGATTGTATGTCTTGATTTAATGTGTGTTTCTGATTTATCCAATAAAAACAATGTGTGGAGTTTTCTTAATCTTGGTCTCTGGCACTGGTTTGTTCTGATTTGGGTAGAATAATCTTTGGCTGGTTCTTGAACGGGGGGGTGGGTTCAAGAACCAGATTTGAAAAGATTTTGGCTGGGGGGCTGAAGGAGGGCAGGTATAGAAAAGATTTTGGCTGGGGGTCTGGAGGGGGGCAGGTAGAGGGAATAAGTTAGACCAGGATCAAAATAGGAAGCCATAAGATTTTGGGTGGGGGGCTGGAGGGAGCCAGGTATAGAAAAGATTTTGGCTGGGGGGCAGGAGGGGCCCCCAAGAAATAAGCTGGGATTTTAACATTTTCTCATCTCACTATTTTTTTAGATTTCTTAAAAGGAACCCCAAGGCGGCTAACAACATTTAAAAACAACAATAAAATAGCATTAAAAGGAGATAATAATACAATTAAAACTATACAAAGATATAAAAAATAAAACCCAGGTTAAAAAAACAGGCAGGTGATACTAGGACACTGTCCATGGAGTATGCTGGAGGAACTCTGTACATGGGTAGGGACAGGGGAATTTAACCCTTCATATGCTTGCTGATTTCCCCCACAAAAACAGGTGACAATACAATACTAGCCCTACAATCCATAGTAACTACGGGAGCATATAAGACACATGTGCACCTGTGGTTACTGCACCACCTAGTGAAAACCTACAGGAAATTCATATTGCAATCCAGAGCAAATTGTTCTTATGCCAGAGCAAGGACTCCCTGTAATTATTCTGGATTGTGCCCTTGTAATTATTCTGGATTACTGTTTATGGAGTAATCTGGGGAAACTCTGTACATGGGTAGGAACAGGGGAATTTAACCCTTCATATGCTTGCTGATCCCCCCACAAACTCTATTCCAGATGGGTCCCAGAAACTAATAGGTGTTTACAAGATCACATTTAGAGAGTTGTCATTTAAGAGTTGAAAGTCCTCAATCCCAATATGCTAATATGCCTATGGTTTGGGTTAATTGTCTTAAATTATTTCCGTTTGGTTCCTACATGTGAAATGAGTAGCAAAGTCAACACTTTTTTTCTAAATTTCAATCACAAAAATTGTTACTGTATCCACCTAATTTGCACATTTAGTTATGGTCTTACATTTATTCAGTGCGCTTGGATTCACTCAATTTGCTTGTAAGTTATATATTTTAATTTTAAAAGTAAAAAGCAAATTAAAATAAAAGTTCAATTTTCTTATAAAAGTTAAATATAGACCCATGAGAGAGATGGAAAACTGTATGGGATGGTTAACTAGGCCTGGAAAGAAGGAGATGTCTTGCACAATTGAAGGCACAGGAGCAGGAGTTAGCCAAAAAGTTGACAGCCCAGGACATTTGCTGTTGAATAGTGAGAAACAAAAGTTGTGTGATCTGTATTCAAGTATGGAACAATCCCTGACACATGCATGTGTGAATGCAGGACCTGGGCATGTAGTGGCTTATTCTCAGGCACAGCTGACCATATCAGATCTGCATTCAATAAATTAAAAAATAAATGCATTCAATAAATTAAAAAAAAATAAATTCCAAAGGTAAAGGTTAATTAGTGTAAGTGATTCCACCTGCAGTTCCACTTGCCTTAAAGGACCACCAACTGCATGGGAGATTTAAAATACCTGCTGCTGAATGTCTGCAGACTAAGGGCACAATCCTCTGCATGTCTACTCAGAAGTAAATCCTATTGTTTTCAATGCAACTTGTTGTCAGGAAAGTGTGGATAGGATTGCAGACTGAATCACTCTCAATGGATATCATGAGGTGTACCATATACCTAAGTAACTGAAGAATTCCATCTAACCCCATACATGTTTAGGGAGCCCAACTCTTTATATGGGGCTCACTCTTTGTAACTTGTAAGCAAACTCCACTTAATATTGTACATGATGCGCCTACAGAGATCAGGCTGTGACTTTTGAGTAAATTTAATGGGACCACTTCTGAGTAAACCTTGATAAGGCCAAACTCTTAAGAGGAGTACAGGAAACCATATGTCATGACCAGGATAGAGGAAAAGGCCCTCAAAATGTAGGACACCCAAGAAAAATGCAGGACGTGACAAAATAAAAGCAACAGATACAGTAGATAGACAGATGTGTGTGTGTGTGTGTGTGTGCGCGCTCTATATATATAGATATAGATCTCTATATATGATTCTCTATCACGCTATATAGCAGAGTTTCTCAAAGTGGGGGTCGGGACCCCTAGAGCTTTCCTGGGGTCGCCGAAAGGGGGCCAGGTCAGGCTTGCCAGACCCCCGGCTGTAGCTGCGGGCACACTGGGGCTGACTAACAGCCTCAGGGCCCAATCCTATGCATGCCTACTCTGAAATAAATCCCATTATAGTCAGGGGAGCCTTTACTCCCATGTAAATATGGATAGGATTGCAGCCTCAGGGCCCAATCCTATGCATGCCTACTTTGAAATAAATCCCATTGTGTTCAATGTGTGCATAGAAAACATTTCATTTGTAACAATGAAAATAATCCTGCATATCAGATATTTACATTACGACTCATAACAGTAGCAAAATTACAGTTCTAAAGTTGCAACGAAAATAATTTTATGATTGGGGGTCCCCACAACATGAGGAACTTATAAAGGGGTCACGGAGTTAGGAAGATTGAGAACCACTGCATATAGCTTTCATGTAATTAATTTAAGCACTATATTATTATTAAATTTAAAACTAGTACATATACCGGTAATTCATTAATTACAAGAAGCCTACATGCTGCCTGCTCAAAAGGAAATGGAGATCAAGAAAGATTTTTTTCCTGGATAAGAGGACATGTCCTGGAAATTTCCTAAAAAAGAGGACATGACCTGGAAAAAGAGGACATATTGCTTTCCTGATTAATGGTCCTTTGGGATGAGGAGTCCTTGGGGTTAAGGAGGAGGTGAGAAGGGTTGGAGGAGGACCTGGTGAGTGAGCGATTGAGTGGAGATTATATGTACAGCTGGTTTCATTAGGGAGAGGTCCTTGGAGGTGTATATAAGGACTGGTTGGGAGGTCTTGTGGACAGAGCATCTTGTGTGTGTCTGTCTGTCTGTCTGTCTTAAAGTTTGCTGTTGGTGGTTTTGGAAGTGGTCATCTGATGTCCTTCCTCCTAGGAGTTGCCAGATCCTTGGGGTCTGCATGGTTGGGCTTCCACCTGCTGCTGTGGACCCTGGAGACCACCTTGGCCACCCCCCAGCAGGGTGAGCTGTGCTTGTCCTGGACTTCTGGCTGCAAAGGTCCTGATTCAGTCTTCTGGTGTCCCACCAGCCTGGAGAGGCCAGATGCCAAGTTCTGTTGTGGGACCTGCATGACCCCCTACTGTTGCTCCTCTGCAAGGAAGAGGCTGGATCAAACTCAGTGCATTGCTGGACGACAGGTGGACTCCATCCCTGAAACTCCCCAGGATGAAACAGACATTCCCACTCATGCTTTACCAAGTAAGATAGTCCCTGATTGCTCAGCTGAGGGGGTGATTTGATGGGGTCTTGAACATTGGAAGAATTGGGGGCTTTTGAGAAATAAGGGGGGCTCACAGCTCCATCACTTGCTTGCTGATCAAAGCTTTTGGGGGGTTATCCTAACTCTAAAATAAGAATCCCATTCCCCCATCTCTGTTTCCCCAGCCCCCCACCAAGAGTCCCGAAATACCTTAGTTGGCATGTTTCCTTAGTTGTTGTTGTTGTTGTTGTTGTTGATATTATAATTTATTGAATATAAATTTATGTACCATATTGACATTATTTATTGAATATAAATTCATGTACCATATTGATATTATTATTTATTGAATGAATATATATATATATATATATATATATATATATATATATATATATATATATATATATATATATATATATATATATATACATATATATATATATATATATATCCCACTTTTCTGCCCTAAGGGACCCAATATGGCTAATAACAGTAAAATGCATAATAAAAAAGATATTGAATATACTGTATTTACTCAAATCTAACACTCACCTTTTCCAGCTGAGTTTAGTCTCCAAAATGATGGGGTGCATGAGATTTGATTGAATGTTGTATTTTTATTATAAGTATAGGGTGCACATTAAATTTAATAATAATAATGCTATAATATGCTATGCTTGTCCCAGGGCAGTTGGCATGGTCTACTAGTTGGGTTGTTAGATTGTGGTGATTAAAATCTGATTTAGAATGGTGTGTAGTTCTCAGTTCCTTTATAGGATTGCCATTTGAATGTGAAGATCCTGGTAGCATTTCTGGAGGAGCGGCCAGTAGAAGACACTACTGATGACTGTAACTCTCTTTCATTTCCAGAGTGGTTCTTCATTCTTCTTGCAACTGAAGCCATAGTTTCCTTGGTGTATATTGTTGGTCACTTACTCTGGATCATAAACTCGGCTTTCAGAGGATGCCATCCTCACCGCCGTCACCGTTCAACAGATTCCTGCGAAACGTTACCCTTCGATGACTTGGAGGACAGTCAAATGATGGCTCCAAGTAATGACAGTACTTCTGGTGTTGATGTTCTGGGGGCTACTCCTAGTCTAGTTACTCTTCAGGGCAGTTGTGACGCTATGACATCCACAGAGGTCATACCAGCAATGGAGGTGGTGGAAGTTAGTACCCCTGAAAGTGAAAATTCTCCTCCTCTCGAATTCACCACCTCCTCTTGAATTCACCACCCCATAGTGTTGTCTTTTCCCTTGACCTTCAGTTCTTGCCTCATGATTTGGATTGTCCACCTTGTGAGCAGACCCAGCCTACAACTCCTGGATCCATCTCCATCACTATGTCACCACCACCTCTGATTTCAGATGCTGCTAGTCCCACCTTGCAGCCTTTATAAATGCTGGATCTACCCCAGACTAGACTAACCAGTAATACTAACTGGTATGAGACTCTAGCTTAACCTAGAGTTTAACCTAGTTTAACCTAGAGTCTAACCAGTAATGCTGAAGATTCATTATTTCAATGGCAAGATACTCCACAGTCCATGACTGTAGCTTGTTTTTAGAATCAAAGTTTATGTTTATTTCTATATGTTTTTAAAAATTGAGTATTAACTGGACTTATTTTTATCTACGGTGCTCTTCTTGACCAAGGTGTAATTCGGGTTTTAAGGCAAACAATACTGGGGTGTTGTGTTAAGGATTGCCATAAAGGTATTCCTTCCCCACAACTCCATCAATTCTGGAGACCTCATTTTGGGTCCACTGAAGGAGAATGTGTTGGATTCAAATATCCTATAAAATATCCCATTCTGGATTAAAATATCCTATACCTCTCCACTTTTTTTCTGGGACTCCATGATAAATGCTTGCCCTTAAATGCACCTTTTTAATGCAATCTCCTCTTTAAAAAACCACACTTGGAGGGCCTTTAAGGGGGCTTTAATGTAGAAGGTTCTGTTTCTATGGGGTCTATGGGATCAATTGTTGTCTCTGCAGTCTTGGTTGGTAGAGACAAAATTGAGAGCCCCCTTTATGGACTTTATCCCCCCCTTTATGGACAGACCCAAGATTAAAGCAACCAGTTTGACACCGACCACTGACTTGTCTAGGCAAGCACTGATCCTGTTCCTGGAATTCTGTTTTCTCAATGTTTTTCGTGACACCATGTCCCAGTATTGGGTAGAAGCCCCTCTGAACACCATGCCTTGGTATCTTTACTCCTTGGTGAATGTATTTTGTATTCACTTTTATATATGCTATATGATTTGTTGAATGTATAGTGTAATATCATATTGCAGAATGGCCATTGGGTCCTATGCCCTATGGTGCACCAAAGACTTTTAAAAACTTTCTACTGCTTGTGTGACTCCCTTCCTGCATACAAGGAAGCATCCTTTTATAAGGAGGTAATGCAAGAAACCCATTTTAATTGACAATTTATAAAATGCATTTTACCTTTGTCTCCAGTCGTATGCTTTGATTCATATGTTCAATTCCTTCAATAAAATATATGGAGTCTTTATCTTGGATCTCTTGGTTTATTCTGTTTTAGGCAGATTTGTGGCTAGTTGGTCCTTGACCATGAAAGCTTTAGCCAGGAACTGAGAAAGGGGGGTAGAGAATCTGAACCCAGACCCAGCCCCAAAATGAATACCTTGCCCCCAAATCCAGAGTAACTATGGGAGCACCTAAGAGACTTTACATGCACCCATAGCTACTGCACCACCTAGTGAAAAGCTATGGGGAATTCATATTAGAATCCAGAGTAAGCTGTTCTTACATCGGAGCAAGGACTCCCCGTAGTTACTCTGGATTTTGTCCTTGGTCCCCAAGTTCTTGAGATCTTGTATATTCTGATCTCACTTCATGATAGGGTAAAATATATATTTCAGATACTAAAACAAGTAGCTTTGTAAGTACACAACCTAGATTTTGTATTCTTATAGGCATATAAGAAAATGTGCATTTATTTATATATATGATGTGTGTGTGTTTGCATTTATATATGTGTATACACACACAACGCACACGCACACACACACACACACACACACACACACACATAGAGTGCCCATATAATATACCATATATATGCAGTTTCTAATAAGAATATATATACTGCATATATATATTATATGCACTATACATATAATATACCATATATATGTAGTGGGTGGCACAAGCGGTTAAGACACTGTGCCTGTTAACCAGCAGGCCAGGGTTCGAGATCCGGGTCGGCCCCACAAGACAAGGTGATCTCCTGTCCTTAGTCCAGCTCTGCGACGCAGTTGGATCCAATCGTATTGGCTCTGCCTTTCCATTGGACTAATTCAGTGGCGTGGAGAGGGGGATTTGCTGCTTGGGTAACAGCCTATCCTTCATAACAATCTACGCAGGCCTTCACGCTTCGCATGCAGCGTCGAGCATGATACCATAGTCTTTCAAGACTGACGGAGGCCTGCTTTAATATAAGAAATTCTTGAGAGTAAGACCCACTGAACGTAATGGAGCTTACTTTGGAGTAAGCAGGGTGAGGATTATGCTCCAGAGCAGCTTTCCTTTGATGCTTTGCTTCTTTGCTCAGGTTCTTAATGTTAAAAATAAACTGATCCAGCTGAGCACTGTTTGTTTGTTTGTTTGTTTGTTTGTTTGTTTGTTATCCTGCCTTTCTCCGGGACCAGAACAAACCCAAGGTGTCTAACAATGCAATAAAACACTTATACAGTCAATAAAAATATATTACGAACATTTATTTAACAGAGTTTATACCCCAACTTTTTCCCTTGCAAGGGGGCTGACAACTGTTTTAATACAGTTAAATACAATACCTATGGGTGCTGGGTGGGATGTGGGACCTGTTGGGTGGGTGATTGGGGGTGATCAGGGCCTTCCAGGTGGAGGGGACAACTCATTAGAGGCCAGGATGGTTGGAAGGACCTATGTTTAAGGGACTGTGTCCTGCAATGCTCTACACACACTTAGGAGCAAGGAATGTAGTGTTGATGTCCAGGAAAACATGCAGAAGATCAGGCTTTTGCTTCTGAGTAAAACAAGATAAGCCCCAGCTGGTAGTAAAGTGTCCTTGGGGATTAACACCCATTGGGGAGGAGAGAGGAGGTGCTGATGAGTGAGTGATTGGGTGAGGATTGGGGCCATCCAGGTGGACTGGAGACGCCCTTCCTGGGCTCATTAGGGAAAGGTTTAAATGGGATTTTGGGGAGGTCTTGTGCATAGAGCATCTTAGTAGGATTTTTTTGTAGGGTTTCCTAAAGGGGATTAGTTTCATTATATGGGAGGGTATTGTTTTTAGAAGGGTCTCTTGATGCTGTTCATTCTAGGAGGTGTCAGACCCTTGGGGTCTGCTTGGCTGTGGGTCCACTGGCTGCTCTGGATCTTGGAGACCCCTTTGGTTTCCCCCCAGGGTGAGCTATGCAAGTCCTGGACTTCTGGGATGGGAGATCTGGACAGCTCCTTCCAGTGTCCTCCCAGTCCAGACAGGAAGGACCTGAAGTTCTGCTGTGGGACTTGCAGGACCCCCTACTGTTGTTCCTCTAGGAAGGACCGACTGGATCAGACCTTGTGCTCCACTCATCACCAGGATGAACCCACCACTGATGCCCCCAACATTACAACTACTGCGGCTCCATATGCTCAGCGAACAAGTGAGTGTCCCCCATTAGCCCCCAAGTACTGGGTTGGGGATCTTGGACTCTGATTGGATGGGAGACCCTTGAGATGCCAGAGGGTGCTTATCTGTTGATTGATTATCCTATTAATTATCTAAACATTTTTATACACTGACAGTATTGACAATGGTTTATTGACATCAATCAATAAAACAATTATTGTTAATCGATTAGCTAATACTTTTTATTATCTAAAAACTCTTAGGCTGCAATCCTAAAGACACCTTCCTGGGAGTAAGACCCATTGAACCCAATGGGGCTTACTTTTGAGTAGACATGGTTAGGCTTGTGCTCTAAGGTACATATTTTGTTTTCAGTTAGAATAATAATGATAAAATTATTTATATGTAAGTGTTCCTCATTATCTAAAGGGCTGCAATCCTAACCACACTTGCCTGGGAGTAAGTAGTATTGAACACAATGTGACTTACTTCTGAGTAGGCATGCTGAGGATTATTTCTGTTCTGGAACCTCCTGGGAATTTAAAAAAGTCAGTGGATTAAAGTAGAAAAAATAGATTTAAATAACCCACTTTCAGGTTTTTTTCCTCCTAAATTGTGTCTAATGGAATAAGGTTGTGCCTCACTAGTGGCAGGGGTTTAATTCAGAAACTCCTTGCTGATACAAAAAATGTGTTGAATAAAGCATTTTAAAAGTATGTTCCTTTTAATAATGTTTTAAAAACAGCTTTTCTTACTTTTGTAGAGAAGAAGTCGGCAATAAAAACAGCTTTTCTTACTTTTGTAGAGAGGCAGTCGGCAATAAAAACAGCTTTTCTTACTTTTGTAGAGAGGCAGTCAGCGATAAAAACAGCTTTTCTTACTTTTGTAGAGAGGAAGTCAGCAATAAAAACAGCTTTTCTTACTTTTGTAGAGAGGCAGTCAGCAATTAGAAATACAAAGGATCCCCTGCCTTTGTCTGACTCCGCTGAAGAATGGAAAGATTGCTTGCATGACCACCTCTCTACAATAGTAGAAAAAACAGTTTTTAATACTGTGGCCATTTGTGATGAGTAAAGAGTATAAAATACTCATGTATAGCAAGGTTGGACTTTCTGGCCATTGGATTCCACCTTTTGATTTTATTCAGTTCCCCCTCCTGGTATATCCCGAAGTTGGAATTTTCCTTAGCTCTTAGCCCTCTGATCAGGACTACAGCACCTTGCTGGTTGTCTTGCTTGGGAAAAATCTTCAGCCAGGTAGACCACTCCTGTGCTGGGAAGCTCTACCTCTTCTAAATATATAGGTCTAGCTTTCCTCTCTGTAGTTTCAATGCAAGTTCTACACTCAGGGGTCAAATGGGCTTCCTCTCTTGTGTATGGTAGATCTTTAGAAGCTTGAAGATAATAAATGATGGCTATTATGACAGCTATATATGGCTAATGTCATATATGAGTATATCTGCTCATAGTCCTTCCATTCCCAAGCTGAATCCACCAAGCTCTATTTAACTGACCCATCAAATTCTTCTCTTGGTCCAGCTTTTCAAGATCATGCTGGCTTAATAGGAAAGCGCACTGGTGTAGCTTTCAATACTGGGCACTCCCTTGCCTGGTTGGGTCACCGCAGAGTAACGCTACCATAATGCTACCAGAGTAATGCTACCATAACCTTGATCTCTGGTACAAAAGTTTGAAAGATCCTCCGATTCCTACCCTTGGTTTTGTTTTAAATCCTTATGTACCCCCCTATGTGCTCCTCAAAGGTCCATATCTGTAACAAATCATGTGATGCTTGTCCAGGTGACAGGATGTCCACTCATTGGGTTGGGCTGCCAAGTTGGCATCGGATGATTGACAGCTGATTTTAGAATGGGGATATATTTACTAGTATTGCTAGTTGAGTTATGCACTCACTTATGGTGGAGAGGGGGTTGAGGTCAGAAGCTGGAGTGGTGACCAGAAGGGGTTGATACTAATGGCTGTCAATCTCTTCTCTTTTCAGAGTGGATGTACTTCTTTGTTGGTACCATAGTCTGTATATTCATTGGGGTCACCTTCTGTTGTTTTGAACAATATATATGGAGTGCTTTCAGACGATTCTGGCGTTGGTATCAAATACGAAATCGGGACCACCGGGAAGATCCAACAGAGCTTGATACTATCCAAGATCCACCACTGACTATCCAGGACAACCAGGATGATCTACCACTGACCATCCGGTTTCCATCTGGGTCTGTGGGTCCTTCTCCTGATGGAGAACATTCACAGCCTGCTGGCGCTGAGGACCCTCAAGACCCCAGGGGTTTGTCTCCCCCCTCTAATGTTCCTCTTGTTGCAGAATCGGACCATGAGAATGCTGGCTACCAAAACGGTCAGGCTCAGCCCTACCCTAGTCCAACCTCAGAGCCTGGTGTGGCTGTAGAAGACAGATCATCTCAGCCAAGTGTCCCAAGCACTGATCCTGAAGAATTTTTTAGATCCAGGCCTCGGGTATATGCTTTGACACGTGATCCTACAAACAGCAACGATTCTGAGGACTCTCGGGGCACCAGGCGCCGGAGAACAGTTTCAGTAGGATTTACTCCTTCAAGTTCCAATGAGACTCATCTTTACAGAGAACATTCTCTATCATACGATTCTCAAGTTCCAACTGTGGGTACCCATCAGACCAATTCTCAAGCCCAACCGGCTGCGCTCTTGAATCTTGGCTATGCTCTCCCAGAACATTTTACCAGGTCTACTCCTGCCCTTTATTCGGATCAACCACCAACCTATAATGAGTTGTTCCCTCTTGAAAACCCAGTTTCATTACCCACCTCAACTAATGCACAGTTGGGTCATGTCGAGGCGAGTGGTCCAGGAGATGGGACTCAACCCCAACCCCGTAGCGACTTGGATCCTGCTCTGGCAATGGGAGACTCATCAGATGAACTACCACAATATGGTGAGTTGTTCCCTCTTGACACCCCTGTCTCACCTTCCACCTCGGATCCTACAGAGGCAAATATCCTCGAAGATGAGGGTCAACCCCGACCCAGTGACAACTTGGATCCTGCTCTGGCAACAGAAGACCCGTCAGATATACCACCACAATATGGTGAGTTGTTCCCACTTGGCTCCCCAGTTTCACCTTCCACTTCCAAACTGTTGGTTCATGCAGAAGCTAATATTCCAGAAGATGGGGCTCAACCCCCACCCACTGGACCCTTGGATCTTTCTCTGACTACAGGAGGCCAGTATCCTCGGCCACGTACCTTAAGCTTGGTTCCACCACCCTCTGAAGCTCAAGAACCTTGTGGCACCAGGTCTCAGATATCTACTCATGCAGAAAATGATTCTCCAAAATTAACTGACTCTGAGTCTCTTGGTGCCAGGGCTTGGGCACCACGTCCAAAAAGACGTGTTTTTCCAAAATGTAATATTGATTATGAGGCTCTTGGTGCCAGGCCTCGGACATCTGGTCCAGGAAGACATGGTCCTCCAAGACGGGATGATCCTGAAGGATCTCAAGGTCTGCCTCCAAGTTATGATAAAGCTTGTGTCACTGTTCGTCCTCCAAGACGTTCTACCAGGGCTGATCCTTCCCTTGCGCCTGAAGATCCACCACCATATGATGTTGCTGTTTCTTCTGATATTGAGTCAGTGCCTCATGCTTCAAATAGGCAACCGGTGGGGCAAACCCGACATGCAACCGCTCGTGCCGAAGGGTCTCCAGTGTCACCACGCCCAGTGATCACCCTTCCAGTGATCACTGTGATGGCACCAAATCCTCCAGGTGCAACCGGTGCTGGTCCCATCTCAGAGCATGTGCCTACGGCAGATGAGTAGGATCTTCAGAGATGAGTTGGATCTTCCCAGATGAGTTGGAACTTCCCAAACTAGACTAATCAGTGATACTTGAATTATTGACTCCAATGACTAGATACAAAAGACTCAACAAACTGAAAAAAATGGTAACATGTTTTTAGGATCAAAGGAATGCAGGAACCCTATTTGACCATGTTTTTAAGAACTATTAACTAGACATGATATTTTTAACTATGATGCTCTACTTGCCCAAGGTGGAATTCAGATTTTTTTTTAAAGATACTGGGATGCTGTGACAAGGATTAGTATTAATATATATGGAATTCCCATCAATGTAGTAGTTCTGGAGAACCCTTTTTAGGAAGCAGAACCATTCTCCATGAATTTTTTTTAGCTGTGCTGGGAAAATAGGATGGGATACTGACCCCTTTCCTAAGTTATCCTATATCACTCCTTACTTTTTCTTTGACTCAGCATTGAATGCTTGTCCATAAGTGCACCTTTAATGCAATCTCTTGAAGCCACATTTGTAAGGCCTTTAATGGAAGGCTCTGTCTCTAAAGGGAATTAACATTTATGGGACCAGCTGCAGTCTTGTTGAGTGGAGAAAAAAAATTGAGATCCATAGGATGAATTTTTCCCCTTTATGGACAGGGCCACATTTAAGCAATGAGTTTGCCATAAGAACTTGACTATGCAAGCATAATGTTGTCTCTTAAATGGAATTTCTTTAATATTATGATAATCATGTGCCCCAGTACTGTTGACCCGCCATGGGAAGAAGCCCCCGTGAAGCCTTGATATCTTCCTTTACACCTTGGTAAATGGACTGATTTTTATGTGCTAGTGAATTGGTTTTTATATATTAGTTTTTAAAATGCGTTTGATCTATTTCTATTTTGATCTATTTCTATTTTGATTTATCTCCAATATAATCTCTGCTTGAGCCTGGCTGTGACCATTGGGTCTTATGCCCCTTGGTACACCTTTCCTAAAACTTGACTACGTGTGTGACTCCTTTTTCTGCACACAAGCAAGAAAGGAAGTGCTTCAGCAATGCAAGAAGCCCTTTTTAAATGACAGTTTGGAAAATGCATATTTCCAAAGTCTTCAGCTATAAGTATTGATTGAACGTGTGCATTGGATTTAATAAAATATATAGAGTCTCTTTAACTCAGCCGCTTGGTTCTGTTTTGGGTAGAATTGGGTTTGGCTGGTCCTTGACCATGAAGCTGGTTTAATTTCAAATAACTGCGTATTTTAGTGTCTTGAGCTTGATTGCCAGGCACAATCAAACTGAAATTACCAGTTAATAACTGGTTAATGCTGGTTTTATACAGTTCTGAACCTGTATTGGGGACTGAGGGAAAAATTAATTTACATTTCAAATTTAAATAAGCTCACATGAATGTAGTTATTAGAGAAGGAACTTAGACTCATAGAATCCTAGAGTTGGAAGGGACTTAGTAGGTCGTCTAGTCCAACCCCCTGCCTGCAGCAGGAAGTCCTCCTTGAGCAGTGGTTCTCAATCTTCCTAACGCCGTGACCCCTTTATAAGTTCCTCATGTTGTGGGGACCCCCAACCATAAAATTATTTTTGTTGCTACTTTAGAACTGTAATTTTGCTACCATTATATCCGATATGCAGGATGTATTTACATTGCTACAAATGAAATGTGTGTTCTATGCACACATTGAACACAATGGGATTTATTTCAAAGTAGGCATGCATAGGATTGGGCCCTGAGGCTGCAATCCTATCCACATTTACATGGGAGTAAAGGCCCCCCTGACTATAATGGGATTTATTTCAGAGTAGGTATGCATAGGATTGGGCCCTGAGGCTGTCAGTCAGCCCCAGTGCATGCGCAGCTACAGCCAGAGGTCTGGCAAGCCTGACCTGGCCCCCTGCACCAGAGGTTTTTAGGCAACCTCCAGGAAAGCTCTAGGCGACCCCCAAAGGGGTCCTGTCCCCACTTTCAGAAACGCTGTCCTAGAGCATCCTTTCACTTGTATGAAAGAATTTTACTGAGTTTATAATACACATAAGAACTATAATACTTACCCCACCATCCAGAGTAACTACAGGAGCAAGTAAGAGACTTTACATGCACCTGTAAAGTCTCTTACGTGCTCCTGTAGTTCCTCTGGATTTGGGGGTGAGTTACTGGAGTGGAGTTATTGCTGGAAGGAATTTGGCCATATTCATCAGTACTGGGATCTTGCTGTGTTCTACAATTGGCTCCCAGCATCTGGGTACAGTTGACCTCCATAAGTCATACACTCAGTTTTTTTAATGTTCAGATGATTGCACCTGAAATTCCACTTGCCTTAACCTTAGGATAGACATAGGCAGCAATCCTAAAGACACTTTCCTGAAAGTAAGAACCATTGAACACAATGGAGCTTACTTTTGAGTAGACATGGTTAGGATTGTGCCCATAGCTGGAAATTTTTTTCCATGAGATTTTGTTTTTGCTCCCTCTCTGCACCATGATGGCCAAGGGGTCTGCCCCTCCTAGTACCTTCCTAGTTCTAGGTGCTGTTTGAAACCCCCTAGCCATTTTTCCAGCTTCTTTTGTGGGGCGCAGTAGTGACCCCCCAATGGCCAATTTGGCCCCCTTTGCACCTCCTTGATTCTTTTGCGAACTATACTTATACAAACTATATAAACTAATTTATATAACTATAAACTAACTTATACAACTATAAGCTAACTAATAGCTAACTAACAACTTTAACTAACAGGCTGCAGTCCTAAAGACACTTTCCTGGGAGTAAGACCCATTGAACACAACAGGGCTTACTTTTGAGTAGACATGGTTAGGATTGTGCTATTAAACTAACTTATAGGTTGCCTTTTTTACAGCTTTGCTCCTCCTTGTTATTACAAATTTCAGTATTTATTGTTTATTTAATAAATGCAGTTTTTGAATCAGATTTCAAATATTCTCTTTGTACACCCTAATGAGCATCACTTATCACTTTAAGAGCATTAGAATAGGTGCTAACAACAGTTTTATAACAGTGGACAGTTATGCACACCTTTGAGCTTACGGGAACTCAGGGAGCTTCGCCTGAGGTTAAAGAACCACTAAGAAGGTGGGAAAAAAAGCAGGCCTCTGTCAGTCTTGGAAGACTATGGTATCGTGCTCGGCGCTGCATACGCTGCATGCAAAGCACAAAAGCCTGGGTTGGATTGTTATGGAGGATATGCTGTTACCCAAGCAGCAGATCCCCCCTCTCCACACCACTGAATTAGTCCAATGGAAAGGCAGAGCCAATACGATTGGATCCAGCTGGCGTCGCAGAGCTGGGCTCAGGACAGGAGCTCACCCTGTCTTGTGGGGCCGACCCAGGTCTCCAACTCTGGCCTGATGGTTAACAGGCACAGCGTCTTAACTGCTCGCACCACCCACAGCCCAAGAAGGTGGGAAACTGCATGGGATAATTGAATGGACATGGAAGGAAGCATTATTCCTTGTAGATGTCTTGTTCTGTTGGAGGCGCAGGAGCTAGCAAAAAAGTTGGCAACCAAGAGGTTGCTGCTGTTTAGGGTTTGTGATCCATCCTCAGGCTTCAGGGTCAATCCCTTGACACACGCATGTGTGAATGGAGCATCTGGGCATATAGGGATGTTAAATTTTCTGGAATATTGGTTTGGGTCGGGTGGTGTTTGAATAAACCACACTCTTATTATAACTTATTCCCAGGTAAATGTTAGTTGCTCCATGTAATCCCATGCACCAGTTTATAGGGAGAGCCCTACTTTGCTCTACATAGGTTGCAATCCTAAACACACTTTCCTGGGAGTAAGACACATTGAACACAATGGGGCTTACTTCTGAGCAGTTAGGATTGTGCTCTAAGTACATTCCTTGTTAATTACTACAGAGTGCATTACTTAGAAACTAGGTTCCTTTAGTAAGTTCCTAAGCATTACTAAGTGCTTAGGAGTAAGTAATTGGTACTTGGGAGGAAGTACTTCTAAGTAAATAAATACGCCAGTATTTAAATAAGTAAGCAAGTACAAATAAATATTTAAATAAGTAACTAAGTATAAGTTAAGTAAGTATAAATATAAATAAATATTTAAATAAGTAAGTTTAAATAAATATTTAAATAAATAAGTATTTAAATACATTTAAACAGTATTTAAATAAATAAGTATTTACTCCTGGAGTATTTACTTATTTACTTAGGAGTACTTCCTCCTTAGGAGTACTTATTTACTTAGGAGTAAATGCTAAGTAAGTGCTCCTTACTCCTCAGGAACATTGAAAAGCTGTCTAGGAAACCATGCAAGGGATCAGGCTTCTACTTATGAGTAAGTCCCATGAAACAACTTCTGAGTCAAACTAGCTATCCCCTACTGTTGGGTCTGCCCAGCTGGAGTAGGAATCCTTGGGGTTAACAACACCCAGTTGGGGAAGAGGTGAGAAGGGGGGAGGAAGGATCTCATGGGTGGGTGATTGGGTGGGGATTGGGGCCATCCAGCTGGAGGGGAGACGCCCTTACTGGTCTCTTTAAGTCTCTGCAGGTATATATGGGCTTCTTGGGAGGTCTTGTGTATAAAGCATCTTAGTAGGGTTTCTGTTTGTAGGGTTTCCTAAAGGGGAATGAGAGGGTACTGCTTTTAGAAGGGTCTCTTGATGCTGTTCCTTCTAGGAGATGCCAGACCCTTGGGGTCTGCCTGGCTGTGGGTCCACCTGCTGCTCTGGACCTTGGAGACCCCCTTGGTCTCCTCCCAGGGTGAGCCATGCCTGTCCTGGATATCTGGGATGGTGGATCTGGAGAGTTCCTTCCAGTGTCCACCCAGCCCTGAATCAGGGGACCTGAAGTTCTGCTGTGGGACTTGCAGGACCCCCTCTTGTTGCTCCTATGAGGAGGACAGGCTGGATCAGACCTTGTGCTCCACTGATCACCAGGATGAACCCACCACTGATGTCCCCAAGGTTGAAGTGCCTTCTCCTCCACCTGATCGGCTGCCAAGTAAGTGTTGCTCTGTTTGTTCCTAAATGCAGATTGAGAAATTTGGGGGGGGGGGTCTCTTGAAAAAGGGGGTCTCAGCTGCATCTCTTGCTTGCTTACAGGTTGACCCACTTGTCCTCTTTTTCCAGGACTCATCCACTTTTTTTAGCTTTGTGTCCTGGAAAAAATATTTTCACTATCATCCTCTTCCCCTGTGAGCAGGCAGCATGGAGCCTTGTATTGCATATAATTAATAAATTAGATATAATAAGTTAGCTCTAATTGTTTTACTTTTTGTAATAATAAATTAGATCAATAAATTATATGGAATATATGTATATGTAATTTGTATGTAATAAGTTAGGTATAAGTTATATTTAATTTATTACATGTAGATATAAAACACTGTATAATACATTACAGTATATATAGATGTAATTCATTGTATAATGCATGTATTTTAAAACTATGCAATAAAATAGTTTTAATTTGTATGTAGTAAGTACTATGTAATAGAATAGTTATAATTTGTAATAAGTTAGGTGTAGTGAATTATAAAGATATAATACATTGTATCTATTTTATTTGTATGTATTTGTATGTACGGTAATTTAAAACTATGTAATAGAACAGTTTTAAGTTTATGTAACATAAGCATAAAAGTTTAATAGTTTTAAATGTAATAGTAAGTAATATAGGCTACAAACTTGCCAGTTTTAAATGTAATAATAAGTAATAGTTTTAAATGTAATAGTAAGTAATATAGGCTACGCACTAGAAAAGAATGGGACTTGCTTCTGAGTAGACATGATTAGGATTGCACCTATAGTGTTTTAAATTAACCACGTGTAAGCATTAAATTAACCACACGTAAGCATCTATAGGAGTGTTTTTAGCTTTTATTCTGTTGTGTTCTACATTTTATTTGCATTTCCCACATTTTTGGCCAGACTTGTCCTCTTTTATAGTTAAGGTTTTTAAAAGCTTATGAGTGTCTTCACCAAATCATAGTACAATCCTATACATTTCTACTCAGAAGGAAGTCCCATGTTAATCAATGGGGCTTACTCCCAGGGAAGTTTGGATAGAATTGCAGCTTGGGCTTTAAATTGGTGTTGGAGGAGGCAATATTTACTTTTTTTCTGACGCTTTTAAAATTGGGATGCGCATTAGATTCAGTGGCACATTAGACTGAGTAAAACATGAATTTAAGAAGAGTATGATGGAAATAAAAGTGGCTGCCGGTAAACAGCAGGATATGCGATAGAAAATATAAGTGATGGAACTTGGTGGCTTCACTGTTGCTGTAACTTTAGAATATACCATAATCTTTGTTTTATATAATTTTAAAAAATATTATAAACCAAGGAAAGGGGTGAATTTAACGTTGCCAGCTGAAAAGGTGTGGGAGAAGGGAGCTGAGGGTGGAAACTGGAGTGGTGGCCAGTAGGAGATACTGATGATTGTTGCTCTCTTTTATTTCCAGTTTGGGCCCTCGTGGTTCTTATTCTCATACTCTTTCTTGTCCTGCTGCCCCCCATATGTTGTCTCCTACGAAAGGTATGTAAACGCCAGTCATGGCAGATCCAAAATCGGAACGAGCAGGACAATTCACTGACTCACCTGGACCAGCAGGACAACCCACCATGGACGATCCAACTTTCATCTGAGCGTCCTCCTTCTGACGGTGAACACTCTCAACATAAAAGTGCTGAGGACCCTCAAGATCCCAAGGTTTTGTCTCCCACCTCAAATGTTCCTCCGGGTGCAGAATCAGGCCATGAGAATGCTGGCTATCAAGATGATGAGGCTCAGCCCTGTCCTAATCCAACCTCGGAGCCTGGTGTGGCTGTAGGAGACCCATCTCCATCTCGGGCATGTATCCCAAGCTCAGATCCATCATCCATTAAAGTATCTCATCGTATCAAGCTTAAGGCACCTGCCTTGGCACCTGCAAGAAACGATATTGCTAAGGGTTCTCAAGGCACCAGGCATCAGAGATCAGCTTCAGTAAGATTTTGTTTGCCACGTTCCAATGATGATGTTAGTAAGCTTTACACTGATCGCTCTCGACGATTTGGTTCATATTTTGCTCCAGCTCCAACTTCTGCTGTAGCTTCTCCTCTGGGCAATCCTCAAGTTCCCTGTGATCCTCCTCCAAGACCTTCTGAAGATCCAAAACCCAATAGTGTTTCTGTTTCTCAGAATATTCAGTGTGCATCTCATGCATCAGACAGTCCACCTATGGAACAGACCCAGCATGCAACCCCTGGAGCCAAAGAGGTGATCACCGCGTCACCACCAGATCTTCCAGGTGCAACCACTACTGGTCCCATCTTGGAGCCTTTACCAAAGGCAGATTAATTGGATCTTCCCAAACTAGACTAACCAGTAATACTTGATTGTAATCGCTACTATAAAACTGTAGTTTTTTTAAAACTAGTGTTTAAAAAAGTAAACTTATAGCTTGCTTTTAGGATCAAGGGAATGTAGGAACCCTGTTTGATCATGTTTTTAAGAACTATTAACTAGACATAATGTTTTTAACTATGATGCTCTACTTGCCCAAGGTGGAATTCAGATTTTTTTAGGTTACTGGGATGTTGCGACCAGGATTGGCATACCTATTATGGATTCCCATCGGTGTAGTAGTTCTGGAGAACCCATTTTGGGAGGCAGGACCACTCTCCCTGAATTGTTACACTGAAGGGGATTGAACTGGGAAAGGAGGATGGAAAACTAATCCTTTCCCTTTGTACAGAACTAAGTCACCCTATGCCTCTCTTTATTTTTTCTGGGACTCCATAATCAATGCTTGCCCTTCAATGCACCATTTAATGCAATCCCCTAGACTTGGAGGGATTTGGACAATGCAATCCCCTAGGCTTGGAGGGATCTGTCTCTAAAGGGAAGTAGCATCTAAGGGATCACTTGTCGTCTCTGCAGTCGTGGTAGGTGGAGAGCCACAAAATGAATTTTTCCCCTTTATGGACAGATCCACATTGAAACATCCACAAACATCCTGCAAGCCTTGATTCTGTCCCTGAAATGGAGCTTCCTCAATGTTTATGGGCATGATGTGCCCCAGTACTGTTGATCTGCCTCGTGAAGGCCATGCCTTGGTATCTTTCTTTACTCCTTGGTAAATTGGATTCATTTTGATGTGTTAGTATTTTATGTGTGTTAGTATTGTGGATTGATTTTATGTAGATTTTTTTTTAGTATTTTTGATTTGTTATGTGTTAGTGAATCTATTCTGGGTTGATTTTATGTATTAGTATTTTTGAAAGGTGAACATCTGGGATTCAAGATGCCCATTTTTAAACCATCATTTGTAAAATTCATATTTCCAATGTCTTCAATTGATGATGATGATGATGGTCAATTTTATGTACTGATTCAGTGTATGCTTTTGATTCATTCAATAAAATAAAATGTGTGGTGTCTCTTTAACTTGGCCTCTTGCAATGGTTGGTTCTGTTTTGGGTAGAAATAATTAGCATTCTGGGCACATGCGAGCCACATGTTGGAAAATGCTTCCTCTATGGCTCTAGAAATAAGGATGAGCGCCATACCCTACAGTAGGTCACGACTAGAGGTATAACCTGCAAGGGGACACCTTTACCTTTTTATCCTTAACCATGAAAGGTGGTCTAATCTACTATAGCGGCGAACCTTTCTTGGGCATTATGGGAGGCACAATTAATTGCCAGACAGATATTAATTGCCAATTAATATCTGTCTAATGCTGATTTTTGTACATGTTTAGGGCTTCCTAGTTCACTGTTCCCTAAATTAGGACTACCTAGTACATGTTCCCTGAATATGTTTAGGGCCACCTAGTTCCCTACCTAGTTATTCTCTGCAGGGTCTATAACCTTGTATTTCAACAATTTAAATAAAACAATTTGTGGGATCGAAATTCAATAAAATGGATAGATAATATAGATGTTGAAAAATGATAATGATTAATTCCCGGTAGATGATGCAATATGTTGATGGAAGATAGTACCAAAAAGATAAAGTTACATAGATTTTTATTAATAGTTATATGAAGATAGATAGTGGTTACAATCCAAAGTAAATACGGGATCTTTTACACCAACATAGTTACGGTGTCCCTACTCAGGCCCTCAAAGGGATCACTACTACTACCCCTATTCCTACCCAGACCCCTATATTGATCACTCCTCATGGTCTACCAGCCAAGTCATGGTAGACAGCCAGGTCTACCAGGTAAGACAGATAGATGGTGGCTATAATCCAGAGTAACTAGGGACCTTTTACACCAAGGTAGTTACGGTGCTACCTAGGGGAAACCTATGGGAACTGTATAGAGCAATCCAGAGTAAGTGCCTCTTACATCTTCCTGCAGTTACTCTGGATTGTAGGGGGTATCTGTTAAGGAGTTGGATAGGAAATGTAAGACGTGTAAAATGTATTGATATGATGAGCTTTAATGGATGATATGTAGATTTAAAGATTAAAAAGATGTTTTGGATAAATAGAAGATAATAGGAGTTGTACAACGGAGTTCCTAATGTGTGTATCCTGATGTATCCCACTTTGTGTTCCTTTGGCCTTTACCTGTATCTGAAATCGATAAAAATCCTATAAAAATTAAAAAATAAAACAAGTGCAGGCAAACATTTTGGCAGGAGAGCCAAAAATACTGTGACACTGTGTTGGGCGAATGGGAAAAAAATTAAATCATTTTTTAAATTTTTGTTAGGGTACATCAATTAATATATTAATTAATTGATTGATTATTAATAAAAACTATAATACTGGTATGGGATCTTGTCTGGCACAGTAAATAGCCAGCCACTCAACAAATTCAAAGGTGAAAAGTTATAGGGCAGGTAATCCCACTGAAATTCCAGTGGCCTTAAAGAACCACAAGGGAGGTGGCAAACTGCATGGGATTTTTAGTAGGTATGGAAGGAAGCATTATTTCATGCATATATATATATCTTGTTGCATGCATATATCTTCATGCATATATCTGTTGGAGGCACAAAAGCAGGAGCTAGCAAAAAAGTTGGCAACACAGAGGTTGCTGCTCAACGGGATACAGATATGTGTGATCCCTGCCCAAGTTTACAGTGATCAAGTGTAGAGAAATCCCATGGTACACGTCTGAGCAAATGGAGTTGGGTCTATAGGGCTGCCTTATTTTTCTGGAAACAGAGTACTGGTTTTGATGCTTCTTTGGTACAATCATACTGGGAGAAAGTAACTTGGGGTGCATTCTGTTGTAGCTCATCAAGAAGATGGAGGGGGAGCTGTGCATGCTGAATATCTGTCTAATAAATTACAATCAATGAATAGGGTAAAACTTACTCCCAAGTAAATGTAAGCCTATCACCGAAGCCCATGCATATTTATTTCGGTGTTAAAAGCTATTCAATTCACCAGTACTTATCAGGAAAAAATGCATGATGTTATAAGTCCCAGCCATGGAGCAACTTTTGAGTAAACCTACGTAAGTCCTAGCTGTTGGGAAGGTGTGTTAATTAAACATTTGTATAGGAGAATTGAAAAATGTATAGGATTGTGCTATTAGTTATTAAAGCGGTATATATAGTTATGAGTAAGTCACATGGAGCAACTTTTGAGTAAAGCTAGCTAAGTCCCAGCTGTTGGAGAGGTCTGTTAATTGAATATTTGCAGTCCAATTCCTTTGAGTGAACACCCAGCTGGGAGGTGAGACCTGGTGGGTGGTTGATTGGGTGAGGATTGGGGCCAGCTGGAGGAGAGATGCCATTCCTGGCCTCATTAGGGAGAGGTATTTATAGGGTTTGCTTGGGAAGAGCTGTGCTTAGGGCATCTTTGGAAAGAGGAATTGTAACTAAGGGGAATATTTTTGGAGTTTACAAGGGGTTTACTATGAGTTTACTCCTAGGAGGAGGCAGACCTTTGGAACTGGCTTGGCTGTTCTTCCACCTGCTGCTCTGGATGCAGCAAGGGACCACCTTGGCCATGCATAGTCCCCCTTGGTTTAGGGGTGAGCTGTGCCGTTACTGGACTTACACCCCAGTGGGTCGTCGTAGTGTGTTCTGGTGTCCACCTGGCCCTAAAGGTGCAAACCTGAGGTTCTGCTGTGGAACTTGCAGTGCTCCCTATTGCTGCGCCTCTAAACAGTACCAGCTGAATCAGACCCTGTGCATCCCTACGCAGTCCCCTGAAGGGATCACTACTACTACTACTACCCCTACCACTATTCCTATCCAGACCCCTATATTGATCACTCCTCATGGTCTACCAGGTAAGACAGCCCTTCTCACACCTAACTAGTTGGTTTAGTGGGGATTCCTTAGATTTGCTTCTGCCTCTTAATTGCTCTCGGACAGGGTGACCCACCTGTCCTCTCTTTCTAGGATATGTTCCTTTAGCCTTCTGTCCTGGAGGAAAAAATCTTCACTATCCTCCTTTTCCTTGTGAGCAGGAGTGATGGAGCTGTCTTGTAATTAATAAATTAGTTGTAGTAAATTATATGTAAAGAGTTTTAAGTTGAATAGTTAAATTTAGAATAATAGAATTGTACAGTTCGGTAATAATAGGTCATCCAATAGGTCATCTAGTCAAAAAATAAGTAATATAGTGTTATAATGGAATCATACAGTTGGAAGGGATCTATTATATGTAAGACTTTTTTAAATAAGTAATATAGTGTTTAAATTTAGAATAATGGAACCATACAATTGAGAGGGTCATTTGGCCTTTAAGGTTTGTTTAAGGCTGACGACTATTTCTCTTTTTTAAATTATAATTTTTATTTATTTTATCAGAAACAATAATAAAATATAAAAAGAAAGCCTAAAATAAAGCAGAGATAATCCAAACAGTGTTGAAAATCACATGGCAAGAGAGCCAAAAATAAAGCAGAAATAATATAAACATCATTGAAAATTATATGGCAAGTGCAGAATTCTAAATTTACATTTCTTTACAGTGCAATCCTAAGCATGTCTACGCAGAATAAGTCCTACTGATTTCAATATTCAGTATTGATTTCAATATTACTTACTCCCAGGAAAGTATGATTAGGGTTGCAGCCTGTGTCTTGCACCAATTTCTTCAACCTAATAATCTGTCTTAAAATGTAGAAATAAAGTGCAGTCCTTTTTGTGTCTACTTAGAAGTAATTTCCATTGAGTTACTTAACCTCTATGGGGCTTTCTTTCAGGAAATTCTCTTAGGATTGCAGCCATATTTAAAGATTCCAACAGGAAGAGTAAAAAGGAGATAAAGGCTGCAATCCTATCCAAACTGTTATTATTGACTATGTTATTACTGACTATACTACATTACACTAGACCAGAGTTTCTCAAAGTGGGGGTCGGGACCCCTTTGGGGGTCGCCGAGAGCTTTCCTGGGGGTCGCCTAAAGACCCCTGGTGCAGGGGGCCAGGTCAAGTTTGCCAGACCTCCAGCTGCAGCTGCGCGCACACTGGGGCTGACTGACAGCCTCAGGGCCAAATCCTATGCATGCCTACTCTGAAATAAATCCCATTATAGTTAGGGGGGCCTTTACTCCCATGTAAATGTGGATAGGATTGCAACCTCAGGGCCCAATCCTATGCATGCCTACTCTGAAATAAATCCCACTATAGTCAGGGGGGCCTTTACTCCCATGTAAATGTGGATAGGATTGCAACCTCAGGGCCCAATCCTATGCATGCCTACTCTGAAATAAATCCCACTATAGTCAGGGGGGCCTTTACTCCCATGCAAATGTGGATAGGATTGCAGTCTCAGGGCTCAATCCTATGCATGCCTACTCTGAAATAAATCCCACTATAGTCAGGGGGGCCTTTACTCCCATGCAAATGAGGATAGGATTGCAGCCTCAGGGCTCAAACCTATGCATGCCTACTCTGAAATAAATCCCATTGTGTTCAATGTGTGCATAGAACACACATTTCATTTGTAGCAGTGTAAATACATCCTGCATATCGGATATAATGGTAGCAAAATTACAGTTATAAAGTAGCAACAAAAATAATTTTATGGTTGCGGGTCCCCACAACATGAGGAACTTATAAAGGGGTCATGGCATTAGGAAGATTGAGAATCACTGCACTAGACTATACAACATTGACTATAATGGGACTTAACTTCTGAGTAGGCATGTATAGGATTGCACTAAAAATTATATAACAATTATCTACTCATTAAATCCTTGATTCATTTGATTTGTAATCCCTTTCTCAGGTAGAAAGTCCATAAATGGTTTCCAATTGTCCATAAAATTTTTTTACTGATTTTTCCTTAAGAAAAGTTATGTTTTGTCCATCTCAGTCAAGTCCAGGTGAGACCAAAGTCTCCTAGAGGTTGATCTCGCTCTTTCTCTCTGCACCCTGTTACACAAATTCTATAAATTGTATATAATAGTATAATTTGGTTAAGCCAGTGACTCTTAAGTGAGCCTCTCCAAAGTGAGCATCTCCTCAGAAGGTCCTCAAACCACATAAGTGGTGTGATCAGAGGTGTTACGAGGGTATAGCGTGGGATGCGATCTGCCACGGGAGACAGGGCCCCATCTGTCTTGCTATGGACTAGATGACCTCCTGGAATCCCTTCTAACTATTTTGATAGGGTGAAATTTCAGTCCTTGCCACGGCGAAATTTTGCCTAGGTACGCATCTGGGTGTGATCAATGTGTGGGAGTGGAATGGTCCAGCCTTGGGTCTAAAGTAGGGTTGCCATATGTCCTAGAAAACAAGGACAGTCCCAATTTGGGGGATTGTGTTCACATACTGGCAAATGGGACAGAAGGGCCTGTCCTGGTTTTGTGGAAGAGAATTATGGCAACCCTAGTCTAAGGGGCAGGTGAAAAGGTCTAACCTTGACTACTGATTTTGGGGTCTACCTTCATGAGGGATGTGTACCTTTCTTGAAAAATTTCCTCTTCCACCTCTTTACTCCTGTAGGATCTTCACCCTCTTAATGTTCTGCTGAGTGATCAATGTGTGGTGGGGCAGAAGCTGGAGGGATGGCCAGCAAGGAGAAGGCTCATGAGTGTTGTTCTCGTCTCTTTACAGTGTGGGCCCTCCTAAATATTCTCATCCTATGCATGATCGCCCTCCTGCCCATTGGATATGGCATAAAGTCTGCTGTCCGCTTCTGTCTTAGAAGATACCACCATTGGAGGATATTCAAGAATCAGGTCCAGGATGAAGACCACACACCACTACAGCCACGCAGCTTTCTCCCTGTGGTCACTCAGCCAAAATCTGTGCATGAATATCTTCCCTCTTTCTACCCTTACTGTAGTGGTGAGGACTATAATGGTAACAAGATTTTGCCTCCCATCCCAGGAGTTCCTCCTGACGTACAACCAGGTTATATCAAATTTGGCCATGAAGATCAGACTCAACCAGATCCTTGTCCCAACTCTGATAGTGCCCAAGTCCAGCCACTACCTTCAATAGGGTGTCATACCACTATGGGATGTTTTTCCTTTGAGATGAGACACTGGGACAGTGGGATGTCTCCTACCAATGGTCCTAAAGATATAATACCCTGTAGTGTTGCTACCTCTCATGACCTTCAGAGCTTGCATTGTGCTTTGGATAGACCTATTTTGCAGATTCCTGGTACAACTCATGGAGCCACTGAGGATGAGGTGGTCTCAGTATCATCAGAAGATCTTCTGAATTTAACTGCTGGTGGTTCCATCTTGGATGCAGCTGCGTCGAAAGCAGATTTGACTCCAACTAGTAATATCTAGGAAGTCAGCTACTAAAACAAGTTTCCAGTACTTCAAACTATATGCCTATAGCTGGTTTTAGGATAAAGGAGTGGATGTTTATAAAGTATTGAGTATTAACTAGATGTACCTTCTTTTTTTAACTCTACTTGCCCAAGGTGTAGTTACTTTTTTAACAAACAATACTGCGATGTTGTGACAAAGATTGGCATGAAGTGCCCTCCAACCCATATGTTCAAGAGACCCCATTTTGGGTAGCAAGACCATTCTCTGGACAGTGTTCCTAGAACTAAATTCTGGGAAACATGAATTGAATACTGACCCCTTCCCTTCCCATTGCAGGACTAAATCATCTTATTAGTCTTCATTTTCCCCCCATGGTAAATGCTTGACCTTACATACATCATTTAATGCCATCTGCTTTCAAAGGGATCGAAGTGGCCTTTACGTCTTGACAAGAAGGCTCTGTCTTTGACCATCTTCAAAGTTTTGGTGAATTTTGGTTCACCAAATTTTGAAGAAATTTTGAAGATCAACAAAGAATTTAATCTCTCTTTAGGGACAAACCACAGACTTGAGTTGGCACAGCATAGATGCTATCCCTGAACTGGATTTCCTGCTGTGTTGGTGCCCCAGTATTGTTGACTTGCCATGGGGAAGCTCCCCTGAAGACCATGCCTTGGTAGCCTTACTCCTTGGTGAACATATTCTGGGTTGGGTTTTTTAATTGCAATATAATGTATATAATGTGTATAATGTTTGCCTATGCCTGGGTGTTTAGAGTTGTCATTGGAACCTATGCCCGATGGTACACCAAGGGCTTTTTAAAAATATTATTTGACCCCATGTGTGACTCCGAACTACATACAGGAAATATCCCTCTTGAAAGGACAGACTTCTGCTATGCAAGAAGCTAATTTTTACAGATAATTTTGAGTACAGAATTTGTAACGTGCCTATTTCCCAAATCTTTAAATGTATGTATTTATTTAATGTGTGTATCAATAAAAATTGTGGAGTCTCTTTCTTGGCCTCTTGTTTGCTTCAGTTTGGAGTGATTGATTAATTAATTATTTGATTATCTTTATCAGAGTTGGAAGGGACCCATAGAATTATAGAGTTGGAAGGTAGGTCATCTAGTCTAGTAGTGCTGCTTTGGATCAGAATAAGAGTAATGTATACAGGTTATACAGTTTTGGGTATACTGGTTTTGGCTAATCACTAGTAGCTTACCTAAATGTCTGGGACAGCTATAGATAAAGCTATACCTTGAAGTCTCCATGGCTTTAGAGCAGCATCTATGACAGTGATTTTCAACCTTTTTCATCTCAGGGCACACTAACAAGATACTGAAATTGTCAAGGCACACCATTAGTTTTTACCATTGACAAGGTACACCAGGCTGTTCAAATCCCCCAATTTTCCTATTAATTAATGTCAATATCCAGATTCCCACGGCACGCCAGTGTGCCACGGCACGCCAGTGTGCCACGGCACGCCAGTGTGCCACGGCACGCCAGTGTGCCACGGCACACTGGTTGAAAATCACTAAAAGCTGATCTATACATATCTCCAGCCAAGTCCTTCAGAAAACCGACGTGCTGCGGATGGGAATAACCTAATACCCAGAAGCTGACTGTGTTAGTGCTCAGAAATATAAGGTAAAATCAAATTATACTTTATGAATCGCTTAACTCTTCCGGAGAGGAAAAGTGTGGACAGGAGGGTACAGAACAAAACACTCCTATGCAAATTTGGGGAATCCTATCCATATCTACTCAGGTGTAAACCCCATTGTGTTCAGCAGATCTTACTCCCAGGAAAACGTAGGTAGGATTGCAGCCTGAATTATGAGTAAACAGGCATAGGCTAATATAGGCTAAGCATAGGCTGTTATTGATCTAGGATGATTTAACACCATTTTTATACAGCTTTAGAATAATTGTGACTTTCTTGGTGAGTAGGAATTAAACAAGCTAGAGATTTTTCCAAAATAGCAAGATAAGAAAAACTCTGATGAAATTTAAAGTTGATTTTCTATTGTGTGTCTCGGAACACAATCCTGTGCACGTCTACTTGGACACGAGTTCTATTAGAGTGTATGGAGCTTACTCCCAGGAAAGGGAGTAAGCTCCAGGATAGGATTAAAGAATTAGCAGGGCAGCAGGAGTCCTGGGATGTCAAAAGTTATATCTGGCTCCATCTTCAAAGGGTGACATTGGCTTTCAATACCATGACCCCACACACCAGCTTCTATAATCCCTATATGGTCTGGGCCATCAACAGACCATATCATTCAGCAATGTGCCTTGAAAGGATTTACAGTACCTGCTAATTCCTATGAATGAAAGACAGTGGTGTACAGTGGTTAGAGTCCTAGTCTGAGTGTGGAAAGACCCACTGTGTGTACTTGGGCCATACATGGTCTCTATAACCTAACCAACCTCATGGTGTTGTGAAGATCAAAAATGTATGAAGGAATTATCTACACCACACTTGACTCCACTGGCTGGCTACCTGATTGATTGATGGATTGGATTGGATTGGATTGGATTTGTATTCTGCCTTTCCCAATGCAAATGCCCAAAGGTGCTTACAAAACTTTAATTCCTTCCCCTCTTGGTGTCCTCACAACAACCCTGCGAGGGTAGGTGGGGTAGAGACTGAATGACTGGCCCAAGATGGGATTTAAAACTGGATCTTCCAGGTCTCAGTCCAACTCTCTAACTACTGTACCACACTGGTTCTCAAACAAACAAACAAACAAACAAACAAACAATAAATAAATAAATAAGCAGAAGAAAATAAAGGCACAAGAGCATAGTGGGTAGGTTGTTCTCTGGCAGTTGGCCACTCTATTGACAGGTGATCTGATTTTAAAAAAATATTAGTGAGTTCAATGGGACTTAGGCTGAAATCTTATCCACACTAAAAGTCTCACTATCTGTAAATTCCACTGACTGTCATAGGACTTACTTTTGAGTAGACATGCATAGGATTGAGCCTTTAGGCACGTACAGGACTCCAGTTTTCAAATCCTTCTGCTGATAGGAAGAGAAAACTTTTAAAGTAAATTGGCACTTACTCCAAAGACGGTAATCTTGGGAGTCAAAAAGCACAATCCTAACTATGTCTACTCAAAAGTAAGCCCCACTGTGTTCATTGGGTCTTACTCCCTGGAAAGTGTCTTTAGGATTTCAGCAATGGAAATGCTTGTTTACTCGGAAGTAAGATTGCCTTTGTTTCAGGGGGTGTATACTCCGGGAATCTAGATACATTTCAGGGGGAGAGAGTCTTGCATGGTTTTAGGGTTGCCATATGTCCCAAAAAAACAGGGACAATCCTGATTTGGGGGGATTGTGCTCACATACTGGCAAATGGGACAGAGAGTCCCACTCCCATTTTGTGGAAGAGAATTATGGCAACCCTATTCAGTTTGAACTTGCTTGATTCAGACACTATGAAGGGTATCCCATTGAAGGAGTAGGACCTTCAAGAAAATGCAGCTGTTCTCATTGAGACTTATGGTTGCCCATCTGCAGCTGGAGCTGTTTTGGCAACCTGGGAAGTGAGAATGAAGGGAGGGTGGAATCACTGGGATTGGGACCAGATCAGCTGGAGATGGCTTGATCTCATCAAGGATGACCATGAGAGGCAGGCCTTTACTGAGAAGTTATATTAATAGGGTCTTTGGTTCCATCCATCCATGAAGCTTGATGGTGCACAAGGACTGAATAAGTGTGGCAGTATTTGCAAGCAATGGGTTGCCTGACCATGGGAAGGGCTGTACTCTGTGCTTTGTTGGTGCTCCTAGAAGGTTCCCATCTAACAGCAAAGGGGGAATGGTGCAGAACCTGGGACTATGGGGTGAATCAGACCAGTAAAGTCTTCTGGTGCCCCAACTATCCAAACAGGACAGATGCCAAGTTCTGCTGTGGCAGCTGTAGGTGGCCTTATTGTTGCTCCTCCAAGAAGGACCGTTTTGACCATGACCAATGCTCTGTTGAAATGAGGGAGAGTCGACGCATGGCCCAAGGTTTTCTCAACATTTCTAACCATGTTGAGGAAGGTAAGGGGGCTCCATCCACGAGGCCATCCTACCCTTTAGTAGGAGATCTTGGTGAGATGTCACACCTGTATCATTTCTGTCCTTTTATCTGGTACCTTATGTTACGTAAAACTGTAAAAGTCCTAGGGCACAATCCAGAGTAACTATGGGGAGTCCTTGCTCCGGTGTAAGAACAATTTGCTCTGGATTGCAATATGAATTTCCCATAGGTTTTCACTAGGTGGTGCATTAACTATGGGTACATGTAATGTCTCTAAAGTGCACCCATAGTTACTCTGGATTGTAGGGTAAATCTAGCTTAAAAGGACCTACCCAATGAAGAGGTCTTAAGGTTTTTAAGAGATATTTATGAAAAGAAGAGAACATCTAAACAAAGTTTTGGGAATTAATGGCATCAGATCCAACTTAAAACACTTTCATGTTTTAATTTCTTTGTGTTGGAGTTTGATGAAAGTGCCAATGACCTCTTTTATTGTAATACAATTCCGTGCTTACTCAGAAGTAAGCCCTATTGAGTTCTATGGGGTTCACTCCCAGACACTCACTTTGTTTTGCTGCCTGAATCGAAATAATTTCTACCACTCTTCTTTTAAAGTGTACCTCAAAGGACACTTTCTGGACATTTGATTTCACATCCACTGTGTTGGGTTTCATAGGTCTGTTATTTTTAGTAGCGATTAACTCCCAAATCCAGAGTAACCTCAGGAGCACGTAAGACACTTTACGTGCAGCCGTAGTTACTGCAACACCTAGTGGAAACCTATAGGAAATTCATACTGGAATCCAGAATAAGTTGTTCTTACACCGGAGCAAAGACTCCCCGTAGTTACTCTGGATTTTAAATTTAATTTTAAAATTGATTTTAATTTTAAAATTAATTTTAAAATTTTACTTTTAACTTTATTTTAATCTGGGGTATTTAAATATTTGGTTGTTCCAAAGTATTTGTTAGCCACCTTGAGTATCCTAGAAAGGGAGAAAGGTGAGATATAAATCCAATAAATAATAATAGTCTTGAGTTCATACTATAATAACAATAGTATTATTAACAGTATTAACAATACTGTTTATTATTTAACAATACTATTATTAGTACAGTATTACTTAACAATATTAGTTAACACCAGAAAACTAATACAGTATTAGTTAACAATACTGTGTACAATTAACAACAGTAATAACAATAGTGTTATTAACATACTATAATAACAATAGTCTTGAGTTCATGCCTCAGTGGGCTGGATTTGAGAAGCATGTGCCCAGCTCTTCAAGGGAGGAATGGTGTGCATGGAAGGGTGTAGAGCAAATTGCACCTTCAATTTACTTTCGCTAGTAAATCCTACTGAACACAAATCCTAGAATAAATCCTCTTGACTTACTTTTAAGTAAACATGCATCTGTGAACATATTTGTTATTACTGATCTGAGATGCTTTAACTCAATTTTTCCATTTTTATAAAGTTTAAAATATTGCAATCTTCTTGGTGAGTAGGAAGTAAAGAATTTAGAAATCTTAAAAAGTGGCAAGATAAGAAAAGCTCTGATAAAATTTAAAACTGATTTTCTGTACTCGGTGTACAGTCTTGGAGCCCGATCCTATGCACGTCTACTATGTGTAGAAGGTGCTATGGGAAGAGCTCTACTCTGTGATCCAGTTGTTCTCCTGTCTCTAGGAAATGCCGGTTTAAAGAAGAAGGGTGAATGGTGCCGCACTTGGCTCTATGGGATGAAGCTGACCAGCCGAGTCTTCTGGTGTCCCAATAATCCGGACAGGCCAGATGCCAAGTTCTGCTGTGGTAGTTGTAGGTGGCCTTATTGTTGCTCCTCCAAGAAGGGACGCTTTGCCCATGGCCGATGCTCTGCTGAAATTAGGGAGAGGCAACGCATGATCCAAAAAAGAAGCACTTCTATCCATGGCAATGCAGGTAAGAGAGCTCCATCCACTAGGCTCTCCAGCCTTTGGGGGATAAAATCTTGGTAAGACTTCACCCTTGTATCATCTCTGCCTCACTAAGCTACTTACTCTACTCTACTCAAAAATTCCTATCTATTGTAACCTTAAAATATGGAGAGGAAAGGAAAAATTAATTAATGCCATCATATGGTCCCTAAGTTCTTCAACACTTTTGAATTTCCCTGTCATACTTGACGAGGAATATTTTAATACCTTTACTCCTAGGTGCATGTACTCCGACTGGTACTAAATATGTCCTCCGATCAGTCACGCAACACAGTGTGACTTACAATGTCTCCCTATTGATATAAACCAAGATCAGGAAAAAATTCCTGACGGTGAGGGCGGTTCGGCAGTGGAACAGATTGCCGAGGGAGGTGGCGGACTCTCCCTCACTGGGGATCTTCAAGCAGAGGCTCCACCAGCATCTGTTGGAGAGGTTGTAGGAGGATTTCCTGCTATAGGCAGGGGGTTGGACTAGATGACCTACTGGGTCCCTTCCAACTCTAGGATTCTATGATACTATAGGTACATAACTTTTAATCATTAGGACTATATGATTATCCTTTTTCCTGGGAAACTAATCAGGCAAGCAGTGACATGTTCCTTTGGGACAAGGAGCAATTTTTGGAAAAAATGTAAGAGTAGCAATCTAGTTTAAAGCCAGATACTTATTAAATCCTATGGCAGGATTAAAAAAACTGGCTTCTCTTCTTTGCAGGCTTCCAGAACTACCTCTGGTTTTGTATGGCTGGTATGATCACTGTGATGTTTTGCAGTTGGTTGTGCATCTGTGGCTACAAGTCCTGGAAGTGGCTGAGGCTGAACTGGAATTGGATGAAGGCAAGAAAATTCTATTGTAACCAGCCCCACGAGACAGGGCTGGTGATGGAAAGACTCCATCCAGTTCTGCCGGTTGAGGGTCCTCCTGACCCTGATGGTGACTCCAGGAGAGTGGAGCCACCATCTCGTAGAACTGTGGACACTAAAGCCTCATGGGCTGCCTGGTTTCATCGTGCTAATGAAGACAACCTTGAGGATCAAGTGACTATTCTTTCTTTACCACCCTTTTTCCCAAGAATAGGCCCAGACCATACTGTGAAGCGTACCATGAAAGGAGAAGGAACAACGCTAGAAAGAGGAGAAGGAATTATGGAAGTCGTGGAATTGTAGTGGAAAATTGTGGAAGTAGTAGTGGAGAAATAAAAGAAATTATGGAGATATAGATGATACCATTGGAAGACCCAACACTAATAGGGTGGCCAAATGGACTTTCTGAAGCTGAACATCTTGCTAACTTCCTATATTTTAGACTTTTAGTATATTAGCCAATCTTTTTATTGTAACGTTTTATCTTTTTGTCGTTCTTTGTCCTTCAAAGATATGGAATGGTTCATCTGACGGTGGGACAATATTGTCTCCTATTCCTGATTAAATACAATAGTTCAGGGGACCCCCCCCCCCTTGGAAAAAGTCCGACCTCCCTTCTTGAGTCCTTGCATTGTAACTTTAAGAGGGAGATGGGTTCTGTTTAGAAAAGGGGGGCTTCCACCAACGTATCTGCAAACCAGTTAGAAGGATTTGGTGGTCCTATGCCATTTATTGGCCTGACACACAACTTAATGCCTTTAAATTAAGATGATGCCGCTTCTCTGCATCTCATTTCCAAGAATCCACCGGATACTTTTCTAATTTGAATCCAAAAATTCCTGTCTATTGTAACCTTAAAATATATGGAGAAAAGGAAAAATTAATGGCATCACATGGTCCCTAAAACTAGTTCTTAGACACTGTTGAACTGCCATGTCACACTTGACGAGGAATATTTAAATATCTTTACTCCTAGGTGTATGTACTCCCATTAGTACTAAATATGTACTCCGATCAGTCGCACAACACTGTCTTCAGTTAAAATGTCTACCTATTGACATAAACCAAGATATGTACAAAACTTTTAATTATTAGGACTGTATGATTATCCTTTTTTTGGGACAAGGAACAATTTTTAATAGAAAAATACCTGTTTTATTAAACTTGATGTAAATCAATAAAATCTGTACTGATGATACTGGTCTTGAACAACAAGGTGCTTAATACAATTGTATCCAGTTTTCATATTTTTTCCTATATTTTTATATAAAGGAATGTCCTTAGATACTTTGGTGGTTCCAGTTGCCATAATTCTCTTCCACAATATCAGGACACGACCCTCGGTCACACTTGCCAGTATGTGAACACAATCCCCCAAAGTTAGGACTGTCCCTGTTTTGGGGAACATATGGCAACCCTACTGGTGGTGGCTATGAAGGTAAATTCCCTCCCCACATACAAACACAATGGGTTTACTTTTGAGTAAAACAAATGGCATTGTTTCCAAACATCTCTACCTATCTGCACTCTCAAGGGTGTAAGTAGCCCCACTGAACCAACCAAGGCTTGCTTTCAAGAAGACCTGCCTAGGTTTCTCAGAGGCCCATCCATTAAGTACGAGTCCAGGCCTTTCCCAAGAGGAGTAGTGGAAGGGATGGAAAGGGTGTTGTAGGATCTGCCCAGCTGCAGAAGATCTACCTTAATTACCCTGGCTTGGAGACATGCTATAAAAGGAGGTTGATGGGGACACAGTTTCATCAGCCAGATTTGGGGAAAGCTTGTTGGGGGTGTAAGTACTATGGAGGGGCTTCTGCTGTTTGCCTTGCTTCTTCTGGGCAGTTTTGGGGGGGTTTCCACCAGGATTGCTGGAAAGGTGTGCCGTGCTTGGAACTACAAGGTGGACCCACTCGTGAGAGCCTTCCAGTGTCCTGAGAAGCTGGATGCCACCATTGCCAACCGCTGTGGGACCTGCACTGCTCCCTATTGCTGTTCATTGAGAGTAACATATCAGGACCCAGCACAGTATGCCCAGAAGATAGAGGTTGGACTTAAGTTGCCCAACGAGCATGGTAAGGGCACCTCCTCAGCTCAGTTCAAGGCTGCTTTAGGAAAGTTTCTGCTTGGTCTTCCCTCTTCCTTATGAGTTAATTTACTCAACTACTCTTTACTCAACTACTCTTTACTCAACTACTTTTCTGGAAGCCCAATCCTGACATGTCCTACTTGGAAGTAAGCCCAATAATAGTCAATGGCGTGGCCTACAATCTTTGTATCTCAATAAGGATACCATAACCTCCAAATATCTTTCACATTATTATACAGTATTTGTCTTCCCTCCAAGGAGATCCTAGTTTCTTACCTTTTTTGTCAATACAACAATCCTGCAAGGTAGGTGAGGCTGAGTTAGTGGCCAGCTACCCAGGTGATCCAGGATGTTTCCATTGGATTCAAAAATGGTTACTTTTCCAGGTCTAAATTGCCAGGATCTGCACCATCCTGGCTTAGGCTGCAATCCTAAAGACACTTTCTGGAGTAAGACCCATTGAACACAATGGGGCTTACTTTTGAGTAGACATGGTTAGGATTGTGCTAATAATCTGAGTCTTAAGCAGGACTGGCCCACAGTGTGGGGTGTCTGAGTATGTGTGCCAACAGTTTGTAGTTCTCATGTGGTTTTAGGTGCTTGTAGTATAGTTCTCATGTGCATTATAAGTCAGTAAAATTCATTCATATAAGCACCATCATTTATATAATAATGAAAGAAGTTTATTAAATTTGAACTATTATAAGTCAGTAAAATTCACTCATATAAGTACCATCATTAATATAATAATGACATATAAATTCATTCATATAAGTACCATCAGTAATAAATTCAAATTCAAACAGTAAATAAATAAAATAATTCAATAATTAATTCAATAATTAATTCAATAAATTAAATTCAAATTAATTATATTCAAAATTAATATAATAATGGATGCTATCCAGAGTAACTATGGGGTGTCCTTGCTCCGGTGTAAGAACAATGTACTCTTGGATTGCAATATAAATTTCCCAATGGTTTTCACTAGGTGGTGCCGTAACTACAGCTGCACGTAATGTCTCTTACGTGCTCCCGTAGTTACTCTGGATTGTAGGGAATGACATATAAATTCATTCATATAAGTACCATCAGTAATAAATTCAAAATTGAGTTTTATTGGCGTAAAACTCAAATAAGACATAAAACATCATGAATCTAAGACCGAATATTAGACATCTTGTAATATAATAATGACATAAATTTATTAAATTTGAAATTTAAATTCTTTTTTTTCCTGGTGTTAACATAGAGAGATGGTGTGACACTCTTGCCAAAATGTTTGCCCACCACTGTTTTCGAGGAAGCTGTTTAGTTTTGTAACCGTTGATGGGGTGAGTTGACGCCTAAGTTGTGGACCCCATTAAAACTTGTAGAATATTCTGTGATTTTTTTCCATATATGGAGTTCACACCCTAATATTGTATGATACTAATTATTTTTTGTTTTGTTTTGTTTTCAGATTCATTGATAGTACTTTTTTACTATTTTGCATTGTTTGTTTGGACTTTTCTTTATTCCTTGCTATTCATGTGTTTTTGCATGGAGTTCTGGGACTGGTTGCTAACCAGGTGGATACAACGGCTGAGGAGTAGGCAAATGCGCCAAACAGAATTGGAGGCTATGGAACAAGATAAACCTACCGTTCGCGAAAGGCCACAGCTGAGGCCACGTCAGCATTACAGGGCCCGGCGAGGGCGTGGAAAAGAGTAATCCAGTCTCCCTCCCTTTTATGGATCCTGTTCACGTTGGATGCACCACCATTGGACCCGAACTACTCCACCCTGGCCAAAGTGCCTTTTCCAACAATTTGATCCACATTTTATCTTTGAAGCCTGACATGGAATCATGAAACGCATTGGATGTCGAGAACTTCTTCTTTTAGGGTCTTACCTGTGCAAAACCCCATTTTATGTAGTCGAAGCTTGGTTTTTAGGATTTTGTGTGTGGCTACACTTTTAAATAACATAATAGTTTTAATTTCCCCAGTTTATCTTTTGGTAGATGGCATGGCATGTTCTGAGATGTCCTAATTTGGGAATGTGAGATTGGTGGCAATTGGAGATATATGCGTGTGTCCCCCTTCCGAGTCATCTGGCTTTCTTGAAAGGGGAAGAAACCTAACATCAACCCCTCAATAACTGGATTTGGATCATTGCACCCAGTAGTGGGACCAGGGGCGACAGGACCACGTGTGTCAGTGCAGCCCACACCAACCGCACCCACAGTGCAGCCCACACCAACCGCACCAACCTGGTGACGTGGCTGATTGGGACAGCGCAATACAATACTTTCCTTACAAACACATAGCAAATTCAATGCCTCCTTCCAAAGGATACTGGAAGGAGCTTCTCAAACAATCTTAATATAGATGATCACTTATATGATGTCCCTAAAGCTGGTGAGCAATTGATGGGAAAAATGCTAATGTCCTTATACCACCCCTGGCTCTTTCCTCCTTTTGGTGCCATCAATTTGGCTCAGATTCCCAGAAAAGCTATGGGTTCAAGATGAGCTGCTTCTGATACTGGAAGTGAACATTGATGCAACATTGCCATGTCAAACGCCAAGAAGTCATGTACCAATATACTTCCCCTTATAGATGGCTGGACTTTTAGGTTGATCTCCCTATTTCTGGGAATGTTTTTACTTGAAATGTGATGCATTATTGACTTGTCTGTTTTACTTGTGATGTAATGTGTCTGTTGACCTATGTCTATGGGATTGTATGATGTTTTAAATGCCTTTTTAAAAATAGTTGCCTGACCACTCTTCAGGCCTAATACACACACCTCAACCCTTTGACAGCTGGGTTTGGATCATTGCACCCAGATTGCCCCATGCCCTGGCGCAACACAATATAACACACAACATAGTATTTCCTTTTGCATACAAACACATGTCAAAATGCAAAGTACATTTGAAGGGGTTTCTTTAACACTTTTAACTTAGTTGATCATTTTTGTGATGTCCATAAAGCTGGTGAGCAATTGATGGGAAAGATCTTATAGCCTTATAATACCCGTGGCGATTTTCCCCTTTGGGTGCCGTCGGTTTGGCTCGTTTTGAGCTCCTAATATTGGAAGCAAACATAATAATAACAAAACATAATAATAACATAACATTTGATGCAACATCCAAGATGTCCTCTACCAAAACATCTCCCCTTATAGGTAACTGGATTTTAGGTTGACCTGCCTAGGAAGAATTCCCTGTTTCTGGGACTGTTTTTAAATAAAATGTGATGCATCTTTTGACCTGTAACTGTTTTACTTGTGATATAATGTGTCTATTGACCTATGTGAATAACAGCGATGGGAGTCTATAGAATCTTAAATGACTTAAAAATAATTTTTTGACGACTTGTCTTGTGTTACATCTTTAGGCCCAATATACGCAAGCAGTGATTTAGAGCTGTCACATCTAATACTTGTGGAGCCTTCTCAATTTTTGAGCATGGACACTTGAAATGTGCACATTTCCAAATAAATGTATACCCAATAAAACACTTTTTTCTTGGTGTCCTTCAAAGATGAGCTCAGCAACTTCAGTAGATGTTCCTGTCTTTATCCTACATGGTCAACAATTTAGAATCATAGAATCCTAGAGTTGGAAGGGACCTAGTAGGTCATCTAGTCCAACCCCCTGCCTGAAGCAGGAAATCCCCCCCTAGAGCATCTCCGACAGGTGCTCGTCGAGCCTCTGCTTGAAGATCCCCAGTGAGGTTTAATTTAGCTGGTTTATCTGACCAGTATCATGTGGGAAGAGGGAGAATTTTTTTAAAACCTGCTTTTATGTTTTACTCTCCTCTATTGGCACAATCCAGAGTGACTACGGGAAGTCCTTGCTCAGACATAAGAACAATTAACTCTGGATTGCAAACTGAATTTCCCGTAGGTTTTCATTAGGTGGAGCCATAACTATGTTGACATAAATTACGTGCTCCTGTAGTTACTCTGGATTGTAGGGTCTGTCAAATAGCTATGGGGTGAACAGGGAATTCTCACACCTGTGTTAGATGACCATCATTCTCATTTATGTTTTCTAATAAAGAGCAAAACACTTCTACTTGTTTGAGATCCATTAAGTACAAGTTGTGCATTTTATCCACTTCTAGACTTTTATTTATTCATTCAGTTTATATGCTGACTTTGTTCCTAACTAGCTAAATGTACCTGTGTTGTGGGAGTAAAATACCCCCCTTTTGCTACCTCCCTGTGCAACAACCACCCCCCCCCCCACTGCGCAACATCGCCGAGGCACCAACGTGGCTGGATGTCAATCAGTCAGTCTTCCATGTTAAGAATAGGACAAAAACACATTGCACCCCTTTTCACCCTCTTAAAGGTTAAATTTCTCAGCATTGGTCTTGGTGGGTGTTGATGTCATAGAAGGAACACCCACCCCGAATTTCATGCTTCTAGGTCCAGGGGTTGGGGCAGGGCAGTGATCAGTCAGGTATTCTCAATGTATAGGGAGAAAAACGCGTTACACCCCTTTTCACCCCCTTCCCATTGGAATTTCTGAAAACTGGTTCTTAGTGGGTGCCTCCACCATGGAAGGAACACCCACCCCAAATTTCACTCCTCTAGGCCCAGTGGTTTTGCCTGGGCATTGATGAGTCAGTGAGTAAGTCAGTGAGTAAGTCCGTCAGTGACTTTTCGGTTTTATATAGATAGATAGGGCTCTTAAAGAACTAGAGTGTGCCTCCATGTGCCACCCTGGAAAGCATGAAAGTGTGAACTAAACGACTAGCCGCAATTGGCAGCCAGACTACATTGACGAATTAGCAGTTGGCAGCCAGACATCAATGTGGAATTCCTGGCTCTCAAAATACATGTCAAGGGAATATTAATATCTGATTTTCCATATGTCCATGTGTTTGCCTTATGCTAAATAAATAAACTCAAGGCTACTCCATCAATGTGCAAAATTTTACAATATACTAGAATAAAAACTAGATCTATGAATGACAGGCAGGTGCGCTGTTCAGTTTCTGTGCCCCCATATTAATTGTTTTGATTAATTGTTTTTAAACAGCTAATTTAATTGTTTATATTATTGTTGTTTTAACAATTAATTGTTTTTAAAGACACAGAGTTTTTATTAAAAAAAGGTGGCAACCCAATCCAATCTCTTCCTGGCCTAGTCCAGTTCAACTTTTTACCCACCATTATTTGGCTAGAAACAGCTGGATCCAATCTGTTTACTCAAGGAGTAAGTCCTTGAGTTCAAGGGAATGAATGGTTTCATTGAGACAGACCTGGCAATATCATAACAGTCATTAGGACTGACCCACATCCTACTGTGTGAGAATGCAACAGCTAATTCCTTATGTTATATATAGGCTATAATATAAGGCAGGATTATACTAGTATAATATACTAGTATATTAGTGGGCTACTTCTTCCTATAGTATAATATAATCCTGAATACTGGAATTATAGCATAAGGCAATTTATAAGGCAGGATTATAGTCAAACCCCCAAATCCAGAGTAACTATGGGAGCATGTGAGAGACTTTACGTGCACCCATAGTTACTGCACCACCTAGTGAAAACCTATGGGAAATTCATATTGGAATCCAGAGTAAGTTGTTCTTACACCGGAGCAAGGACTCCCTGTAGTTACTCTGGATTATGCCCAAAGTCTTACTGACCCAGGGGAAGATCTGGGATGAGAAGGGGTTAGGGTTGCCATAATTCTCTTCCACAAAACCAGGACAGGACCTGTCAAACTTGCCAATATGTGAACATGATCCCTGGAAAACAGGACTGTCTTGGTTTTCTGGAACATATGGTAAGCATAGAATGGGTGCATTTCCTGCCCACTCAACCAAATTGTCACCCAAAGGGAAGGGCATCTGCCAAGATGAGGATCAGCCCAAGCATGATAAGACGCCCCTGGTATACCCACCTCTAGAAGGCAAAACAGGAGCCTAGGTCGACCAGGTAGATCTGGGTTTCAAGGCTGGGTGGGAGCCCAGGACTAATTGCCTATCAAACATTGACCAATTGATCAAAGGGGAGACGAGGTTTACCCGCCTGGTTTATCTGGACTCTTAAATTAAAGTAAACACTAGATCTCCAACCCTACCAAACACAATGGGTTTAGTTCTAGTAAAATAAATCAGTCTCCAAACATTTCTATCTGCACTCTCCTGGATGTAAGTAAGCTCCATTGAACCAACCAAGGCTTGCTTCTAAGTAGACCAGCCTGGGTTTCTTAGGGGCCCATCCATTAAAAATGAGTCCAGTCCATTCCCAAGAGGTTTGATGGAAGGGATGGAAAGGGTGTTGTGGGACCTGCCCAGCTGCAGAAGATCTACCTTAATTAGACTGGCTTGGAAAACTCCTGGACATAAAAGGAGGTCGGATGGGGACACAGTTACATCAGCCAGGTTTGGGGAAAGCTTGTTGGGGGTGTAAGTACTATGGAGGGGCTTCTGCTGTTTATCTTGCTTCTTCTGGGTGGTTTTGGAGGGGTTTCCACCAGGATTGCTGGAGAGCTGTGCCGTGCGTGGAACTATGGGGTGGACCCACCGATGGGAGCCTTCCAGTGTCCAGAGGGATTGGACACCACTGATGCCAAATTCTGCTGTGGGACCTGCACTGCTCCCTATTGCTGTTCCTTGGTTGAAGCACGTCTGGACCAGGCGCAGTGTGCCCTGGCCGCGTCCCAGAAGAAGGCAGAAGCTGGAATTAAGTTGCCCGACCCAACACCCATCTCTGATAGTAAGGACACCTTCTCTACTCCCCATATTATAGGAGATCTGATCTGTTTTTCCTTTTATCTTTAGTCTTCTGGTAGCCCAGTCCTGTGTAGTTCCACTCAGAAATAAGCCCCATTATAATCAATGGGACTTTCTCCAAGGTAAGGGTGAATAGGCATAACCTAAAATCTGTATTTCTCTTCATATGGATATCTTATAGCACAATCCTAACCATGTCTACTCAAGTAAGCCCCATTGTGTTCAGTGGGCCTTACTCCCAGGAAAGTGTCTTTAGGATTGTGGCCGGGCCTCTAAATTTCACATTAGTGTATACATGTTGAACGGATGTCCTCTTTTTCCAGGACATGTCCTCTTTTAATAGCCTGGGAAAAAATTATAGTTTTCCTTCTAAGCAAGCAGCAAATAGCTTTCTTGTTCTTGATAAATTATGGCTGCAATCCTAACCTCACTTTCCTTGGAGTCAGTACTATTGAACCCAGTGGTGCTTCCTTCTGAGTAGACATACTTAGCATTGCACTGTATATATGTAATACAAATTTAGTAATAAGTAATAAAGCATATATTTGTAGTATGTAATTATAATTTATATACTGTTGTATATATTAAACCGCTTTGTGAACAACTGAAAAGTGTTACATAAATACTGTAGAGAGCTAATTTTTAATAATAAGTAATATTGTGTTTAATTTTTAGTAGTAACTTTGTGTTTAAATTAACCACATGAAAGCAAAATGTGTGTGGTTTTTAGCTTTTGTCATGTCATTTTTCTTGGGTGACCCACGTTTTATAGGGCCACATCCTCTTTCTTGGTTATGAAATACCTGTACATACTCAAATCTAATGTGCACCCTATACTTATAGTCAAAATACCATATTTACTGAAATCTAATTAAATTCTAATGTGCACCCTGATTTTGGAGACTGAATTCAGCTTTTAAAAGTGAGCGTTAGATTAGAGTAAATACAGTATATTCGTCTACTGAAGCACTCTCCCCAAGTCCTTGGATGTTCACGTCTTAGTATCCAGGTTTCATTCGCCATCTTGGAGCCCAATCCTATGTATGCCTACTCAGAATTCCCATTAAAATCAATGGGGCTTACCCCACAATAAATGTGGATAGGATTACAACTTCAGTCTTGTAGTGAGATGTGTTCAACTTTAACTGTGTATGGAAAATTGATTTGGGGTCCCATCTTATCCAACTTTCAGTGCTGATGCAGCCACAAGGTAAGGGAACAGGTACCCCCAAACCTTATAGGGACCTCTGTGACTGCCCCACTCATTGTATGCCCTGTTGGCCCAGCTGTTTCATCAACCCTGGAAAGGTCCCCCACACCGCAGGTTAACTGCCAGTCATTTCCAGCTATAGGGTGCGATGTTCATCCCCATTTACAAGCCATTAGAGCCAGTGTTGTCCAAAGCTACTTCCATGGTCATGGAGCCAGCATGAGTAGATGCCGAGGCGCATGGAACGCTGTTACCTTTCCCACCAAGGTGGTATTTATCTACTTGCATTTACATGCTTGCATTTACAAGCTATATGGGATTGGGCCATAAAGTAAGGCTGCACTTCTACTCGCACTTATCTAGAAGTAAACCCTATTGAACACAATGGGGTTTGCTTCTGTACAGAGTTGCACTGCGAGTTCTTGTTTTCATAAAAGGCTTAACATATGGGGGATTGGATTACTGTGAGTTAAGCAAGCTGGGGTAATAGGGTGGGGATGTGGTGCTTAGGTATAATGGGGGATACTGGATGGGAATGATGGGGTAGGATGGTGGTGGGATTCAAATAAAATTACCAACAGGTTCTATGTCCCATTAGTAACCAGTTCACAGAACCAGGCACTCATTAGTAAAGAGTTTGGTAGAACCTGTGAGAACCCCTGAAGCCCAACACCGGGTAGGGGATATCATAAGAGAAGCAGGTTTGAGGGTAGTGGGGAAGAGATTGTTGCAGGCTCAACTGTCAAGTGACTTCTGTCTGTTTGTTTGTTTGTTTTTCCAGGTCCGTGGATGCCAGTTGCATACTATATTATAATAGGGGCTTTTTGTGTATTTCTGGTTTTTTACCTCTTCTACTACTTTGGATTATGTAACTGGCTCAGATGCTGCAGGAGGAGAACTCGCCAACTGGAACCAGAACCAGAACCAGAACCAGAACCGGAACCAGATGAGCGTTCCCATCTCATAAGGCGAGCACGTCCTTCACCATCGTATGCTTTCATGGACCCAGCCTTTGCCTGGCAGGTCAGACTTGCAGAAGAGGAAGCTCTTGAGGCTGAGAGGGGGCCAAAGCCTTTGCAAACCATTCCATCTGCAGGAAATCCCCCTCCTCCTCTGGAGTCTGATGAAAGTGCGGAACAAACAGTCTAACCTGCACGAAACCCCATTTGGCACAGTCATTTCGGATTGTTCTTCTTAGGATTTTAAATAACATAGTAGTTCTACTTTCCCCCGTTTTTCTTCTATTTTGGTAGCATGTTGTGATAAGATATTTTTCAGGGGGGTTGGGTAAGGGATCCATCTTGGTGACAAAGGTTGGTGTGGCCCCAATCCCTCTGGGACACCAGGCTTTCAACGGAAAGGGTAGCTTCAACATCAACCCTTTTCCAACTTGGTTTAGATCATTGCACCCAGATTGCCCCATGCACTGGGAGAGTGCAATATCACACACAACACAGTGTTTCCTTTTATGTACAACAATATGGCAAATGCAATGCCTCCTTCCAAAGGAAATGAGAAGAGTCTCGTGACCCTTCACTTGTGTGATGTCCATAAAGCTGGGGAGCAACTGATGGGATTGATGCTAATGTCCTTATACCATCCCTGGCTCTTTCCTCCTTTCGGTGCCACCAGTTTGGCTCAGATTCCCGGGAAAGCTACGGTGTTGAGATGAGCCGCTTCCGATATTGGTAGCGAACATGGGATGCAACATTGCCATGTCAAATGCCATGATGTCCTCCACCAGAATAAATGTCCTCCCCTTATAGATGGCTGGACTTTTAGGTTGACCTCCCTAGAAAGAATTCCCTGTTTCTAGGACTGTTTTTACTTGAGTGTGATGCATCTTTTGACTTGTTTTACTTGAGATGTAATGTATCTATTGACATAGGTGCATAGCTATAATGTGTCTACATAATGTGCATAGATTCCATGGGAATCTTAAACGCCTTTTAAGAAATACTCTTCTGACCACTTGTCTGTGTTACCCACAAGCCATGATTTACACCCAAGCAGTGATTTCCAGCTCCAGCATCTGACACTTGTGGGATGCGAGGAGCTGTCTAATCTTTTGAGCATGGACACATTTGTGCACATTTCCAAATATATATATTGCCAATAAAACACTTTTTTCCTATTAATTTGTTCTGGGATCTCTTTCAATGACGTTCTTAGCAACTTGAGTAGATGCTCCTGTCTTTAGCCTGCATATAAAACAGTTTAGCAGACTTGATAGCTTCTGGCTGCAATCCTAAAGACACTTCCTGGGAGTAAGGCTCACTGAACACAATGGGACATACCCTACAAGCCAGAGTAACTACAGGAGCACGTAAGAGTCATTACGTGTACCTGTGGTTACTGCATCACCTAGTGAAAACCTATGGGAAATTCATATTGCAATCCAGAGCAAATTGTTCTTACACCGGAGCAATGACTCTCGGTGGTTACTCTGGATTGCGCCCATACCCTACAAGCCAGAGTAACTACGGGAGCATGTAAGAGTAATTTACATTGATGTAGACAGCACCACCTAGTGAAAACCTATGGGAGATTCATATTGCAATGCAGAGTAAATTGTTCTTATGTCGGAGCAAGGACTCCCTGTAGTCACTCTGGATTGCGCCCTTTCTTTTGAGTAGACATGGTTAGGATTGTGTTCTCTGGCTAGTTTCATGTGGGCAGAGGAAGAATTTAAAAAACCTATTTCATTTTTTCTTCCTTGGGGGGAGGGTTCACAACCCACCTATACCTCATTTACCCTACAATCCAGAGTAAATTTGACTTATATAGGCAAGCAGCCAAGAGAGGGAAAAAGTCCAGGTTGTGTCAGGTTCTGCTAATATATTTCCAAATTATTTTATCTGAATGCTTCTTCATATAATTGGGTTCATAGCAGTGCCAGCCCAAGACTTCCTGACCCCATATACCCCCAAATCCATACTGGATTTGGAGCAAGGACTGGAGCAAGGACTCCCCGTAGTTACTCTGGATTATGCCCTCAATGTTTTACTATACTTCTCATATTTTATACTGGATACCCATATACTGGAGCAAGGACTCCCTGTAGTTACTCTGGATTATGCCCTCATTATTTTACTATACTTCTCATATTTTACCATACTTCTCATTTTACCTTTTTCTATAGGAGATGAACACACTCACTTGTACAGTGGGTATACTGAGTACAGTAAGTATATAAGGAATATTAGTAAGTATTAGTAAGTATATTAGCCCATAACTGTTCATTTACCCTACAATCCAGAGTAACTACGGGAAAACATAAGAGACATTATGTGTACCTGTAGTTACTGCACCACCTAGTGGAAAACCTATGGGAAATTCATTTTGCAATCCAGAGCAAATTGTTCTTACCCCAGAGCAAGGACTCCCCATAGTTACTCTGGATTGTGCTCATCATTCCATCAGTGTGGAAAATATACCCTATATTAGAATAAACAGATCAATACTTAGGAGTTTGCAATCTAAACAGACATACAAGGGGATTCTAGACAAAAACATTAAGTGTAGAAGTAACACTTTTTAACACTATCCATTATCCAGTTATACAGTGGCGCCTCACATAACAAATTTAATTCGTTCCGAAAGCATGTTAGTTATATGAAGCGTTCTTTATGTGAAGCAGATTTTCCCATCGGAAATAATAGAAACTCAGACAATTGGTTCCACAACCCAAAAAAAATTCATATAAAAATATTAACTTTATGTAAAAGTAATGACAAAGTATGTAAAATGTTTTTTATGTAAACATGATGAAAAATTAGAGTCTACTTAGGTTGCAATTCTAAAGACACTTTCCTGGGAGTAAGCCCCACTGACTACAATGAGGCTTACTTCTGGGTAGACATGGTTAGGAGGCTGTAATCAAAGACACTTTCCGGAGGGCTTACCCTGGCTGCTGCTGAAGGTTCAGGGTGGCCGTTGGGGGCAGTTAGGAGCAGCTGCCTCTGGTGCCCCTAGGCAACTGCCCCCAAGTTGGGAGCGATTAGAGGCAGCAGCGCTGGCCGGCAGCCCTTTTAAAGAGCCTCTGCATGGAGCATCAGGGCTGCATAGTGCACGTGCCCATTAGGTGCAAGAGGGGTTTGCTTGTTACATGAAGCAGGATTCCTTGGAAATTTAGATTTATGTGGAACGTACTGCATATGGGGCGTTTGTTATGAGAGGTACCACTGGATCAACATTTACTGGTCTAAGTTTTAAATGTTGGAAAAGTTACTTGTGGCTAGTTTGTATCTTATTTCTTTTTCATCTGGCAATCAAAGCTTGGCTGTTACCTGGTCTCCTCCGCTGTAGGTATGAAGTTTCAGGAGTGGTTCATTTTTCCTAGAAAAGTAGCATATCAAACAACAGCAAAGTGAACAAAAATGGGCAGAGGAACTCTAGAGGTGGGCGTTCATGTTTCCTGCTAACCAGACGGATCTCGCTTGTACTTTGTGCGCCTGCAGACAGTGGAAAGTCAAGAGAATCAAAGACAAATGTTGACTTCAAAACCTCTGAGAAAGTTGCAATGGCTGAAATGCTGCCAGGAAAAGTGGCTGTGCTAGAAAAAGCTTTGTTTGAAGTGTCTCCATTTTTTGCTGCTAGGAAATTATTTATTTATTTATTTATTCATTCATTCATTCATTCATTCATTCATTCATTTATTTATTTATTTATTGTTAAATTATTTATTTATTTATTAGATTTACATCCCACCTTTCTTCCCTAACGAAAGGGAGCTCAAGGCAGCTAACAACAATTAAAAGAGCAATAAAACACCACTAAAATTAGATAATAAATACTGATTTAAAAACACAATTCAAATACAATTAGATTGTATAAAAACATTTATTTATTTAAATAAATTATTTAAGTAAATTAATACATGCCTAAAGATTGCAAATTATAATGCATAAATAAGGTACATGCATTGTTTTGTGATGGGATTAACTGCGGCTTGCAAACCTGGCTTTGCTTTCATTATGGTGGGTGGAAAGGATAGGGTTTTTTAAGGGGTGTCTTGGGTGTTTTGTTTTTCATCCAACTGAAAAACTTTCCTTTTATTTTTATTTTCCTGCAATTCTAGCAGCGGCTGACATTAAGGTCAGCGTTCCTACTGAGCTGTGCGTGTAGCTGCTTCGTTTTAACCAGAAACCTATTCTTTAATGATTCTGAGAATTGCTGCTGGACTTAAATGTTAATAAGACACGGTGGTAAAAGGCTGGCAATTGTGGTCTTCCCGAGAGTGTATTCAATAGGATCTCTTTGCTCCCATTATATGCTAATGCAGCCACAGCTCCAACTGTTCATCTCATTCCTGTTGACAAATTATGATTTTAATTTCTTTGTCCCTGTATTAAGAACCATTGCATCTTGGGTGGAGAGCATGGGGTGTGCCTGACTATGGGCAAAATCCAGAGTAACTACGGGGAGTCCTTGTTGCAGTGTAAGAACAACTTTGGATTCCAGTATGAATTTCCCATAGGTTTTCATAGGTGGTGCAGTAACTACGGGTGCATGTAAAGTCTCTTATGTGCTCCCATAGTTACTCTGGATTTGGTTTAAGTAATATGGATGATCATGGATTCTTTCTCTATTAATAACAGCTTGACTCTGGGCACAATCCAGAGTATCTACAAGAAGTCCTTGCTCGGCGTAAGAACAATTTACTTTAGATTGCCATATGAATTTCCCATAGGTTTTCACTAGGTGGTGCCATAACTACGTCGACATAAATGTCTCTTATGTGCTCCTGTAGTTACTCTGGATTGTAGGGTCTGGCAGGTTTTTGGCCATCCTTAAGTGGGGACGTGGGGTGGTGGGTCTGGGGGATGGATTTGGGGTTGGTTGGTGGTGGGTTTGGAGTTCTCCTAAGTAAGCCCTTCCAAAATGAATAAACACCAGGGGATCAATCCTATGCAAGGCCTTCTTGATCAATGGAGCTTGTCCCAGTACTGGTTCACAAAGGGTGAAATCCAGAGTAACTACGGGGAGTCCTTGCTCTGGTGTAAGAACAACTTACTTTGGATTCCAATATGAATTTCCCATAGGTTTTCACTAGGTGGTGCAGTAACTACGGGTGCACAGAAAGTCTCTTACGTGCTCCCATAGTTACTCTGGATTGGGGGGAAAGATAACGAAGATGAGAGAGGGATTACAAGTCAACAAGACACGTGCTATAAAAATACTGAAAATAAATTTAATTTAATTAATTTTAATTTAATTTTAATTTAATTTAACCACAAATAAATCAATACAATAACGTTAGATCATATTTGGAGGTGGCTTAAATCAAAGTGCATCCAGTGAAAACCATGGATGGGTAGGGTTGCCAAATATCCTGAAAAACCAGAAATGTCCTGGTTTGGGGGGATTGTGTTCACATACTGGCAAGTTTGACAGGAGGTCCTATCCTGGTTCTGTGGAGGAGAATTATGGATGGGGAACTCTATGGACGGGGAATAATTCCCCCCATCACAAATAGCTCCACTTCTCACCTTATGAAAAGCTGATGGACGGGATACAGTCCATCAACAGGGAAAGGATACAGGCCTATGATAGACAGGGTACAGCTAAAACCAGTGGGATGACCCAGCCCATATATGTAGTCATTGGGGTTTACTTTGGAGTAGACATGCAAAGGGCTGGGCTCTCAGGCTGCCCTCCTCTCCACATTTACCCTGGGAGTAAGCCCCATTGTAGTCAGTGGGGCTTACTTCTGAGTAGACATGCATAGGATTGGGCTCTCAGGCTGTCATCCTTTCCACATTTACCTGGGAGTAAGCCTCATTGAGGTTAATGGGGCTTACTTCTGAGTAGACATGCATAGGATTGGGCTCTCAGGCTGTCATCCTTTCCACATTTATCTGGGAGTAAGCCTCACTGTAGTCAATGGGGCTTACTTCTGAGTAGACATGGATGGGGCTCTCAGGTTGCCATCCTTTCCACATTTATCTGGGAGTAAGCCTCATTGAAGTTAATGGGGCTTACTTCTGAGTAGACATGCATAGGATTGGGCTCTCAGGCTGTCATCCTTTCCACATTTACCTGGGAGTAAGCCTCATTGAAGTTAATGGGGCTTACTTCTGAGTAGACATGCATAGGATTGGGCTCTCAGGCTGTCATCCTTTCCACATTTATCTGGGAGTAAGCCTCACTGTAGTCAATGGGGCTTACTTCTGAGTAGACATGGATGGGGCTCTCAGGTTGCCATCCTTTCCACATTTATCTGGGAGTAAGCCTCATTGAATGGGGCTTACTTCTGAGTAGACATGCATAGGATTGGGCTCTCAGGCTGTCATCCTTTCCACATTTACCTGGGAGTAAGCCTCATTGAAGTTAATGGGGCTTACTTCTGAGTAGACATGCATAGGATTGGGCTCTCAGGCTGTCATCCTTTCCACATTTATCTGGGAGTAAGCCTCACTGTAGTCAATGGGGCTTACTTCTGAGTAGACATGGATGGGGCTCTCAGGTTGCCATCCTTTCCACATTTATCTGGGAGTAAGCCTCATTGAAGTTAATGGGGCTTACTTCTGAGTAGACATGCATAGGATTGGGCTCTCAGGCTGTCATCCTTTCCACATTTATCTGGGAGTAAGCCTCACTGTAGTCAATGGGGCTTACTTCTGAGTAGACATGGATGGGGCTCTCAGGTTGCCATCCTTTCCACATTTACCTGGGAGTAAGCCCCTTTGAGTGCCATGGGTCTTATTCTGAGTCACAATAGGCTTGTATTGGGGGGTGGGAACCAAATGTGAGGCGGAACTCGAGTGAGGGGGCAGCGGAGCCGGGGGGGAACCAAAGAGCGGTGCACCGCTGCCCAGCCGTAACCATGGCAACGCTTGCGGCCTACACCGCCGAACGAAGCCTAACCCCGTAAACTCGAGGCGAGGGAGGCCTTCCGCTGGCGGGTGGAAGTGCGACGGCAGCGGGGCCCCTCTGAGGATGGAGGGGAGAAGAAGCAGCGCCTTCCCTTCGAGTTTAAGGTGGGTGTGTCCCCATCGGGATCGGGTCCAGGCAAGGGGCCCGATCCAGTGCCAGCGCCCCCAGTGGAGTAGCCCAGAAGCAGGAGACGAGCCTCTCTTTGTGGTTTCTCTCCCAGCAGCTGGGGCTGAGGTAGACTGCTCCTGTCCAGGGAGGCTCTGCTTGCTCCAGTGATTGGCTGGACTGCTGTGACGTCAGAGGAGCCGGTGATTGGCTGGACTGCTGTGACGTCAGAGCAGTCAGTGGCATAGCTAGAGGGGGGCAGAGCACTAAGTTGTGCAGGGAGTCATGCCAGGGTGCGCTTCTCCCTTCACTTTGGAGCCATTTGGGGTGGGGGGTGCAAAATGAGGCTGTGAAAGGGAGTTGTGGGGAGCAGTGGCATAGTTAGAGGGGGGCAAAGCACTACATTTACAGGGATCCTCGCCGTATCGTGCAAAGGTCTCCACCGGTGGCGTAGCAAGAGGGGGGTCGGAGCAGTCAGTCTTGGAGGGAGCCTCACCCCTTATGGCTCTATTTTACTCCCCCACCTGCCTGGAGTGGCTCCAGAGGCTCCGACCCCCCCTCTAGCCCTGATTAGCCCCCCCTCAAGAATGACTGGTCCGACCCCCCTCTAGCTACGCCACCGGTTGGGAATCTTGCACACTACAATGAGGGTCCCTGTAAAATGTAATGCCATGCCCCTCTCTAGCTACGCCCCTCATCTTCACCCCTCTTTCACTGCTTCATTTTGTTCCCCTCACCCCGAATGGTTCTGAAGAGGAGGTAGAGGGTCCCCTTTCACACCCTGGTATGGCTCCCTGCACCACTTAGTACTCTGACCCCCTTTAGCTATGCCACTGTCTTCCTGACATCACAGAGTTCAGCCAATCACTGCCAGGGAACCTTTACTTCTCTAGCAAGATGAGCCTCCATGCACAGGAGCAGTCTACCTCAGTCTCTGCTCCTGGGAGTGAAACCAGGAAAGGAGGCTCATCCCCATCCCTCCTTTCACAGACTCATTTTGCTATCTCCCCCGCCCCCCGCATTGGCTCTGAAGAGGAGAGAGAAGGTCCTCTTGCACACCTTGCCATGACTCCCTACAAAATCTGGCGCTTTGCCCCCTCTAGCTATGCCACTGCCTCTGAGTCCCCCTCCATAAGTATCCAGAGAGAGAAAGAGCGAGAGAGAGGGGAGGAGGATTCCACAGCTAGAGGAAGGACAACAGTAGGTTCTGCAGGGAGCCTCATCATTGGGTGCAATGGGGCTCTCCCTCCCTCCCCTTTAGAACCATTTGGGGGGAGGGTTTAAATGGTAGCATATGGCTGGCTTAGAGGGGGGCCCTTGCAACCCACAGTAAGGTCCCTGCAAAACTTAGTGATCTTTGCACACTTCAGTGAGGCCCCTTGCAAAACGTAGGGCTCGATCCAGAGGAACTACAGGGAGTCCTTTCTCAGACATAAGAACAATTTACTCTGCATTGCAATATGGATTTCCAATAGGTTTTCACTAGGTGGTGCCGTAACTACTTTGACATAAATGTCTCTTACGCGCTCCCGTAGTTACTCTGGATTGTAGGGTTAGTGCATTGCCTGCTGCAGTGAGGCTGCAAAACTCTAGTTTTGATTTAACCAAAATTTCTGTTTCTGGGGCTCTTGTTGTCTCAGTATTATAAGGTGCTAATAAGTTTCCATTAACCTATCCATTACCTATTACTTAGCTATTGCCATTAGTTATTATGTTATTCTGTAAACCACTTTGTGACCTTTTTTGTTGAAAAGCAGTATTATTAATACTGTTATTAATATTAATACTGTTATTAATATTAATACTGTTGACTAATGGATTGATTAACTCCATCCTGCTGCATCTATGAGTTTTCCTCTGTTTATTTTCAGTTAAGCAGTGCGGTGACCTCTAGCAGGCAGCTCTCCGGCACACACAGCAGTGTGTATGGAGTCGAGCGGGAACAGCAGCAGTTCCACCCCGGGCTATTCAGAAGATAGTTTTGTGTCCTATACAGAAGATGAAGAAGAATCCTGCACACAGTATGAGAACGATTCATTCGAGTCTTATTACTCGACTGTGTCGGAGCCATCCGAATCCACGTGGCAGTCATCGAGTCAAACCGGGGAAGGTGAGTGAGGCTTCAGGCCAGCAATTATGGGGAGAAGGTTTGGATCAACAAAGATATAAATGGAAACAAGAAAGAACAACAAAAACAATATTGCATCATCTCTAACAGCAGGGCTCTCCAGAGTTTGACATAGCCAGACTGATTATTATTTATTATTATTATTTTTATCTGGAATTAACACAGTAGAGGGTTGCTGATCCATCCTGCATGTTGTGCTTGTGGTGTCCTTTCATATAATATTAACATGGGCAAGAGAACGGGGACAGCACTGCACATGTTGTTTTTTCTCACATAAACCCACTCCTAGTTCACGTTGTGCAGCCAAACCATTCGGCCCAACCTGATAAGGGCTGTGCGCCCATCTGTTATCGCTGTGGGGGATCGGAGAGAGAGGTGGTAGCTATTCAGATAAAGCACCAGGTTTTACAAGTCTATTTAAAGTGCGTTAGGTTTCTCTGGATACCTGTAACTGCAGCTTACATTTCTCCAGTGGTGGGATTCAAATAAATTAACAACAGGTTCTATGTGCTAATAACCTAAATTAACAACCAGTTCTATGTCCCATTAGTAACCGGTTCTGAGAACTACGTGCTCATTAGCAAAGCGTTCTGTAGAACTTGTGAGAACCCCCTGAAGCCCACCACTGCATTTCTCCCCAACTTCCCCCAGAAAATAACCCTTACTCCCTCCTTCCCATTTTCTACCACCAAACAGCTTAATAATGGTCCCTTTCTAACAAATTGGTTGGCAGAGTACAACTGTTTAGCCTAGTTGCTAAGATCCTGAGCAGGACTGATTCCCAATCTCCTACTACCTGAAGGGGTACACCGGATTCTCCCCCTTTACCTGGTGGTGCTCTAGAACAATAGTCTTCAAGCTTTCATTCCTGTAAGCTGCCGTGAACCCTTTGGGGTCCCAAACCCAAGGCTGAAAAACACTGATCTAGGCAGTGGATTCTGGAGTGAAGCTCTGTGTTTGTTTGTTCTTCCCTTCTTTCTCCCTTCCCTTCTTTCTCCCTTCCCTTCCCTTCTCTTTCTGTCTGTCTGTCTGTCTGTCTGTGACTGTTTGTATACTTAACAGAGAAAGAGCTAGAGGTGTTGGAATCTCCTGAGCCTGGAAAAGATCTGATTAGAAAATGGATCACCTTTCTCAAAGACAACACACTGCTTATGGAAAGACCACATGATGGTGAGTTGATTCCAGAGTTGATGTTACCTACAAACTGGAAGAGCATTCCACCCCAAGTTGCATGTTAGTAGGTGGTTGGTTCACATCCATTCCTCATAACCAGTATACTCACATCCATTCCCACATAACCAGTATACTCCCTTTAAGGGAAGCATTGGATACAGCATTGCCCAAGACTATGATCAGAAGTGCCTAAACCCTTCAGCTTCTGGCACTTGTGAGGATTTCTTGTGATCCCATAAAAGCTTTAGTTAGGATGAGGGAATTCAATTCTTCAAGAGTATGCCCCACAGTATCTCTTTTTCTAAGACAGGGGTGTCCAAGCTCTGGTCCAGGGATGGTCCTCTGGTGGTGCAAGTGGTTAAGACACTGTGCCTGTTAATCAGCAGGCCAGGGTTTGAGACCCAGGTCCCCACAAGATGAAGATTTCCTGCTACAGTCAGGGGGTTGGACTAGATGATCCACTGGGTCCCTTCCAATTCTATGATCTATGAACAGATGCATCCCTTCATGTAGCCCTCACAGGCATGTTTGTAATCCTCCAGATGCAAGGGGAGCTCTGCACTTACACCTCCAGAGGGTATTCTGTGGGCTGGGGAGGCTGCACATACCTCCTCTCCCTGTGTGTGATGATGATATCAGAGTGAGATGATCAGAAAGAGATTTGAGAGAAGTTTGGAAACCCCAGTTCTTAGATGTGCAATATCCTTCCATCCATACCTTGGTGTGGTTCCCTGAACCCCTTAGCAAAAATTCCGCATAAAGCAGTGTAATATTTGGGTCACCCGATGTGGCCTTAATCACTGCGGCATCATCTTGAGTCTGTGTCTCTGAGGGCAGAGCAATAAAGGTTTCCAAAAGAACCGCCGTTGCTTTTATGTTGCTGACATCCATAAACTCCTCTCTTGAATTTAATAAACGCCAGAGTCCGCAGCCACATGAGATTCTCGCAATTTGTTTTATCCACTTGGAAGCGATCAGGATTACTGCTTAATCGTTCTTGTGCATAATTGAAGATTAGCTTGCCGGATAATTAAGGCCCACTCAGCAAGCTTTGGAAAACGTAGCAACGTATCCGTTGGAAGTATTACGTTTCAGGTCACGCTGCGGATAAATGAGATTTTAATGGTGAACCCAATTAAATGTTTGCTTTTGAAATACCCTAAATAAGAGTGTACTTGAAATCCCATCCTGAGGTTATAAATAAAAAAGAAGCATTTCTTTCACCTGAATGTTAACCGTATGGAGCAAGCTGTTCAGGCCTTTGCACTGCACTGTCTCTAGTGGAGCTGATACATGGAAAAGTAGTGCCTGGGGATCCACGGAAAAATAATGTTTGTATTATTAATAGAAATGCTTACATATAAGCAAAAATAATGTTTGCTTCCCTTTGCCCCCCCCCCCCCAAGTTTGAAAAGCTCTGCTTCTGCTGTCTGATAATAGGCTAGCACAGAGGTGTCCAAATGTTTTGGAAAAAGGGCCACATGACCTCTCTGTGGTGGGGCCTGAAAAAATGATTTACATTTCAAATTTGAATAAATGTACATATAAGGATGTATTGGATACAGATCTAGAGGATTACAAGGCTTGCCTGAGGGCCCAATGAAATTAACCCTACAATCCAGAGTAACTTCGTGAGCACATAAGAGACATTACATGCAGCCGTAGTTACTGCACCACCTAGTGAAAACCTATGGGAAATTCAATATGCAATCCATATTGCAATTCATATGCTTACAGCAGAGCAAGGACTCCCCATAGTTACTCTGGTTTGCACCCTTGGTCAGGAAGTGGAAAATCAGTTCTTTAAGGCTGTGCCCCACTCTTTTTTCTTCTAAGACAGGCTCCCAAACACCTGCTCAGAGACAAGATATCTTCCATGTGGCCCGTTGCAAGTCCCCTGCATGTGGCAGGGGATGAAAAGATGAAATGGTCTGGCAGCAGACCGCATTGAGGCTCACCACAGGCCGCATCTGGCCCCTAGGCAGGGGTTTGGACACCCCTGGGTTAGTGTATCTGTGAAGAACTTTCATTTCACTGTAACAACACAATACTCTCTCTGATTTTCTGCTTCTGTATATGCTGGCATTCCAAACCGCTTTGTAGCTCGCAGGTCTGTCCCTGAACCAAAGCCACTGTAGTGTTCAAAGCTATATTTAGACCATTTCTGACAAAGAACGCCTGCTCCATGGAGTTCGTTCCTTCGGAAAAGTCCTTCTGCTCAAGCAAAGCCTTTCCTTTTGATATTATTTATTAATTTATTACATTTGTACTCTGCCTTTCTCCCCAAAGGGCATCCACAATAACAGTTATGATGTTGAATTAGAGGGAAGAGATCATTAAGAGGACTGTTGCTTCCAAGTCGTGAGAAGTTCTAGTTCCTCTTTATTCAGCATTGGTCAGACCTCACCTTGAGTCCTGTGTTCAGTTCTGGGCACCTCACTTGAAGAAAGATGCAGCCAAACTGGAGCAAGTCCAGAGGAGAGCGACAAGAATGATCAGTGGGATGGAAGGGAAGCCCTACCAGGAAAGGTTGGGGGAACTTGGGATGTTCAGCCTGGAGAAGAGGAGGCTGAGGGGAGACATGATTGCCCTCTTCAGATACCTGAAGGGCTGTCATAGGGAGGAAGGGGCTCATTTGTTCATAGCTGCTTCTGAAAGCAGAACTAGAACCAATGGGGACAAACTGCAAGAAAGGAGATTCCGGTTGGATATCCGGAAAAAATTCCTGACAGTGAGGGCGTTTTGGCAGTGGAACAGATTGCCAAGGGAGGTGGTGGACTCTCCCTCACTGGGGGTCTTCATGCAGAGGCTCCACCAGCACCTGTTGGAGATGCTCTAGGAGGATTTCCTGATACATGCAGGGGGTTGGACTAGATGACCTACTAGTTCCCTTCCAACTCTAGGATTCTATGATTCTGTCTCCCTATCCCCATTAGCCACCTTATGCATCCCCCATGAAATCGGTATCTTGCTTTGACGAATACTAATGAAGAGGTTGCGCTTACAAGAAAGAGACTGAAGAATCTCCTCCTGATGGAAACTGATATTTTTGTTTTTAAGGCAAAACATTGACAGACATTCATGAAGTCTCTGAAGAGGCACAGGGCGCACTGCAATCTTTCTGTGCCAGCAAGATTCACCAGCTCTCTCATCCGCCAAACTCAATCCAACCGAAAAAGAAGAAGTGCAACGGTCAGAGGCAGGGATCCGCTTCAAAGAAGCCCTTGCAGTGCGAGTGGAACTGTATTATTCCTGATCAACTAGTGAACAGACTCCATCTGCAAAATATCCAGGAGACCATGAAACAGGTACTGAAAATGGAACAAACATCTCTCCTACTTTGTATTTTAAGGGTTCCTGGAGAAAAAGTGGAAATAGGCTGATCAGCATTGCATCCCCTCACAAGCGCAGGCTGTGGCTGGCATTGGCCTTTGTTGTATTTAATCATTATTAAAAACAAAAATGTTACTGCTACTGCTTTTACTAGAGCAACCATTTTCAATGTTTCTCAGGGTACAAAGGCCTCTATGGACCTCTTCTCACAACACACGAACCTTTATTATCTTCTCCATGGCCTTCACTTCTGGTAATGTCCCTTCCAGGAGGCTCTTCTCAGTGATCAACCAGTTGCAGAGCACCACCTCGCCCACCTTGCACCACCACCTTGGCAATCTGCATTTCCAAATTGGGCCAAGCAAGGCAGTGGCACCAAGTAGTGTAGTATATTAGTTGGAAAGCATATTGTTCAATCTGTTGTGCTTTTTCACATGCTTAACTCCTTGTTAAAAATTTAAAAGGCTATTTGTTTTAATTACATTTTGGGGCAAGTTTACCAATCACGTTTACCATATAAATATTCAGTATGATTGCTGGAGAACAATTACCTTTAATAAAACCCAGATGGCTTTTTTGGACATAATATTGCACAGAAGACACAAGTGTAATTGAGTATAAAATGTACCTAGAGTTTGCCGTTGCAATCATTCTGGGAGAAAGTTTATTAAGTAATTTGGGCTGCCTAGGAAGGGCACTTTGCCTCTGCTAAAGCAGGCATCTCTAAACCCAGGCTGTGGGGCACATGCAACCCACAGCAAGCCTCTAACTGGCCCGTGGCTGGCCTCTGGTCCCCTACCACCCTCTGGCCTTGTTAAACAACCACAAGTGGAGCTGTGATGGTGTGGTAAGGGAATGGGGATCCTATTAAATATAGGCTTTATTTCTATGCTTTGTGTTGGTGCTTGCAGAAATCCTGGAAGTTTCAGCCCATTTACAGTAGTACCTCCCATAACAAGCACCTCCCATAACAAGCGTGTCACTTAAGTATAACTTTCCAAGACATCTTGCTTCACATAACAAGTTCCACTTCACTTAACAAAGCACTTACGCAGCCTTGACGCTCTGCACAGAGGCTCTTTAAAAGGGCTGCCGGCCAGTGCTGCTGCCTCTAACTGCCCCCAAGTGCCCCCAAAGGCCACCTTGAACCTCCAGCAGCAGCCCAGGTAAGCCTCCCAGGAAAGTGTCTTTGATTGCAGCCTCCTAACCATGTCTACCCAGAAGTAAACCCCATTGTGTTAAATGGATCTTACTCCTAGTAAATTGTCTTTAGGATTGCAACCTAACCCCCAAATCCAGAGTAACTACATGAGCATGTAAGAGACTTAACATGCACCTGTAGTTACTGCACTACCTAGTGAAAACCTATGGGAAATTCATATTGGAATCCAGAGTAAGTTGTTTTTACACCGGAACAAGGATTCCCTGTAGTTACTCTGGATTTTGCCCTTAGTACACTTCATAGGATCATGCACGTTGAATGCATGCTTTGAATTCAATCACAGTGTTTTGTCATCATTTTAACATCCAGTTAATATTTTTATATGAATATGAATATGCAGGCAGGGGGTTGGACTAGATGACCTACTAGGTCCCTTCCAACTCTAGGATTCTATGATTCTATGATTTTGGGGGTTGTGGAAGCAATGTCTGAGTTTCCATTATTTCCTATGGGAGAATCCGTATCACTTAAAGAGCGTTTCACTTAAAGAGCATGCCTCCAGAACGAATTAAGCTCTTTATGTGAGGCACTACTGTATTCATTAATCTATCTTTAATGTATTTCAATTTTGTATTTAAAATATTTTATCTTATATTTAGACACCGTGCCAGGTATTTGATGTGGCCCTTTGGCTGAAAACTTTAGAGAAATGGTACCGAGTGATTGTTTTTAACAAGAGTGGTCTAGACACAGCAGAAGTACTTTCCTTTTTTGGTTGCTTTGGGTTTCAGTTGGCAGAAGCAGAAATGCACCAACCTTCCCAGTGTCCCCATTGTCAGAAGGCAGAAGCAAAGCTTGCAGAGGATGCTTTTCTCCGGAGAAAGAAAACCCTAATAGAAAAGGTTTTGCTTGAAGAGAAACTGGAAGAACTCATCTATACCAAGGTATGCTCCCTCACTGGGGATCTTCAAGCAGAGGCTTGATGAGCAGTTGTTGGAGATGCTCTGGGAGGATTTCCTGCTTCAGGCAGGAGGTTGGAATAGATGACCTATTGGGTCCCTTCCAATTCTATGATTCTATGCCAGGATGGGTGCAGTGATGTAGTGCTAACCAGTGGTGGGCTTCAGGGGGTTCTCACAGGTTCTATAGAACCTTTTCCTAATGAGCACCTGGTTCTGAGAACCGGTTACTAATGGGACTTAAAACCTGTTGTTCTACGGACATAGAACCTATTGTTAATTTAGGTTTTTAGGATATAGAACCTGTAGTTAATTTATTTGAATCCCACCACTGGTGCTAACTCTACAACCAGGCTGGTTTGTTGGTAAAGGTCATGCTATTGAGGCAGCTATTGAGAGGGAAACATCTCACCAAATCTGTCTCTCCTTCCAGGACTCTCTCACACTCATCGGGGAGATACAAAAAGACCTCCCCAAACTCTCCGACGATCCCAGAGACATATGGCAGAAATTGAACAAGAATGGGCTGAAAGCCTAGCACCTCGTTGAACTGGAACGTTAATCAAAGTAGAAGAGGTGATGCTGAATGCGTGCACAAGCAAAGCAGAAAATGGCCCTCGTGATATTGACAGAGTGTTCTCTGGGCAAACATCCTCACGCAATCGGCTTGGGTCGCAGGGTTCAGCTCGACATCCTGTTTCTGTGACAGCAAAGCAATGCGCCACCATCCGATTCGGAACATTTTTTCCAATTACGGAAGGGGAGGTTTGATCACTATTCTGACAAGCCCATAAGTATTGTGTGTGCGCTTTTCCCCTTTTCAGGATTTGGGAGCCGCTCTCAGCCGCTTCCACCTGTAAGGAAAATAAATGAGTCTTCTTTTTCAGACAGGGAAGTGTAATTATTGGGTTTCAGCTCAATCTGCTTCTGCTGCCGCTTGCAAAATTGAAAGCTGGGGCCCAGGTAGGAGACAAGGAGGGAGGAGGTTTTGAAGGTGATGGAGTGGCTCTGGGTTGCTGAAAACAAGGGCGATATGAATTGGAATTAACCAGTTCCAATTTCCCGAGGCACCTGTGAGAAACAGACTGTTGGGTTAGATATCCCCCCTTTTGTCCTGACTGTTGTGGAGTCATGTAAGTCATGGCCCAGATGTGGGATCCTTTGACCCAGAGGTCTTCTCATTCCAAATTTGTATGCTGGTTTCTAGCATGTCTCTGATGATAAGCTAAAAGCCCAAAGGAGAATTATATACCAGGGGAGGGGGGGAGGCAGTGTGGTAAGTACAGCATATGCTCAACATGCCACGTAAGCGGCCCTGCTCTCTCGCCATCACAGCCATTCAACACACGTACAACACATGTATATTCACCGCTCATTTATTTATTTATTAGTAATAAAATAGTATTGGTTTGTTCTCACACAGAACCATGTGAATGATCATTCCATACATTTTTCCAAAATATCTGTAGCAATTAGAGGCTGCTTAAGTATTTCCTATGAAAATCCCTATTTTAGTGTTCTTAAAAATCAATTTATCTCTCTTTTGTCCTTTGCGGGTTTTTTTCCCCTGCTGACTCCCTTCCTTTTGCTTCGAAAAGAAAGGTGTATAGCGATTCTCACGGTACTGCAGCTCACTGAAAAATATGCATTACGTTGGCAAACAATAATTGCAAGCAAGATACATATTTTTGGAGGGTGATTGTATGCCTATTTATATAGATTACCTACTTAGAAAAACAAAGCAAAATGGTTACACTTATGTGCGCATCCAACACTCTGGTTTTTTTAAAAAGGTTACTTGAATATGCTACTTACATTAAAGTCTAGTATGATGTTATTGTATAGCTAGAAGCATGCCATGGTGAGCTTGGTTAAAAAGAATATCAAATATGATAGGTTAAAAACTCAGTCGTTGCCCACTTAAAGAAGCCTTTAGTTAGTGATGGACTCTACATATAAATAAAAGCAATGGTCCCGGAGAAATAAAAGAGCATACATTTTTAAAAAACATTAAAAAGGTAAAGGTGTCCCTTGCATGTTATACTGCTAGTCGTGACCAACAGCAGTGTGCAGTGCTCATCCCCGTTTCTAGAGCCAGCATTGTCCAACATGTGGCCCGCATGCACATGGAACACTGTTACCTTCCCACCAAAGTGGTACCTATTGATCTACTTGCATTTGCATGCTTTTAAACTGCTAGGTTGGGAGAAGCTGGGCTAAGGATGGGAGCTCACCCCATCTGGTAGGACCCGAGTCTTGAACCCTGGCCTGCTGGTTAATAGGCACGGTGTCTTAACTACTTGCCCCACCACAGCCCTAAAAAAAGATTAAGCACAGACAAATTGCAGGTGCCGTTTTCAAAGAGACATTCCCTCCTTGGTAGCCAAGAAGCTGGATGCCTCTTCTAAAATAGCCCTGCCATACAGAGGTTTTATGTTCTTATATTAAAAATAATTACATCCAGGGGAAAAAACAGCCTGGTTTAATTGAGGGCAACTTTTTGATCACAACAAAGGGTTTTGGATTATTAACAGAACTGCTTATTTGATGAAATGTGGTGGCCTTGCTAGGAAGGGCTGTTTGCCTTTGAGAAAGTCAGACCCCCAAATCCAGAGTAAGTATGGGAACATGTAAGAGACTTTACATGCACCCATAGGTACTGCACCACCTAGTTAAAACCTATGGGAAATTCATATTGCAATCCAGAGTAAGTTGTTCTTACACCGGAGCACGGACTGCCCGTAGTTACTCTGGATTTTGCCCAGAATCTATTCTGTGTCAAATGTTCTTTTACCTATGAGCACAATCCTAACCATGTCTACTCAGAAGTAAGCCCCATTGTGTTCAATGGGTCTTACTCCCATGAAAGTGTCTTTAGGATTTCAGCATTAGCATGGCAAAGAGTGACATTTGATGTATCCATCTATATTTTGCTTAACATCTCTCCCCTTTGAACAGCAGATCCAGTGCCCTGCATTTCTTAAGGACCTTTGGAATGCACCACTATTTCAAACACGGTTTGCCATTTGTGGGTGTAGTGAGGGGTCTCCTGTTGAAAACAGAAGCCCATACCCACATAAAACTACCATCCTGTTTCATATGATCCCTGCCACGGGTTCTATAGACTCAGAATCATAGCGTTGGAATGGACCCAGTGGATCATCAAGTCCAACCCCCTGCCTGTAGCAGGAGACCCTCATCTGGTGGAGACCCAGGTATCGAAACCTGGCCTGCTGGTTTACAGGCACACTTGCACAGCACTATGAAATCCTCTAGCTCAAGATACATTAATAGCCTCCTCCTCTGAGGGTTTATTGCTGGATTGTGGCTGTTCAGCCAGATTATGGTCACAATCCTAACCATGTCTACTCAAAAGTAAACCCCACTGTGTTCAATTGGTCTTACTCCCAGGAAAGTGTCTTTAGGATTGCAGCCTATGTCATTTCAGAAGTCCTACTGTTTTGAAAACACTTATTTCCAAGTAAGTGCATAGGATTACACTTACCGATTCATTCCTGTTGGAATACTCATTATTTGAAACAGCTTCTGCCCCAGACTGGAAATAGTTTCTACCGTCATCTTCCATTGTGGTTTGTATGGAAGATTAAGGATTTTTTTACCTTGAGGTGAGAGGTTCCTATAAGAAATTATAAGTACAATCCTAACCATGTCTACTCAAAAGTAAACCCCATTGTGTTCAGTGGGTCTTACTCCCAGGAAAGTGTCTTTAGGATTGCAGTCTTTTCATGCAATCCTAACCATGTCAACTCAAAAGTAGCCCTATTGTTCTTAGTGGGTCTTACTCCCAGGAAAGTGTCTTTAGGATTGCAGCCTTTTCATGCAATCCTAACCATGTCTACTCAAAAGTAGCCCTATTGTTTTTAGTGGGTCTTACTCCCAGGAAAATGTCTTTAGGATTGCAGCCTATCTATGTGTTCCTTCAATCCCCATTAAATCCAGTGGGACAGCTGTCAAGTAGCAGTGAATTGGGTCAATACCTCTTGTAGATTATGAGCACAATCCTAATCATGTCTACTCAAAAGTAAGCCCCATTGTGTTCAGTGGATCTTACTCCCAGGAAAGTGACTTTAGAATTCTATGTGTTCCTTCAATCCCCATTAAATCCAGAAGGCTTTTACAATGATACTTTACTGGGTATGTCCTTCAGTCTTGGGCCAACTTTCCTACCCATTTCAAAGCTGCAAACGTTTTGCGGCTGCAAATCCATTTTGACCCTCTACCCTTTCCATGTCAATGGAGATTCATGCCCAGGATGCCATGGGTAGATTTGCGGCTAAGGGCACAATCCTAACCATGTCTACTCAAAAGTAAGCCATGTTGTATTCAAAGGTGCTTACTTTCAGGAAAGTGCCTTAAGGATTGTAGCCTAACCCTACAATCCAGAGTAACTACCGGAGCACGTGAGAGACATTATGTGTACCCGCAGTTACTGCACTACCTAGTGAAAACCTATGGGAAATTCATATTGCAATCCAGAGCAAACTGTTCTTACACCAGAGCAAGGACTCCCCGTAGTTACTCTGGACTGCGCCCTAAGGCTCTGATTCTCAAACCAGCTCTTGAGAATCGCATTCCTATTGCAAATTAGGGGACTACCACTTTGCAGTGTCAATGTGAAGGTTGCAGCCCCTTCAGAAGTGGCTGGTAAATGAAATGGGGCTTTGCCAAACAACCTTTTCACAACTAATAAGAGTGAAGGGGTAGGAAATTATCAAGCATCAGTTAACTAGTATCAGCTGAGTAAAACAAGAAGAGGTATTGCTGAGTTGCTCTGCTCAGCTTTCTCTCCCAAGACCCTTCTCCTTTCCCTCCCCTTCCCAGTTCTCAGTAATGTAGAACTGGGTATAACTAGGTACAGTGGTACCTCTCATAACAAGCACCTCACATAAAGTATGTTCCACATAACAAGTCTAAATTTCCAAGGAATCCTGCTTCACATAACAAGCAAACCCCTCTGGCGCCTAATGGGCATGTGCACTATGCAGCCTTGATGCTCCACGCAGAGGCTCTTTAAAAGGGCTGCTGGCCAGCGCCGCTGCTCTAACTGCTCCCAGTTGCCTTGCCTGGGGGCGCCAGAGGAAGCTGCCCCTAACTGCCCCCAAGTGCCCCCACTGGCCACCTTGAACTTCCAGCAGCACCCCAGTTAAGCCTCCCTGGAAGGTGTCTTTGATCGCAGCCTCCTAACTATATCTACCTAGAAGTAAGGCCCATTGTGTTCAATGGGGCTTACTCCCAGGAAATTGTCTTTAGGATTGCAGCCTAAGTAGACTTCATAGGATCCTGCACATTGAATGCATGTTTTGAATTCAATTCCAGTGTTTTGTCATCATTTTTACATCCAGTTCATATTTTTATATGAATATTTTGGGGGTTGTGGAACCAATCGTATGAGTTTCCACTATTTCCTATGGGAAAATCCGCTTCACATAACAAGCATGCTTCCGGAACAAACTGGTTATGTGAGGCACCACTGTATATTTTCCTGTTTTTGGTTTCTCTGTTTTTGTTCAGTCTTTAGGAAACGAGTCTCGACGTGCTTTGAGACCCACTTTTTTCATGATCTTTCTGATATTCCTCCTGGGCTTTCTGCAGTCTTTTGCTCCTCAGTTTCCATTTGTGAAAACAGTAGGTCCCCAGGGAGGTGGTGACCAAAGAGAAAAGGAGGACCAGCACCACAACTAGTGCGACCGCGGACGAAAGGGACTTCTCCATCTCTGGTGTGTCTGTGTCTCTCGTTCTATTCAGTATGGCAGAGGCCTCGTATTCCTTGGCTGCCAAGAAGGAAGGGAAAGGGGCTTTGCCGAATTTGGACTTCATTGCGATTCTGCAGGTGACGCGGAATGACGGATAGTCAGGGGTATTTTTGATGTGTCACCAGTTGCAGGCTTTGCATAAGAAAGTACATGGAGAGGAGAAAGATCCCCTTTTTATGTACACAAATTCATGTACACACCAGGCCACGGTTTCAACCGTGGACCAAACAAGTTGCCTGTATCCCAATAGCAATAGTTGACTCTGTCAGATTTGACAGCATCAGAGTCTTTGACTAATTTGGAAAATCCAACAATTCCATGATCACAAGATTGTCCAAAGACAAAAATATGGCAACCATAGTAGACATCTAATGAGTTTGTTGGCCTTCTTTAATGAGCCTGTGTCTGAGCCCACCTTGCAGTGAAAGAATCAGAGAGGTCTTGCCAGAAATTGGTTCTTGCCAAGACTCTTGGACATGTCTGGTCAACTCTGATCATGTGGCTTTCACTCATGCGCTTCAAGTGTCCTCGCCAATCATTTGGACACATGCTGTGCTCGGTTTCATTGGTTCCTGGAGGCCATCAGTTGTCATTTGCACATCAGGGCTCCTGTTGTGACTTGTAGGATCTGATCCTTGTAGGTGGTGACTCTCTGGAGAAACACCCCTAAGCAGAGAAGAAGGCAGGGTTAATTCACAGTAAGGAATCCTTACGTGACAAAATAGGGTCAAGATTTTGTCCCATTAGGACTTTTGAGATGCTTGGGTTGAAGCTGGATGGAATCGAATCACCTGTGATCTTTATACCACGTTAAATCAGAAATTATTTTCTTCTCTTTATTTTCTTTAAGGTTTGGAAAAGGAGTTCACGTGTGGTGCAGCTGCATTTTATCTGACCTGAAGCTAAATATGTGTGTTCATTTAATATGTGTGTTCCCCTCCTGCCCCCCTTTTCCAGTGTGTATGTATGGATGCAATCCAGAGTAACTACGGGTAGTCCTTGCTCCGACATAAGAACAATTTACTCTGGATTGCAATATGAATTTCCCATAGGTGGTGCAGTAACTATGGCTGCTCGTAATGTCTCTTATGTGCTTCCGTAGTTACTCTGGATTGTAGAGTATGTATGTATGTATGTATGTATGTATGTATGTATATGTTTGTGTGTGTATGTAAGAGAGGGGGGTATTTCTACCTTCAGCTTACAATCAGGTAAGTTTGATAACTGACAGTTGACACACTGATCGTCATACATGTGCCTGCATTCTGCATGCACCCCTATCATAACCAGTGCACAACCACCAAATGTGCTCTCCTTGACACATCATGCTATGGCTTTACTTTTCAGGTGGGGTACACAGGTGCCCTGCAAGCACTTGGCAAGTGCCACAATCAACCAATGGCAAACCTTTGGAAAGGGATTTGCCTCTTAAATTATGAGTATCTATCTATCTATCTATCTATCTATCTATCTATCTGTCTGTCTGTCTAGGCTGGATATTCAAATAATGAGCAGTGCTAATCCTGACATGGAGCAAAAGGGTGTGCCTATGTAATGTGGGTTTGGTTTTAGCGGTGCCATATAACTGGAAAGCCAGGGCTGTCCCAGTTTTCGGGGATTGCATTCACATACCGGTAAGTTTAGCAGAGGGTCCTGCCCCAGTTTTGTGGAAGAGAAGTATGTCAACCCTATGCTGGTGGCATAGCTAGAGGGGGTGCAAAGCACTAAGTTTTGCAGGGAGCCTCACTGCAGCATGCAAAGTGTCCTTATCCCAGGAGAGGGAGGCAAAAATGGAAGCATGAAGCTGGAATGGCTCCAAATGGCCTTGGTGAGGATCCTTCCAAAACTTAGTGCTTTGTCCCCCCCCTTTAGCTATGCCACTGAGTGGTGCATCTCCCCTGTGGTGGGGTGGAGATGATCACAGGGGGATCCTTAGCAGGGGAGCCAAAGCCAGTGGCTTCTGAGTTCAAGGCTGGGCTTTGGATGGGGCTGAAAGGAAATTCTGGCCATTCCCACCAGGGAGTCCCATCAGTTTTAAAGGCTGCTGTCCTGGGTGCTGAACTGCCTGGTATTGCAGTCATTGACTACACTAGTGCAAAAAGGGGGGCTGCAACACTGCAATTTGGGGGGATCTTCCAGGCAACCCATTCAAAGGTAGCTTTGGAGGGTGTCTCTTCCCTCCCAGCCCTCCTTTTTTCTCCCCACCCCCAGCAGCTCTTTCTATTCTTGATCTCCAGAGGTTTTCCTTCTGCAGGGAAGGGGCATCTGATTCCTTTTTTCTTGCCGCACGTGCTTTAAATCTCCCCATTTCCAAAAAATACCCATTTTTCTATTGAACTGAGCAGATCCTAAAGGATTCTGACCCCAAAACCTCCCTGCCCATTTCACCCACTTCTTAAAATTTATTCATTTATCTTATGGCAAATATATAGATCTATTTAAAAAAAAGAATGATCTGGTTCAGTTGCATAGCTAGAAGGGTGCAAAGCAATCCTGACCATGTCTACTCAGATGTAAATCCCATTGTGCTCAATAGTACTTACTCCCAGGAAAGTGTGGTTAGGATTGCAGCTTAAGTCTTGCAGGGAGCCTCACCGCAGCATGGCAGGGACCCTCCCACTCCCCATAGGAGCCATTACAAGCATCAGCTTTATTTCCCCCCTCCCCAAACAAGGGGAAGAGGAGGGTCCCTTTCACACTGCAGTGAGGATCAGTGCTCAGGATCGGGTCCCCAGATCTTTGCACGCTGCAGTGGGGCTCCCTGCAAGACTAAAGAGCACAATCCCAACCATGTCTACTCAAAAGTAAGCCCCATTGTATTCAATGGATCTTAGTCCTAGGAAAGTGTCTTTAGGATTGCAGCTTCCTGGGCTTATCCAGTCTTACTCAGAAGCAAGTCCTATTGAGTGCTATGGAACCCACTCCCAAGTCAGTATGTATAGGATTGCAGCCTTATTGCTTTGCACCTCCCGCCCCCTTAGCTATGCCACTGATGAGGTTCAGCTTAACCATGCCACACTTACCTGTCTTGGGTGCAATTGGGGTTCTCCTCTTAAAGCAAGGTGAGATGGTTTCCAGGTTTTTCCTCTGTGTTGTGTCTTAGTGTGTATGTCCTCAGTGATGATGATGTATGTCCTAAGAAGATCTTCATAAAGCCAGAGGTACTGCAGGGTTCCCCCCCACCCCAAGGCTAGAAGAAGGATGCACAACCCCAGGGAGATCTGCACACACACAATGACATGCACACACTGAACTATCCTCCAGCAGCATCAGCTCTGAGCCCAGCCAAATTTTTCAACTTTATTTACTGGGAGAGATCACAAGGGGTGGGGGGAACCTTCACTCAATGGGGAGGAGCATGGTGGATGCACAAGAGAAGATCCCACCCAGCCCAAACCCCCAGCCAGAAAGATCAGCATGTAAAACAAGTGGGAAGGGGTTGGGGTGGGATGCAAAGATCTAATATGATCAGGGTGACCATATATCAGAACCCATTAAGAGGATATGGACCCCCCCCCCCCTCAAAAAATTTATGGGACGTCCAAAAAAAAAATGTAGGACATGGCAAAATAAAACATTCATATTTATTGTTTTCAGGTGATTAAACACTCCATTGCTGATATTTAAATGTTTTAGTTATAATTATAAATAATATATAGTAATTATATATAGTAAATATATAGAGTAATTATAAATAATGTAATAATTAAAACTATTTCATATAATCTGTATAATATAATTTATGAATGACAAGAATTGTATGTGCTCACAAGGAAATGGAGGACAATGAAGTTTTTTACCAGGACGCACAGCTTTAAAAAGAGGACATGTCCTGGAAAAAGAGAAAAGATGCTCAACCTCTAGGTCCAGTAGGTCACAATAGCAGATCCAATGTGATCAAAGGAATTAATAGAAAAGTTGATGGGGCAGAATAAGGCGATTTAGAGCACAATTCTATGCATGTCTACTCAGAAGTAAGTCTCATTATATTCAGTGGGGTTACTCTCAGGAAAGTGTGCATAGGATTGCAGCTTTTGCCACTGTGATTCACATGATCTAGAATAGAGAGAATGAATTATGGCTGCAATCCTGTGCACACTTTCCTGAGAGTAAGTCCCATAGAACAGAATGGGAGTTACTTCTGAGTAGATATGCTTAGGATTGCATCCTATGTGTACTGTCAGGGCAGGCCCACCCACCAGATTTCTGCATGGGGCATCAGAAAGTTGGAAGGAATGGGCTTTTATTTTCAAATCATGGGGGGGGGATGATAAATCCACCCCAAAATCCTGGAACAAAATGTTGGATGGAGTCCAGAAGTATTCCACACCTTCTGATTGAAAAGCATATTGATTGATTGATTGATTTTAATTGATTGATTGATTGATTGATTTCTCAGTTGCAGCCTTTCCCTTCACTCCATACACAATCCTAGGCAGGTCTACTTAGCAGTAAGCCCCATTGTGTCCAGTCAAGTAAATTCCCTAAAGTCCCTACCCTTCTACTATACTGTACAAGGCTTCAATGTCTACTCAGAAGTAAGTCTCATTATATTCAATGGGGTTCCTCCCAGAAAAGTGTGCCTAGGATTGCAGCCATAATTCATTCTATCTATTCTAGACTATGTGAATCACATTGGCTAAGGCTGCAATCCTAGGCACACTTTCCTGGGAGGAACCCCATTGAATATAATGAGACTTACTTGTGAGTAGACGTTGAAGCCTTGTACAGTATAGTAGAAGGGTAGGGACTCCAGCCTGGACACTCCTTGAGCTGGAACTACAAGTCTGAAGGTGAAGAATAAAAATTAAATTTCATCACAGCCCCCTCCAGCCTGGTGTAGTATATTAATTTGGAGGCATATAATTTATAGCTATTTGGGTGTGTATATTAATATATATTAATTTGGGGTATATATTAAGATAAAATTTAAGTACCTTTTCAATACCAAAGAGTTTCTGGTCTGCGCACAGCAAATGCAGAATTTACTTGACTCTAATGCACCATCAAATCTAATGCACACCCTATACTATCAGAATACTGCCTTTACTCAAATATAATGTACTTGCGCACCCTATTTTTGAAGACTGAATTTGGCTGGAAAAGGTGAGCATTAGATTCAAGTACACTATATTTTCTCGGGGAAGGAAGGGACACAAACTGAACATCAGAATTGGGAACAGGTAGAAACTAATAAGATTATTGCCCTTCTTGGCTATTTAACTTCTGGCCCTGAGCTCTGCTAGGTTCATGATGAAATAATGTCCTCTTTTTCCAGGACATGTCCTCTTTTTTATCCTTGTGTCCTGGAACAAAATCTTTATTCTCCTCCATTTCCTTGTGAGCAGGCAACATGTAGCCTTCTTGTAATTAATTATCTCTGCAATCCTAAACACTTCCCTGGGAATAAAACCCATTGAACACAATCTGGCTGTCTCTTGAGTAGACATGGTTAGGATTGTGCTCTATATGCAATAAATTATATGTAATGGCTTTAAATTTAATAATAATTAATATAGTAATGTTATAATATGTATTATGTAATGTAATATTGTAATATATTACATATTATAACGTGTAATATATAATATGTAATGGTGGCACAAGTGGTTAAGACACAGTGCCTGTTAACCAGCAGGCCAGGGTTCGAGACCTGGGACCTAAAAGAAGGGGTGAGCACCTGTCCTTCACCCGGATTCTGCCAACTGTGCAATTCGAAAGCATGCAAATGCAAGTAGATTAATAGGTACCACATTGGTGGGAAGGTAACAGCATTCCATGCGCATGTGGGCCACGTAGGACAACTCTGTCTCTATGGCTCTAGAAATGGGGATGAGCACCACATCCTACAGTCGGTCACAACTAGCAGTATAACTTGCGGGGGATACCTTTACCTTTAATATCGTAATAATAATATTACGTAAGTCTTGGAAGACTATAGTATCGTGCTCAGCGCTGCATACGCTGCATGCAAAGCACGAACGCCTGGGTTAGATAGTTATGGAGGATAGGCTATTATCCAAGCAGCAAATCCCCCCTCTCCATGCCACTGAATTAGTCCAATGGAAAGGCAGAGCCGATACAATTGGATCCAGCTGGCGTCGCAGAGCTGGGCTAAGGACAGGAGCTCACCCTGTCTTGTGGGGCCGACCCGGGTCTCGAACCCTGGCCTGCTGGTTAACAGGCACAGCGTCTTAACTGCTTGGAGAAATAGCTGCAAGAAACTGAAGGACTGGATTTCATTTTTTAAAAAGACCAAATGAATTTGGCAGAGGAAGTGAGTGTCAGTCCATGTCAGCTCATCTTGCAATAATAGTTTTTAATGTTGCTTTTCCTTTTTTTCCAGACAGGAAGTGGAGTTTCCCTCCATTGATTGCTGGCAAAAAAGCAAATTCTCCTTCATCAGTGAAAAGCAGCAGCTGTATTTATTTCCTGCAAGGATGCCTGGAATGCCAAGCACTCCATCCTTGGCCAACAGTCAACGCAGGACATTCCGCCCCGCTGTGGGTCTTTCCAAGGAGCTAGTCCTGGCTTTGGAAATAAATAGCAGAATTTATAAACTATTTATATGCTTGGATTCCATTTCCTTTTCACCCTCTCTCATCGGTCTTCTCCTTGTATCCTGTGGAACTCTTTCATGCTTTCTTGGTATGAAAGATTATTTTGATGTAAACCCCCTTTCTCTTTCTCTCCAGGGTACCAGATGACTTAACTGAGAAAGAGGACTTACAGCACAATCCAGAGTGAATGTGGGAGCCGATGTAAGAAAAACGTACTCTGGATTGCTCTATGAATTTCCCATAGGTTTCCAATAGGTGGCGCCGTAACTATGTCATCGTAAATGTCTCTTACGTCGACATAAGAACTCCCGTAGTTACTCTGGATTGTGCTGATGGACTTTCTACACAAAAAGGATACCCAAGACCGCTGCAACAATTATACAATGAATATATTATACATAGGGCAAAATCCAGAGTAACTACGGGGAGTCCTTGCTCCGGTGTAAGAACAACTTACTCTGGATTCCAATATGAATTTCCCATAGGTTTTCACTAGGTGGTGCAGTAACTACAGGTGCACGTAATGTTTCTTACGTGCTCCCGTAGTTACTCTGGATTTGGGGTTATAAGTAATATATTTATATGCTTATTTATAGGTGATATAGTGTATAATTCAGCACATAAAAGCAATAGAGATGAGTATTTTAAGCTTTTATTTTGTCACATCCTACATTTTTCTTGAATGTCCTACGTTTTGGGGTGCCTCTGGCATCTTTGCCCTTTCAGACCTGTCATTGTCACACCAGGCATTTCCCCCAACCTGGTCCTTGTTTGTTTGTTTCTATCCCACCTTTCTCCCTAGGAAGGACACCCAAGGCAGCTATCAACATCAGAGCTGAGCGGAAGAGCAGTTTCATTGCATTCTGCATGACATTGTGCATCGACTGATATATAACATGAAATATCAAGATTTTAGAAGTTTTGGACAGTAGTGGTGTCGCCCTGCTATGTGCATCACCCGGTATGGTCCACACCACTTGCACCTCACTACAGACATCACCAGGTCAGATGTAGTTAAGTGAGGGGACTCTGTCCTCCATTTACCGGTATCCTGTCTTTCCTTACATCTCCTTCTTTTATTGTTTCATATCTTCATAACTACCCCCTTGGGTATACTTCCTTTTGGAAGAAAGGCAGGATATACTGTAAATCAATAAAAAATACCCTATATACTCATGTATATGAGTAAAAAAATGAGCCCAAAAACCCACCTCGGCTTATACGCGGGTCAGTAAAAAAATTAAGAAAAATGGCAGGCGCGACCTCCAGCACGCGCCCTCAGAGGCGCTGCAGCCTCTCCAGCTGCTGGTGCTAGCTCTGGTGCGCCTGCTGGAGGAGGCGCAAGGTGGCAAGACATGGAGCCCACTGCAGCCAAGCCTCTCCTCAGACTCAGGTACTTCTTTGTGGGCCTTACTTCTGAGTAGACATGCCCAGGATTGGGCCCTGAGGCTACAAGGCCAGCCACACTTTCCTGCTGTTGCTGCATTTCCCACCCTTGGCTTATACTCGGGTCAATAAGTTTTCCCAGTATTTGTGGTAAAACTAGGTGCCTCGGCTTATACGCGGGTCGACTTATACACGAGTATATACGGTAAGTATAAGACTGTGAGTCTAGAATAAGGATCTGAATATGAATTTGGATCTTCTCACTCTGCACAAACACCATGTACATGGATGATAAAAAATAGTGATGATGATGATGATGACAGTGATAATAATGGGTGCAATCCTTACCAATTTAGGCCAACCTAACTCACCTGGCCTATCTTCCTGGGGTGGTGTGGGGAGGTTGGCGCATGCCTGTGCACTGGCCTAACTGCCCGAGGAGTGGGGCAGATGTGCCTTACAGAACTTTTGTGACACCCTCCAGGTCAGCACAGGACTTACGCCGGGGCTTATGCCAGTCTATTTGAGCTTAGGAGTGCAGATGATGATGATGATGATGATGATGAAGGAGGAGGAGGAGGAGGAGGAGGAGGAGGAGGAGGACAAGCAATTGTGGCTGCTTCCACATCTCGTTTTGTCCTGAGTTTAAAACTATGCAGACTGATCCCAAAATAGGCAACTGCTAAGAACCACCTTTGACTCGCTGTCTCTGTGCACCTGTTGTGTGTGACTGATCAGGCCCAGAGTTGTGAAATTGTGTGATGATAAACTTGGCGGGGTTACAGATCCACTTGGCTTCATACTGTCTGCTGTGATGGATCTCAAGGGGCAGCAGCTGGTGTGCTAAAAGGAGGGCTGGGACAGGGGAGACGGAGACGGTTATGAACAAAGTGGTTGGTGCAATGAGAGCTATCTTAGAGGAACCAACAAAATTCCACCCACCGCCCCCTCCATGTTGCTTCATTATTATTATTATTTTTCCAGTGCAAAACTGAAACTTTTTTGTGGCTTCCACAAAGCTACTGTCCTAACAGGTCACCTCTGGGGCCATATTTCGATCAAAATGTGGGACATTCCTTACTATGCACCATGCGTCTCTTGAATTACCTAAGGATGCAATCCTGGCCTCATTTACTTGGGAGTAAGCCCTATTGGCTATAAGGGGGTTTATAGCTGAGTAGACAGGAATAGAATTGCATTCTAAGCGCCATTCTAAACTGCATTCCTTAAAACTGTGTAAGATATTATTATACCCATATTACAGAAGGGGAAACTGAGGCTTGCCTGAAGCTTCCTGGTGAGTTCATGGCAGGGATGATATTTGAATGGGAGAAATATATGCAGTGCGGATGGATGGATGGACGGACTGACAGACAACATAAGAAGAGCGGATGGATGGATGGATGGATGGATGGATGGATGGATGGATGGATGGATGGATAGATAGATAGATAGATAGATAGATAGATAGATAGATAGATAGATAGATAGATAGATAGATAGATAGATAGATAGATAGATAGATAGATAGATAAGAGGTTTGGATGGATAGATGGATTAATAGATGGATGGATAAGAAAATGGATGGATGGACAGATGGATAGAAAGAATGAATAAATATTAATTAATGACTTTTCAAGCATCACATGTGTTGATCTGAAAAATAGAGACCAAAGGAATAATCACAGTTCCTTAATTAATTTTAATTCCCTTTCTCCAAACCATCACCACGCTGTACCGTTGTGACATTAACGGAGGTGAAGGGGGCACATATGGATGTATGGGTGGATGGGTGGATGGGTGGATGGATGGATGGGTGGATAGATAGATAGATAGATAGATAGATAGATAGATAGATAGATAGATAGATAGATAGATAGATAGATAGATAGATAGATAGTTTGGATGAATAGATGGATTGATAGATGGATGGATAAGAAAATGGATGGATGGACAGATGGATAGAAAGAAAGAATTCGTATTAATTAATGACTTTTCAAGCATCACATGTGTTGATCTGAAAAATAGAGACCAAAGGAATAATCACAGTTCCTTAATTAATTTTAATTCCCTTTCTCCAAACCATCACCACGCTGTACCGTTGTGACATTAACGGAGGTGAAGGGGGCACATATGGATGTATGGGTGGATGGGTGGATGGATGGATGGGTGGATAGATAGATAGATAGATAGATAGATAGATAGATAGATAGATAGATAGATAGATAGTTTGGATGAATAGATGGATTGATAGATGGATGGATAAGAAAATGGATGGATGGACAGATGGATAGAAAGAAAGAATTCGTATTAATTAATGACTTTTCAAGCATCACATGTGTTGATCTGAAAAATAGAGGCCTAAGGAATAATCACAGTTCCTTAATTTTAATTCCCTTTCTCCAAACCATCACCACGCTGTACCGTTGTGACATTAACGGAGGTGAAGGGGGCACATAAACATTAATTTCAGTTATTTTCATGCTTTCATGATTCGAATCAATAATGCAGCTGATGTTGATCTACACAAACTGTATCTGTATCTGCATAAACTGTACCTAAAAAACCAGTGCCAATGTGCTAGGAATCAAACCAGCAGCAGCCCAGAGCAGCAAACACTAATCAAACTTAGATGCCTTGTTTAGTTAAGAGTGGACTCCTAAGCATGTCTACTCAGAAGTAAGTACTATTGTATTAGTATTACTAATATTATTACTAGTATTAGTATTAGTATTACTATTGCCTTCTTTAGTTAAGAGTGGATTCCTAAGCATGTCTACTCAGAAGTAAGTACTACTGTATTCATTGGGGCCTACCACCAGGAAAGTTTATTTAGGATTGCAGCCATAGGGTGCAATCCAGAGTAACTATAGGGACTTCTTGCTCCTCCATAAGAACAATTTACTCTGGATTGTCATTTGAATTTCCCATAGGTTTTCACTAGGTGGTGCTGTAACTATGTTGACATAAATGTCTCTTATATGCTCTTGTAGTTACTCTGGATTGTAGGGTGTGTGTGTAAAATTCACCAGCATCAGTGGAAATATATTTTCAAAGTGGGATAAGGCAGATTTGCCTGTAGGATTTTTTTCCTGTTGATAGGGCACAAGTGATGCCCAGTAAAAGAAAAATGCCAGAGGTAAAGTTTAATTAAACTTCTTAAATACTTTGTTGATCTGAGAAAAGGTGCCTGTTTTAGATCCATGTGCACCACCATCAGGACAGGGAGTAAAAGACGAGGACATATGGGTCAGTGCTGCCATGTGCAATCAGGTGCGCCCATGTGCTCCCCTGCCCACAGCGTGGCAGGCAGGGGAGCACATGGGCCGTAGGTGGTGGCCCATCTCGGGCACTCCTAATTCTTGGGCTTGGATCTGGATCTGGTTGGATCTGTGGGTCTGTGGATCTGGTTGGATTTATGGATCTGGGTTGGATCTGTGGATCTGGGTTGGATCTGTGGGTCTGGGTTGGATCTATGGATCTTGGTTGGATCTGTGGATGTGGGTTGAATCTGTGGGTAAAAGCACATGGCATAGTTGGGCATCTTTCTTCAATGCAAACCACAAGTCAGTGCAGTGAGCTTCACCAGAGTGTGAAGCAGCCCCCCGCTTTCCAACAAAATGATGCTTGGGTGTCCCTGAAAGATTTGCATTCGTGTCACTCCGCGTCATGCTCCGCTCTAACACAGGTTGTCACATTTGATCAGGCTGCCTGGCAGGGGACCCGCCATAATTGAACATGGCGTGGCCGCTCTAATGGAATTTAACCTGTCAGAGTTTTCTGTCTGCTTTGTGTGGAGGGTGTGAGGGGAATTACAACGCGGCGGCAAAAAGTGGCAAACGAACATGACAAGTTATCCTTGCTGACTGCAAGCTTGGATCTCTTCAGGATACCAGGCCCTATCACTCAAAAAGTGAGTGAGACTTCCTAGAGCATGCACTTCCAAGCACACTGTGGCAATGCACTTCCAATGTGCCAAGGATGCTAGGGCACCACTGGAATTTTTGCATTTATCCAGTGGCATAGTTAGTGGGGGTGCAAAGCGCTATGTTTTGCAGGGAGCTTCTGCATGGGGTGCAAGCAGTCCCTCCACTTCCCTTTTGGAGCCACTCCAGGGAGTGGGAACAAAACAGAAATAAGCCCTATTGTATTTAATGGGGCTTCCTCCCATGAGAACATTATTGGACTGCAGCCTTCTTTGCTTCCCAATGGTTTGCTTATGGAAGAACAAAAGGGAAAATTGGAGATGGTATCCTGCGGATCTCCCCGCACGCCCACCCATGTGCCATGTTTCATTGGCATCAGGGCTAGAAGTAATAATTATCTTCCCATCAACTGCACACTGACATTTTCTATAAGAAAAACACCAGTGTGTAATGTGATGCTCTTGGTGGAATGCACACTGTTAAGTGAGCCGAACAACCCCACCAGGACAACCCACAGACCCCAATCCCACACACCATAAATGGTGCCAATCATGGGATCAGCTAATAGCACTTTCGGTGATGCCTGCTGGTAGCTGCAAAGCAACGTGGCATCCTTGCTGGGTACATTCCTTTAAATCGGCCTCGTTTCCATCAAGCTATTTAGGGTGGATTTATGGACTGATGTGCCAACACATCCATAATTTGTCGTCGCATTAAGTTGCAACACAATCTGTGACTTGTAACAAATGCCTGGCATGCATCATCAAGACATCAAGTACACCAACACAATCTTCTATTATTTCCCACCAGGCGGCACAGATCCAATGGTTTGTTTCACCCCCTAAATACTATATTTACTCAAGTCTAACACACACACGTCTACTCAAAAGAAAGCCCATTGTGTTCAGTGGGTCTTACTCCCAGGGAAGTGTCTTCAGGATTGCAGCCACACACCTTTTTCAGCCAAATTTAGGCTGAAATCCTAAAGACACTTTCCTGGGAGTAAGACCCATTGAACACAATGGGGCTTACTTTTGAGTAGACATGGTTAGCACTGTGCTCTTAGTCTCCAAAATCAGGGTGCACATTATATTCAAGCCATATCCTAAAGTCAAATTAAGCCCTTTGCTCCGGAGCAGTTAAGGTGACTTTCCATAAGATAACACTAGAGGGCGACGTAACTGTGTGGACCCATAACTGCTCTGGATTTTGCCCTCAGATCTGAGTAAATGCAGATGTAGGTCAGTATTTCCAAATGTGTAGGTCAGTATTTAGTTTAACAGTTTAATACAGGGTGCAGTCCTAACCCAAGCATTGGTTTGTACCATTCCGGGATATATCCTACAATCCAGAGTAACTACGGGAGCACATAAGAGACATTACATGCACCTGTAGTTACAGCACCACCAAGTGAAAACCTATGGGAAATTCATATTGGAATCCAGAGTAAATTCTTCATACACCGGAGCAAGGACTCCCCGTAGTTACTCTGGATTGTGCCCATAGGGAGGCAAGCGTGTGTCTGTGCACTGGCTTAACTTTCCTCCAGGAGTAAGTGGCGCTGAAGTGCCTTATGACATTTTTGTGATACCTGCAAGTTAGGATTGCAACCATATTTTAATAAAAATGGTGACATTCCAAGTACAATGTCTTACACTGTAAATGTAATATTGTAAAAAAAGTTGTAATAAAAAATAAAGTAGTGCAAATCGGTGAAAATCATAGCATAAATCTATTGTCATATATGTAGTATGCAGTAAAATTAAATTTTACTGCTGCTTTGCAGCTGCACATTACAATCACCAGTAAACATTTTCTTTTGGTGCAATCCAGAGGAACTACAGGGAGTCCTTGCTCTGGTGTAAGAACAATTTACTCTAGATTGCAATGTAAATTTCCTATAGGTTTTTTCATTAGGAGGGACCAGGGTGACCATATGACCAGAAAAACCCGGATTTGTCCAGATTTTTAGCCTCCTATCTGGGTGTCCTACATTTTGGCTTCATTGTCCTACATTTTGAAACTTTGCAATAGTGCACAGTACCCCATCATGTCATATGTCGTTGGATTTGTATTGAAGAGGAGAATCTAATGCAAAAATCAGTTTGGAGATATTTCCGACCTATCAAAAGTTATGGTCAAAAAACCAAAAAACCAAAACAAAAAAATACACTTTTGGCAATTTTTTAAGTGGGTAGGAATTTTGGGCTGGGATTAGGAATTTTGGCCTTGGGGTTCAGGAATAATCTGGTCACCCTGGGTGGGACAGTAACTACGGCTGCACATAATGTCTCTTATGGAGACTTCATATGAGACATAAGATCTTCATGGGGATGGAAGGACCCCTGGCATGGAATGGCATCAGAGCCCAATAGGATTTCTCTACAGTCTTGGGGTCCATGTGGGGGGGGATTGTTTAAAATCATAACAAATCAATCACCGTGTCTACTCATGTCTACCTCCACGTCTAACCATGTCTACTCATGTCTACATCATGTCATGTTTACTCATGTCAATCACCATGTCTAACCATATCTACTCATAAAGTAAGCCCCATTGTGTTCAAAGCATCTTTAGGAAAGTGACTTTAGTATTGCAACCATACCCTACAATCTAGAGTAACTATGGGAGCATATAAGAGACATTATATGTACCCGTAGTTACTGCAGGCCTCCGTCAGTCTTGAAAGACTATGGTATCATGCTCAGCGCTGCATACGCTGCATGAGAAGCACGAAAGCCTGGGTTGGATTGTTATGGAGGATAGGCTGTTACCCAAGCAGCAAATCCCCCCTCTCCACGCCACTGAATTAGTCCAATGGAAAGGCAGAGCCAATACGATCGGATCCAGCTGGTGTCGCAAAGCTGGGCTCAGGACAGGAGCTCACCCTGTCTTGTGGGGCCGACCTGGGTCTCGAACCTTGGCCTGCTTGTTAACAGACACAGTGTCTTTACCGCTTGTGCCACCCACAGCCTTAACCACTGCACCACCTAGTGAAACCCTATGGTAAATATGACAATCCAGAGCAAATTGTTCTTACACCAGAGCAAGGACTCCCCGCAGTTACTCCGGATTGCACCCTTAGTCCAGAAGATCTCAGATGTGATCTCAGATGTGACCCGAGCGTCACAGCTCTAAAATTGCATAGTTCAGTCTTCAGCTTGGGTGGCAAAAGATCTGAAGATAGATACACGGTTGCATTTAAGACTATCTCCATGACATTGACCGACGTGGAGGGAAGGAAAAGGTGGAGTGTCCAGTTTGTTAGTTAGTTAGTTTGTTTGTTTGTTTCCACCCCACCTTCCTTAAGGAAGTCCCATGGTAGCAGAAAGTGGATCCTGGAGCAACTGGCCAGGAGATCCAGTGGTGGGATTCAAATAAATTAACAACAGGTTCTACGTCAGGGAGACCAGATGCCAAACCCAAATTCCTGAACCCCAAGGCCAAAATTCCTACCCACTTAAAAAAATTGCCAAACATTTATTTTTTTTTGTTTTTATATTTTTTGTTTTCTGGGGTTTTTTTGGCCATAACTTTTGATAGGAAGGAGACATCTCAAATATGATTTTTGCATTGGATTCTGCTCTTCAATACGAATCCATCGACATATGACATGATGGTGTACTGTGCACAGTTGGGAAGTTCAAAAATGAAGCCATAATGTAGGACACCGGGACAGGAGGTGAAAAATCCAGACAAATCTGGGTTTTCCAGTCATATGGTCAGCCTGCAATGTCAGTCTTGTCCCATTAGTAACCGGTTCTCAGATCCAGGTGCTGATTAGCAAAGTGTTCTATAGAACCTGTGAGAACCCCCTGAAGCCCACCACTGAGTAGATCCCATTAACACCCCATCATATGGAAACTGTATGGAAACCGGCTCCTCAAAGTGTTCTATAGAACCTGTGAGAACCCCCTGAAGCCCACTATTGAGTAGATCCCATTAACACCCAGTCGTGAGGAAACCAGCTCCTCGTGGAACCAGATCAGAACATTCTGGTGAGTGTATTGAGAGCCTCTGGGTCAATGTCTGGGCTTTGCTCACCCTCTTGCTACATTTCCTATTTCTTTGCAAGCCAAAGTAAGGGACAGGAGGCGGCCGAGGGGGAGGCTGGGGAGAGCTGGCTGGAGCATGCAGACATCTCCCTTCATCCTCAGAAAGCTCTGGAGATCTAAGGGTCTGCTTGCCATTTGTTGCTCCTCCATTTGGCTGCCAGGGTCACATTGCAAATGGCTTGCACCGCCAGCCAGCTAACAGGGATGATTGACAGCCAAAAAGGTACACGCCACTGCAGGGAGCTCAAAAGCCTTTCACGGAAAATTCAACTTCTTCTTCCAGAAGCCCATTAGTGCAAAATTCTCTCCCTTCTTCTCCTTTTATATATAAGTTTCAGATTTTAAAAAAATTGGGGTTTCACGGAACCTTATCAAAGGCATCCAAAGGATTAAAAGAGTGGTGCTCACTGTGGCCACCAGCGGGATGCTCTTCAAATCATAGCTCCTTAAAACAAGGGATCGTTAGATCAATGATAATGTGGAACAAATCAGATAGTATCAGGGTAATGATATATTCTTTTCTCCCCAGGATTTTAGTCTTATATCCTGGAAAATCCTAAATGACCTCCTTTTCCTTGTAAGCAGGCAGCATGCAGGCTTTTTGAATTAATGCCGAGTACAATCCTAAACATGTCTACTAAAAAAAAGTCCCATTGTGTTCAATGTGTTTTACTCCCAGGAAAGTGTGTTTAGGATTGCAGCCAAAATAAATTATATGTAATAAAGTAGTTTAAAGTTTAATAATAAATAATATTAATATTAAAAAATAATATAGTGAGAATGAGACACATGAGAATAACATATATTAGTGTTTTAGCTTAAATTTTGTCATGTCCTACATTTTCCTCAGGTGTCCTACATTTTGGGGAGTATTGTCCTCTTTTTGGGTTAAGGCATCAGGTCACCCTGGATAGTATCAATGCTTTGAAATGGATAAGTGAGGTGTGCAGAAAACTTTTCATCATGCAGATATAGATCTGGAAGTATTGATAACTATTGTTTCCTGAGGTGTTGTACTAATTAGATATTTATTTATTGGGAGCGCAAATGACCAGAACACACAAATATAGATGTGAATGTCTAGAGAAACCAGTCACCAGGATGCATTTGACTAGGGCACAATTGTATGTGAAAACAGCTTTTCTTACTGTTGTAGAGAGGCAATTATATTGGCATCCATCAGACTTGAAAGACTATGGTATTGTGCTTGACGCTGTATGCGAAGCACGAAATCCTGGGTAGATTGATATGGAGGATAGGCTGTTACCCAAGCAGCAAATCCCCCTCTCCACACCACTGAAATAGTCCAATGGAACAGCAGAGCAGATATGACTGGTTCCAGCTGTGTTGCAGAGCTGGGCTAAGGACAGGAGCTCACCCTGTCTTGTGGGGACCCGTGTCTCGAACCCTGGCCTTCTGGTTATTAGGCACAGTGTCTCAACCACTTGCGCCACCCCCAGCCCGTTAGAGAGGCAATGAGCAATTAGAGCAATTAGAAATGCAAAAGACTTCCTCCCTTTGCCTGGATCAGCTGAAGAATGGAATGATGGTTTGCATTTCTAATTACTCACGGTCTCTACAACAGTATGAAAAGCAGTTTTAAAACTGATTTGCAGTAGCCATTTGTGATGAGTCAAATCTATGTATTAAAAATCAGTGTATAACAAGGTTGGACCTGAACCCTACTATCAATGGAGCCTAGCGGTGAGTGCCCATTGCCACATTTCACCCCTGAGATGATGTCTTCAGGCAACAGTTTTGGACTGGGTGGTATTATAACATGTCCGCAGTTAGATTTTATGCAATTTGCCAACCACAGCCTGTCGAAGAATGAAGAAAAATGGAATCAATTTGTGGCTTAGTATTTATTAGCGTTAAGATAATGCACCCCATTCATCATAGGCCGAGGTGTGCTTCAGAACTACCTTGGCCCGTTCTCTGAACATTTGGCACCCCGGCAAATTGCTGTTTCTGATCTCACCGGGAATTAAAACCAACATTTTGTTTCGATGGAATCACTACAGATATATACTTTTTTTCCGTCTTCCTTTCGGAAATCAAGACAGATGATGTTCCAAAGATATAGGGGCAAATGACGACAAAAGGAACCCGCAGTTTTCTTTTAACATGTCCGGGGATGTTAAAAGAAGCCCAGTCTTGGATTGTGAAAGTGGACAATAGTGGAAAAATCTAGTAATGTGGTTTAAAATTAATGTGGCTTCTTCTGGGCTGCTGAAGATTAATGGCGTCCTTTTGATGTCCTCTGTAATTTTTTTTTTACCCATGTATGTGTTTCAGACACGAATCAAGATCCTTTTGAACAGGAACCAGTGGCGTCACCAGGGGCATGCGGGGGTTGCTGCCCACACTGGGTGACGCACGTAGGGGAGTGATTTATTTTATTTAATTTATTTAATCAATTTATATCCCGCCTTTCCTCCCCCGCAAGGGGGAGCCCAAGGCGGCTGACATCAGGGAATAAAACATCAGTGATCTGCATTGTGGGGCTGTGGGACCCCCCAAAAGCATCTTTGCAATCATATATTTCAAGTGGTTAATTTAAACACTATGGCTGCAATCCTAAAGACACTTTCCTGGGAGTAAGACCCTTTGAACACAATGACAAAAACACCCCTGACAAAAACAGAACAATGGGGCTTACTTTTGAGTAGACACGATTATGCTGTGTACATATTACAAAATTAAATGTAATAATTTAAATGTAATATTCAGAACTTAAAAATTGAACTGGGTGTTGAAAATCTAACTGAATTCTTTTTAGTGAAGGGGTTTGAGGTTATTTACTTGATTAACTTTAAAGTATTTACAATTACTTATTTGTTTTAATTGGCTTGATGATTTCACTTCCAGCCATGACATCTCTTTTCATGGATCCTGGACAGGGTGATCCTCTACAAAGTTGGTCCCGAGCTAGGCAGTTTGAGAACCACTGCAATAAGTGGTTCGAAAGGTGGCACCCTTGAGAGGGTGACACCACTAGTGAACAAAATGGCTAAAAATTTGGTTTTTAGGAATAATCCCATCATGTTATATACTGTTGGATACATAATTTGCAGCAGATTGCAGTGAAACAAACCACTTTGAAATATCTTTATTCTGTCAATGGGTGCACTGCAATCCAGAGTAACTACGGGGAGTCCTTGCTCCGGTGTAAGAACAATTTGCTCTGGATTGCAATATGAATTTCCCATAGATTTTCACTAGGTGGTGCAGTAACTATGGGTGCACGTAATGTCTCTTAGATCTCCCGTAGTTACTCTGGATTGTAGGGAAAATGTGTGGCCATAAAACAAACGGAGGTGGGGCAACAGCACTGCATGGGAGGGACATGCTGGCCTCCCACACCGGGTGACGCAAATCCTAGTGACGCCCCTGACGAAAACAGAACTCCTTTTGGGCAGTCAGCAAAACAGTCCATCTCAGAGGGCAACAGATTTTATCGTCCCTTCCGAAATGAGCATCAATGTTTCTGGAGATATAAGATCATTCCTGGGTACCCAGTGGCATAGCTAGAGGGGGTACAAAGCATTAAGTTTTGTAGGGAGGCTCACCACAGCATGCAAAGGACACCTCCCTTTCTGAGCCGTTCCAGGCGAAGAGACCAAAAAGCAGAGGAACATAGTGCTTCACCCCCTTTAAGCTATGCCACTGCATGTGCCCTAAACTAGGATCTGTGTGCATTTCTCCAGTAAATCAGCCCGACATGCTGCAATATCAGACTGTGGGACATACGAGAGTGAATAATTCTAAAGCTCAGCATGAAATGAACGTATTTTTTTATTTTGTTCCCAAACAGAGTGACATTTCTTATTTATATAAAAATCTGATTCCTCAGCTTTTCATCAGGATCCTAATATATATCCCATAGGGGAAAAAAGAAAATGCACTGAAGTAGCACCACTTCCTAAGATCTTATTATTATTACTAGTGAAATTTACCCAGCATTGCAGGAGTAAAATATCCCCTAGTGCACCATTCTACCACAGTCCAACATCCCCCTTCTGTGAACCACCCCCACATCTACCACCACCACCCCGTGCAACATCCCCCCCTGCACCACCACCACTGCATGCAACCTCCCCTTTGCAACGCTCCCCAAATTTCACACTTCTAGATCCGGTGGTTTTGGCTGGGCGTTGATGAGTCAGTCATCTGTGATGGGTCTGTTTTGTGGTCGTTTTACAAAACAAAAAAGAAAAAAAGCGAGGACTGTAGCAAAGTGAGGGTAGTCAGAGGACACATTGCACTGTGATTCAGTGACACTGTGCTGTGATTCAGTTTCATGGCTTTTCTCATGGTTTCCCAGACACGCTATATATAGACGTTGAAGCAATGACCTGACTCAGGCCCCTCGCGCATCATGCTCTCTGACTGCCTGGTGCTTTGTGTCTCAGTTATTTCTGGGAACGTGAGGCTCTCTTTGGTGTTAGCAGAGAGACGTCAGCTTCATGCCAGAGGTGCCTGATGGTTCCTCCAGACCCGGTGACCTCTCTGCTGCAGCCCATAATATCCTGGTTGTGTCTCCATAGAGGTCAGTGTTAAAGAAATGTGTGGTTGGGAAGAGCAAGACAGTAGAAATGGAATAGGAAAAAAATAATCTCTGTTTATCATGCCAGTTCAAATGGGATGAAGCTAGGGTTGCCACATGTCCAGAAAAACAGGGACGATCCCAATTTTGGGGGGTTGTGATCACATACTGGCAAATGGGACGGAGGGTCCTGTCCTGGTTTTGTGGAAGAGAAGTATAGGCAAGGATCAAGTGATGAATGGCTGAATCCAGGTGAGGCTTTGGAAGAAATAAAGCCATGACCAGCCATCTGGAAGAGAAAGATGGGTTTTCAGGAAAAGACATCTCAAGGTGGCAGAAAAGTCGGGAAGAGAGGAGTGTTTGTGCATCTTTATGGCCTGCTCTTTATGTCTCGACCAGATAGTGAACTACGAGCAGCTGATGCTGTCCAAGGTTCTTGCTGAAGTTTATACATGGATGGGGGAATCTAAACCTCATCAAGGTCCCCCCATCCAAGGAAGTCCACAAAGAGACCTCTGCTTTGCACCAACGGTTCCCAGGTCCACAGCAAGGTCCTCGAGATCCATAGTAAGGGATCCCTGGAGAGATCCATCCCCAGTTGATTCAACATCAAATTCCACCAATCACTGCCAATGCAGGAACACAACCCTATCCCAGCATCATTGCCCCTCTATCTCAAAATCAGAATTGGGTTCGCCCAATCAGGTTCACCCAACTAGAATTGGGTTCACCCAAAACCAGATCACCCATAAGGTCATCTAGTCCAGCCTTTGCTTGCAGCAGGAAATCCTTCTAGATGTCATCCAGCAGTTACCGGTAGCACTATCTTCCACTATTTATTTATTTATTTATTTATTTGTTCGTTTGTTTGTTTGTTTGTTTGTTTATTAGATTTGTACTCTGCTTTTCTCCCCGAAGAGCACCCAAGACTATCATTTCTAGATCCCCAGGGCATTTTTTGGTCTATGCTCCAGACAGCTGGCTTGCTGTCGTTTGCGGAGGACAACTTCAGTCCTCCCTGGTGTTTTGTTGCCTTTGGCACAATGCCTTTTATCCGGAAGCATTAGACACAATTCCTGCTCTACCGCTGGAATATTCTACCAGCCGGTCTGAAGTGTGAGCATTTTACTAAGTGGCCTCCGTCTCTCACTATGGCTCTGCGGAGAAAATAGGAAACTTGCAAAATGTACCAGCGTTGCAGGAGTAAAATACCCCCTGTAGGCCATCCCTCCATCGCACAACATCCCCATTGCACTGACACCCACATCCTCCCGTTTACATCATCCCCCCATGTGCGTCACCCCACCGATGTGCATCACCTGTCCTGCACATCACCTCCCCCATCTGCATCAACCCCCATGTGCCACATCCCCCATGCGCCACCCCCATAAAACACTCCCTGTGCATCATCCCCATGCACAACACACACACCTGCACCATCCCCATGTGCACCATCACCACTGCACAACATCCCATGCTCACCATCCTCCCATGCACACCATTAATCCCAGTGCACCCACACTTCCATAAAACAAGATTTTGAAAAAGGGCCAGAGTTGAAAAGATGGTAAGCCATCTGTAGTACTCAGGGTGACCACAGGCCAAAATACAGGACATCCAAGAAAAATGTAGGACGACAACATAAAAGCTAAAAACTATATATATATATATATATATATATATATATATATATATATATATATATATATATATATATATATATATATATATATATATATATAGCTAGCTTTCTTGTGGTTAATTATGGCTGCAATCCTAACCTCACTTACTTGGGAGTAAGTCCCAGTGATTATCATGGGGCTTACATTTGAGTACACGGGGGTAGGATTCCACTATATATTAATTATTATTAAATTTAGAACAATTAGATATATTATTAAATATTAACCATTATTAAATATATTATTAAATATATAATATCTATATATAGATAGATATTATGTACAATTTATTAATTACAAGAAGGCTCCATGTTGCCTGCTCACAAGGAAAAGGAAGAGAATGAAGATTATCTTTTTTCTAGGACACTAAGGTTAAAAAAGAAGACATGTCCTGGAAAAAGAGGAGAGATGGTCTCCCTGGTAGTACTATATGGAGCTGAGTGTATGGAACAACATTGGTGTCACAAGGCTATTAGGTTTTGGGTTGGTTTACAACCAAGGTATACCAGGTTCTACCAACCCATGCCCAACTGGCAGCCAAATGTGGTAAGTTTTGCACTATAGCGTGCATGCATTCCCAATGCTTGGAATGGCTCCAAAAGGGAAGAGGCAGCATACATACTGCGGTGTGGCTCCCTCCAAAACCTAGTGCTTTGCACCCCCCTCCAGCTATGCCACTGACGCTAACTATGACAGCCTCAATGAAACCACCAGGACTCTGAAACTTTGGCTGCAATCCTAAAGACACTTTCCTGGGAGTAAGATCCATTGAACACAATGGGGCTTACTTGTGAGTAGACATGGTTAGGATTGTGACCGCCGTCTCCTTTTCAGTCTGGCTTTTCATAAGCCCCAGAGCTGTGTGCAGCCTGTGTCCTCCGCCACATTAAAGGAATGCGCCTGCTTCTTCTCTGGCCTGATGCAGCTGGGCTCTCTGAATATTGGCAAGCAGTCTGAGTCTGGCACATGGACCTTCACTATCACATCCAACCTGTCAAGACACATTTGAAACCTCATTATTCTGAGGACCTGGCATGCTGCCAGCCTGCCTTGCCGAGTCCAGGAGCAGAAGCTGCCGCTCAGAACTATTTTTCCTTGTATCCCTCTAAGATCTAGATACATATTTTACCGCACAAAGCCCCTGTAATACTATTCTATTATATATTGGATTTCAAAGCATAATTAATCATAGAATCAGGGAAGTAAAAAGGTCATCTAGTCCAACCCCTGCCTGTATCAGGAATCCTCCTTGAGCATCTCCGACAGGTGCTTGTGGATCCTTTGCTGGATTCAAAGCGTATTTTCGTGCAGAATGCAATGAAGCAAACCATGTTGAAATATGTCCTATCATATATACAACAATCAAAATATAACTATCAAAATATAGTTTATATTAACTATCTATATATCTATATAAACTATAGTTTATGTAAACTAACTATAGTTTATACTATTAACCATATAACTATCAAAAGTTATAGTCCCCCCCCAAAATCCAGCAGGCAACGGTGCATCACCACGATCACCACCCATGCCTGTGGATGGGAGGATGTCTATAATGAGCAGGAAGACCTTATGTGACCTTTTTCCAGGACACACCTGGGGTGGGTTAAGCCAGTGCACAGACATGCACCAGCCTCCCCACACCATCCCAGGAATGGGGAGACAGGTGGGTTATGCCACCTAAATTGGTTGGGATTGCACCTATAGGATATCTATATATTCTACTCAAAACCTGTCACTTTGAGTCCTCCAAAATGAAATTGTTGTCCCAACCTTTTCTCTCCTTCCTCCGAATCTTACACGATGTACAAGTTTAATTATAATCAACGCAGCCCCAATCTGTTCCCAGCGATTACTGTTTTTTGAAAACCCTCTGCAGTGTGTGAGCACTTAATGTGCGTTCCACCTACACAGCGTCGCATATAGTGACTTAACCTGTACGCTGCCGGAGCGCACCGAGCACCAATCGGGCCCTCGTGGCACCACAGAAGGTGTGCAATGAGCACATCGACAGATTACATAAGTCAGGCTCTGCGACACTTTTCGGTGAAGCAGGCCAGTCTTGCCATCCCCTAATCCGCTTATCCAACCCATGAACGAGAGCCTGATGAAGCGCATCGAGGTTGAGACGTACACATCAGTGGGACAGGCTGCGGCAACTCAGCCCACAGTGAAAAGCTTCTTGCTGTATTAATTATTTTGTTTAGTGAGTTTCGGTTGAATTTAGGGGAAAGGCTTTGGGGAAACTGGATCGGAGAAAAGTCAGGGATGAATAAGTCATTTTTAACCAGATTGTCCCTACTGGTTCTATGTAGTATACTTTCCACATGTACGGTTTCAATGCACTGGGTCCCCATAATGCTTCCTGCCCCCTGATGAGGCATGAGATGCTACCACTGATCTCCGACTCTCCGGCCACTAGTGTCTTAATGGACTCCTGGCAAGCCCAATCTAGCTGATCTCTAACATGACCCTTGCCATAATTATCTTCCATCAAATCGGGATAGGACTCTCTGTCCCATTTACCTGTATGTGTACACAATCCCCCAAAATCAGGATTGTCACTGGTTTTTGGGACATATGCCAACCCTACTCTTGCTCGTGTACCCACACTATGCAATAGTGAAACTGCTTTAAGGAAAAGGAACCTTCTTTAAAAAAATTTAGAATCTGCTTTTGACATCACTTGAAAACCTGGCTGGCTGGGAAAGGGTTTATTCGCCCCTTTAGATGCTGTATCCACTAGTGGCATAGCTAAAGGGGGGCACAGCAGTCTCTGTATGGACCAGTGATGGGATTCAAAAAAATTAACAACCGGTTCTATGTCCATCTGGCAGCCACTTTTAAATGGCTATTTTTAAACTTTATATGTCCTATCTCTCATTCACAACCGGTTCTATAGAGTAGGTGCGAACCTGCTGGAGCCCACCACTGGTATGGACCCATTTTGCTTCCCTTGCCTGGAATGTCTCCGAATGGGTGAGACTCCCTCCGAGACTGACTTCTCTGCCCCCCTCTAGCTATGCCACTGGCCTCCCGGAACTTTTCTTTAGCCAAGATAGAAACAAACAGAGGGAATAACATTGAACTCCGTCTCATGTGGCCTGGTCTGACCTGTGCGGAGACTCTGGAAAGAAGCATCCAGAGGAGGGTGTCACTGCCAAGGCAGTCTCCAGTGGCGGCATAACTTTCCTCCATTCCTCCTTAGCCAACTGCCTCCCCATCTGCTCACACCTTTAATCTTCTTCCCTTAATGTCTGAGTTTGCAACCCCTCCAGAAATGATGGTGAAGGTCACCGTTCCCCAGTCGGTTCCACTGGACCCATTTGTCTTCCCAGCGACAGTCCATCAAACGCCAAGTGACGTCCTGATGGGACTCAGCTTTGGAGAACAAATTTAAAATAAAAAATCAATCAAAGTATCTTTCTCACATTCACAATCTGGATGCCAGAAAAGGAGTTGTTTAAGCTGTATTTTTAAAATTTTATTTTAAAGCATGAACTGTTTTGCGAGACACATTTATCCGGCAGGAGGTGGGAGCAGCTTTTCCCCCTTTCACCATCAAGTCTGACTTCAGATAAATAATCTTAATGGAAAGCCCGTCTGTTCATTCTCCACATTTGTATTCGGCTTTCTTTTGGGGGGCAAAAAGTTCTCAAGGTGCAAAACCAAGTACAGCATCTCTCAATATAGGTTCCAAGACCACCCACGGATACTGAATTCTGTGGATCAATGATCGTGATCAGTGATTCTATGGATCAGATCGTGAATGGTCTGCAGGTGTGCTGTCGGAATTTGGGAAAGGATTATTGTTAGGGTCACTGGGAATCTAAGCCCCCAACAGCGCATGGTGTGCCTTATCAATGATCAAAAAGCTATGATGTGCCTTGATAATTTTAGCACCTTGTCAGTGTGTCCTGAGATGGAAAAGTTTGAAAATTGCTGCTGTGGATTATTAAATCCATGGCGTGGGGGCACACGTGAATACTGGAAGTCTCTCTTAGAAGCATTGAGGAGACCTACTGAAACATGGGGAGGATGTGCAACTAAGGGCAAAATCCAGAGTAACTACGGGGAGTCCTTGCTCCGGTGTAAGAACAACTTTCTCTGGATTCCAATATGAATTTCCCATAGGTTTTTACTGGGTGGTGCAGTAACGACGGGTGCACGTAAAGTCTCTTACGTGCTCCCACAGCTACTCTGGATTTGGGGGTAATATGGAGATAATATGGTTGATGTGCAACTAATATGGATGTACAACTAAAACGGAGAAAACACAGTTGATGGTGGGACCCCAAAGTGAGTCAAGTAGGCAGCAACCAGTGGTAACCCTAAGGGATCTATGGGTACATGTTTGTTATTTTTTACTTTTTTCTTTATTTTTATTATCACAATCCATCACATTACAATAATCTTTTATACTACAGCAATATATAACTATAAAAATCATTCCACCAATTATTTACATAACATCTTCATCTTAGTAGTTCAAAGCTCACCACTTTAACTCATTCCCTATTGTATTATTATTTAAATCAGTTTTATATGTTACAACAGGTTTCCAGATTCTCATAAATTGATCATTTTTTATGGTCCATAGGTACATGTGCCCCCAGAAAAGGCCATCTTGGAGGTCACCTATGCCCACTGCCTTTCCCTTTAGATGTGTTTTAAGGGACGGAGAGGTCACAAAGTCTCCCCAGCTAGAAGGCCTTCTAACCCTACAATCCAGAGTAACCATGGGAAGAGGTAAGAGGCACTTACTCTGGATTGCTCTATGCATTTTCCATAGGTTTCCCATAGGTGGCACCATAACTACATCAGTGTAAAAGTTCCCGTAGTTACTCTGGATTGTAGCCTAAGGCTTCCAGAGCTTCTTTAAACGTCACTTCGGATTTGGGGTGAAAAGCAGAAATGATGTACAAAGGACCTTCAAAAACTTTTTGAGGGCCATGCGTCAGAATGACTCAGGAGGAGACAGCATACATGTGCGGACATCACTTCTAAGAAGGGGATGGCACCCCTGGAGGTATCCCAGGCAAAACTATGACCAGGACCATCTTGGACCATGGTTGGCAAAACTACAACAGGACAAGTTGTAGGCTGCTGCCTACAAAGGATGCTGGCACATCAAATAAGTGGTCTAGAAGGATTTCCTGCTGCAAGGACGGGCTGGACTGGATGACCTTATGAGTCACTCCTATAGTTGCCATAATTCTCTTCCACAAAATCCGGACAGGACCCTCTGCCCCGTTTGCCAGTAGGTGAACACAATCCCCCAAAATTGGGATTGTCCCTGTTATTTGGGACATTAGGCAACCCTAGAAACTCTCCAGAGTTTTCTGCTGCTGGAGATATAGACTCAGGGTGCAATCCTAACCAGTTTAGACCAGCTCAGCTCACCCGTCTCCCCGGCATGGGAATTGCGCCAGCCTAACCAGGGGTAAGGATTGTGCTATCAATTAAAAAAGATGAAGTTCAAAGATAATGACAGACTCTGGACAAAATTGCGTTCTTATATCCACCGTGCACCAGCAGTTCTTGCAGGTTTTCTAAAAACAAATTTAATGAATGATGATGATGATGATGGTAAACTTGGCAGAACTGCTTGGTAAAGCAAAAGCAATGGGGTGGGGGAAACACACTGTGTGTCCCCAAAAGTGCAATCTATCTATAGTATTCTAAAAAGCAGGCCTCCCTCCGTCAGTCTTGAAAGACTATGGTATCGTGCTTGGCGCTGCATACACTGCACGCGAAGCACGAAAGCCTGGGTTGGATTGTTATGGAGGATAGGCTGTTACCCAAGCAGCAAATCCTCCCTCTCCACACCACTGAATTAGTCCAATGGAAAGGCAGAGCCAATACAATTGGATCCAGCTGGCGTCGCAGAGCTGGGCTAAGGACAGGAGCTCACCCTGTCCTGTGGGGCCGACCCGGGTCTTGAACCCTGGCCTGCTTGTTAACAGGCACTGTGTCTTAGCCACTTGCACCACCCACAGCCTTATAGTATTCTACAGTATTTATACACCACTTTTCAACTGAAAAGTTCACTAAGCGGTTTACAAGAAAATGAAAACAATTAATGGCTAGTGGATCATACCCTCAAATCCAGAGTAACTATAGGAGGAGCACATAAGAGACTTTACATGCACTCGTAGTTACTGCATCACCTAGTGAAAACCTATGGGAAATTCATATTGGAATCCAGAGTAAGTTGTTTTTACACCGGAGCAAGAACTCCCCATAATTATTCTGGATTTTGCCCTAAATGCCTAATTATAATGACACGATTCTAGGAACATTACGTCTTGGATTGGATCCTTTGATTCTTTCTCCTGAAAGCTTTTTCCCAGGTTGGGTTTGTCTCTCTCGGGGATGGACCTGCAGCTCAAGAAAGGCCTGCCGTCTTTCCAACATGGCTCTTTTGATTTCCCCGGGCGCTATTATTCCTTTTGCAGAGTTACATCTCCTTAACCGGCAGCAGTTTGATTGGCAGGATATCAATTCCCCCCCCCCCCGACTGCAGGGATCTTTAGTGAAACATTTAATGAGCCACGCCATGACCCTCGTTTAAGAAGCTGCGGTTTCGGAAAAGCTAAGATGGGAGACAAAAGAACACGCTTGGCGGATGGGGGGACGGGGTGACCTCTTTCTGTCAACAGTCTTCAGCTCCCCGTCTTTGCCTTTTCATCTTGACCGAATGTCCTTGTTGGATTCGGCTCGCTTTTGATCCTATGCAGGTGACATCCCTCTTTGCTCTAATTCCCAGCTCCTCAACCTAGTGTCATACTTGTGCTTTCCCCTGACAAGCTTTGCTTGAAACGACTATTCTTTTTATTTTATTTTATTTTATTTTATTTCTTTAAATGCAACAACGAAAGACACCCTGGAAAGCAAGAAGGGCTGCAGAGCTCCCTTTTTACGGAGGCATAGAATATGGGCGCAATCCAGAGTAACTACGGGGAGTCCTTGCTCCAGTGTAAGAACAATTTGCTCTGGATTGCAATATGAATTTCCCATAGGTTTTCACTACGGGTACATGTAATGCCTACGGGTACATGTAATGCCTGTTACATGCCCCCTTAGTTACTCTGGATTTTAGGGTTAATTGTACTTGCTCGAATATAACACAAACCTTTTACAGCCAAATTTTCTTCCTTAAGCCACCTTTAACATCATGTGTAAATTTCAGCCCATTTATTCATTAATCTAATTCATTTCCATCTCTGATGTATTCAAATCTAATCTGCCATCAAATCTAATGCACATCCCTATTTTTAAGACACAAGATTAAAAAAAAAAAGTTTACTGGCGATTGTAATGCGCAGCTGTAAAGCAGGTACATAAATTTAATTTTACTGCATATAATAATGAACCATAGAACAATAAAACAATGGCAATGGATTGATGTTATGATTTTCACCTGATTTCCCCACATTATACAAAAATGGATTTACATTATATTTTAATCACAACATGGTAAACTGTTAAACTATATACTGACCTATACTTATAATAAAAATACCTGTGTTTACACAAAGCTAATGCAGCCTCGAATCTAACGTGCACCTCAATTTTGGAGACTAAATTCAGCTGAGAAATGTGAGTGTTATATTTGAGTAAATAGGGTATTTATTGAAACTTGTATAATTTTTTTCAGGTCGTTGGCACTATGCAGAGTTTTAATGTGGTCCTCTTGCCAAAAACTTTGGAGATCCCTGACCTAGCCTATCCCTCTGGTTGACAAAGGCTGCAATCCTAAACGCAATCCTAAACCCCAAGACCCACTAAACACAACAGGGCTTACTTTTGAGTGGACCTGGTTAGGATTGCAAAACATGGTTAGGATTGCAGGGGGTTAGACTAGATGACCTACTACGTATATCGCTTCCAACTCTATGATTCTATGATTGCATGAAACGGCTGCATCCTAAAGACACTTCCCTGGGAGTTAGACCCATTGAACAAAATGGGGCTTACTTCTGAGTAGACATGGTTAGGATTGTGGTCACCGTCTGCAGTTTGAGCATTTGCCATGGCAGGATTCAGGACACGTCTGTAGTCACACAGCCTGTCTGACAGACAGATGGCCTCCCCTCGGCTAACAGAGCTACTCTGCCCTACACATCTGAGCACAACAAACCATCATGGAGAACAAGGTGGTGATGTCAACATTTTCCTTCCCTAAAACAATGTACAAGAGGGGGAAAAAGCACTTGGGGAAGCTGTGGGATTTTATTTTGGGTACAGATGGAATGAGAAGTATGAGTGATACAGATCCCACCTACCACCTGCCCCCATGCACATGGGGGACTGATACTCGTGGGGGAAGTTGCGCATGGGGGGAAGTTGTGCATGGGGGACTTATAAGATCAGATTTATCCTATAAAGTATGGGTTTTTTCCTCATTGCAACCAGATACGGTCACATATTGGAGCAAACTTGAGATTGGATTACTGTGAAATGCTCTGCATGAGACTCATGGAAACTTCAGTTGGTCCAGAATAATGGCTTTTAACCAGTGGTGGGATTCAAATAAATTAACAAGATATATTAAATATATCTCAGGTATAGCATCACTAGTGGCCATCCAGATCACCTTCCTGCACAACCTGCCCCCATGTGCAACCTCCTATCATGCACATCATCTCACCATGCACAACATGCCCATGTTCATCAACCCCCATACCCATCAACCCCCCATGCCTATTGTCCCGCCATGTGCAACATCCCTCCCATGTGCATCATCTGCCATGTGCATCATCCCTCCCTGCGCATGGTTGATATGCATGGGGGGTTGATGTACACGGGGGGGTGGGTGGGTTTGATGGGCATGGGGGTTGATGTGCAAAGGGGTTGATGCACATGCAGTGGTGGGTTCCAGCAGGGTTGTACCTACTCTATAGAACCGGTTGTTAACGAGAGATAGGACATAAAATTTTTTTTAAAGCCATTTAAAAGTGGCTGCCAGATGGGCATAGAATTGGTTGTTAATTTCTTTGAACCTCATCACTGTGTGCATGGGATTTTGATGTGCATGTGTGTATTGCACATGAGGGTATTGCACATGGGACGGATGTTGTGCATAGGGGGACAATGGGCATGGGGGATGTTGCACATGGTGAGATGATGTGCTTAAGGGGAGGTTGCACATGGGGGGAGGACATCCCTCTGATGTGCAATACCCTCATGTGCAACACCCACATGTGCATCTAACCCCATGCGCAACACCCCTCATGCACATCATCCCCCACGTGCATCATCCAGTGATGGGATTCAAAGAAATTAACAACCGGTTCTATGCCGGAAGTTGCGCATGGGAGAAGTTGCACGTGGGGGACTGATGTGCATGGGGGAAAGTTGTGCATGGGGACTCTTGCGCATTGGGGAAGTTGCACATGGGGGAAGTTGTGCATGGGGGAAAGTTGCACATGGGGGACTGATGCACATGGGGGTTGTTGTGCATGGGGGATTTTGCGCATGGGGAAGTTGCGCATGGGAGGATGTTGCACATGGGGAAGTTGCGCATGGGGGACTGATGCGCATGGGGGAAGTTGTGCATGCGGGAAGTTGCGCATGGGGAAGTTACGCATGGGGGAGTGATGCGCATGGGAAGAAGTTGTGCATTGGGGACTGATGTGCATGGGGGGAAGTTGTGCATCGGGAACTGATGGCTTGGGGGACTGATGGCATGGGATGTTGATGAGCATGGGGTGTTGAAGTGCTATGGGGGATGGCGTATGGGGTAATGTTAGTCCCACAATGCGGGTTCGCTTTTTGCTAGTATATATATAAAAGATTTGTTATCATCGAAAGATCCACCGTGTGCTCAATGGGTCTTACTCATGTGCTCAGTGGGTCTTACTAGGCTGCATCCTACAGCTATCTAAGCCAGCAGTTTGCGCCCCCTCGTCAGTCATAACAGCCGATCTCGCCACGGGGCTTTTCCTAAAAGTGGCATGAGATTTCAATAATGTTGAAACTGAAGCTGCTGACTTAAGTAATATCCTTTGGCAGCTGTTGGCTAGCAAAAGGCAATCTCTTGAAGCTCCACCTAATTGGCTCTGCTTGGCAGCTGTTTGGGGAGAAATAGATTTGCAACAGATGCGCGGATGAATCTTATTGACGGGTGTTTATTGCCCCATCCGGGCAGGTGACAGTGTGTTGTTCGCTGTTGATGCCGTGCCATTGCATGAAATGCAGAGACAATTTTTGCCCTAGGAGATTCATAGGCCCCAATCCTAACCTAGGATAGCACAAATCATCAGTCTTCCAATTCCCGTGAGGTAGGGAGGAAAGTGCATGTCTGTGCACTGGCGTAACCCTCCCCCAGGAGTGGCGCAGAAGTAGGGTTGCCATATGTCCCAAAAAACAGGGACAGTCCCAATTTGGGGGGATTGTGTCCACATATTAGCAAATGGGACATAGGGTCCTGTCCAATTTTGAGAAAGAGAATTATCCCTACAATCCAGAGTAACTATGGGAGCACGTAAGAGACATTACATGCACCCACAGTTACTGCACAACCTAGTGAAAACCTAAGGAAAATTCACATTGAAATCCAGAGTAAATTGTTCTTACAACAAAGCAAGGACTCCCCGTAGTTACTGTGGATTGCGCCCTATGGCAATCCTAGTTTCATGGCACTTTTCTGGCCAGCATGGGACAAGAGTGAAGGGCTTATGCCAGCCTAACTGGGAATCTGAGGCTGCAATCCTAAACACACTTTTCAGGAAGACCCATGGAACACAACGGGGCTTACTTCTGAGTAGACATGGATAGGATTGTACCCATGGGCCCATATCCTAAAGTCAAAATAAGCCCCTTGCTCCAGAGCAGTTAAGGTGACTTTCCATAAAATAGCACTAGAGGGTGACATAACTGCGTGGAGCCGTAAATGCTCTGGATTTTGCCCATGGTTTGCTATTCTAACCACACTTTCCTGGGATGAAGTTCTAATGAACACAACAGAACTTATTTCTGAGTTGACATGCTTCAGATTGCACTAATCTCATAAGATATATATTATTTTTTAGTAGGACCATTTTTGGATGGGAGCCACCACCGCTCCCAGCAGTGCCATGATGCACCTTGTATGATGGTGCCATGATGACCATTTTAGCACCTTGTGAGTGTGCCTTGAGACAAAAAAGATTGAAAACCACTGATATATTGGACGATGGGGGGGGAGTTGCAGTGATGCATATGATGCCCATGTTCTTGAAGGGAGCCTGTGAACACCATTAAGAGCAGTGCCGCCCTTCACAATTGAGTGTGCTTGTAGATCTATAATGCTTGACCACCACCATGTGCCTAAAGGAGAGAATTGCCCTATTTGGGATTTCCACATTCCTAGTTAAGCAGCAAAGCGTGTGGCGTTTAGTACGGCCTGATGAACCGAGCACATTCAGCTTGAGATCTTTTCTCAAATAATTGAGAAACTATAATTATGGATCCCTTCTGATCCATGGGATCAGAACATAGTTACTGATCCAAAAATATAGGGATCCAAAAATAGTTATGGATCCCTTAAAATATATGGATCCTTTCTGACCCATCAGATTAAATCAGATCAAATCAGATTATGGTTCTATTTCTAATCCTGTTTGCAGGGACCATATGATTCAGTTTTGATGTGCAGCTGATGCATAGTGGCCCATGCTGTGTTGGGATGGCTGTTCTGGAGGAGTCCCTCATTATCCACTACTCCCCAAATCCAGAGTAACTACAGGAGCACATAAGAGACTTCACGTGCACCTATAGTTACTGCACAACCTAGTGAAAAACTATGGGAGATTCATATTGGAATCCAGAGTAAGTTGTTCTTACAGCGGAGCAAGGACTCCCTGTAGTTACTCTGGATTTTGCCCTAGGGTTCTGTTCTGGAATCACCCCTAGATTAAAAAAATCCATGGATAAAACAACAGTGGAAAAACAGATTTATGCTGCAACCCTAAAGACACTTTCCTGGGAGTAAGACCCGCTGAACACAATGGAGCATACTTTTGAGTAGACGTGGTTAAGTTTAAAGATCCAGGTTTCTACTAGTTGCAGCAGAAGAAGCTTGTACCTCTGTATCTGCAGGGGTTTGATGCTGGAACTCCCTGGTGATACCCAAAAAATAAAAACTGTTTACAAATAATTAAATAGTTAAAAAATAAGAAATGTATCCCTTTACATTTTTTAAACAAAGTTTTTTACAGTTTTTTAAAAGAACAGCTTTTCTTACTGTTTAGACAGCAAACAGAAATGTAAAAGACTCCCTGTCTTCATCTGGCTCAGCTGAAGAATGCAATGAGTGTTTGCATGACTGCCTCTTTACAACAGTAAAAACAGCAGTTTTTTAAAGAATGATTTAATTATTTGGTTGGGGTGGATGAGACATAGATAGATAGATAGATAGATAGATAGATAGATAGATAGATAGATAGATAGATAGATAGATATGCTTACCCCTGCTTATTGGGCAAGAGATACTCTTTCAAGTGGGTGTTCCTCTTTTATTTAATAGGGGGAGAGTAACTGGCCCTGCACACCCCAGCAATATCTGTTCTAGTGGCTTCTGCTAGTGTTCTTTTTGCACTTTAGATTGTGAACCCTTTTAGGACAGGGACCCATTAGCTATTAATTCGCTATTAATTTTTTCATTTTCTTGTAAACCGCTTTGTGAACTTTTCAGTTGAAAAGCGGTATATAAACACTGTAGATAGATATAAATGTCCAGGATACCAGTATGCATGTAGGTACGTAGGTAGGTAGGTAGGTAGGTAGGTAGGTAGATAGATAGATAGATAGATAGATAGATAGATAGATAGATAGATAGATAGATAGATAGATAGATAGATAGATAGATAGATAGATAGATAGATACTCCCAGGACATCTATCTATCTACATACTGGTATCCTGGACATTTATATATCCTGGATCGATCGATCTATCTATCTATCTATCTATCTATCTATCTATCTATCTATCTATCTATCTATCTATCTATCTATCTATCTATGCATGCTGCAAGGCATATCTGGCCAAGCCACCCAGCTCAGTGGTGTGGGAAGACTGGCCTTCCTTCTCCAGCACATGGACCCCTCCAGCTGCAGGACCCTCTAGGACAGTGGTTCTCATCTTCCTAATGCCGTGACCCCTTTATAAGTTCCTTTATAAGTTTATATCCTGGACACATATATCCTGGATCGATCGATCTACCTACCTACCTACCTACCTACCTACCTACATACGTACAGGTATCCTGGACATCTCTCTCTCTCTCTCTCTCTCTCTTTTACCTAAATATATCCTGGCTTTATCCTCAAGGCAGAAGATCTGAGCATGTCAGAATCCAGCAAAGAGATAATTCAAAGACCAATTCTTTCACCTTGACGTGTCTAACAACGTTAAGTGCTCCACATGCCTTAACTGAAAGAAAATGCGCATTGGAGAGATTCACTCCCACCGTTTCATCTGCTCTCGGCTGCTTCTCTTCAATCATGGCATTAACGTCTTGCGTTTATACGTTATGACTTCTTTTCCTCTCCTCCCTCCTCAAAAACATATTGGATTGTCAGCTCTCCGAATGCGAAGCTGACACTTGGCCTGGAGCAAATTGGGAAGCACGAGTTTTCTGGGGGTAGCTCTAATTCCTGTGTCATCCAACGCTAGATAGTAGGTTTCTATTAGCGGGACTAAAAGCAAAACCCCGGCTGTCTGCCAAATTTGATCCACTGCCAAGAATCCTTTTGGGATATGGAAATGAATGTTTCATTTTAATAATGGCAACTTTTCAGAGTTGCCTTTTCCCTCGGCAGGGGGATTTTTAATATAATGCGCAGCTTGTGACCTTGAGCCACGCTGGATTTAATTCACATCTGGAAAGGGATTCAATTGTTTTGTATTCCGGGTACAGGATCCAGCAGCATCTTTTAGGCTGCAATCCTACCCATACTTTCCTTGGAGTAAGCCCCACTGAATAGAATAAGACTTAGGGTGCAATCCAGAGTAACTAATGTACCACTGAATCCAATGTGCACCTTGATTTTGGAAACTAAGGGCACAGTCCAAAGTAACTACGGGGAGTCCTTGCTCCGACATAAGAACAATTTACTCTGGATTGCAATATGAATTTCCCATAGGTTTTCACTAGGTAGTGCCATCACTTTGTCATCGTAAATGTTTTTTACGTACTCTGGATTGTAGGGTTACTTCCAAGTAGATATGCAGAGAACTGTGTTCTTAGAATGGATATGGGAAAACATTTATCTTTAAGCATGTAAGAAAGTGTCAGTGGGACATATATCTATCTGAAAATCTGGATTACTATATAATCATATAGTTATATATAGTAATTCATATGTGGGTGGCGCAAGTGGCTAAGACACTGTGCCTGTTAACCAGCAGGCCAGGGTTCGAGACCCGGGTTGGCCCCACAAGACAGGGTGAGCTCCTGTCCTTAGCCCAGCACTGCGACGCCAGCTGGATCCAATCATATTGGCTCTGCCTTTCCATTGGACTAATTCAGTGGAGTGGAGAGGGGGGATTTGCTGCTTGGGTAACAGCCTATCCTCCATAACAATCCAACCCAGGCTTTCGTGCTTCGCATGCAGCGTATGCAGCGCCGAGCACGATACCATCGTCTTCCAAGACTGACGGAGGCCTGCTTTTTAATATAGTAATTCATACAGTTGAAACTAGATGTTCCAAGGCTTTGAATCTGCAGCGTTTTTTTCCCCTGAGAACTGCAGATTCATCTGACAACGTGGCTGCAATCCTAACCTACAATTAGGCCAGCCTAAGTCCTGGCATAAGTCTTGTGCCGACCTGGGGATATCACAAAAGTACAGTAAGACACTTCTGCCCCACTTCTGGGGTGTTAGGCCAATGCAGTCATACACTGATCTCTCCATATAGGAAATATAGGCCATGTGAGTTAGGCTGGCCTAAATGTCTTAGGATTGCACTCCACGTGTATAAGCCGTGACACCTTTGAATGCGGCACTGGATGAGTTGAGAGGTTCCTTCTAAAATGATTTTTCTGGAGGAAGAGAGTCAGCCACAGCGAGATAATTAAGGCAGTCTGTCTTCCTTACTATATACAAAGAATCCATTTCAACAGAGCTTAAGGTAATTCAGTTTCACTGAATTAAGCCAGCCTAATTTTGTCAGTGTTGCCATTGAAGTTGATATGTTAAAAGTAATTGAGTTAAAGACTGGATGAACCTATTGAAAAACTTGCCATCATGCGATCTGCGACTAGAACCTACATTTCAGACGGATAGGAAATATTAATTTTCCGGTTCTTTTAGACTGTGTTCTCATTTCCATATTCATGATGGAAGGATAAAAATGGGTTCATGAAGCACACTGGAAGACCTTTATATGCAGAAAGTCATGGGTTTCCATGCACATTTGGAGATTGGAGGGTTAATAATAACATTATTATTGTTATTAATATTAATTATTAACAATTATTTTATTTTCTTGCAGGTTACACTTCAGGCATCAATTTGTGTTATCTGAACATTATTAAGCCTGCCTGATATTGTGCATCACTGAGCTCAGCATGAGCTTATTGGCAAAGGAAATGTGTAGAGATCAAGCCATTAGTCTCATTAAAGGCAGTGAGATTAACCCTACAATCCAGAGTAACTACAGGAGCACGTAAGAGACATTTATGTCGATGTAGTTATGGCACCATCTAGTGAAAATCTATGGGAAATTCATGTTGCAGTCCAGAGTAAATTGTTCTTACGTCGGATCAAGGACTCCTAGTAGTTACTCTGGATTGCACCCTAACCCAGGTTTTACATTTCAAATGCAATTACCTTAACTTCAGCCACAAAATATTGCATTTACTCTAATCTAATGCTCACATTTCCAGCTGAATTCAGTCTCCAACATCAGGGTGTGCATTAGATTCGATGGTGCGTTAGATTCGACTAAATGTGGTAGCATGAACAGAAAAAACTGCTTTTTAAAGAGCACGATCCTAACCAATGTCTACTCAAAAGTAAGCCTTATTGTATTTAATGGTTCTTACTCCCAGGAAAGTGGATTTAGGATTGCAACCACTGTGCAGAAATGCCATTCCATTGCTTTTTCCCCCGTCTTTTTGTTTTCCCGGATAAGACACTCACAAAAAATGCAGAGTTACAAAGCCAACCCAATATTCTGAGAGTTTGCAATCAGATCAAGATATTGATCATCAAGATATTGATCAGTAACTGTGAATCCTTTTCTGTTGTTCAGACACAAAACCACACATGAGAATTATATGATGCAATATTTTAATTAAAAAAACTACAAAAAAACACAAGATATACTAGCAGGGACATAAATTTGGTCCAAATAATGAGTATAGAGAGGGTATATATACATTTAAAATCTTTTAAAAGACAGTCACATACTCAACAGAAAGAAAGCATTTGATGCCACCTTTGTATTGTTAAAAGGATATACTGGTACCTATTTACTCGAATATAATGCTCACCCTTTTCAGCCCAATTAACCCCCAAATCCAGAGTTACTACAGGAGCACGTAAGAGACTTTACATGCACCCATAGTTATTGCACCACCTAGTGAAAACCTATGGGAAATTCATATTGGAATCCAGAGTAAATTGTTATTACACCAGAGCAAGGACTCCCCATAGTTACTCTGGATTTTCCCTTAGACTCCAAAATCAAGGTGTGCATTAGATTTGATGGTGCACTGGATTCGAGTAAATATGCAAGCTTTTCCGATTGCAATTAAGAAATCTTAAAGGTACTAAAGGATGTGTCTAAAAAAGGGTACCAAGGAATGCTGATAATGTCGGACCTGCTAGGATTTGGTGAAAAACTCTTTGATGTACTGGTGTGCTAAACTACGTAGACACTGTGCCTGTTAACCAGCAGGCCAGGGTTCGAGACCCCAGTCGGCCCCACAAGACAGGGTGAGCTCCTGTCCTTAGCCCAGCTCTGCAACGCCAGCTGGATCCAATCGTATTGGCTCAGCCTTTCCATTGGACTAATCCAGTGGCATGGAGAGGGGGGATTTGCTGCTTGGGTAACAGCCTATCCTCCATAACAATCCAACCCAGGCTTTTGCGCTTTGCATGCAGCGTATGCAGCGCAGAGCACGATACCATAGTCTTCCAAGACTGACGGAGGCCTGCTGCATACTAAATGTTTTCTAGACCAGTAACCTTATTTCTGTAAGTTTTTTGACTGGGACCTATTAGGGTGGGTCTGGAATACAGTATTAATATAGGTTTACACACCATAGCTTCCTTGGCTGCTTTATTATTGGGTTGAGTCAGTATTAAAAAAATATTTTACAGTAATTCTGAACTTCAGTGTTGGAAAATTGATTTGAAATTGGTCTCCAACATTTCCCCCCTCTACTCTCCCCCTCCCCAAAATATTAACCCTACAATCCAGCATAATTACCGGAACATGTAAGAGACATTTACATAGATGTAGTTACGGCATCACCTAGTGAAAACCAATGGGAAATTCATATTGCAATCCAGAGTAAATTGTTCTTACTTCAGAGCAAGGAATCCCCATAGTTACTCTGAATTGCATCCAAAAAAGTATTGACTGATTAGGTTGGTTGACTAGTTTGAAAGCCCCATCCTATGCGTGTCTACTCAAAGGAAAGTCCAATTATATTTAATAGGGTTTAATAGAGCACAATCCTAACCATGTCTACTCAAAAATAATCCCCATTGTAGTCAATGGGTCTTATACCCAGGAAAGTGTCTTTAGGATTTGGTCTGTTTGCTGTAATTTGTAGTTGCTCAGCTAATATTTGTGGGCAGGAAATTGAAGATCACACAACCGAAAAATTCTGTTTAAAATCACAGACTATGGGTGAAATCCAGAGTAACTATGGGGAGTCCTTGCTCCAGAATAAGAACAAGTTACTCTGGATTGCAATATGAATTTCCCATAAGTTTTCACTAGGTGGTGCAGTAACCACGGGTGTACGTAATGTCTCTTACATGCTCCCGTAGTTACTCTGGATTGTGCCCTATAAAAGGATCTCTGTGATCATCAATTCCAATCCACAACATCCCTGCTAGGTGGCTATCCAGCCTCTGATTAGACCTTCAATGATGGAGTTTTCCATGTTCTAAGGCAGATAGATCCCCTTCTGTTTAGCAAAATAAATATATTTTTGTTGCATCAAAAGGATAACAGGCCAAGGCAGGATGGATATATATGCCAGGATTCTTCACGAATGCGACAATTCACCAGACTATCCCTACAATCCAGAGTAAATATGGGAGCACATAAGATACATTACGAGCATCCGTAGTTACTGCACACCTAGTGAAAACCTATGGGAAATTCACATTGCAATCCAGAGTAAATTGTTCTTACACCGGAACAATGACTCCCCGTAGTTACTCTGGATTGCGCCCTATGTTACTGGAATTCACTTCTCAGAAAATATCCAAAATCTTCTCCTTTACTAGTTTAACTGGAATAAATTCTACAAAAAAGTAAAGCTGGCAACATGTTGCAAAGTCAGAATAACTTGCAAATGTATCCGATGTGCGTCTCGTATGCAGGTTGCAAATGGAATTTTTTCGATTTAAATTTAAATCTAAATTTGTGCATCTTGTATGCAGGTTGCAAATGGAATTTTTAAATTTAGATTTAAATCTAAATTTAAGATTTAGCACCAAAAACACACATTTCTGGAAAAAGGCAGAGACAAATAAACTTTACACATCCTGAAAACGCAGAACATATTAAAATATAAAATAATTACAGTAAAGCCTTTCAGACATTTGAGACTACTAGAGAGGGAAAAACCTGGACAAGAAATCAACAATATTGGGGGGCAAACTGAGTAGAAAAAAGCTGTAAGTCCATTTAATTAAAAAAGTGTGCCGTGTTATAGGGTTTTTTTAATGTGCTGTGTTTTTTATTTTTATTTGGATAGCAATCAATCACTTTTTGCTTTCTCTGTAAGAAATGTCCTTCCATGTTTCAGGTTCTACATTGGCACCGGGTCCAAATGGCTGCATGATTGACACATATGTTAACAGGTGTAGCACCATCAGCTATGACCTTCCTATAAAACTAAGACTAGACAGAAATTAGGACCCAACAAAAAGGTTGTGCTTACGTCACGTTCAACAGAAACTAAGCTTTTAATGCCGTGCTCGGATGCGCACGCCAGTCAGTACTGGTGACATCAACAGTTCTACTGAGAGGAATAGGGGCAGGACTGGCTGGGTCTTCAGTTTCTTTGCTGGAGTTTAGGCTTCTCATTCGTCTTGTTTCCTCTTGGGCTTCTTTGGATTCCGAGAGCGGCTTTTGGCTTTGCACAAGGGGCAAATAGGTGCGTTTCGGTGGATCTGTTGATGGCACGATAAGCAGGCCTGAAAGACAAGAACGTCACTACAGTGGTACCTCTCATAACAAGCGCCTCACATAGCAAGCATTTCACTTAACAACTTTAAATTTCCAAGAAATCTTGCTTCACATAACAAGTTCCGCTTCACTTAACAAGCAAGCACATTACAAACACATGTGCTATGCAGCCCTGATGCTCTGCACGGAGGCTTTTTAAAAGGGCTGCTGGCCAGCACTGCTACCTCTAACTGCCCCCAACTTGGGGGCAGTTGCCTGGAGGTGCCAGAGGCAGCAGCCCCAAATGCATCCAAGTGTCCCCACCAGCCACCTTGTACCTCCAGCTGCAGCCCAGGTAAGCCTCCCAGGAAAGTGTCTTTGATTGCAGCCGCCTAACCATGTCTACTCAGAAGTAAGCCGGGGCTTACTTAAACAGGGCTTACGCCCAGAAAAGTGTCTTTAGGATAGCAGCCTAAGTAGACTTCATAGGATCATGTACATTGAATGCATGTTTTGAATTCAATTCCAGTGTTTTGTCATCATATTTACATCCAGTTAATATTTTTATATGAATATTTGGGGGGTTGTGGAACCAATCGTCTGAGCTTCCATTATTTCCTATGGAAAAATCTGCTTCACTTAAAGAGCGTGGAACGAATTAAGCTCTTCATATGAGGCACCACTGTATTAATAATACAGTTATATTCACTGTTTAGGATCCCAGAACTGGATGTGATCCTAAAGATCATCTAGTCTTACCCCCTGCTTGTAGCAGGAAATCTTCCTCCAGCATCTCTGCTTGAAGATCTCTAGGGAAGGAGAACTTGGAAAACACCTCTCCATGGCAATATGTTCCACCACCCTCAATAATGTCCCCACTTTAATGGGCATCACTATATCCTTTAGCAATGCCTTTAGTATGCTGCTCTGGCCGGTGGCATAGCAAGAGGGGGCAGAGCAGTGTGTCTTAGCCATTCCAGGCAAAGGGGAGTCAAAATGAAGCCAAAGGTGTAACGCTGCCTCCAAAGATACATTGCTTTGCCCCCCTCTAGCTATGCCACCAGTTCTGGCAGAGATGTGTCCAACGAAGATATTAAAAAATTTCTGACCTTCATTGGTGGCGGCTGTTGTCTGAATGTGGCAGTCTGTCTGGTGTCCTGCTTCCTGGCCACTTGCAGCTGTTGAGCGGCTGCAGCTGCCGCCGCCAAGGATTCAGGGATGGGGGGCTCTTGTGGTTCTGTTTGCCATTCGGCTTTCTGCTTTTCAAAGTAACTAGACAAGAAAGACAAACCAATATGAGCGCAGTCAGAATTCAAATTCTCCATTGCAAAAGGTATTTCTACTCAAATAGTACCGGGGGGTGGGGGGCAGGTGCGGTGATTGTGGACCGAGATTCCCGTATTCGTCGCACTAATCAAAGCACGGAACATGAAAGGGCAACTACAGCACAAAAAGCCTGGGGGTCACAAAGATAGTAGGTTTGGAATGAACTTAACTGATTTAACAGCCCTAAGCCAACACGTTCAACCCTGAGATTATCAAAATTAATGAACTTCTGAAAATGCACCAGGTGGAGTGCAAAGAGGCAACCGCTTAGTGCTAGTCCCTCGTACAAGGAACTGATCCATCACATTCAGCGTCTACCCAGATTCTGGAATTTTTGGTCTCTCTCAACTTTATGGAGACACCATAAACTTGAATTTTTGGTGGGGTCTCTACATTATCATCATAGAGTGGAATTTTTGGCGTGGTCTCTTTCAAAATAATGGAGACACCGTAGACTGGAATGTTTGGTGGGGTCTCGCTCAACAATATGGAGACACCATAGATGGGAATGTTTGGTGGGGTCTCTCTCAACAATACGGAGACACCGTAGACGGGAATGGTTGGTGGGGTCTCTCTCAACAATACAGAGACACCATAGACGGGAATGTTTGGTGGGGTCTCTCTCAACAATACGGAGACACCGTAGACGGGAATGTTTGGTGGGGTCTCTCTCAACAATACGGAGACACCGTAGACGGGAATGGTTGGTGGGGTCTCTCTCAACAATACGGAGACACCGTAGACGGGAATGGTTGGTGGGGTCTCTCTCAACAATACAGAGACACCACAGACGGGAATGTTTGGTGGGGTCTCTCTCAACAATACGGAGACACCGTAGACGGGAATGTTTGGTGGGGTCTCTCTCAACAATACAGAGACACCGTAGACGGGAATGTTTGGTGGGGTCTCTGTCAACAATACAGAGACACCGTAGACGGGAATGTTTGGTGGGGTCTCTGTCAACAATACAGGGACACCGTAGACGGGAATGTTTGGTGGGGTCTCTCTCAACAATATGGAGACACCGTAGACGGGAATGTTTGGTGGGGTCTCTCTCAACAATATGGAGACACCGTAGAGGGGAATGTTTGGTGGGGTCTCTGTCAACAATACAGAGACACCGTAGACAGGAATGTTTGGTGGGGTCTCTGTCAACAATATGGAGATACCGTAGACAGGAATGTTTGGTGGGGTCTCTCTCAACAATATGGAGACACCGTAGATGGGAATGTTTGGTGGGGTCTCTCTCAACATTATCATCATAGAGTGGAATTTTTGGTGTGATCTCTTTCAAAATAATGGAGACACCGTAAACTGGAATGTTTGGTGGGGTCTCTCTCAACATTATGGGGACACCGTAGAATGGAATGTTTGGTGGGGTCTCTCTCAACACTATGGGGACACCATAGACTGGAATGTTTGGTGGGGTTTCTCTCAACCTTATGGTGACACCATAGACTAGCATGAAAGAAAACTTTTTCTGTTGTCTCCCACACTGTTGAGGTCTACTATAATCTCTACGGGACATGGACCTTTCTCCATTGCTTCCTCTACTGCACCATAAAGTGCCATGTGTATAAATAGCACAATACTCATAATTTAAAGTCCAGCCTGTAGTGATCTGCCATCTTACTCAAGGGAGAGTTTTTCTTCTTCCTCGCACAAGTCCGGTAACCTCTGCAAACCCAGAGTCATCCTCAGGGCATCCACATGCTCCTTAAGCGGCTTGTACTCCTCGTGCAGACGCCGGGTGGACTCCAAGAGCTTGTTAAGGTCATTCTCTGACTGCTTGATTGTATTCTCCATCTGGAAAAAAAGGAATAGGTTCACAATGAACACAATGGGGGGACGTTGCACATGGGGGCATGATGCGCAGAGGGGCAATGGTGTTTGGGGGAATTTTACTGTCGCAATGTTTTTGCTAGTACAACATAAAATTGTTGTTGAAGTAGTGCAATTAGAATCATAGAATCATAGAATCATAGAGTTGGAAGGGACCTAGTAGGTCATCTAGTCCAACCCCCTGCCTGCAGCAGGAAATCCCCCTAGAGTATCCCCAACAGGTGCTCGTCGAGCCTCTGCTTGAAGATCCCCAGTGAGGGAGAGTCCACCACCTCCCTTGGCAATCTGTTCCACTGCCAAACCACCCTCATAGTCCGGATTTTTTTCCGGATTTCCAGCCGGAATCTCCTCTCTTGCAGTTTGTCCCCGTTGGTTCTAGTTCTGCTTTCAGAAGCAGCTATGAACAAATGAGCCCCTTCTTCCCTATGACAGCCCTTCAGGTATCTGAAGAGGGCAATCATGTCTCCCCTCAGCCTCCTCTTCTCCAGGCTGAACATCCCAAGTTCCCCCAACCTTTCCTCGTAGGGCTTCCCTTCCATCCCACTGATCCTTCTTGTCGCTCTCCTCTGGACTTGCTCCAGCTTGGCTGCATCTTTCTTCAAGTGAGGTGCCCAGAACTGAACATAGGACTCAAGGTGAGGTCTCACCAATGCTGAATAAAGAGGAACTAGAACTTCTCGCGACTTCGAAGCTACAGATCTCTTAATGCAGCCTAAAATGGCATTTGCCTTCTTTGCAGACACATCACACTGCTGACTCATGTTCAGCTTGTGATCCATGGTGACTCCAAGGTCCAGCTCACATGTTGTGCTGCCAAGCCAAGTATCCCCCATTTTATACCTGTATTTTTGGTTTTTATTGCCCAAGTGCAGAACTTTGCACTTCTCCCTGTTGAAGTTCATTCTCTTTGTTACAGCCCAGGATTCCAGTTTATCCAGATCCTCCTGGAGGTTTCTCCTTCTTCTGTTGCGTTTGCTACTCCTCCCAGCTTGGTGTCATCCGCAAATTTGATCAGGCTCCCCTGTATCCCTTTCTCTAAGTCATTAATGAAAATATTAAAGAGAACTGGTCCCAAGACAGAGCCTTGGGGTACCCCACTTGAAACCAACCTCCAAGTTGACACAGAACCATTTACTAAAACCCTTTGAGTGCGGCCATCGAGCCAGTTGCGGATCCACCTAACGATTTCCCCCTCTAGCCCATATTTTTCCAACTTCCCAATTAAGATGTCATGTGGGACCTTGTCAAATGCTTTACTGAAGTCAAGATAAATGACATCCACAGCATTGCCACTGTCCAGTAAGCTCGTAACCCGATCACTCCTTGTCACAGAGGAAACTTGACCATCAGAAGTAACCCGAAGCTATTCACTCATGTTACAGAAAGCAGAATTATCTATCCTAAAGTATCATTTCATTAAATTCATCCTATCAAAATAAGGCTACAATCCTAAAGACACTTTCCTGGGAGTAAGACACATTGAACACAATGGGACTTACTTGTGAGCAGACATTATTAGTAATGCACCCTAAGTCAAGTTCTGCTTCATAACCATAACCATGACATTTGTTGAAAAACATTTGATTTCATAATCTTTCACATTTTATGGTGAAGCTGCAATAGTAGCAACAAACAGACTCTCTCTCTCTCTCTCTCTCTCTCTCACTCTCTCTAGATAGATAGATAGATAGATAGATAGATAGATAGATAGATAGATAGATAGATAGATAGATAATTTTTGAGAAGCTGGCAGATTTAAAAATATTTTGATTTGTTTTCTAAGAATTAGATTAAAAATCATCACATAAATCCATTTGTCATATTATTATATGTCCTTAGCCCAGCTCTGCGACGCCAGCAGGATCCAATCGTATCGGCTCTGCCTTTCCATTGGACTAATTCAGTGGCGTGGAGAGGGGGGATTTGCTGCTTGGGTAACAGCCTTTCCTCCATAACAATCCAACCCAGGCTTTCGTGCTTCGCATGCAGCATATGCAGCGCTGAGCACGATACCATAGTCTTCCAAGACTGACGGAGGCCTGCTTTATTATTATATGTCATATAGCTGCCTTGGGCATCTGTTGTTTATAGAGAAAAGGAGGAATATAAATCTTTTAAATAAATACATTATTATCATTATAACTCATTGTGTGCAGTGAAATTAAATTTTGCACCTTCTTTGCAGGTGCACATTACAATTGCAAATCAATACTTTTTACTCTCAAGTGTTTTAAAACAGGGTGTGCATTAGATTTGATGGTGCATTAGATTTGAGTAAACATGGGTAATTTTCAGGTTTTCTAGCCATTTAAAAATATGGGCTGCAATCCTAAAGATACTTTCCTGGGAGTAAGACCCATTGAACACAATGAGGCTTTCTTTTCCAGAGACATCGTTAGGATTGTGCACATGGTCTCAAATCTTATCTGGGGTACTTGTCCCCTGAATTATCTTATATCTTCTTTGGGGTTCTTGTCCATGATGCCCAATTAGAATAGTCAGGAGAGGTCTGGATGGGGACCGCATTCCTGGTGCACGTGATCTCAAGCTTGAGCACCACCGATCTCGATTCTTGCTATATGTTTCCTGCTTCCCATTGCAAAGCAAAATTTTAAAAGTCTTTAAAAAGGCTTTTCCTTTGGCAAAGTGTTTGCAAAAATAAGCGAGTCATGATTGTGACAGCAAAAGGGAATGGGGTTTGAGTAGGGATCACTGTTATTATGCCCATGGAAGAGCACCTATGCTGTACATGCATCTTCTGCACTTTGAAATCCATTCCCCCCCATGTCAGGCTGACACTTACAACATTGATGTCTGCATGGATAAGCCGCAGTTCCTCTACATGGGCCATCTTCTCCTGCAGCAGGAGGTCCATCTCCTGCTTGTACTCCTTCAGGTGTCGTTCCTCCGATTCCAGCGCCTCAAACTCAGCCTTCAAGCGAGCCTTGATCTTTTCCATCTGCAGGGTTTTATTTCTGGGGAACGCAAAATTCAGGGGAAAGATCAATGCGGGTGGCTCTGAGCATCACAAGTAGAGACGTTTGTTTCCGGTGAGTAAGATTATTATCAGTATAGGACTTACTGAACACAATGGGCTTACTTCTGAGTAAAGTAACCATTTTTAAACTCCACTATTCATTAGCCTTTCTGGCACTAGGAACTGATAATAGAAAGGAGGCAGAAGATCATTCATATGTTCAATTTCACATTTGCACAGCATCTATGTTTGAAAAATTGATAGTCAAACAGATTGATGGTTCATTTAGGGTGCAATCCAGAGTAACTACGGGGAGCCCTTGCTCCGACGTAAGAACAATTTACTCTGGATTGCAATTTCAATTTCCCAAAAGTTTGCACTTGGTGGTGCCATAACTACGTCGATGTAAATGTCTCTTATGTGCTCCCATAGTTACTCTGGATTGTAGGGTATTTCAAATTCTGGCTTTTGAAACCGTTAATAGTCCTTAAAAAATAAGATCCACTGAATGAGGGCAAAGAAGCATTCAGCCTTGCAGTGGTTCTTAACCTGAACCCCAGGGGTTCAGTACGGCTGCAATCCTAAAGACACTTTCCTGGGAGTAAGGCCCATTGTACACAATGGGGCTTACTTTTGAGTAGACATGGTTAGGATTGTGCTCTACATATAATTTATTGCTTCTAATTTATTAATTTCAAGAAGGTTACATGCTGCCTGCTCAAAAGGAAAAGGAGGACAATGGGGAAAAAATTGCAGGATAAAAAGGGGACATGATCTGGAAAAAGAAGACATATGGGGAGCCTGCTTTTGATGCCAGGGAGTGGTGGAGATATTTGTGTCACTGTTTTTATCTTGCAAGAATTCACCTTTTGCCAAGGACATGAAGCGGAGGCAGGTTAAGGATAATTAAATAAATAAATAAATAAATAAATAAATAAATAAATAAATAAACAAATAAATAAATTTGGCAAACCCAAAACTTCTTCCATTGTAGTAACCTTCAAGATCTTTTATGTTGGCTCACCACCCGTATACTAGGAAACATCAGGCAATAAGGTTAGGATTGTCACATGTCCCCCAAAACACTGACAGTCTCGAATTTGGGGATTGTGTTCACATATGCAAGGGTGATAGAAGGTCCTGTCCTGATTCTGTGGAAGAGAATTATGGCAACCCTAAATAAGGATCACCACCTTTCTGGTGCCTGCGTCTGATCCTGGACTAGGATCCTGAAAGTTGGGACATCTTTGGTAGCTCCTAAAAAAAGAAGCCATAAGATCCCTTAGGGCAAAATCCAGAGTAGCTACAGGGAGTCCTTGCTCCAGTGTAAAAACAGTTTGGATTGCAATATGAATTTCCTTTAGGTTTTCACTAGGTAGTGCAGTTTCACAGTTTCACTAGAGACATGTAAGAGCATGTCTCTTACATGCTCCCGTAGTTACTCTGGATTGTAGGGTTAGACTTGCACTGGTTCTTAACCTTGTTGGAAGTACTGAACCCTGCAAGTTTCGTACATGCATTTACCGAAACCTTCATGGTTGGAAAAATAAAATGTTTTGACCATCGTAACAAAAGTATATTAATGTGCCAGGTGAACAGAGTGGTCACACACCTCCGCCGAACCTCTGAAGCTGACTTAGGGCGCAATCCAGAGTAACTACGGGGAGTCCTTGCTCCGGTGTAAGAACAATTTGCTCTGGATTGCAATATGAATTTCCCATAGGTTTTCACTAGGTGATGCAGTAACTACGGGTATACGTAATGTCTCTTACGTGCTCCCGTAGTTACTCTGGATTGTAGGGTATGTCCCATTAGTAACTGGTTCTCAGAACCAGGCGCTCAATAGCAAAGGGTTCTATAGAACCTGTGAGAACCCCCTGAAGCCCACCACTGCTAATAGTGCAACATACATAAGTATTTTTAGCTTTTATTTTGTCATATCCTACATTTTGGGGGCTTTTTGCATATATATGGTTACCCCGTTCAGAATCCAGAGGATTTTCTGTCTTGTCATCCTTTCTGCCTTTGTTTTGGTGTTCAGGGCATTAAAATCTGGCCTTAGGATGGTTTTATTTTGTTTTTCCTTAACATGCAAAGATTTTCTAATGAAAACAATATCACTTTTAGGCTGCAATCCTAAAGACATTTTCCTGGGAGTAGGACCCATTGAACACAATGGGGCTTCCTTTTGCGTAGACATGGTTAGGATCGTGCTCTTAAAAATTAATCTTTAGTAACATTCTTCTATAAACATTATTTTATTTATTATTTTATTTGTTTTATTATTTATTTATTTAATTTAATTTATACCCTGCCTTTCCTAACCAAAGGGAACTCAAGGCGGCTAACAACAATTAACTACAACAAGGCGGCTAACAACAATTAAAACAACAATAAAACTACTAAAATTAGTTAATAAATACAGATTAAAACACAATTTACCGGTACATGTATTTACAAATAAACATTTTACAATGGTACAATTTAGAAATAAACACGTATGATCTCTAATTGATCTATATACATTCAGTTACTTCGGGTTTAAATTTAAAGCAAGGAGAAGGAATCCATTCAAACATTTCTGATCAGGCTGCATGTCATATGCCTTCAATGCGCTCATTGGTTTACAAACATTCAAATGTGCTCACATGATGAATTAGGTGATGAGGAGATACACAAAACCTGTTTGTTTTTTATATATATAGTTTTATATACAACAAATATATATATATATACACACACACACACACACACACACACACACATAAATTTGTTTTATATACAAACAAATTTGATTTGTATATATTTTTTATATTTATCTTAAGCTGTATCTTAATTTATTTATATTTTTATACATAACTTTGTTCCATGGTTAACACATGATTCTGCCTTTAGAAAAGCTTAAGTGGAGGGAAAAATAACAAGAACATGATGCTCTTATAGAAGTAAAGCTCCAGCATTACATTGAAAGTCAGAGGAACCATGTGCTGTCCTATTGCGGGAAATGGTGACAGCATCTTCCCTGTAACATGCTCTTATCATATACTATATGGAGGGCACATTATAAAAATCAACAGTCTAAGGAATTGCATAGAAGAATTGCATAGAATTGCAGGTTGTCCCAGATGCTCTCAGTTTGTGAAGATCACCTTCAGAAGACAAGGAATTCCTTACTTGGAAGGGCTTACCTCCAAGTAAATCCGTGCAAGACCATGTTACATCCTTTCTGGGCACTTACACTTACCTGGCCCTTAAATATCAGGGCTTACTTTCAAGTAAATCAGATTGCAAGGCTGCAATCCTGAGCATGCATGCACTTACCTGGGTGCAAGGCCCTTAAACAATAGGGTTTGCTTCCAAGTAAATCAGACTGCAAGGCTGCAACCCTGTGCATGCATGCACTTACCTGGGAGCAAAGCCCTTAAACATCAGGGCTTAGTTCCAAGTAAATCAGATTGCAAGGCTGCAATCCTGTGTATGCATGCACTTACCTGGGAGCAAAGCCCTTAAACATCAGGGCATAGACTGCAATCCTAAAGACACTTTCCTGGGAGTAAGACCCATTGGACATAATGGGGCTTACATCTGAGTAGACATGGTTAGGATTGTGCTCTTAGTTCCAAATAAATCAGATTGCAAGGCTGCAATCCTGTGCATGCATGCACTTACCTGGGAGCAAGGCCCTTAAGCATCAGGGCTTAATTCCAAGTAAATCAGATTGCAAGGATGCAATCCTATGCATGCATGCACTTACCTGGGAGCAAGGCCCTTAAACAATAGGGTTTACTTCCAAGTATTTTAGATTGCAAGGCTGCAATCCTGTGCGTGCATGCACTTACCTGGGAGTAAACCTCTTGGAAGAGGACTTATTTCAAGGTAAACATGCACAGGAACGGGGGGATTGCAAAAAAAAATCAAATAAAATCCCCCCATTTTAAAAAAATTAAAAATTCCTACCTGATCTCTTTGATACTCTCCAGTTTGCACATGATCTCCTGCTCATCAGCCATGCTGGATGTGAACCTTTCATGCACCTGAGCAAAGGATCCAAAGGAAGCAGGGAGGAAAACCCTTTGCAACAATAGAGACAATGTAGCCACCCCAGCCAGGAGCAGGGACTGCAGAGCAGGGAGCAAGACCTCTTGGGAGTTTGAGTTCTGGGCTCCATTAGGAGCCAGGCTCCTGCAGGCTGCCGGGACTACAAGTCCCAGCATGCCAAAGGGACAGGCTGGATGCCTTTCTTCCGGCAACCCTCCCCTGCATTTGTCACTGCTAATTATGTCAAAAGGTTCTTAAGAGTGCAAGGAAGGCTGATCTGGGCTGTGATTTGTTTATTTGCATGCATGCAATAAATAAATTCATGCAATGGTCCACAGGTGTGCAAAGGTTGTGTATCTGGGCTGAGATCTGTTTATTTGCATGCATGCAATAAATAAATTCATGCAATGGTCCACAGGTGTGCAAAGGTTGTGTATCTGGCCTGAGATCTGTTTATTTGCATGCATGCAATAAATAAATTCATGCAATGGTCCACAGGTGTGCAAAGGTTGTGTATCTGGCCTGAGATCTGTTTATTTGCATGCATGCAATAAATAAATTCATGCAATGGTCCACAGGTGTGCAGAGGTTGTGTATCTTGGCTGAGATCTGTTTATTTGCATGCATGCAATAAATAAATTCATGCAATGGTCCACAGGTGTGCAAAGGTTGTGTATCTGGGCTGAGATCTGTTTATTTGCATGCACGCAATAAATAAATTCATGCAATGGTCCACAGGTGTGCAAAGGTTGTGTATCTGGGCTGAGATCTGTTTATTTGCATGCACGCAATAAATAGATTCATGCAATGGTCCACAGGTGTGCAGAGGTTGTGTATCTGGGCTGAGATCTGTTTATTTGCATGCACGCAATAAATAAATTCATGCAATGGTCCACAGGTGTGCAAAGGTTGTGTATCTGGGCTGAGATCTGTTTATTTGCATGCATGCAATAAATAAATTCATGCAATGGTCCACAGGTGTGCAAAGGTTGTGTATCTGGCCTGAGATCTGTTTATTTTCATGCATGCAATAAATAAATTCATGCAATGGTCCACAGGTGTGCAAAGGTTGTGTATCTGGGCTGAGATCTGTTTATTTGCATGCATGCAATAAATAAATTCATGCAATGGTCCACAGGTGTGCAAAGGTTGTGTATCTGGGCTGAGATCTGTTTATTTGCATGCATGCAATAAATAAATTCATGCAGTGATCCACAGGTGTGCAAAGGTTGTGTATGAAGGTTGAGATCAGCTTACTTATTTGCACACATGCACAGATAAATAAATACAATTGACCACATGTGTGAGTGCAACAGGGGATGACTTTATATGTGCTGAGATCTGCTTTGTTTATTTGCATACATGCCTCAATAAATTCATGCAATGCTCCACATGTCCGTAAATAAGAGTGCAAGGGACATTGTCTCTGCGTGGAGTACTGTTGGTTTATTTGCACTCATGCACACAAAAATAGATGAAGAATTGTCCACAAGTGTGTAAATAAGAGTACAAGGCAAGATGTTTGTATTGAGAGCGATTGGTTTATTTGCACATGTGCAAAGATAAATAGATACAATTGTCCACATATGTGCACATCAGAGTGCAAGGCTAGTTTCTGTATATCTGCTGAGATCTGCTTACTTATTTGCACACGTAAATCGATATAATTGTCAGCATGTGTGCAAATCAGAGTGCAAGGCTGGTTGTCTATCTGTGGAGAACTGTTGGTTTATTTGCACACGTGCAATAAACAGATACAATTGTGATGCTTTGATATTCATCCAATTTATACTTTCACCCACAGTCTGGTCCCTATCCAGATCTATTTCTAACAGTTATTTCCTTCCTCCAGAGCTTGGGGTTGCAGAGATGGGTCCTTCCCCACTTTTTCCTTCACTTTCCCCCCTTTCTTCTGTTGTTGCATGTATAGGGTTGCCACATGTCCTGAAAACTCAGGGACAATCCCAATTTTGGGAAATATGTTAACTCACCCTACAATCCAGAGTAACGACAGGAAGACGTAAGAGGCACTTAGGGCACAATCCAGAGTAACTAAGGGGAGTCCTTGCCCCAGTGTAAGAACAATTTACTCTGGATTGCAATTTGAATTTCCCATAGGTGTTCACTAGGTGACGCAGTAACTACAGGTGCACGTAATGTCTCTTACGTGCTCCTGTAGTTACTCTGGATTGTAGGGCTACTCAATATGCATTTCCTATAAGTTTCCCATAGGCAGCACTGCCAACTATGGCTGCAATCCTAAAGTCACTTTCCTGGGAGTAAGACCCATTGAACACAATGGGGCTTACTTTTGAGTAGACATGGTTAGGATTTTTCTCTCTGTCAGTGCAAAAGATCCCATAGTTACTCTGGATTGTAGCCATACTGGCAAATGAGACAGAGGGTCCTGTCCCGATTTTGTGGAAGAGAATTATGGCAACCCTATGGATGGTAGTGCATGCCCTTCTTTTTGCATTGCTGCACCAGAGCTGGAAGACTGGAGAAGAGAAGGTCCTAAATATGGTTATGCTTTGACTTTCATCCACTTTGACACTTTATCCATGTTCTGGTTCTTTCACCCATGTTCATGTATCCCAGTTTTATCCCTATTGCACACAATTCCTATGCCAGCGATATGCTCTTTGGATTCAGGAGAGTCATTTAAAGTTGGGCCAGTGTATGTTTGGTGGATGGCAGTGATTTGATGCATGATTTGATGCATGATTTGATGCGTGATTAAATTAGAAGAACAGATCGCTTGGATGGAGTGATGGACGTTAAGCAACCATGGACCACTGACTCTCTGCTTGCTAAGACGCTGGGGGAGGGAGAGCTTGCAGGGCTGAGAAGATGCTGAGAAGAGAAGGGGGTTGTTAGCAGAGAGAATGCACAACACTATGTGATGCCCTTTGCCAGCTTCTCTATTAACAATAACCCTTATTATTACAATAACCCTCCCTATACTTTGCATTGAGAATTGCTGACTCATCAACATTCCGCCCCAACTGCTGGGCCTGAAGCATGGAATTCTGGGAGTTCCTTCTGTCACCTGAACTCCCACCAAGAACCATCTGGAGAAATTTAACCCTTCAGGGGCTGAAAAGGGGGAAACGTGTTTCTGTCCTATACTTAACATGGGAGACTGAATAACATCCAGCCAATTTCGTGCTCGGATCCTGGTGCACTGGGGGGACATTGTTCGGAGGAAGAGGTTACGCTGGGGAGAATGCTGCGCAAGGGAAGATGCACATGGGGGGGTTGATGTGCATGGGGGATGTTGCGCATGGTGGGTTGATGCGCATGGGGGGATGTTGTGCATGGGGGGATGTTGCGCATGGAAAAGTGCATGGGGGTTTATGTGCATGGAGGGATGTTGCGCATGGGGGATGTTGCGCATGGGGATGTTGCACATGGGGATGTTGCACATGGGGGTTGCACATGGGGGAAGTTGCGCACAGGGACTGATGAGCATGGGGGACTGATGCGCATGAGGAAGTTGCGCATGCGGGGTTGATGCGCATGGGGGACTGATGCGCATGGAGGAAGTTGCGCATGGGGGACTGATGTGTATGGGGTGAAGTTGCGCATGGGGGAAAGCTGCGCCTGGGGGACTGATGCGCATGGGGAATGATGCGCATTGGGTACTGATGTACATGGGGGGATGATGCGCATGGGGGATGATGCGCATGAGTGGTTGTTGAGTGTGAGGGATGTTGCTATAGGGACTGATGCACATGTGGGAATGTTGCGCATGGGGTTGATGTGCATGAGGGGAAGTTGCACATGCGGGGTTGACGTGTTTGGGGGACTGATGCACATGGGGGGAAATTGCGCATGGGGAACTGATGCGCATGGGGGAAGTTGCACAAGGGGAACTGATGTGCATGGGGGGTTGATGTGCATGGGGTTGATGCGCATGTGGAGATGATGCACATGGGGGAAGCTGAGCATGGGGACTGATGTGCATGGGGGATGATGCACATGGGGGACTGATGTGCCATGGGGGGATGTTGCGCTGTGGGGGAATTTTACTCCTGCAACGCGGGTATGCTTTTCACTAGTAGACAAATATATAAGCAACAATATTGGCTACCCAGATCACCTGGTCTGGTTGAAATGTTGAACTGCAGTACCCTTTCTGGCCATCATCATGGTGGTGCTGTAACACAGAGAAGATAAATAGGATTTCTGTAGGTTAGCATAACCTGGATGTTTGTCTTTTGCTTATACACAGTGTGTATGTTTGTGTATACAGGACTGCAGAGTTATCCTATATATGTATGAAATCAGTGTCATGTACGAGTCACTGCCACTCGCACAAATATAATGTTTAAGAACATAAAGATGAAATCATGGAGCCACATTTTCGATAAAGGATGAAGAAGGATCATAAAACAGCTGATTCACTTTAGTTTTTAAAGGGCAAATCAATAGGAGGTAAGAAAAAAATAATATGACTCATTGCAATATTACTTTAATAAACTATGGGGCCCTGTGGGAGCTCCCGTCACATCAATAAAATTCATTTGGCTTCCTCGCTGGGTTTCTTTGTGCGACAATTTTTCTGTTTCACTGAATTTTAGTATCCCTTCTGTAAACTGTTTTGAGTTTTGGGACTGAGTAATAGGGCTGCAATCCTAACCTCCAGTTAGGCTGGCCTAAGCCCCAGCATAAATCCTGTGCTGACCTGGGGGTGCCACAAAAATGCTGTACGACACTTCTGCACCACTCCTGGCAGGGTTAAGCCACTGCACAGGCATTTGCCAACCTCCTCACACTATCATGGGAAGATATGCCCGGTGAGTTAAGCTGGCCTAAGTTGGTTAGGATTTCACTATAAAAAAAAGCCAATATACAATGATCTATCTAGATTTTACAGCTAGGCTGTGAGATCAACTCAATGGCCCAGGGTGAACAGATGACCGGAAAAACCCGGATTTGTCCGGATTTTTAGCCTCCTGTCCGGGTGTCCTACATTTTGGCATCATTGTCCTACATTTTGGCTTCATTTTGAAACTTTGTGATAGTGCACAGTACCCCATCATGCCATATGTCGTTGGATTATTACTGAAGAGCAGAATCCAATGCAAAATCAGTTTGGAGATATCTCCTTCCTATCAAAAGTTATGGTCAAAAAACAGAAAAACAAAAACAAAAAATACATTTTTTTGGCAATTTTTTTAGCGGGTAGGAATTTTGGCCTTGGGGTTCAGGAATTTTGGGTTTGGCATCTGGTCACCCTGCTCAGTGCTGACAACCTCCCTGCACTTTTGCGATCAGGCCAATAATAATAATAATAATAATAATAATAATAATAATAATAATAATAATAATAATAATAGTGCAATTCAGGCTCGGACTGCCAGTTGGCAGAATAAAGTACTGTACGGCCAATTCCTTGCCAAGATTGAAGGAAAAGTGGATCAGGATAAGACCTGGTTGTGGCTCACGAGTGGAGCACTGAAGAAGGAGACGGAAGGCCTGAGACTTGCTGCCCAAGAACAGGCAATCAGGACAAATGCCATCCAGGTCAGAATTGAAAAGTCAGCCCATGACCCCAAATGCCGGCTCTGCAAAGAAGTGGATGAAACCATCGACCACATTCTAAGTGGCTGCAAGAAGATTGCGCAGACTGACTACAAACTGAGGCACAATCTGTTGCCCAGAAGATCCACTGGAATCTACGGCAAAAGTATCATCTGCCAGTGGCAAAAAACTGGTGGGACCACAAGCCTGAAAAAGTGGTTGCAAATGAGCAGGTGAAGCTTCTGTGGGACTTCAGGATACAGACGGACAAGGTCTTGGAACACAAGACTCCAGATATCACCATCATAGGAAGCAGTCAGGTGTGGCTTGTTGACATCGCCATACCAGGTGACAGCAGAATTGAGGAGAAACAACTGGAAAAGATCTCCTGCTACCAAGACCGAAGAATCGAATGACAGCGGATCTGGTGTAAGCCAGTGCAGGTGGTTCCAGTGGTAATTGGCACACTGGGTGCAGTGCCCAAAGACCTTGGCAGGCACCTGAAAACTATTGGCATTGACAAAATATCACTCTGCCAACTGCAGAAAGCCGCTCTTCTGGGATCAGCACGAATTATACGCCACTAAATCACACAGTCCTAGACTCTTGGGAAGGGTCCAACTGGTGATGTGAATGAAACCAGCATGAAATTGTTTGCTGTGCATTTATAATAATAATAATAATAATAATAATAATAATAATAATAATAATAATAATAATAATAATAATAAGTTAAATGATAAAGGGTGCAATCCTAACCTAGGCTGGCACAACTCATCAGTCTTTCCATTCCTGTCATGATGTAGGGAGGAAAGCGCATGTCTGTGCACTGGCCTAACCTTCCCCCAGAAGTTGCACTGAAGTGTCTGATGGCACTTTTGTCACACTCCCAGGTCAGAACAAGGCTTATGCCACAGCTTAGGCCGGCCTAACTGAAGCTTAGGCCGTAGCCAAAGTAGAATAATTCTTTAAAAATATTAAACTAGACTAACAGTGCAATCCTAGTAGTGTCTACTCAGAAGTAAGTTCCATTGAGTTCAATGGGGCTTACATCCCAGGCAAGTGCTCAGAGGATTGCAGCCAAATAAATTATTAAATTTCATTTGAAACTGACTTTTTAAAAGGGTCTCAAGCAGTGTGACCTACTTTTTACTGTTTATTAATTTATTTTTACAGTACTTTTATTTACTTTTTAACCATTTATTAACCATTTATTAAATTTAAAAGTACACTATTACATTCAATTTTTTTACTTTTTACTAGATTTACTTTTTATTTACTTTTTTTACTATTTATGTACTAGAATAGAATAGAGTAGAATTTTATTACAGTCCAAGACCAGCATAAAACATCAACATCCTAATAAAACCAACGCTAAAAATAAAGAACATTCAATACACATCTTTCCCTGTAATCACATTCTTATTAATAAAATTGTTTGGGGTTATCTAGACGACCCCTATTTTACGACCTTTTTGTTTCGGATAGCAATAGCTTTCGAGCAAAATTTTGCAACATTATAAGTATCTTCCTTGTTATTATCTTCAAGCAGCCACTCCAGGATCCGATGAGCTGAGGTTCCTGGGAGTCTTCTAATTAGGGGCTCTAAACAATCCTTTCTTATTTCCTTATAGAATTGACAGTACAAAAGTGCATGGCCTGTTGTTTCGATTTCCTCGGCGCCACAAGGACAAAGTCTCTTTAAATATGGCATTTTATTATAACAGGCTTCTAGCACCGCAGAGGGGAGATTAATGACATCTAGCCAGAGTAAAAGCTCTACATTGTTTATATACTTCAAGATTTTTAAGATAAAAGGCCGGGCCAGGGATATATCTTCTCTCTTCCTTAGCAGGAAAATTTGGAACCCTTTCTATGTCTAACTGTCTATCCATATCAGAGAGTCTTTGTGATATACTTCTTTTTGCTTGGTGCCAGCCCATGCTAAGAATCAGATCAGGAGAAATGCCTATCAAAGTTAATTTTTTTCTATCCTCTGAATCCAACTAGATTTATAGTTATCCCCTAAGATAAATCCAACCAGGCCTATGGGGTTAAATTTCAATTTAAGCTATCAATTTATGATGGAGTGCCATATTCTGGTTTCCATCTTGGGCTGTCCAGTTTCTAGTCTCAGGAAGGCATTAGGTACACAGTTGGGGACAGCAAGCAAAGCTCTAATAAATTTGGACTGGATGCTTTCCAGTTGTACGGTATTTGGGATCATACCAACCTGAGACCCATACAACAATTGAGCCAAGACTTTTGTGTTAAAAAGTTTCAAGGCCGCAGGTACATAATATCCACCCCTAGAACGAAAATATCGTAGGATTGCTGTAGAAGGAGTCCCCTTCTGGGTGTTGGCAGCAACATACTTCCCGTGTACTCTACGAGAGCCACCGGCGTGAAATACGACTCCTAGATATTTAAAACAAGAAACCTGTTCAATTTTGTGTCCATCCATAGTCCAAATTCGTTGTTTAGGTCTTCTAGCAAACGTTACTATTTTAGTTTTTTGATAGTTAAATCAGTTTTGATAGTTATTTTAGTTTTTTGATTTACTAATTTAAAATAAAGGCTGTGGGTGGCGCAAGTGGCTAAGACGCTGTGCCTGTTAACCAGCAGGCCAGGGTTTGATTCCCAGGTCTGCCCCACAAGACAGGGTGAGCTCCTGTCCTTAGCCCAGCTCTGCGACGCCAGCTGGATCCAATCGTATTGACTCTGCCTTTCCATTGGACTAATTCAGTGGCGTGGAGAGGGGGGATTTGCTGCTTGGGTAACAGCCTATCCTCCATAACAATCCATCCCAGGCTTTCATGCATCACATGCAGCGTATGCAGGGCTGAGCACGATACCATAGACTTTCAAGATTGATGGAGGCCTGCTTTTTTTTAGTTAATAAATAGTCCTTCCTACTTGCAGCAAGCTGACAGTCTCTTAAGGGATCTTTTAAGGCAGACTGAAGTTCTAGCTATTACTGCCACATCATCAGCATATAGGAGGGCATATATATGCTTCCCCGCAATTTTTTTTTGGGGGGGTGGCGGCTGTTAATATAGGAAAGATGGGCAATCATCAAATTGATGTATATATTGAACAAGAAGGGCGCTAGGATACATCCTTGTTTTACACCTTTGGATGTAAAAACTAGATTAGAAAGAGGGTCATTTGGATTACGTCTAATCCTAAGGCCTGTGTCCTCATGTAAGGAAGGGATGAGGAGCAGTAAACGTCCATCTATATTTGTTTCTTCTAGCTTTTTCCACAGTTTATTTCGGGGAATGGAATCAAAAGCCGCTTTTAAGTCAATAAAAGCTACATGTAGGGTGGAATTCCTAGAGCAGCATTTCTCAAAGTGGGGGTCGGGACCCCTTTGGGGGTTGCCTGGAGCTTTCCTGGGGGTCGCCTAAACACTCCTGGTGCAGGGGGCCAGGAGGGAAGACCTGGCAGAAACGCTGGAGCCGCTGCGGTTGGAAGAAGCCGCTGAGAAGCAGCTCGGAAGGAGCTTCTGAGCAGCTATGAGATGATGTGGAGCCTTGGGGGAGGGGAGGATTGCAGTCCTAGAGTCCAGTTCTATGCATGTCTACTCAGAAGTCAGTCCCATGATAGTGAATGGGACTTACTCCCAGGAAACAGTGACTGGCTCTGCTGCCTGAGATCCCAGTCCTATGGAGATCTCCTCTCACCCAGGTACTTACCTTCACATTCCTCCATTCCTCCCTCCCTCCCTTTCCTCCCTCCCTCCCTCCCTCCCTTTCCTCCCTCCCTCCCTCCCTTTCCTCCCTCCCTTCTTTCTTTCTTTCTTTCTTTCTTTCTTTCTTTCTTTCTTTCTTTCTTTCTTTCTAGATTAACTTTAAGTATCACATTCAATTTTTTTACTTTTTACTAGATTTACTTTTTTACTATTTATGTACTATTTATTAAATTTAAAAGTACAGTGGCGCCTCATGTAATAAATTTAATTCGTTCCGGAGGCATGTTCTTTACGTGAAACATTCTTTACGTGAAGCGGTTTTTCCCATAGGAAATAATGGAAACTCAGACGATTGGTTCCACAACCCCCAAAATATTCATATAAAAATATTAACTGGATGTAAAAATGATGACAGAACACTGGGATTGAATTCAAAACATGCATTCAATGTGCATGATTCTATGAAGTCTACTTAGGCTGTAGTCCTAAAGGCACTTTCCTGGGAGTAAGCCCCATTTAACACAATGGGGCTTACTTCTGGGTAGACATGGTTAGGAGGCTGCAATACAATCCACTTTCCAAGTGTTTCCCCACTTTCTCCTTCTCTCCATCCTGAGCCTCTCTCTCCCCTGCTCCCTTCTGGCTGGCCCTGAGCTGCTTCCCTCTTCTCCACTGCTCTTCTCTCCCTCTGGCCACAGGAGGAATAGTGCGGAAGTGTTGCTTTCACTATGGGCAGGTGCGCTAGGCAGCCCTGACGCTTTTTAAACAGGCTGCCGGCCAGCGTGTCTGCCCCAACTGCCATCGAATGTGTTCTTTACGTGAAGCATGTTCTTTACGTGAAGCAGAATCCTCGATAAATTTTTGTTTGTTACGTGAAACATACTTTACGTGAGGCATTCTTTATGTCAGGTGCGACTGTATTACATTCAATTTTTTACTTTTTACTAGGGGCACAATCCTAACCATGTCTACTCAAAAGTAAGCTCCATTGTGTTCAATGAGTCTTCCAGGAATGTGTCATTAGGATTGCAGCCTAAATTTACATTTTATTTACTTTCATTTACTATTTATTAAATTTTAAAGTATCACATTCATTTTTTACTTTTTACCAAATTTACTTTTACTGTGTTTACTTTTTAAACTTTATTTATTATGTATTAAATTTAAGTAACACATTCAATTTTTTTACTTTTTACTAGATTTTCTTTTTATTTACTTTTTTTACTATTTATGTACTATTTATTAAATTTAAATGTATTACATTCAATTTTTTTACTTTTTACTAACTTTACCTTTAACTGTGTTTACTTTTTAAACTTTATTTTTTATGTATTAAATTTAAGTATCACATTCAATTTTTTTTACTTTTTACTAGATTTATTTTTTATTTACTTTTTTTACTGTTTATGTACTATTTATTAAATTTAAAAGTATTACATTCAATTTTTTACTTTTTACTAAATTTACCTTTAACTGTGTTTACTTTTTAAACTTTATTTATTATGTATTAAATTTAAGTGTCACATTCAATTTTTTTTACTTTTTACTAGATTTACTTTTTATTTACTTTTTTTACTGTTTATGTACTATTTATTAAATTTAAAAGTATTACATTCAATTTTTTACTTTTTACTAAATTTACCATTTATTTAGTTTTGTACTATTTATTTACTAAATTTAGAATTTTTTTTTATTTTTTACTAAATTTACTTTTTATTTACTGATTTTTAAATTTAAGAGTATTTTTGTACACATAAGTGATTAATTCCACCCTGTGGCTGCTCCCAGGGGAAGGGGGTCCTGCATTCCCCGGACAGAGGGGTGTAGAGGGAGGACGTGTCCTGGGAAGGGGCTCCTTCCCTCCAGCATCCTCTGAGCTGCATCCTGGGGGCGCAGTGCGCATGCGCGGCAGAGCATCCCTGGGCGAGGGCGCAGAGCATCCTGGCATCCTCGGGAGTGGTCCAGCGTTGCTAGGCAACGGAGAGGCCTGGCCTGGCAGCGGCGGCAGCAGCAGCAGGAGGCGGTGGCGGGGCTGCTGCTGCTCGCTGGGGGGCCAGGCCGGCTCCCTCCCGCCCCCCAGGACTCCCCAGCCCCCCAGCCCCAGCCAGGACGGCCCCACAGAGGAGAAGCCGCCCGGAGGAGGAGGAGGAGGGTGAGGAAGAGGAGGGTGAGGAAGAGGAGGAGGGAGGGGGGCTCTGCGGCACAGCAGCCTCCAGGCCTTCCCTCCCCCCTCCCTCCCTGTATAGGCACCATTGGGGGCACGGGGGGGGGTTCAGCATTGGGGACATCCCTGTATGGGTACCATTTTTTGGGGGGGCTTCTCTGTGTAAGCACTTTTGGGGGCACAACATTTGGGGGGCTTGGCTGTGGGGATACAATTTGTGGGGGGCTTCTCTGTGTAGGCACCATGGAGGGCACATCATGGGGGGCATCTCTGTGTGGGTTTCTCTGTGTAGGCATCATTGTGGGGGCTTCTCTGTGTAGGCATCATTGGGGGACAGCTCTGTGTAGGCACTATTGGAGGGCATGGGGGTACAGCATTGGGGACATCCAATCTACACACCATTTACAATTACACACACTCTGTGTAAGCACCTTTGGGGGCACAACATTTGGGGGGCATGCCTGTGGGGATACAATTTGTGGGGGGCTTCTCTGTGTAGGCACCATGGAAGGCACATCATGGGGGGCATCTCTGTGTGTGGGTACCATTGGGGTACTTCTCTGTTTAGGCATCATTGGAGGACAATGTAGGCATCAATGGGGGTACCGTTGGTGGGGGAATTCTCTGTGTAGGCGCCATGGAGGATATTTCTCTGTAGGCATCCATGGGGGGGGGGGCAAAGCATTGGGGACATCTCTGTGTAGGCACAATTTCAGGGCACATCACTGAGGGGCCCCATTCTGTAGAAACCATTGGGAGTCACCATTGGGAGCATCCCTGTGTAGGCACTGTGGGGGGGGGAGGGGACACACCACTGGAGGACTATTCTCCCTCCAGGTGAATAGGTTCAGTAGAGCTTCATCTGGCAGGGGCAGTCTACCTTTCACCTTTTTATGTCTGGTTGTTGCTTCAGCTCCCATTTTTCTTGTGGTGGAGTCTGTAGTTGTGTGCGTATGTGTGGGTCTCTCCCCTTATTGCCTCTCTTTATAGGCATGGTTTTGGGGGACACTCAGGCCGAGGTGCCCCCTCCACATCCCCAGGTGAACTCCTGGCTTTGGAGAGCTTCACCCAGCAAGGGTAGTCTATCATTCTCATTTTATGTCAGGGTCTTTGTGCAGCTCACATTTTCCACGTGGCAGTTGTGTATAAGTGTGCATGTCTTCCCACACATACACGTGTATTTTATATGCACAATTTACAATACATAAATTGTATATGCACAATTTTTTGGGGAGGAGGGGGTGTTACTCAAGCCTGGCTGCCCCATCCAGGATGTCATTTGAACCCCTGGCTTTGGAGAGCTTCTTTATCCCACAGGGACAGTGTATTCTTCTTGTTTGATGCCAGCATCCTGTTGTAGCTCAATTTTTTTTTCTTGTGATGGTTGTATGTGGGGTATTTCCTTCCCTCCCGCCCTATGTAGGCATGATTTTTTTTAGGGGGGGGAGGAGGAGGGGAGCACTCTGACCTAGCTACCCCCACAAGATTCCCTGGTAAATTTTCAGGATGGAGACAGCTGTCTTATTAGTTGCACAACTAAAATAACTTCCTATAAAACAATACTTCTTATTAAAATAATGGTTTCCTTCTTAGGAAGAAAGGCGGGATATAAATGGAATAAATAAAAACGATAATAAAATAAAACAAAAACTTCTTATATTAAAATACTTGAATCAAGTGTGCCATCAACTCTAATCTGCACCCCAATTTTAAAAGGCTTGAGATAAAAAATGTTTATTTTCAATAGTAATGCACAGCTGCAAAGCAGGCACATTTAATTTTACCAAATAATTTATATGACAATAATAATATGACAGTATGTTCATGTTACGATTTTTTTACCTAATTGCACTACTTTCTACAACAGTGGGTTTATGTTACATTTTTAATTACAATATAGTAAACTGTTAAACTAAATATTGGCCTAAATGTATAATCAAAATACGGTATTTACTCACATCTAATGCACTGTCAAATCTAATGCGCATCCTGATTTTGGAGACATACCCCCAAATCCAGAGTAACTACGGGGGCACGTAAGAGACTAACCCTGTCTACTCTAACCCTGTCTACTCAAAAGTAAGCCCCATTGTAAGCCCCACAATCTAACCCTGTCTACTCAAAAGTAAGCCCCATTGTGTTCAATGGGTCTTACTCCCAGGAAAGTGTCTTTAGGATTGGAGTCTTTATGTGCACCCATAGTTACTGCACCACCTAGTGAAAACCTATGGGAAATTCATATTGGTATCCAGAGTAAGTTGTTCTTACACCAGAGCAAGGACTCCCGGTAGTTACTCTGGATTTTGCCCTAAATTGGGCTGAAAAAGGTGCGTGTTAGATTCAAGTAAAGGCAGCCTACCTTCTTTCTGTGGTCCAGTCCAGAGATGGGATTCAAAGAAATTAACAACCGGTTCTCTGCCCATCTGGCAGCCACTTTTAAATGGCTATTTTTAAACTTTATATGTCCTGTCTCTTGTTAACAACCAGTTCTACAGAGTAGGTGTGAACCTGCTGGAGCCCACCACTGGTCCAATCCTATTGCCCCTGAGTCTTTGGAAACACTTTAAAAAGTTAGTGGTTTTTTTGAAAAGGGCAAGGGAGTAAAAGGGGATGAAGGTACATATTGGAGATGCTCTAGGAAGATTTCCTGCCATAGGCAGATGATTGGGCTAGATGACCGTAAGGGACCCTTCTAATTCTATGATTATGCAACATTTGAACTGCATTGTAGACTTCCTTGTTTGAAAAAAGGCAATATAAATAAATATTTAATTGTAACAATTTGGAAGATATAGGGACTGTCAGCCGAGTGAATATCTGGGTTCAGAAGCACCCGTTTTGGTGTGCCAAATGCTGCTGTGGCTTTATAATAGCTTTTAAATATGGATTAGAGAAATTTATGGGTGGATAAGTCTGCCAGTGGATATTGACCACTCCGGCTATGTGAAGCTTTCATGTTCAGAGTGTGTTGTTGAATGCCAGTTTCACAGGGCAACAGTGGATGTTTGTCGTTTGTCTTGCTTTTGGTCGGGATGCAGGACTTAATAAACCTGAGGTCTGATTCCGGAGGCTCTTTTAAACACTGCTTTCCACAGCGCATAGTTAATCTTTGGAATTCACCGCTGCAGGATGTGAAGATGTGCAGAGGCTTAGACAGGCGAATGATGGGAAAGTCATCAATTAACACATGTGCCTCACAGGGTATATGCAGTGATTTTCAACCAGAGTGCCATGGCACATTGGTGTGCCTTGAAAGGTCTGCTGGAGTGCCACAGAAAATGTATTGATTAGTAGGGCCAATCTCTGACTCTATCCACAGTTTTATTGCTTGTTTGTAGCTCTACAATGTTTTTGAGATGGAATACCCATCACACAATATCCTAAAAGTGGCAGCACTATATCTGTATAGGTTAATTTCCATTTTGCATTAATTTTCTTAATCCATTAATATTTAGTTCACCTTTTTTTGCCAGTGCAGCCCACTGAGGACCCCCCGTCCCCAAAAAAGTTAATTAAACATATTTTTTTGGCCCTCGCATGCTTTTTCCCCTCCATGGGTTCAGAGTGGAGAGAGGAAGAGAGGGAAGTTAAGTTGTTGTACAAACCTTATTGTAGATATTTTCTAAAGCTAGACGAAGGGAAAGAAGGACAATACAGATAGAATTAGGGCTGACTAAAGACACTTTCCTGGGAGTAAGACTCATTGAGCACAATGGGGCTTACTTTTGAGTAACACGGTTACTATTGTGCTGACCCAACATGGTTAGGATTGTGCTTTTAGTTGTTTAGTGTGTATCATTTTGTTGAATCCCACCTAAAATTTAGTTGCCCTCTGATTCGGTATGGCGAGATCCTTTTGGAGCATTGTAGGATAGATAGCTAGATAGCTAGATAGATAGATAGGGTCTGCTTAGGATTTTGCCCTTCTGAATAACTTGGCTATCTCTCAACTTTCAAATTTTGATTTTATGCTCTTTGGCATGGAAAAGGTCACCACCTATAACACAACGGACATGTCTGTCTGTGTGTTTTGCTTACAATGAAAGGTACGTCCCACTGATATTCACCACAAATACTGTATATTATCCACTCTATATTATCTCTATATACAAGGCACTCCAGGTCACCCATTTTGGCAGCGGGGACTGCAGCCCTGGCGTATTTTGAACGTTCTTATATTGCGCTTCTTTAAAAAATGTGATTATTTGGTGTTTTTAATCGACTGTCATTATTTTGCCAACTTCTACTCCATTCCTCCTTTGAGAATCCGAAACATTTACAATATGTTTCTGAAGGGATGAATCATTTTCAATTGGTGCTTCTTAGCTCCTATGGGTTGTCTCCTCTCCTTTCCAAATTGCCTTACCTTACAATCCAGAGTAACTACGGGAGCACGCAAGAGATGTTATGTGCACAGATAGTTACTGCACCACCTAGTGAAAACCTATGGGAAATTCATACTGCAATCCAGAGTAACTTGTTCTTACTCCGGAGCAAGGACTCCCCGTAGTTACTCTGGATTGCGCCCTTAGAAGCTGCTCTGGCCTTTTCTTGGATGAAAATGCCAGCTCTCTGATTTTCCTTATGGTTCAGTGGAGGCCATCTCTTTGTTTGACCCTCTTTGCCCCAACACCAGAGGAATCCAAACCTCCACTGTTTTGCGGGGCTGGACTCCATACCTCTTGCTTGCTCACTCGCTCTCTCTGTTTATGGAAGAGGTAGCAAGGCAGAGAGACAGAATTCGTCTCATCTCCCCCTTGACCACCAGGGCTTCTCATATGTTCAATATTATATTAATTATTTTTATATTATTGCATATGCTGTCCAGGTCCAAACTTGTCATACAGTGGTGCCTCGCATAAAGAGCTTAATTCGTTCCAGAGGCATGCCCTTTAAGTGAAACGCTCTTTAAGTGAAGCAGATTTTCCCATAGGAAATAATGGAAACTCAGACGATTGGTTCCACAACCCAAAACATATTCATATGAAAATATTAACTGGATGGAAAAAGGATTACAAAACACTGGAATTGAATTCAGAACATGTGCATTCAATGTGCATGATGAAGTCTACTTAGGCTGCACTTCTAAAGACACTTTCCTGGGAGTAACCCCATTTAACACTATGGGGCTTTCTTCTGGGTAGACATGGTTAAGAGGCTGCAATCAAAAACATTTTCCTTGGAGTAAGCCCCATTTAACACAATGGGACTTACTTCTGAGTAGACATATGAGACTGCTATCAAAGACACTTTCCTGGGAGGCTTAACTGGGCTGCTGCTGGAGGTTCAAGGTGGTCGGTGGGGGCACGTGGGAGCAGTTGGGGGCAGCTGCCTTTGGCACCCCCAGGCAACTGCCCCCAAGTTGGGGGCAGTTAGAAGCAGCAGCGCTGGTCGGCAGCCCTTTTAAAGAGCCTCCATGCGGAGCATCAGGGCTGCATAGCACACATGCCCATAGTACGCATGCTTATTAAGTGAAACGGTACTTGTTATGTGAAGCAAGATTTCTTGGAAATTTTTGTTTTTTATGTGAAACGCTTGTTAAGCGAGGCTCTTGTTAAGCGAAGTACCATTGTACATGGTTTTTTAAATTTACGGATTTGAGTCAACACAAATGGCCACTGCAAATCACAGTTTTAAAAACTGCTTTTTTTACTGTTGTAGAGAGGTAGTCGTTCCATATTTCAGTCCCAGAATCAAACCCCTGCAGATATTGAGGCACTACCTTATTCAATTAGGTACAATAGAGAAGCAAAAAATGTGGAAGTTGGTCTTTAAATCTTCTTTTTTTTTTTTAATCCACTGGAGGTTCTGGAACAGAACCCTAGTGGATAACAAGGGACATCTGTATAAAAAAATGAGGTTGCAGCAAGGCTAGGAAAAGCTTCTTTTGGACACAGTGCTGGCTCAGAGACTATCATCCTATCACAGCTTTGGAACTGGATCTAGTAGGACTAGCCAACTTGTTAGATAAACCTAACTAGTAACTAACATCAAGATCTGAAGTTCAGTAGGTGGTCAGTTTGGATCATGGTAATTCTAGTGCTTAACTTCCCAAAATATAAAGTTATTTTTGGATAGGATAGAAAGTTAAAGAGGCAAGCAGGCGCGCGCGCACACACACACGCACACACAGATTACCAGTATATATAAATTATAATAGTAGGAATTGTTTGCCATTAATTGCTGATCCAAAAAGTAACTTTTACGTATCTTCCTTTATTATGGTCACTATTTTGTTTTGAGGGATATACTTGTTGGCTTTGGTGTCTGCCATTCAAAACTTGTCCTAGGATGCAATCTTGTGCCTGTCTATTCAGAAGTAAGTCCCATTATATACTCCCAGGAAAGGGTGTTTAGGATTGCACCCCTAGTTGTGAGATGTTGCTTTTGGAACACTGCAGTTTGTTAGAATCTCTCCTATTGTATTGGACTTGGCGATTACTCACCAACTGGAGGCGGGCTGATCCTCTGGTTGAGAGTTTTCTGTCTTTTCAAAAATTCTTGTTTAATGATTCAGGAGCAAGCTACATGTTGTATAGAAATTCATGCAATGAACCCTCAATGACCATGCTCCTTCTGGCATGGCAAAATAAAACGCATTTACTCAAATCTAATGCGCCATAGAATTTAATGTGCACTCTAAACTCATAATCATTTACTCAAATCTAATTAACCATTGAAGCTAACACTCACCCTGATTTTGGAAACTAAATTCGGCTGGAAAATGTGAGCGTTAGATTTGAGTAAATACAGTACTTGGTGATGAGTGATTTGCATTAAAGAAGGTGTGGGAGAGAAGAGTGCACTTAACCCTTTCCCAGTTTTCCCCATGCCAATTCGTGGTAGTTGGCACTGTAGAATGGTTCATTTGGTATTCAGATATGAAAAATTGCAAGGAAAGTCTTATGAGGAAAGCTTGGGGGAACATGGGATGTTCCACTTGGAGAAGAGGAGGCTGAGGGGAGACCTGATTGCCCTCTTCCGATACCTGGAGGGCTGTCATAGGGAGGAAGGGGCTCATTTGTTCATAGCTGCTTCTGAAAGCAGGACTAGAACCAATGGGTACAAACTGCAAGAAAGGAGATTCTAGTTGGTTATCCGGAAAAAATTCCTGAGGGTGAGGGCGGTTCGACAGTGGAACAGATTGCCAAGGGAGGTGGTGGAATCTCCCTCACTGGGGATCTTCAAGCAGAGGCTTGACAAGCATCTGTCGGGAATGGTCTAGGAGGATTTCCTGCTGCAGGCAGGGGGTTGGACTAGATGACCTACTAGATCCCTTTCAGCTCTAGGATTCTAGGATTCTAGGATTCTATGGATCTGTTTGGAAAACGGTATGATTTTCATTCAGTTATGCAAAATATCTGGTGAATTTACCACACCTCAATTCGGGAAGTTACCTATGTAATTTGTTAGAACTCCTATAATTTGTGTTGCAATATAAAATTGTCCAAAGGTAGCGAACAGAGAGATTTACCGGTATGTCTGTTTTGTAATTCCACTAATGCCCGAGTGAAGTTTACAACGGAGTTCAGTGGAAAGAGGATGGCAGCCAGAATAATTAAATTGAGAGCCAAGATGAATGCAATATTGACAAAAACTTTTTAGCCTAGGAGAGTGATGGGTCTCATAATCTACCGTATGGACAAAATCCAGAGTAACTATGGGGAGTCCTTGCTCCGGTGTAAGAACAACTTACTCTGGATTCCAATATGAATTTCCCATAGGTTTTCACTAGGTAGTGCAGTAACTATGGGTGCATGTAAAGTCTCTTGCGTGCTCCCTTAGTTACTCTGGATTTGGGGGTATGTTTTCATGCTGGAAAGCCTTTTTTACCTTTTCCTCCGGTTGTACTATCCTGTGCATGACAACTCAGAAGTTATCTGAGGTCTGTCTGTCCTGTCTGTGTGTCATCTGTTGCAGTCTTCTAGCTACAATTATAGTGAGATTTGAGAAGCACGGCCATGCTTATGAGAACCCTCAGAGGTCAGGATGAACAGTAGAAGCAGGTGGTTGCCTTCATGTCCTTGCAGGCTTCAGGAAGTCATCTGCAGGAAAGAGGATGGTGGATCAGGTCCAAAAGGTTCAATTTTGTGTTTTTATGGACTTGAAACACTGCTGTGTTTATCCATAAGTTTTGAAGGGCACTGTGTTTTTATAGGTTTAATCTCAACAGCTGCAATTGTTGCTATGTAACCAGTGCCTTTAACACTTCACTTAAAAAAGCAAAAGGAGAAAAAAACACACAAATTCTATTTGTGCAGTTTTTTAAAAAAAATTATGGACATAACCTTTAAAAAATATTAAGTAAAGCAGAAAAAGAAGTAATTAGGCTAAATGTTGAGCACATTACTTCATTTAAAGATGTTGATTGTATTTTAAAGTATCCACTTTGGAAAGTTTGGTGGCTTCCACTGCGTATGTGCCGTGAACAGGTTTTTGTTGTTTTTTATCTGTCACCAGCACAAATAGCAGTTTTGTTGGGCTTGTCATGGCATCCAAGTGACAATTTGTTCTCAAGATGAACAGTTCAAACAACCTGCTCACTGCACGCACAACACAGTCTGGTTTGGATTGGTTAGCATCAGTCCCCCCTTTCTCTCTTTCTCTTTTTAATTTTGTTTTTTTACTCTTTCATAATGTACCTCATTTGCTTCTGACCTGTTCTGGTGGCACATTGCAATCTGGAGCAATCTAAGAATTTGCCCCAGTTCATCATGAGTTCAAACACAGGTGAACTCAACTATGAGTTGATGGGCAAAATCCAGAGTAACTACGGGTAGTCCTTGCTCCGATGTAAGAACTTACTCTGGATTCCAATATGAATTTCCCATACGCTTTTCACTAGGGATTGCAGTAACTATGGGTGCATGTAGAGTCTCTTACATGCTCCCGTAGTTACTCTGGATTTGGGAGGATGACTGGTTGATACACATTTTCCTTGGTGTAAGCACCATTAAACACGATGGCATTTAGCTATTGAGTCTACATGTTTACAATTACACTGTTAATCTTGTTGCTTTCTTTGGAATAATTTCTGCAATAAATGGCTCTAAGCAAAATTACAGAAACTGGAATGGAGCAGCAACACGGTTGCTTATAATAATCTCATATTAGTTAATTGCGTATTTCATCATCTCCCTTTCTTAGTTTTGGAGTTCAGCCTTTCCAGCTAGCTTGGATCAAATTCTGTTGGATAAATTCCATCATTCACTTGGCTGTATCAAGTCTATAATTTATACCTTGTACTTGCCAATTTGTTTACATCCTTGTACCCGGCTAGTTAAAGCTTGTGGTTGATGAGTCACTGCAACGGTGTGTGTATAGGGTCTGCTTCCTTTGTGGTAGTAAAGTCTGAATATTTGTGATGCCCTGTATAATAATCTGAAAATTTACAAATGTACAGTCTGTGCGGGTGCCATATAGGTAGTGGGTCTACAGAGATGTGTAAAACCAGATTCCCAGTGATTGTGTCTTCCAAAAAACATCTGCTTACTAGTATACACATTCTCTAAGGGGGCAATCCAGAGTAACTACGGGGAGTCCTTGCTCTGACGTAAGAACAATTTACTCTAGATTGCAATATTAATTTCCCATAGTTTTTCACTAGATGGTGTTGTAACTACGTTGACATAAATGTCTCTTACATGCTCCCATGGTTACTCTGGATTGTAGGTGGATCTCAGTTTGGGAACAACTGGATTAAGAGGGTGTCATAGATGCTTTATCAATGAAGATGTGCCTTGACAATTTTAGTGCCTTGACAATGTGCCATGAGATGGAAAAGGTTGAAAATCAGTGCTCTAAGATAAAGTTAGAGCCAAGTCTGGCCAATGGGTCTGGCCCATTTTTGTCGGTTTTTAGAGCAGTCTGTTGGCCAATTAGAAGAACTTTTATATCTTACAGAGAAGAAAGTCCTGCTAAGCTGGGAGTACATTATGCAGCAATGAGATTTTTCAAGTACAAATTGTTTAACCATATGCCTCCAATTTCCAACAGTGCACACATAGCTTGGGTGGGTGTTATTGCAAAGTGCCAATTAATTAGCCTCTGTGTGTACACATTATGATTCTTAAGGAACGCTAGTAGGGAAAAAATGCCTAGCATCTTATCAAAGCTGAGAAATCTTGATCAGTGACCCCCTGCCCAGTCTCCTTGGGGAATTAATTGGAAATAAACTAGAAATACGGGCTATACGGAAATATGGATCTGAACTCTGACCTTCAACCTGAACCAATATGGCTCTTGGGAATAAAATGTACAAAGAGTTCATACTTCAGAATTGCTGGGATAATTTTAGGGGGGCTGAATCTGATCTGAAATGGATTCAATCTTGATTATTCAGAGTAAGATTCAATAGAGCTTCAAGCTTGTTTGCTGATGGAATTAAAGTTTGGTTTCTTCCTTTCCCCTCCCCTTAAGGTTTACTGTGCAACTTGTCTGAGATCCAGTTTAACGTAATTCTCCTGTCTCCCATCTTATAACTCTGATTATAGTGTCTATGTACTGGAGTTCCTCAACACCCATAATGTTTTAATTCTGTATTTGTTTGTAGGGCATCAGTGCAAAAAAGAGTCATGCAAGGCAAAAGAGATGGCAAGGACCAAAATCCAGGTAACCTTCATCTGGAAGTAGGTGCTCCAGATGTCATGTCTGCTTGCAACTAAGTTGACTTCCCAGGTAATGTTCTTTCTAGAGTAGAAGTAACTACTAGGTATTTTATTATTAGGTGTGAGCTTTTAACAATTCTGATGAAATGGTAAAATAAATCAGGATGTGGGCTGAATGGAATATTACATGGACAGGCCCTGATTGCATAAGGAATGTTACATGGACAGGCCCTGATCACTACCTGTGCTTGATAGAGAATTGCTGTAAAAGGAGTTGCTGCAGAGTCCACTGTGAGTGACATTGCCTTATTGTGTAGGTGGGAAAACTCTAAGGTTGTAATCCTAAGCTCTACTTAGGCTGGCATAAGCCCTGGCATAAATTTTTTGCTGACCTTGTGGTGTCACAAAAGTTTCATAAGGCACTGTTGCCCCACTTCTGGTGATATACAGGCTGTATATGCCTGTATATCACCAGAAGTGGGGCAACAGTATGTGTATGGCTTATGCCGATCTTCAGACATCATCATAGGAAGATGTGCCAGCCTAAATTGGTTAGGATTGCACCCTAAATGAGTGATGAGATAAACTTTAGTAATTAAAGTGTTTTCCTAGTATTAAATCCGTGCCAGGTCTTTTGAAGACTTCTTGTGTCATTAGGGCTCAGTGAGTTTCCGAAAACCCTTGTAGTTTCCATGAGTTGCCACTTGTCTGTGCTTAAGGAACATAGGATTTAGAGAGAGGGTTGGTTTCATTTTGCATTCTTCATGCTAGCCTTAATCCAAATGGTCCTCTTTTGTTTTTTAAAACCCTAATCCCAAGCATCCCTTACTGATGGGTGCTTAAAATTCATGGTGGTTCTGCTTGAAAGAGAGTCGTAGCCTAATAAGAAGAGGGGAGAAAGAAAGAATGTTGGCCAAAATAGTTTATTAATAATCTATATATACAGTGATGCCTCATGTAACAAACGCCTCACGTAAAGTATGTTTCACGTAACAAACAAAAATTTCTCCAGGATTCTGCTTCACGTAAAACACTGTGCTTCATGTAAAGAACACATTCGTTGGTAGTTGAGGCAGACTCGCTGGCTGGCAGCCTAGCGCGCCTGTCCATAGCGAAAGCAACATTTCTGCGCTGTTCCTCTTGTGGCTGGGTGTTCGCTGGGCAGAGGAGAGAACAGCAGTGGAGAAGGGGGAAGCAGCTCAGGGCTAGCCAGGAGGGAGCAGGGGAGAGAGAGGCTCAGGATGGAGAGAAGGAGAAAGTGGGGAGACACTTTGAAGGTGTCTTGGATTGCAGCCTCCTAACCACGTCTACCCAGAAGTAAGCCCCATTGTGTTAAATGGGTCTTACTCCCAGGAAAGTGTCTTTGATTGCAGCCGAAGTAGACTTCATAGGATCATGCACATTGAATGCATGTTTTGAATTCAATTCCAGTGTTTTGTAATCATTTTTATAAACAGTTAATATTTTTCTATGAATATTTTTGGGGTGTGGAACCAATTGTCTGAGTTTCTATTATTTCCTATAGGAAAATCTGCTTCACGTAAAGAAGTTTCACATAACAAACATGCCTCTGGAACGAATTAAATTTGTTACGTGAGGTGCTACTGTATATAAAAGAGAAAAGTCACTTACTCACTCACTAACTCACTCACTCATCAATGCCCTGCCAAAACCGCTGGGCCTAGAAGCGTGAAATTTGGGGTGGGTGTTCCTTCCATGACGGAGGGTTGCACTAAGAACCGGTTTTTGGAAATTCCAACCAGAAGGGGGTAAAAAGGGGCACAACGTGTTTTCCTCCCTATACTGTGCATTGAAGAATTGGTGACTGAGGGATGCTCTGCCCCAACCCCTGGACCTAGAAGCATAAAATTCGGGGAGGGAGTTCCTTCTGTCACCTGAACACCCACCAAGAACCAGTGTGGAAAAATTTAACCCTTAAGGGGCTGAAAAGGGGTGCAAAATGTTTTTGTCCTATACTTAACATGGAAGACTGACCAACATCCAGCCAATTCGGTGCTCGGTGCCTGGTGCACTGGGCAGATGTTGTTAGGAGGATGATGCGCATGGGGGGGGGGTTGTTGTGCGCGGGGGGGGGGGGGTTGATGTGCACAGGGAGATGTTGCACATAGGGTTGATGTGCATGGGGGGTTGATGCACATGGGGGTTGATGTGCATGGGGGATGAACATGGGGAATGTTGTGCATGGGGGTTGTTTTGCATCATTGATTTGTGCGTGGGGGGTTGATGAGCATGGGGGGTTGATGTGCATAGGGGGGATGATGCGCAAGGGGTGGATGAACATTGGGGATGTTGCACATGGGGTGGTTGATGTGCATGGGGGATTGATGCGTAATGGGGGATGGCGTACTGGGGAATTTTAATCCTGCAATGCGGGTATGCTTTTCGCTAGTAATAATAATAATACTCATGGGAACTTCACATATATTGAGACGATACCTTTGTGATTCCAAGTTCCTTGGATAGGAATCAAATCACAATAGAGACAATTCCAGTCAAACACCTGGCAACTGAAATAGTACATCATCATCATCATCATCATCATCATAATGAGAGAGTGGCAATTGAGTGGCAAATTGTACGAGTATTGCGGATACATTCTTTAACCAGATAACTTCAGATTGTCCACAAAGTCACTACTGTGTCTTTTTGGATTGTGGATTTGGGATTCTGTGGATTTGGGATATAAGCCTGCTTATGGATAGTACATCCTATAGTATCTCCTCAGTCTCTGTATGGGGGAGCTGCATTTCCTATCAGTCTGGTATAAAGAAAAAAGGAGCAATGAACATACAAATTAACCAGCCAAATGTTTAACTTGCCCCTCCTCTACTTTTTTATTTTATTTTATTTTTTATTTTAAACTTCTGCCTCTGTTGCTTGTCCGTGGAAGTCCCCCCCAAGGAAAAAAACAAAACATGTACACAGGGTGAGGATGGGGAGTACGTTTGGGACTTTTTGCCCCCACTGCCCTTCCAACCCCATCTCACCATGATATTTTCTCATTATGGCTGCAATCCTAAAGACACTTTCCTGGGAGTAAGGCTTACTTTTGAGTAGACATAGTTTGGATTGTGCTCTTTCACATTTTGGTGTGCTAACTAGTATCCCCTCCCCCCAAGAAGAAAACCCCAAACAAACTTGGCGCATACAAACCATTTAAACCTTTTGCATAGAATAAATCATTTTGCATGTAAATCGGATGGCGGATCTTTGTTTGTAGCGATTCTTGGTATGTATGTATTCTGGGTTATATCAGGATAAAACAGTGTTGTAGGTAATGATTCACCTGCCTTTGTGCCTTAATACTTTTGAAGAACCGAAGCTGAAAACATGCCATTTAGAAATTATATTTTAATCATGTAATAAGCCTATAGTGTGTTCTTACAGGATACTAATTTTCCTTTTATTTTATTACACGGAAAATTGTATTGGTACTTGAAACACGGCACTTCTGGAACACTTGTTCTCTCTGAATCACATTATCAGCCCCACCAGTCAGTCGTGACTCCTCTGAAAAGAGGTGTTTAGGTAAGGATGCCCGGTTGCTAAGTGATGGGCATCCCAGGCTTAAACTCTTAAAGCTGCAGCCCAGAATTTCACCCTCCGAGCCGTGTAACCGCTTCACCCCACAAGTCATCGGAAAGTTGTGGTGGTATCTTTTCCCCAGACTGTTGTCTGCCTATGCATTTTCAACAAGGGAGGTACTATTATAGGACTAAGATGTGTTGCATTTGGAGGAACGCACCTGAAATAACTCTCTAGTTTTCCTTTTAGCACTGGGCTGTATCCTGTGACTCCTGGCGAAGCACCACTGAAATGAGTGAGCCTAATTGGTCATGACTAATAAATCCCATTGATTTAAGTGGGCTTAATTGGGATCCTCTTTCTTGACATGTAAATAGTTGCCATTGATCTTTTATTGTAACTCCTTGCAAGAGGTAAAAAAATTAAAAAGCGTTTCCAAATTTAGGTGTCCCCCAGTATTCTTGGATGCGCATGGGGGGATGCACATCGGTTCGGGTGGTTTGGCAGTGGAACAGATTGCCAAGGGAGGTGGTGGACTCTCCCTCACTGGGGGTCTTCAAGCAGAGGCTTGAGGAGCACCTGTCAGGGATGATCTAGGAGGATTTCCTGCTGCAGGCAGGGGGTTGGACTAGATGACCTACTAGGTCACTTTCAACTCTAGGATTCTATGATTCTATGATGCGCAAGGGGGGGATGATGCGCATGGGGGATGATGCAAGACTGACCAACATCCAGCCAATTTAGTGCTCTGTGCCTGGTGCACTGAGGGGGACAACGTTCTCCAGAGGAAGAGGTTGTAATGGGGAGGCTGCTGTGCAGGGGGAGATGATGCGCATGCTGGGTGATGCACATTTGGGGTTTGGTGCACATTGGCAGGTTTGATGCACATTGGGGGGGGGGGGTTTGATGCGCATGGGGGGTTGGTGCGCATGGGGTAGATGAACATGGGGGATGTTGTGCATGGGTTAGGGTTAGGGGGTTGATGTGCATTGGGGGGATGGCATACAGGGGAATTTTACTCCCACGGCGTGGGTACGCTTTCACTAGTGTCTAATAAATCCCATTGATTCCAGTGGGCTCAATCAGGATCCTCTTTCTTTAGATGCAAGTGGTTGCCATAGACCTTTTATTATAACTCCTTGCAAGAGGAAAAAAAATTATAGGTGTTTCCAAATTTAGGTGTCCCCCAGTATTCTTGGGTGTTGGGAAGATCTTAGCCTTTGGATAAAGGTGGAGTTGCCACATGCCCCGGAAAACAGGGACAGTCCCGATTTTGGGGTTTTGTGTTCACATACTGGCAAATGGGACAGAGGATCTTGTCCCGGTTTTGTAGAAGAGAATTATGGCACCTCTAGATGGAGGAAGTATTCAAATTTTGCAGCTGACACTGACCAAAATCCTTCTTTCATTGTCTTCTGTGGATTTTATTGTGTTTGGCAAGTTATAGGAGAAATCCCTTATTGATACCTAGCGAAAAGCGTACTTGTGTTGCGGGAGTAACATTGCACCATATGCCATCCCCCCACGGTGCATCATTCCCCCCATGCACATCATCCCCCCTTGTGCATCATCCCCCCATGCGTAACTTCCCCCATGCACAAATGCGTATAGGACATAAACACGTTGATCCCTTTTCAGCCCCTCAAGGGTTAAATTTCTGCATATGGGTTCTTGGTGGGTGTTCAGGTGACAGAAGAAACTCCCTCCAAGAATTCCATGCTTCAGGCCCAGCAGTTGGGGCGGAATGTTGATGAGTCATCAAGTCTTCAATGCAAAGTATAGGGAGGAAAACGCATTGCGCCCCTTTTCACCCCCTTCCAGTTGGAATTTCCAAAAACTGGTTCTTAGTGCGCTCCTTCATCACGGAAGGAACACCCACCCCAAATTTCAGGCTTCTAGGCCCAGCGGTTTTGGCAGGGGGTTGATGAGTGAGTCAGTGAGTGAGTGAGTGAGTCAGTGAGTGACTTTTCTCTTTTATATATCTACTAGCGAAAGGCGTACCCACGTTGCGGGTGTAACTTCCCCATACAACATCCTCCACGGCGCATCAACAACCCATGCGCAACCTACCCCCATGTACAACATTCCCCTGTGCACAACTTCCCCCATGCGCATCATCCCTCATGCGCAACTTCTCCCCACGCGCAACTTCTCCCCACGCGCAACTTCTCCCCACGCGCATCTTTCCCCCGTGCGCATCTTTCCCCCGTGCGCATCTTTCCCCGTGCGCATCATCCCCATGTGCAACTTCCCCCATGTGCAACTTCCCCCATGTGCAACTTCCCTCCATGCGCAACTTCCCACCATGCGCATCATCCCCTCATGCGCAACTTCCCCCCATGCGCAACTTCCCCCATGCGCAACTTTCCTACATGCGCACTACATGCGCAACTTCCCCCCATGCGCAACTTCCCCCCATGCGCAACTTCCCCCCATGCGCAACTTCCCCCCATGCGCAACTTCCCCCCATGCGCAACTTCGACCATGCGCAACTTTCCTCCATGCGCATCATCCCCCCATGCGCATCATCCCCCATGCGCAACTTCCCCCATGCGCAAGTTCCCCCATGTGCAACTTTCCTACATGCGCATCGTCCCCCCATGCACAACTTCCCCATGCGCAACTTCCCCATGTGCAACTTCCCCATGTGCAACTTTCCTACATGCGCATCATCCCCCCATGCGCATCATCACCCCATGCGCATCATCACCCCATGCGCATCATCACCCCATGCGCAACTTCCCCCCATGCGCATCATCCCCCCATGTGCAACTTCCCCCATGTGCAACTTCCCTCATGCACAACTTCCCTCCATGCGCACCATCCCCCATGTGCAACTTTCCTACATGTGCATCATCCCCCACGTGCAACTTCCGCCATGCGCAACCTTCCTACATGTGCAACTTCCCTCCATGCGCAACTTCCCCCCATGTGCAACTTCCCCCATGCGCAACTTCCCTCCATGTGCACTATCCCCCATGCACAACTTCCCCCCATGCGCAACTTCCCTACATGCGCATCAACACCCCATGCACATCACTCCGCCATGCGCAACTACCCCATGTGTATCTTTCCCCCATGCGTATCAACCCCCATGCGCAACATCTCCGATGCGCAGCATCCTCCTCAGTGCAACCTCTTCCTCTGAACCACATCCCCCCACTGCACCAGGCACTGAGCACCAGATTGGCTTGATGTGGTTCAGTCTCCCATGTTAAGTATAGGGCAGAAACACGTTGCCCCCTTTTCAGCCCCTGAAGGGTTAATTTCTCCAGATGGTTCTTGGGGGGTGTTCAGGTGACAGAAGGAACTCCCAGAATTCCATGCTTCAGGCCCAGCAGTTGGGGCGGAATGTTGATGACTCAGCAATTCTCAATGCAAAGTATAGGGAGGAAAACGCGTTGCGCCCCCTTTCAGCCCCTTCTGGTTGGAATTTCCGAAAACCGCTTCTTGGTGCACACCTCGATCACGGGAGGAACACCCACCCCAAATTTCACACTTCTAGGCCCACCGGTTTTGGCAGGGCGGTGATGAGTCAGTGAGTCAGTGAGTGAGTGACTTTTCTCTTTTATATATATATAGATATATATAAAAGAGAAAAGTCACTCACTCACTCACTCACTCACTCACTCATTGACTCACTCATCACTGACTGCATGGGGGGTTGATGTGCAGTGGGGGGATGGCGTACGGGGGAATTTTACTCCCACAATGCAGGTATGCTTTTCGCTAGTGTATGTGTGTGTGTATGTATGTATGTATGTATATATGTATTTATATATGTGTGTGTGTTTATATATATAAACTGAAACGTCACTGACTGACTCTGACTCATCAGTGCCTAGCCAAAACCACTAGACCTAAAAGTGTGAAATTTGGGGAGGGTGTTCCTTCCATGATGGAGGCACCCACTAAGGACTGATTTTGGGAACTTCAAACTGGAAGGGGGTGAAAGGAGGCACATTCCATTTTCGTCCTATGCTTAATATTGAAGACTGATAAAATCCAGCCCTATTCTGCGCATACCTGGTAGAGGTGCCCATGGTCAAGGGAGAATACTGCATGGGAGGGGTGCGTTACATGGAGTGCGGGGTGTTTAGGGTGAGCCCAGGCTCACAAATATTCTTGAAATTTTACTCCTGCAATGCGTACTTTGCGTATGTGCATATATGTGTATATATGTGTGTGTATACAGTGGTGCCTCACATAACAATTTTAATTAGTTCTGGAGGCATGTTTGTTACATGAAACGTTCTTTATGTGAAGCGGATTTTCCCATAGGAAATAATGGAAACCCAGAGAATTGCTTCCATAACCTCAAAAATATACATATAAAATATTAACTGGATGTAAAAATGATGAAAAACACTGGAATTGAATTAAAAACATACGTTCAGTGTGCATGATCCTATGAAGTCTACTTAGGCTGCAGTTCTAAAGACACTTTCCTGGGAGTAAGCCCCATTTAACACAATGGTGCTTACTTCTGGGTAGAAATGGTTAGGAGGCTGCAATCAAAGACACTTTCCTGGAAGGCTTATCCCAGCTGCTGCTGGAGGTTCAAGGTGGCCAGTGGGGGCACTTGGGGGCAGTTAGGGGCAGCTGCCTCTGGCACCTCCAGGCAACTGCCCCCAATTTGGGGGCAGTTAGAGGCAGCAGCGCTGGCAGGCAGCCCTTTTAAAGAGCCTCTGTGTGGAGCATCAGGGCTGCATAGCATGTGTGCCCATAGCACGCTTGCTTGTTAAGTGAAGCGGAACTTGTTATGTGAAGCGAGATTTCTTGGAAATTTTTGCTTGTTATGTGAAACGCTTGTTAAGCAAGGCGCTCTTTAAGCAAGGTGCCACTGTATATAGATTGGCCTAAACTGCTACCTTCACGTTACGGTTACGCCAGTGGTGCCTTTTGTGCTGTTTGCTGGCAACGCTAGTCAGTATACCCAACCCTTGCCTCTTGAAGTGCACACTGCTGGTTTTTAAGTATCTGAGTCACTTGCCTCCAGACACAACCATCTGCCCATTACCCCATTCTAACCCTCTTACTACATTCCTGCATCATGACTTAAGTCCAGGGATGTTGGCGCTGCCCTCAGAGCACAGCTTTCTGCAAAGGAGAACCAGATGAATGTTATCCACTCTAGAAGATTAATATTTTCTGTAGGTTTCCTGGAAGGAATGAATCACTTTAATTCTGTGATGTGAGCGGATGCTGTTACTCCTTGATCAATATAGTCAACCTGTCTAATAAATCCAGAGTGGATCTTATTTTTTTGAAACTTAGCAGGACACAAACGCTGGGAGAAGTTGTTGTGTTCTTTTATTTTTAATCATACTAATTGCTTCCTCGTAAGCCTTCATTTGGAGGCGATAGTGATAATCTCGCCTGACATTGTCTTCTAATGGGAAAGTGACACAGCTGAATTTTCCTGGTTAATAGTTTTTAACCCAGAGTTGACAGTTTAGGGAAAAAAAACCGAGAGAGCGAGACAGAGAGAGGAGAGAAAGTCCTGTGAGTCATGGAAGTGGGGGTGTGTTCTGCAGAGAACAGCTTTCATAACACACTCCCCAATCCCGTCAGCAGAGGCCAAAGAATAGAAAACCCCTGTACGCTGCCTCCGTTCTGGCACAGAACGACACACACAGAGCAGCGGCAGCAACAGCAGCTATCAACTGGATTACCTACAGCTGAGCTGCTTTAGCAAGTGAGTATGCCGGTGGCTGTGGCACCATGTGCTCCAAGAAGGATCCTCCTAGCTTGGTATGAAATGGTGTTTTGGATCTGGGACATCTTTAGTCTCTCCCATTCATCTTCTTGGCAGCTTTTGGGAAGCCTTTTGGGAAAACTTAGCCCCATTGCTTGACGCCCTCCAAGTGTCCAACATCATAGAAAGCCATCAAAATGAGGATCCCCCAAGGAGGTAATAAAAGAAACTGAACGTGTTCTTATGATTAATGTTAATACAGCAAAAGAACATCTTGGTTTCAAGTTTTAAAACTGGTTTTAAGACTCACGGGCATACTATTCATTTCACAGGGCCGTTTCCTTTGGAGACGTTGGGAGGGAAGGGAACTCTTAAGTACTTCTTTTGATCCAACATCCATTGTCCCTTCCTTCCCCAAGGTTTTTTTTTAAATCCCTGTCACTGTTGTGATATTTATCTAAAATAAGTTTGGAAAAAGTGTTAGTATTCCTTTTAAAGAGAAACTAAGCCCTGCCGAAAATGTGATCAGATCCCTACACAGAAACTGAAGCACTTCCATGAAGACTGCACAGAGATTATTGCAATATATATGTGTGCAGATTGTGTGTGTATATATATGTGTGTGTGTAGAATGTGTGTGTGTAGAATTATTATGTGTGGAAATCTTCCAGTTGCTTATGCGGGACTCCCATTTTTAGAAACTGGGCAGTGGGAAGCAATTCAGTTTTTCACAGGGAGAAGATGGGAATCTCACAAATTGCAATCCTGTTGCCAATATTGCAATGATGGAGTCAGATTCAGTGGTGTCTGGTCATGAGTGCTGCAAGATCATTCATTCATTCATTCATTCATTCATTCATTCATTCATTCATTCGATTTAATTCTCACCTTTCTTCCTTAAAAAGGAAACCCAAGGTGGATGCATTCCATGACCTTCCTTCATTCCTTCCTTCTATCACCCCCCTCTCTCTCATTGACTGTGGATGCAATCCTAAAGAAACTTTCTTGGGAGTGAGACCAATTGAACAGAATGGGGCTTACTTTTGAGTAGACATGGTTAGGATTGTGTGCTAAGTGTCATATCAACATTCTGTACTTTCTTCCAATAATGTGGATCCCAGCATATCTACAGGGTCGACATATGTCCCGGAAAACCAGGTCAGTCCTGATTTTCAGGGACTGCATTCACATACTGGCAAGTTTGAGAGGTGTCCTGTCCTGGAACAGAATTATGCATGGGCTGTGGGTGGCGCAAGTGGTAAGGCACTGTGCCTGTTAACCAGCAGGCCAGGGTTCGAGACCCAGGTCGACCCCACAAGACAGGGTGAGCTCCTGTCCTTAGCTCTGTGACGCCAGCTGGATCCAATTGTATTGGCTCTGCCTTTCCATTGGACTAATTCAGTGGCATGGAGAGGGGGGATTTACTGCTTGGGTAACAGCCTATCCTCCATAACAATCCAACCCAGGCTTTCATGCTTTGCATGCAGCGTATGCAGTGCTGAGCATGATACCATAGTCTTTCAAGACTGACGGAGGCCTGCTTTTTTATACATATAGGATTTTGATATTATCTTGTTAGCGATGTGTCATTTGGGGCGGAACTGGGAGAGACTTTTCCCTTTTCCAGGAGTGCTTCTGATCAGTACATGTATAACTTCTGTCTTAAATCAGGATTGCTTTTCCTGGCTTAGAAATTGCTCCGGTGAAGACATAGGAGCACGATTCCAAAACCAACCATCTCTACTGTTTAGCATTTAAATCTCCACCTTCTTCAGTTATATTTCCCTTTTCCCTGGGTCACTATCCACCTATCTTAGAGAGCTCTCAGGCTTGTGGCAGGGAATGTGATAACTTTAATAACCCTTTCCTTTAACAGCTCCAAGGAAGGAGATTCCATTATCTTTGTGGGTGGCTTGTCCCATGAATAAACTGTTTTTATAGGCTGGCAGTCCTTCCCGGCATATAGTCCAAATCTGTTTCCTTGTACTTAAAAAAAGCACATTGTTTCATTCCTTCTTCAAGATTGCATCTGTTGAACACTAATTTTATTTCCATTCCCTTTCTCAGTAGTAGTGGTAGGAGTGACAGTAGTAGGATGATCAGAGAGCACACAAAAAGGATCTGTTCATCCTTCATTGGAAAAAAAAGATGCTTGCTTTGAAGAACTGCATCACAGGGTTTCTGCATCAGAGGAAATGAACTTAGGTGAACTTGAGGTTTTCCCACAATTAAGGGTGTGCACTCAGCTGCCGGGATATGTTTTGGGTGTGTTTTTTTTTTGGGGAGATGAATAGCAGTGTTTGCTTGCTTATTTACCAGGAAACAAATTTCCAGGATATTTAAATTTCCCTTAAAATTTCCCTTTTACAGTTTAGAAGACACATTCCTTTTAGGATGGCCACATAATCCCATTCATTGCATGCATTGCTATTTACATAGAAAAATGTCTCCTCTAAAGTTTATTTTTGGTTATTATGTGCTTTTTAGCAGGGAAAATAAATAATTTACAGAAACCAGTGGCTTCTCTATTCTTTTTTGTTAGGCAACTGGCTAATACTGTTGTGTCACATTTCGTTCTTGGGTTGTCATTGCCATATGCACTGATGCTCATGGTCTCGCCACTTTCTATGGCGTTGAAAAGTGAAGGTTGGTGCAGTGCACAGCCACCACATCAGAGGAGGCAACAAGAAGGGGCCCTCGACTTCTTCAAGCTGAAACTTATTTCCTCATCCAGGAATTTCCCTTCTTCAATTTGCATAGCTAACCTGGCTCGCCAAAGAGTGAATGCAGTAATCCAGAAGTTCATTTTCGGTTTCCAGTTGTTTAGAACCAGGACAGTATATACTGCGGAGCTGTTCCTCAATTGCAAAATATGTTTTAAGTCGTTTTCATGTTAAGTGCTTTGGATTTTCCCTGCAAAGTTATGGTCAACAGCACTGATTCCCAGCAACCTCCCCAAACAATGCTTGAACAAATGGGGAAAGGTGAGGTCCCACCAATGAAATCCACCAAGCCCTACCCATTCCCCCCAGCTGTATGCAAATAGTGGCTTTCCTGTAGCCTTACAGTAACTAATAAAATCAGCACAAAGTTGTCTCTTATCAGAACCCTTTAAAAATTCTTGCTCCTTCCCTGTGTTCTGTAGTCTGCTTTTTCTCTCTCTGTGGCAAGAATAAATACCTTATTTACTCAAAACTTTCTGAGTAAATCTTTTTGAGCTCATCTTTTCAGCCAAAGTTAGGCTGCAATCCCAAAGACACTTTCCTGGGAGTTAGACCCATTGAACACAGCAGGGCTTACTTTTTGAGTAGGATTGTGCTCTAAGGGCGCAGTCCAGAGTAACTACGGAGAATCCTTGCTCCGACGTAAGAACAGTTTATTCTGGATTGCAATATGAATTTCCCATAGGTTTTCATTAAGTGGTGCTGTAACTACGTTGATGTAAATGTCTCTTACGTGCTCCCGTAGTTACTCTGGATTGTAGGTTAAGAGCACAATCCTAACCATGTCTACTCTAAAGTAAGTCACATTGTGTTGAATGGAACCTACACCCTGGAAAGTACCTTTAGGATTGCAGCCCAAGTCTTCAAAATCAGAGTGCGCATTCAATTTGGTGGCACATTAGAGTCAAGTAAATATGATATTTTTATTATAAGTATAGGTCATTATTGAGTATATGGTAATAAAATATGTAACACAAACCCACTATTGTTTAAAGTTGCACAATTAGGTAAAACCATAACGTAAATCCATTGTCTTATTATTATTGTGACATAGCTCATGGTTGTATGCAGTAAAATTAAATTTTGCACCTGCTTTGTAGCTGCGCATTACAATTGCCAGTAAACATTTTTTTCACTCTCAAACCTTTTAAAATTGGGGTTTGCGTTATATAATCAATGGCACGTTAGATTTGAGTAAATACAGGAAAAATAGATTTGCCTATTTTGTCCTTATTGCAGTAACAATTATTCAGCTTGCTTTTAGTCATAAATGCATGCAATTTATTTGAATAGAGATTCAAATCAGTTTTTTTTTTTGATGAGGCAGAATCCTTAATGCTGTTTATCACAACGTATTAGGTTTTTTTCTGAACTGAATTCAAGCCCTGCTGCAGAAATAAATTATACAAAAACTGATTATGCTCTGAAAAGATTTATTTCCTGTAATTTCCTGGTGCTGCTGAGGATGCATGAGAAGAAATGGTAGGCGCCACATCTTGAGATGAACACTCTCAAAACTTATCCTCACACAGGAAATTATAGTATGTTGTCGTGAGTTTCAAACATCAAATATAGAACTGAAGGTCTTTCAAAAGCACCTTGCTGTTCACCAAAATCCAAATTTTCAGTTTGTGAATGCTGGGACTGAGGGCAAAATCCAGAGTAGCTGCAGGGAGTCCTTGCTCCAGTGTAAGAACAACTTACTCTGGATTCCAATATGAATTTCCCATAGGTTTTCACTAGGTGGAACCTAGTCCTTCACTAGGTTTTCACCTAAGTCTCTTAGGTGCTCCCGTAGTTACTCTGGATTTGGGAGTGACTGTTACTCTGTCTGACTGTTGCTGTATCTGACAGTTTGTAGTTTGTATTGTTTCTATTGTATTGTTTCCACTGATGATTTGATTGACTTTTCCATCCCATTCCCATTACCCATCTGGAGAGGTTGAGGCTGAAGCTGGACATGTGTAACACCTAGAATCATAGAATCATAGAGTTGGAAGGGAGCCAGTGGATCATCTAGTCCAACCCTGTGCCTGTAGCAGGAAATCCTCATCTTGTGGGGACCACTGTCTTGAACCCTGGCCTGCAGGTTAACAGGCACAGTGTCTTAACCACTTGCGTCACCAGAGGATTTGTGGAAGTACTTATTTACTCAAATCTAACGCTCACATTTTCCAGCAGAATTTGGTCTCCAAAATCCGGGTGCACATTAGATTCGATGGTTAATTAGAGTTGAGTAAAAGCAGTATTTTGATTTTAAGTTTAGGGTGCACATAAGATTTGATTTTGCATTAGATTTGAGTAAACGGCAGTTTTCTGACCTCTGAGCACTCATTGCCCCGGAGCATCAAGGAAGCAAGTTGCACTGAAATTAGTTGCGACCGACTTGTTCTCCTTCACAACAGCTGTTGTGACAGGCGCGCTACCTGGCAGTGCATTAACGTCAGTTGTGAGCTCCCTGTGTGGGCGATCTGGAAATAATTACCATCAGTGTCTTAAATACAATCATTGTGGGAAGTGCCGGGAAATTAATTTATAATGATTAACAAGAAGCATCAAATTGCAAACTTCACTCTAATCAAATTAAATGAAAAATGCTTTTTGTAAACATAAGCATTACGGTTAATTATTGTGCCTCAGATAATGTAATCTGATTGTCCATGTTGTGTGTTCTTTTCCCCCAAAGGGAGCGTACAGTTGGTTTTGCGCATGTCACACATCAAACCCAGCCTTGGAAGCTGTCAACCGGATGCAGCGGAGGACAGATTTTGGGCAGTGAGCGGACTTTGTGGACATCCGGCCAGAAGGTGAACGTGATGACGGCCTGGTCTATGGTGGAAAGGTTGACCATGGAGAAGAGGCGCTGCCAAGAAGACAGGACTGTGGAGCAAGATGGCGGAGACTGCAGCGGGGAGTCTGAGGACTGGACCAGCTCTGAAAGTGAACCCGAGCAGCCTTGCTCGAGGAACGTTCAGTGGAAGGAGAAAGAGATTCCCCACAAACCACACCGGCAACTCTGCCGCTCTCCTTGCCTGGATCGCCCGAGTTTTTCACAGAGCAGCCTCCTTCAGGATTTAAAATTGGATGAGAATAAGACAAACCTGAATAAGGAATACCAGTCTAAGATTGATTTTGCTTTAAAGCTGGGCTATGCCGGAGATCAGATTCAGGCTGTGTTGAACAAGCTGGGGGCAGACGCTCTCATCAATGACATTTTGGCAGAACTTGTAAGGCTTGGAAACAAGGCTGAGAATGAAGGACAAGCCAACACCGGAAGTGCTCCTGGTACCACCACCACTAGAACGAAGGAGAACGCCAGTCCTGAGCTGTCTCTGGAAGATGACGTGGTGGACAATTCGGACAACTTACGGCCGATCGTCATTGATGGAAGCAATGTGGCAATGAGGTAGTTGACAGCATACAATTTTTTAAAAAGAGCGCACCCATCTTGATCTGTTTGTGCATGTGTATGCATCTATAAAATTGTGTTAGATATTTATACACTAAGGGCACAACCCAGAGTAACTACAGGAGCACATAAGAGATATTACGTGCACCTGTAGTTACTGCACCACCTAGTGAAAACCTATGGGAAATTCATATTGCAATCCAGAGCAAATTGTTCTTATACAGGAGCAAGGCCTCCCAATAGTTACTCTGGATTTCACCCTAAATTGGAAATAGAAAGCATATACTTTCATAACAAAGGAGAAAAATTCAGAGAAAGTCTCTTTAGAACTATTGTGGATGCTTTGAACTGCTTTTATTTATCTAAAATTTATTTTTATTTATCTAAAATAAATAAAAAATCTTTTCTGACCCCCATTGTGTCATGCACCTGATGCATCTTTGATGCACATGAGCTAGTGTTCTCCAGCTATTTTGCTATCTTTAGGCCATTTGCAATGCTCATTTTATGTTAGTCCTTATGGGCCCAATTCAGAGTAACTTCAGGGAGTCCTTGCTCCGACGTAAGAACATTTTACTCTGGATTGCAATATGAACTTCCCATGAACTTTTGCAATATGGCACTCACTAGGTGGTGTCATAACTTACGTCAACGCAAATGTCTCTTATGTGCTCCCATAGTTACTCTGGATTATACGGTATGTTTATTTCTTGGTTTCCAAACTGGCATTGAAGCACCCCAGCAACACTTTTGTTGCTGTCACCTTAAGATGTGATGGCTACAGCAGGCCTCCATCAGTCTTGAAAGACTATGGTATCGTGCTCAGCACTGCATACACTGCATGCGAAGCACGAAAGCCTGGGTTGGATTGTTATGGAGGATAGGCTGTTATCCAAGCAGCAAATCTCCCTCTCCACGCCACTGAATTAGCCCAGTGGAAAGGCAGAGCCGATACGATTGGATCCAGCTGCGTCACAGAGCTGGGCTAAGGACAGGAGCTCACCCTGTCTTGTGGGTCCGACCCGGGTCTCGAACCCTGGCTACAATGGTGGCAAAAAAATAGCTGTGACCAGCTTTTATTGCAAAAATGGCCCAAACTAACCAAATAAGTTGTGCAGGTTTTTGAACTCCATCAAATTCTGTTCTAGTTTTGTATTCTGTTCTAAACACAAACCCACAGTGGTGTGTCTTATTTGATTTTGAAAAGGAATCAGCACCATCTTATAATTGATAACTCTCTAAAATAAAATAATAATAAAATATATAATAATAATAATTTAATTTTTTTATTAAAATAAAATAATTTATGTTGGTTTTCCAGCCATGGCAACAAAGAAGGATTCTCCTGTCGAGGAATTCAGCTGGCTGTGGACTGGTTTCTGGAGAAAGGTCATAAGGATATCACAGTATTTGTGCCTGCATGGCGAAAAGAGCAGTCACGGCCAGATGCACCAATTACAGGTAGCAGTTTAAACTTGGCTTTCCTTTATCTAACAAGAAAACCAGAACTGTGTGCCACTTTCCGAATGGCAAACCACGACAAACCTAAATGACGCCTTCCTTGTCTGGGTATCTTGGGCCTTAGAGATTTGTTTGTAAACCTTTTTTTGCAGATCAAGAAATCTTACACAAACTGGAGAAGGAGAAGATCCTGGTTTTCACTCCGTCTCGGCGCGTCCAAGGGAGGCGGGTGGTCTGCTACGATGACCGCTTCATCGTGAAACTGGCCTACGACTCCGACGGCATCATCGTGTCCAATGACAATTACCGTGACCTTCAAAATGAAAAGCCTGAATGGAAGAAATTTATAGAGGAGCGGCTGCTGATGTATTCTTTTGTGAATGACAAGTAGGTGTATTCCTTTGCAATACTACTAGGCATATTCCTAGTAGTTGGAAGTATGAGAATGCCATGTTTGTATTCTCGCTGATGCTTAAAGTAGTTACTTGGGGTATCAGATCTAGCAGGATTTTAAAGTAATTCCCAGTAAAAATGTGTCTATCTTACTATTTTCTCCCCCAAGGTTTATGCCACCTGATGACCCCCTAGGACGCCATGGCCCCAGCCTTGAAAATTTCTTAAGGAAAAAGCCTGTTATTCCAGAACATAAAAAGCAACCATGTCCTTATGGTGAGTGTACAGCATGTATTGGAGGAAGTAAAAAAAATATGAATATTATTTAATTGGTATTTTTAATTGTAGCAAAGGAAGTGGGGGAAGGTTTTGTCTGGGTGCGCAGAGTTCACTGCACCAAGCACATTATGTGTCCGCATGTCTAATCCATTTCCTTCTCCCTTTTCCCCCAGGGAAAAAGTGCACCTATGGACACAAGTGTAAGTATTACCACCCAGAACGAGCAAACCAGCCGCTGCGATCTGTAGCAGACGAACTTCGTATCAGTGCCAAGTTATCTGCTGTGAAAACAATGAGCGAAGGCGCTTTGGCAAAATGTGGTACGGCGGCCACCCTTTCCAAAGGAGAAATTGCTTCGGAGGTGAAGCGCATTGCTCCCAAACGCCAGTCAGATCCAAGTATCCGGTCTGTGGCTGTGGAACCAGAGGAGCGGCTGTCGATGACCCGGAAGCCTGAGGCCAGCTCTGTCCCCTCCCTTGTCTCCGCATTAAGCGTTCCAACTATTCCACCTCCCAAAAGCCACGCTCTCGGGGCATTAAATACTCGGTCAGCCAGCAGCCCCGTGCCAGGCTCGTCACAATTCAGCCATCAGAAGTCCTCGCTGGAGCACATGGCCAGTGTGCAGTACCCTCCTATCCTGGTCACCAATAGCCATGGCACTTCAATGAACTACACAGATCAGTATCCCAAGTATGAGTCTTTGGGAGACCACGGCTATTACTCCATGCTTAGTGATTTCTCCAATATGAGTATTAGCAGCATGCATAACACTGATTATTACGGGGCTGAGATTGACCAAGGGATATATTCCAGAAATTCAAGCCCCTGCCCCGACAGCTGCCTGAGCCATGCAAGTAACGATTCCTATTCCTCTTTTTCGGACTTGTATCCTGGCATCGGAAACACAAACCCTGAAGACAACGTGAAGGTTCATCGACTCCCACCTCAAAGCCGCCTACAGCCCTTCTCCCACGGTTACCATGAATCCTTAACCAGAGTCCACAGCTATGACACTGAAGGGTCCAAGCATCCTCTTCCTCCTCGCAAACATTCAGCTTCTCATTTGGCGCTGCACGTGCAGCACCCAGTCATCGGGGCCCGATCTAGTTGTCCAGGGGACTACCCCATGCCACAGAGCGCTCACCCATCTGCCGCCACTTCCCAGCCAAGCCGCGCCCTCGTCATGACAAGAATGGACAGCATTTCCGACTCGCGCCTCTATGAAAGCAATCCCACGAGGCAGAAAAGGCCACCCCTTTGCCGAGAGCAACACGCCAGTTGGGATCCATTGCCGTGCGCCACGGACACCTATGCTTTCCACTCCTACCCACTGAGCAACAGCCTCATGCAACCGTGTTATGAGCCCGTCATGGTGAGAAGCATGCCGGAAAAGATGGAGCAGCTTTGGAGGAATCCTTGGGTGGGAGTCTGTGGCGAACCACAGGAGCAGCACATCATCCCTGAGCATCAGTATCAGACCTACAAGAATCTCTGTAACATTTTTCCCGCTAGCGTCGTCCTCTCCGTAATGGAGAAGAACCCCCACATGACAGATGCACAGCAGCTGGCAGCCATGATTGTGGCCAAACTGAGAACAGGGCGTTAAAAAAGGAGCCTCTTTTGGAATTACCGAAGGAATAAGCCTTGGTCTGGAGGAGATCTCCAAAAGCTAGTTGTAAATATTTTCTATCTGCGGTCTACAACTCTGTATATCGTTGTCGCGGTAAATATATGTGTGAAGCATTCTGTAAAAGCAGATTGTATTATAAATATGGGTATTTAAGAATTTTTAAAAGTGGGGATTTTTAAAAAGGCATTTTACGGGAAGTGCATACCTTATATGCATGGATGCTCCATTCTTATATTTGGAAGGTCCTACACTGGTACGCCTGAAAGAGATCATTCAGCACTCTTCGCAATTACATTGCATGTGGTTTCCAGTCTGTTGCCCCAACAGAAACATGGGCTTTGAAAATGAGCTCTGGGACCTGCATGTCCTCGCGGAGAAAGGCTGGGTCTGTCCATCTCAAGCTTCAATCTTTAGAAAGCTGTGTTGAGAAGCTCAGCTACGTGACTGATACTCTTGCAAGCAGAGTTACTCTTACAGAGAGAGAGAGGAGGCTGTTTGGAACAAGCTGCTTCTCAAGGAGGCCATATGGGCAAGGAGGAATTTCACCTTGCACATACAGAGCACTACCCAGCCTTGTACACTCTTTTTCAGTGTGTACACTGAATTTTCTGGATAGCCGTAGCTGGTGCCTAATGGAGGATGGCTGGCTAAGAAGTGCAAGAATCCTCATCCAAAGAGAGGTGCAACCATCACCATTTTCAGTGTCCCTCTAATTGGCATTTCAAAAGCTACCCATGATTTACTGGACAAGCTGAAAGCAATCAATCCCTGTAGCATCCCCGTACTAAATTCTCCTTCACCGTGACCAAAAAACGCACCACAAAATAATGCCAGGTGGAAGCTCGTGTAAAGACGCTACAAATTTGGCTTGATTGCAGTTCTGCTTCGGTTTTGCACTTAAAAATCCATGCACAAAGGTGGGCATTTGCTTCCTTCTACTCTTGTGTTTTTTTTTCTGGCCAGAATGGTTGTTCTGTGGTTGGCGCCATTTGCACAATGAGCATTTTTGCTCAGGGTTGGGCAACCTTTGAAGCGAAAAGTCTCCCCAGGAGGCATCGGTGGCGGTGGAAGCTTTCTCCTTTTTCTTAAGGCTGCACTGACTGGACACCCTTTTTGAATCCAGTGTGTATTTTGACGTTTTGCACCACTACTAACTCGAGATGTCTTGAGTTAGGACTTGTTAACTTCTACTGTAGTTTTTTTTCATGAAAGTGGAGAAGGCCTGGTTCCCGGCCTTTTGTTTCTTCATGAGAAGGTGTGACACTGCCTAAATGTTTCTTACTATGAAACACACGGAATGTGAGGCTGTAGTCAGGGTTGTTTCTGGTGGTTTGATAACGGCTTGCAAGCTGCTCTCTGGTTATTTGTTGATCCCAGGGTGACCCCCCTCTCCTCCCCAACTAAACCTAGTACCTACATGAATGAGTGCACTGAGTCTCCCAACATTGGGCAGCCCGTTCTGCCAACCGAGAGTGTTGAAGGTGGCTCCGAGATCATAAAGCTGGACATTCAACTAGTCCTAGTCATCACCTTGCCACGTGGACTTTTAACATGTAGTGGGTGTTCCCAGTGTTTTTTTAAATCTGTACATCATTTTAAAAACTACAACAATAAAGATGCTTTTTTATATTGCTTTGGGCCATCTTCTCAACTAAACACAGACCATCTCGATCAGAACATGGTCTCCGAGTTACTTTCTTCACTTCCTTCTCCTGTGCGGTGAAAAGCAGCTGAGAGCAAAGCCTCAAATAACCAGAAATAACCTTTTGTTTGTTGATACAAATTGTATCTCTTTCTTGATTGTATAAAACACAAAATGTACAAAAGCCATCTCTAGATTAGCTTCGATATTGTATTTTCATCACTATGTTTGTGACACTGTGTGTCACCCGGGAGTAGCCCATGGAGGATCTTGAATCTTTTTATTTATAATGGGCACTTAACAGTTTATAGAATACACAAAAAGGTGATTTTTCAGAATCCACTTTTACTATAATGTGCACAGGTAGTGTGTACGCTTAAGGCACTATGCTACGTAAGTGATATTAAGTCTTATTTATTTAATGAATGCATTCTTGCAACGGTTTTGGGGTTGGTTATTTTTGTAAAATGTATCAGTGTTAATATAAAAGTTAGGTGTTCATATTTATACTCTGAGCTCTTGAACTGCTGTACATCCTGCTTTGGTTCCTAACAGACTTATTTCGGTGCGCGTTGGGTTCAGTGTAAAGTTTTGTGAACTGACACCCCCTTTCCTCCCCAGCATGGAATTCAGTTTACGAATGTGTATTTTTTAATTTTATTTTAAAATGCATCTTACCATTTTATTCCTGTTTTTAAGGCAATCTCTTACAAGGGATTTAGAAAGAGTCGTTCAGCAAGCCTAACTGAACGGCCTTTACTGCATGAAGTTTTATAGGGGGCTACCAAATATTTTGCTGTCATTGTCTAGTTATTTAATTCTGTACTGAAAAAGTTCAGCTCTTTCGAGTGCTTTCTTGGGAGTGGAAATAGTCTACTGTATTTAAAGAACCCCCTTTCCTTAAAACAGGAAGGGGATATCTACCTACCCCCTCCCCAAATACTCCCAGTCTTCTGTACAAGTAAGGAGGGGGGTGAAGTTGGCTGCACTGTATTTGCCTACACTTTTCTTCAATGTGAAATTTATATATATATATATATATATATATATATATATATATATATATACACACACACACATACACATACACAACAATTGAGATGTAATCGATATATATACACACAATTGAGATGTAACAGAACTATATATATATATAGTTGATTGTTGTCCCTCTTCCAGTTCCAAAGCCAGACATTTCACCTATTAATGCAGAATTTCTTCTACCATAGAAGGGATGATATAAAGTCACACAAGTCACAGTTGCCTATATTGTAAGTATGGGACTTTGCATAAACAATGCTCTTTTTGAGAGCACAGTATTTAATTTATTTAAATTGTGTACCAAACACCTACAGCTTATATATTGATATATAAAGTAAGAAGTGGCCCGTGTAGACCCAGAGAACAGTAATTTCCCCCCTCTTGTAAACTAATTTAACTTCCTGTAATTTATCATCGAGTGCTTAATATTCAGTTTGCTCAGCAACTGAAGTTGTGACTTGAGTCCAAGAGGTCAGTTTGGAATGTGATATTAAGTGCTTTTGTAAATATTAAGTGTTTTAGCCTGTATACACATAACATGTTCCTTAACTATTCTTAGTCCTGTTGTTGTATTATTGAGCTACAGTAGTTTGCTTTCTCTCACTTGTAGAATTAAACATTACTGTTTAATGGTTGTAAAACTTATCAAATCTCTTTGGGTTTTTTTGGTCGACCCAAATACAATGTAAGTCTCAATGACAAAGAGTGAAGGAGGACTTTACAGCCCTGAGCCAGCAAGGGCAACGCATGCCTAGAAGCTGGCTTCCAGGCATGCTGCCAGAGCAGATTGGGCATCAGGCTGGTACTCCAGGGGCCATCTGGCAGTGCCACTCGATACAGATGGGAATGTGCATCCCCCATCCAGGGCCATTAGCTGCCACATGCAACTCGAGCTGGATCAGGGCCAGCAAGCGGCGTCTGTAGTTGGTATAATTTTGTGCAATGCTTTTTTAAATCTACAGATGCATGCTTAAGCCATCCACTGGCATGAGCGTGTGTGTTGCCTTTGTAAAAAGTGTTTTATATTGAAAATAAATGACTGAGATAATCACCAAAGCATCAGCTTGGTGGGAAGAGAAGCCAGTTTCTTAAAAAATGTATGTATGGTTCTTCAGTGGGTCTCTTCAGCATTTTTTTCCCAGTACGCTGAAGGTTGCAGCAAAAGCAACTTGTGGTTGTGGGCTTTGTTTCAAGCATTAAACATGTTGTTGTTGTTGTCATCAAAGGAAACACTCCTTGGAATGACTGGTGACTTCCCTTTTGGACAGTCTCTGACTTGTACGTTAACATTTTTTAAAGCCCCTTATTTTCAATAATAGGAGATATTCTTCTCCTGTTGGGCTGCTGCCTGTATATGCATGTGCAATGAGATGCAACTCATTTATTGCTACAAGAATTCAGGTGCCCTTCCCTGCTTAATGTGGCACTATCTAGGTTTGTATTTTGATGTGGCCATTTCTGATGTGTGCAATAAGTGTCTGTTTTTAAATGCATCTCAATGGTTGTTACAGGGGAAAATAAAGCAAGCCTGTCTTCTATAGACAGAAAATAACATCTGCATTCTGTATGTGTGTTTTCTATCAAGACATTTATACCCACGTAACCAATAAAAAGAGGCACTTGCTCTAAATTTCTGGCATTGAATTCTTTTTGGAACATGATATGTTTTGCCTTGAATAGGTGGGATGCTGGGAAAACTGGAGGATTCAAGTCCATGTTCTGCTTTGCCTTAAGGCAGCGTTTCTCAAAGTGGAGGTTGGGACCCCTTTGGGGGTCACCTAGAGGTTTCCTGGGGGTCGCCTAATGACCCCTGGTGCAGGAGGCCAGGTCAGGCTTGCCAGACCTCTGGCAGTAGTTGCGTGCGCACTGGGGCTGACTGACAGCCTCAGGGCCCAATCCTATGCATGCCTACTCTGAAATAAATCCCATTATAGTCAGGGGGCCTTTACTCCCATGTAAATGTGGATAGGATTGCAACCTCAGGGCCCAATCCTATGCATGCCTACTCTGAAATAAATCCCATTGTGTTCAATGTGTGCATAGAACAGACATTTCATTTGTAACAATGAAAATACATCCTGCATATCGGATATTTACATTACGATTCATAACAGTAGCAAAATTACAGTTATAAGTAGCAATGAAAATAATTTTATGACTGGGGGTCTCCATGACATGAGGAACTTATAAAGGGGTCACGGCGTTAGGAAGATTGAAAACCACTGCCTTAAGGGAAATTTCTGCACTGAAAGTTAAATAAACTCAGGGCACAATCCAGAGTAACTACGGGGGAGTCCTTGCTCTGGAGTAAGAACACTTTACTCTGGATTGCAATATGAATTTCCCATAGGTTTTCACTTGGTGGTGCAGTAACTACAGGTGCACATAGGCTTCAATCCTAAAGACACTTTCCTGGGAGTAAGACCCATTGGACACAATGGGGCTTACATCTGAGTAGACATGGTTAGGATTGTGCTCATAATGTCTTTTATGTGCTCCCGTAGTTACTCTGGATTTGGGGGTTAAAGTTAAGAGCACAATCCTACCCATGTCTACTCAAAAGTAAGCCCCATTGTGTTCAATGGGTCTTACTCCTAGGAAAGTGTCTTAAGGATTGCAGCCTATGGCTGCAATCCTTAAGACACTTTCCTGGGAGTAAGACCCATAAAACACAATGGGGCTTACTTTTGAGTAGATATGGTTAGGATTGCACCCAAAATCAGTTAAATAAACCTTTTCCAAAAGGAAAACATTAGCCACGATGAAGGGAATACTGAAGGATTTTAAAAAATGTTTTTTATTTATAAAAAATTTAAACATGCAAAACAAGTTTGATTCTGTTGTTGATATTAAACACTAACACAATGATCCCCCCAAAATAACATCTACAGTGTGGGAAGCAGCACTGAAAATAAAACCAGTGATAAGTCCCAGCAAACCTGGCCCCCCACATCTGTTCTCTCACCCGGTTCCAGTGGAGGTGATACATTTTCTGCACTTTCAATGCAAAGTTGACCACTTAGAAAAGTTGAATACTATTTTTTAATTTTTGAAGGTCGCTCGGGGTCCATAATAATCCATCAGCAACTGAACTGTTCCATTCTGAAGAGCTGTTGGAAAAAAGAGGATTTTAAGGGCAGGCTCATCTCATCACCAAACACACAAGTTTAAAAAAAACACCATTGCACTCCTACCCATGTATACTCAGAAGTAAGTCAATGGAACTAACTTCCAGGTAAGTGTATATAGGATTACAGCCCAAATCAAGGCTGATCTAATTTGCTCCATAAAATGAGAGGGTACTTTTTGACATGGGTGAACGAATATTAATAGGGCAGAGAGTGAGCTGTGAGTCTTCCCATCCCCAAGGGCAGATGGATGCACGCTCAGCTTCAAAGGATGAGTGTGCATTTCACATGCGCAATAGGTCTTTCGACCTAGGTGTTCCTTTTTCCCCAATTGCAGGCTTTCATATACCCCTCATAATGGTTGCAGTGGGATGGTAGAGGAAAGTTTTTATGGATGATTGCCCAATGGTGCGCTTGGGAACCGAATCTTGTCATTCCAACTCGTGACGGTGAGTCAAGTCTATTTAAAGAAACTTCTGACCCGCCGACGGTGCGTTACTAAGCCTAGTTCAGCATCAGTTAATAAGAATTTTTGCATGCACGACTGGTGCCCTGAGAAATTCTTGGGTGATGGTTCAGCAGCTGATGTGTTGGGAATTCCCTCCTCGCACTTGCAAACAAATTGAGACTTGTTCGTGTGGAGGGAAAAAAAAGGTTGAATGAATACAGACACTGAAGTGGAATAAGATACTGAAGTTGAATAAACTAAGCAAGTTGGTGAGGGCAGCTGTCTCACTCAGTCTGGTGGGACCAGTACCCCTGTCACTTATTCACTGCTTTTCCAACCAGGCCTCCATCAGTCTTGAAAGACTATGATCCCTGCATGCTATGATCCCATGCTACGCTGCATGCAAAGCACGAAAGCCTGGGTTAGATTGTTATGGAGGATAGGCTGTTACCCAAGCAGCAAATCCCCCCTCTCCACGCCACTGAATTAGTCCAATGGAAAGGCAGAGCCAATACGATTGGATCCAGCTGGTGTCACAGAGCTGGGCTAAGGACAGGAGCTCACCCTGTCTTGTGGGGCCGACCGAGGAATCGAACCCTGGCCTGCTGGTTAACAGGCAGAGCGTCTTTACCGCTTGCGCCACCCACAGTGTGCTTGCAAAGTGGCATTCCCCAAATGCTACACAAAGGCCAGCTACAACTACAGCTATCACTGAAATGGAAGGGGACACATACAACACCCACCCACGACAATTTTGCAGGATTTTCAGACATGATCCTTCTTGAAATCCTACCTCCAAGTGGTGCTTTGAATCTGGGCCCTTCTGCATGGAAATAGTGCTCTAACCACTGTGCTATGCACCCCATTAATAGCACAAGACAGTAGCCTACTATTCAACAGTAGGGTTTTTCTAAAGGAGCCTAGAAACAGATTGGCAGATCAGTCTCCAAAGGGTATGGGACAACCACAAAGGTCCCGTTTCCTATTGTGGCAAGAGGTGGCTGCCCAAAACACAATTCACATTATCCACTATTGGGGTGGGGAGGTGGACAGGTCTTAAATCTCCCCGACCCAGCTTGATAATATGTTTTAAAGAGCAGAGATTTAGAGAGGAGTCTTATAAACATTTGCTTGCCTTATGCCAGAGGTGTTCAAACCCTGGGCTGGGGGCCACATGTGGTGTGAGGTGAGCCTCAACGTGGCCAGCAACAAGATTCCTCCATCTGGGCAAGCCTTGTAATCCATATTGTCTCTAATACACTCTATGAAAATTATTTAAATTTGAAATTTAAATCGTATTTACAGCCCCTGAAACCAACTGTAGGAGAGATGATATGGCCCTCCTGCCCAAAGGTTTAGACACCCCTTCCTTATGCTAATTGTGGTTCTGAATACCAGTCCCTTCATGCTGTCAATACTGTGTTTTCAACAAGCAGGAACAGGAAAGTATCAAACAGTAGCCAAGAATTCCCCTAGAGCCAAGAGAGTGAAGAATTCCCCAGCAATTGGGGTGCAGAACTCCTACAAATTAGAAGCTGCTTTGGAGTAAGGGAGAAATTCAAATGCGGACGGCATCAAACCAATTTCCATATTTCAGCAGGACTTTCCAAGTCATGCAACAGTCAGTAGTTGTCCTACCCATGTTGCAGATGAAGATAGGGCACTACGGCCACCTTGCAGGCCACCATTTTTGTGATGCTCTCATGGGTGTTTGCAAAGACCCATAGAAGCATCACATCCAGGAAGTTGTACCCAGCAGAAATTTCTTAACTCAGGAGCCATTCCAAAACTGGACGGTATCACTTCCAACGCCTTCAGGGAAGTGGGGAGCATCCTCGCAATTCTGCCAGGCGGAGGTGAGTCTCCAAAGCGGTGTGCAACTGCAAGGATGGTCCCTGCTGATTCCAGCTCCAAGTACGGCAAGTGGACCCCTTGGTATCTGCAGAGGATCCATTCCAGGACTCACCCTCTGCTGTGGAGCCAGAATTCTGTGGATAGTGAAATCCACAGGTGTAACTACCTGAGGGCTATGTTGCCCCTGCAGCAGTTGAGCATGACTTTCCGGTCTCTGGGTGCAACTGGAAGCCACTTCCAGTTTGTCAGCAAGAACCAAGAGTGACTTCCAGTTGTGCCCAGTACACCCTCTGAGGCCAAGGTTGCAATACTTAGAGCACTTTCCTGGGAGTAGATCCATAGAACTCAATGGAACTTACTTCTGAGTAGACATGAACAGGCTTGCATGGTGAGCTTTGTGGATAAGGAGGCCCACTATATGGAGGGAAATATGGAGCACTGTGTGTTTGGAGGGTCAGTACCATTTGTTACCCAAACAATGAGCCTCTTATTTCCCATCCTGCTCAGAACTGGAGAGGGAAAGGAGGGATCTTCCCCATTAATGGGAAATTCCTGCCCTATCTCTTGTTCTAAGCCAAGGAATGAACATGGAAGGATCTTATTGGTTTCACTAGGGTGGCAAGAGGAATGGTGGACAGGAGTCTGCTGGAGTTCCACCAAGCTGAAGCTAAGAAACCATCCTCTATGCTATATGGAAAAGGGACTTCTGTGGTGTGGAAACTTCTGCCCACCTGCTATGTTGTCTTGTGAAGCTTGAGTGGTGCCAACCAAGTGGCAATTTCAGAAGGCAGCTGCATCCTGTGTACTACAAAACTACTTCCTTTTCAGCTCACTAGAAGAGTTGGGGAAGCCCAGAGAGAACTCCCACCCCAAACAGCAGGTGCAAGACCTCCGAGTACCAGTAACAATGGAGAACCGTCTTGCCAAATTCCCCAATCCCAAGAGACAGGAGTTTGGGGAAACCCCACAACCAGACGACACCCCTTTTCTCAAAGAGACACCCATGACCGCAAATTCACACCTCTCAACTGAAACTAGACCTCTTGCTTCTCTTACATCATTGGCGTCTCCTGCCATCTCTCCACAACAGAGATCCTTAAAATAGGGACACTGCGATCAAGCCTCAAAGTGTGGGTGAGGCTACACCGAGTCCCAGACACGGAGTTTAAAAAAGGATTATGACAAAGTAATAGCCCTTTGTTAGGCTAAGAGCACAATCCTAACCATGTCTACTCAAAGGTAAGCCCCATTGTGTTCACTCCCAGGAAAGTGTCTTTAGGATTGCAGCCTAAGTTTAGAAACAAGTGATTTTTGCAAGAGAGGGAGGGATGTCTGACATGCATGGAACGGATACAGACAGATCCAGAACATGCTTGGCTGACTGCAGGAAACCAGGAGGAATAATCCGAAGGTGGCATGGAACACAAGAACACACCAGACTCATAAGTCTCAATTTAAAGCTGGTTGAGAATGGGATACCAGTGGTACTCAAGCATTTCTATGTACAGTATTTATATTCTGTTTTTCAACTAAAAAGTACACAAAGTGGTTTACAATGAAAAAAAATTAATAGCTAATTAATTTCAGCCCAGGACCCCCTTCTGAGATTGACAATCCGTCTAGGCCCCCCGGAAACGATGTCATTGCTGGAAGTGACATAAAAGTGTAAACTGCTTTGTAAACTTTTTAGTTGAAAAGCAGTATATAAAGACTGTATATAAAGACTGTATCTAGATAGATAGTATATAAAGACTGTAGCTAGATAGATAGTATATAAAGACTGTAGCTAGCTAGCTAGCTAGCTAGATATAGAACCAGATTCCAAAATAGCTGCTCCCAGCTTTTCATGACCCCCCCCCCCCAAATGAAGTTGCAACCTCAGAGAGGGTCCCGAACCTCACTTTGAAGACCACTGGGATAAACAGGGTATGTGGGAATCATGGTGTGGCAAATCTGCTCTCCCTTAAGTTCCACTTTTATATACCCTGCTCTGAAATTCCCTCAGCTACACAATTCTTAAAGGCCCAGGAACCCCAAGGTTGAAAGTTTGGCAATGCCGGCTCTATCCATCCCATGCATAATTTTATTTATCATAATCATGTCCCACTGAAGAATCCCATCTCCTACCACAATGATTTTCAACCTTTTTCATCTTATGGCACACTAACAAGGCACTGAAATTGTCCAGGCACACCATCAGTTGTTTTTACTGTTGACAAGGCACACCAGGCTGTTCAAATCCCCCAATTTTCCTATTAATTAATGTAAATCCCCAAATTCCTGCCACACCAGAGGACTATCTGTGACACGCCAGTGTGCCATGGCACACTGGTTGAAAATCACTGTCCTACCTGATGGGGAGTAGGGGGAGAATTCATTCATTCCATGGGGAGTATATACTGTATTCTTGTTTGCCTTGTGTACCATATTCTTCATTACCTTGAATGAATATTTCACATGCAGGTGCACGAATGCAGGTATATGGGAAGTGTTACCTTCCCCTATAAAATGAGACTGATTGCCTATACTTTTATTCATTGAGATTATAATGACTGCCTAAAAATTGCCTATACTTTTAATCATTGCATGGAAAAGAGAATTTTGGCAGACACTTCTCCATGTTGGAATACTTTAAAAAGCAGAACCTGCCAAAATTCTTGCGCTATACAATGTTTAAAGGTATAAGTATAGTTTTAAGTACAGTGGTGCCTCACATAACAAGTCTAATTCATGCCAGAAGCATGCTTGTTATGTGAAGTGCTCTTTATGTGAAGTGGATTTTCCTTAGTAAACAATGGAAATTCAGATGATTGGTTCCACAACCCCAAAAATATTCATATAAAAAAAATACTGGAATCCTAAAGACACTTTCCTGGGAGTAAGCCCCATTGAACACAATGGGGGTTACTTCTGGGTAGACATGGTTAGGAGGCTGCAATCAAAGACACTTTCCTGGGAGAAAGCCCCATTTAACACAATGGGGGTTACTTCTGGGTAGACATGGTTAGGAGGTTGCAATCAAAGACACTTTCCTAGGGCTGCTGCTGGAAGTTCAAGGTGGCCAGTGGGGGAACTTGGGGGGCAGTTAGAGGCAGCAGTGCTGGCCGGCAGCCCTTTTAAAGAGCCTCCGCATGGAGCGTCAGGGCTGCATAGTACGCATGCCCATTAGGCACCAGAAGGGTTTGTTAAGTGAAGCAGATTTGTTAATGGAAGCAGGATTCCTTGGAAATTTAGATTTGTTATGTGGAACATACTTTATGTGAGGCACTTGTTATGAGAGGTACCCCTGTATAGGTATAGTTGGTCCCCTTTGAATTTGTTAACCCTATGTAAGGGAAGCTGGCCCTTCTGCTAACACTAAAAAACACCACACAGCAGAGGAAGAAATAAGGCAAACGGTACAAACGTCTGGAGAGCTCAACCACTAAAGTAAGTTCAGCCGGAGTGGCCATAATTGGCAATAATTGGCACAGCCGCTGTGGCAATCGGGGTCCACTCCTTGACGACAGATCAGCATGAGTCCCGGCACTGATTCAAATGGACTATTAGACCTGCTGAATGCTGCCAATTTGGTAGAAAAATATCATGCAAGGAAACCAATGAGCTCAAAAGCAACAGCAGGGTCAGGAATGAAATCTGCATGATTTTCGGGGTGCAAATTCCACCTAAAGGTAAAGGTGCCCCTGCAGGTTAACTGCCGGTTGTTTCTGACTTTAGGGTGCAGTACTCATCCCCGTTTCCAAGCCTTTAGAGCCAGCGTTGTCCAAAGACACTTTCGTGATCATGGGCCGGCATGACTATACGCCATGGCGCACGGAACACTGTTACCTTTCCCTACAAGGTGGTACCTATTTATTTACATGCTTGTGAACTGCTAGGTTGGCATGACCTGGGCTAAGGACTGGAGCTCACCCCATCTTGTGGGGACCCAGGTCTCGAACCCTGGCCTGCTGGTTAACAGGCACAGTGTCTTAACCACGTGTGCCACCACAGCCCTTAAATTCCACTTAACTCCGTGTGGTTTACTTGCAAGAAAGCATATATCCAAACACGCTAAAGGAGAAGGGAATGGTAAACAAAGAAGTTTGCCTTTTGTTATTGTCGACAGCTATCTGAAGAACCCCAAAAATTAAAAGCTGTGTAACATCTTAAGAAACTAACCTAAGGTAACTAAGGTATCATTTGGTAAGTAAATAAAAAAAAAACCCAATTTGCTGACTTCATCCAGAGATGAAGAGATCTTCAGATGGAGCAGGAAGAGATGGAGCAGGAAGAGGAAGGAACAAGAGGGCAAGGAAAGGCCAGGAAGGGAGCTGCACTTAAAAATCCCGCTATCAGCCATACAATCAGCTGGCCAAGGGAATTCCCCTTCTTCCAGTATGTTTGCTGCTTATATCTGGCAACATCACGGAAATGCAAACTCTGAGCCTGTTCTGCTGCTCTGAATTATGGGGTCCAGCCATGGAAGCTGACTGGATGGGTCATTCCGTTTCAGATTTATCCGGCTGGGTGTTCACAAGACAAGGCAAATAGAAACAGGGTGGCAAGTTTCAAACGGGAGACATTCCCCCCAAAATTAGGGGGCAAGGTTATCCAACCTAGAAAACGACAGGTGTGCAAACTGGTAACCGCAGGCTTGACCACTAATGTGATGCTTAGCCGCCTTGAGTTCCCTTTTCTAGGGAAGAAAGGCAGGATATAAATCAAATAAATAATAATAATGCCACTGATTTGGGTAGTAGCAGGCTCACAGCCCATCCATACTCACCCAGTCCTGGGTGACGTCTTCTCCTCCCCATTCAACAGCTGGTCAAGGGCAGACATTGTAGAATAGCTGTCCAACAAGTGGCCGTCAGGGTCGTCCGTCTGACCGGGCACCTTGCCCAGAGGGAAGTCTTTCCATTTCACCCCATCTGTGAAAGTGGAGACATTTTAGGGCTGGAAGTTAGAATGACTCCATCCTTGGAAAGCAAGTCTGGTGTATCCCAAGTGGCTTTACCTAGTTATGAGCTCACTAAACATCGGCACCGCACAAGTGATCACTGCACTGCTATGGAAGACACTTGGAGTTTTGGATTTAATAGGCTGTAAGTTCACAAGATTAGGCAAATGGATACAGGGTGGCAAATGTCAAGAGAGTGACATTCCTCTTTCAATTACAGGGCAAGGTTATCTACGACACCCACTTAATCCAGTTGTTCCCAAACTGAGACCCACCCTACAATCCAGAGTAACTTTGGGAGCACGTAAGAGACATTTACATCAACATAGCTACACCACCACCTATGGGAAATTCATACTGCAATCCAGAGTAAATTGTTCTTACGTCAGAGCAAGGACTCCCCGTAGTTACTCTGGATTGCGCCCCCCCGGCACATACTGAGGTCCAACTGTAATAATCTATTCTGTAATCTTTATGTATATCATTTAATCAAATCTAATGGGCACCCCAATTTTAAAAGGTTTTGAGATTTAAAAAACATTCACTGGCGGATTGTAATGGCAGCTCCAAAGAGGAGGTGTAATATATAATTTTATAGCATATAACAATCAGTTACAGTGGTACCTCACATAAGAAGCGCCCCACATAACAACAAGTGATTCACATAACAAGCACAAATTCCCATTGGGAGTGTGTTCCTCTTAACAAGCCCACTTCACTTAAGAAGCCCCAGGCAACCTAAAGCAACCTAGCCGGGTCATCTGGGGATGCGAAAGGTAGGCACGTGGACCAACAGGAAGCGTTCCTTCCTAATGGGAGGTGCGCTAGGCAGACCTGACGCTCCACGTGGAGCCTGTTTTAAAAGGCTGCCTGCCAGCGCACTACTGCCTCTAACTGCCCCCCCAGTTTCCAGCATCCAGCAGCAGCCCAGGTAAGGCCCCATCCTCCATGCAACCTCCTAAGCATGTCTACTCAGAAATTAGCCCCACTGTTTTAAATGGGTCCTACTCCCAGGAAAGTGCCTTTAGGTTTGTAGACTAAACAGACTTCATAGGATTATGCACACTGAATGCATGTTTTGAATTCAATTAGTGTTTTGTCATCATTTTTACATACTTTTTGTATGAATATTTTGGGGGTTGTGGAACCAACTGTCTGAGTTTCCATTATTTCCTACTGGAACATCCACTTTACATAAACAGCGTTTCACATAACAAGCATGCTTCCGGAACAAATTAAACTTGTTATGTGAGGCACCACTGTATATGATAATAATAATACGATAAAGGATTTATGATTATTTTAGCTAAGTGCAGAAAATTTACACGACACTGGGTTTATGTTACATTTTTTAGCACAACATAATAAAAACATTAAACTAGAGACTGGCCTATAATAGTTAAAATATTATATTAATATTATATTAATAATTAAAATTTATTTGAATCTAATGTGCTACAGAATGTAACACGCATCCTGATTTTAAAAACTAAATTTAGCTAATAAAGGTGCATATTAAGATTTGAGTAAATGCGATATTTTTCTGCTTCTTCATAGTTTCATACTAGGGCTGTGGGTGGCACAAGTGGCTAAGACACTGTGCTTGTTAACCAGCAGGCCAGGGTTCGAGACCCAGTCGGCCCCACAAGACAGGGTGAGCTCCTGTCCTTAGCCCAGCTCTGCAACGCCAGCTGGATCCAATTATATTGGCTCTGCCTTTCCACTGGACTAATTCAGTGGCGTGGAGAGGGGGATTTGCTGCTTGGATAACAGCCTCTCCTCCATAACAATCCAACCCAGGCTTTTGTGCTTTGCATGCAGCGTATGCAGCGCCGAGCACGATACCATAGTCTCTCCAGACTGACGGAGGCCTGCATAGTTTCATAAATTTGTCTGCTTTTTCATAGTTTTGTTTTTTTAATCCAATAAAATAGGAAAAATGTTTTGTGCAGAAACAGATCAAGGAGTTTTGGAAATAGCAAAGAAGCCCAGCAGAGACAACGGGCGAAATGGAGAAGTAAAGCTTGTTTTGAAATGGCCGTGGCTTTTAATCCAATAACAATTTCTGCAATTAATTCTAAGAATAGTTGCTACAATGTGACTCAGCAACAAAAGGGGAAAACCCCACCATCCCTTCAAAGGTTTCTGTTAGAGCCAGCATGTTTGGCACCCCTGAGTCAGCTCCCCCTTTCACCCTATAACAGAAATCAGTGGGGCTTAGCAAAATCTATTGACAATTTATTCAGCTCAAATTCAAGTTTCTTCATGAAATTTGATATGAAAAGAGGTAGTGATGGTGACCAGATAGCCCTACAATCCAGAGTAACTACAGGAGCACGTAAGAGACATTACGTGCACTCGTAGTTATGGCACCACCAAGTAAAAACCTATGGGAAATTCATATTGCAGTCCAGAGTAAATTATTCCTATACAGGAGAAAGGAGTCCCCGAATCTAATCCAGTTACTCTGGATTGCGGCCTTATTGTTACTTTAAACTCTCCCCAAACTCCACATTCAGGATGCAGTGTACTGTAAAACAGGGGTCTCTGGATGTTTCGGCCAGAGGGCCGCATCAAAGAGTTGGCCAGAAAGAGTTGAGGGCCAGAAAATAAATTTTAATATAAAATTTTTAAAAATACATTATAGATGAAACTTTGATGTATAAATAAATCGTATAACGAACGTGGTAAAATTTCCGGGATTTCTCCAAGCACCAACAGGATGATACCAACAGCAATACAGCATGTTCTCAAATGGACCTTGAGCACTTTCTAAGCCCTTCAACAAATTTCGAGTTTTTGGGAAACTAGCCCCCAAACCCAGAATAACTATAGGAGCACGTAAGAGACTTTACGTGCACCCATAGTTACTGCATCACTTAATGAAAACCTATGGGAAATTCATATTGGAATCTAGAGTAAGTTGTACCTACGCTGGAGAAAAGACTCCCTGTAGTTACTCTGGATTTTGCCATAAGAAAGTGAATTGTTTGCCTTCACAACACTTTCCAGTTTTAGTCAAGCTCTGGTTGCGTTCAGTCAAGTGGGCCATACACTTCCAGGTGTCCAAAGGCTGGTCGTGGGCTGGTTAGGGGTTTGCCGAGGGTTGAATCTGGCCCCTGGGCCAGTGTTTGGAGGCCCCAACTTTAGAGTAATGGTGGGAGGGGGAACAAAGGTGGGCTGCTGCCTTTACATCCAGCCTCTAGTTTTGCAAAAGCATGCCTGGAAACGGACTGTGGGTTTCGACAGATCCGAGTTTGATCCAAAGCATTTCCGGCAAAGCGTTCCTTGCACACCGGAGAGACAAGCTGACGGCCAATCTGTCGGATGATGGGCCTCGCTTGTCATGTACTGGAATGATAAGTTTGTGGCTCACACGAGACCATCTGCCTTGCTGTCGTCACCTATTTGATTTTGCAATTTCCCCTTCCCCCTTCCTATGCTTCAGAAACTCTGCTTGCAGTTTTTAATATTCTGGACAGATTGACAATTTTATGGCATTTAAAACATTCAAAGGAATTGCAGACAGGAAAGAACAATCGCCGTCTATTTCTTCCCCACTAACTTTCTTGCCCCCTCCCCAATCAGGCGGCCACTTTTACCTGAGCTAACTTGCCAAGCCGAGCCCTGCAGAGCTGCTTTCTTTTCCGCTAAAACCATTGGGTTTTCAAGACGGAAAGGCTCCTGTACAGGTGCTGGCTCAGTGTCCATCTCTTCGTCTTCCTCCTCTTCTTCTTCCTCCTCCTCCTCTTCCTCTTCCAATCTTCCCAGTAGCCTCTCCCGCCTCCTAGCCATCTTGTCAAGCCCTCGGGCCAGGCCGCTCTGCTTTGCTTTCAACTGTAAGCTTTCCACGGTATAAATGGGCTGTCGGCGGAGATCCGCAGCCGAGCCTGGGCTGGGGACAGAGCTTCCCTCTTGGGTGTAGATGGAGGTGAGGTAGAGAAGTTTCTCCTGAGACTCTGGAGGCAGCGGCTTTTCCATGCTCGAAAGAATCCTAGGCATGAAACAGGTACAAAAGCACAATATTTTTTCAAAGGAGGGGTGGGAAGGAACTGGATCCTACCAAGGAGATAACAAGCTGAAAATCAGGACTGAACCAGACTAGTTTTCACCTCTGCTATGCACCCCCTACGTCTTAGACAACATAACCTCAACCCTAGACCTAACCAACCCTAACCTCCCAACCTCAGCCTATAATATAAAAAGTGATATTACAAAATATCACAAAACATGCCATAATTACAAAGGTGATATTAAATTTTATTACATAATACTAGCAAAAACTTACCCATGTTGTGGGAGTAAATTCCCCCATATGCCATCCCCCCACTGCACATCAACCCCCATGAGCATCCACCCCATGCGCAACATCCCCCCTATGTTCATCAATCCCCCATGCACATCATCCCCCATGCGCATCAACCCCCACGCACAGCATTCTCCCCAGTGAAACCCCTCCCTTGAACAACACCCCCCCCCCAGTGCACCAGGCACCAAATTGGCTGGATGTTAGTCAGTTTTCCATGTTAAGTATAGGACAAAAACACATTGCACCCCTTTTCAGCCCCTTAAAGGTTAAATTTCTCCACACTGGTTCTGGGTGGGTGTTGATATCACAGAAGGAATACCCTCCCCATATTTCACACTTCTAGGTCCAGGGGTTGGGGCAGAACATCCCTCAGTCACCAATTCTTCAATGCAAAGTCTGAGGAAGAAAACGCACTGCGCCCTTTTTCACTCCCTTCTGGTTGGAATTTCTGAAAACCGGTTCTTAGTGCACCCCCCCCCCCCGTCACAGAAGGAACACCCACCCCGATTTTCACGCTTCTAGGCCCAGTGGTTTTGATGAGTGACTGATAGAAGAAGATATGCCCACTTTCTATTTCTGGAGCCATTCAAAACAAGAGTCTTGAGGAGCCCTGCCAGTGTGTTGATTCTGGAAGCCCCAAAGCACCATGTCTGAAGCTCACAGCAGATGCAGCTACTTATGTTATCCTCATGAAGCCTCTAGTGATCTTGGGAAGCACAGGACCCCTTGTAGCAGACTTTGAGAAACCTACTCCAAGACGTTGAATTCTAGGACAGAAGGCACTCCAAAAACCATACACTATGTGTGCAATCCTAACATCCACTTAGGCCAGCCCAAGCCCTGGCATAAGTCCTGTGATGACCTGCGAGTGTCACAAAAATAAGACACTTCTGCCCCGCTTCCAGGGGGTTCAGGTCAATGTACAGGCATACACCAACCTCCCCACACCATCACGGAAAGGTAAGCCAGATGAGTTAGGCTGGCCTAAATTTCATAGGATTTGAACCCCATGTATCCTTTTTGTACTTGAAACTTACAGGGTATTGTTAGCAAATCTAAGAGACCCAGCCAGGAGATGAAGGGCCATTCAGGGTTGGGAGCCATTTTGTGTATGTATGTGTGTGTGTACACACACACACACACACACTTATATATAATAGAATCTATTTATATGTATAATAGAATTGTTACTAGAATGCAGCCTGGAGAAAAGTCATGCACCTGCCATTGGTATAGTGCTCAAGGCAAGTGCCCTTCAGTCTATGCCCAACGTATACATCTATTATGTCTTGTGTCCGCTCTCCAATGTGCTATGTATTATACCAGATATGTATAGATATCCAGGGTTTGATTGCTGGGTCGACCCCACAAGACAGGGTGAGCTCCTGTCCTTAGCCCAGCTCTTCAACGCAGCTGGATCCAATCATATTGGCTCTGCCTTTCCATTGGACTAATTCAGTGGTGTGGAGAGGGGGATCTGCTGCTTGGCTAACAGCCTATCCTCCATAACAATCCAACCCAGGCTTTCGTGCTTCGCATGCAGCGTATGCAGCACTGAGCACGATACCATAGTCTTTCAAGACTGATGGAGGCCTGCTTTATTTATTTTATAAATAAATAAAATAATTTATTTTAGTAATAATAATTCATATCTCTGTAGATATTTATTTATTTTCTGCCAATATAAGTAAAGTACTACGTCTTGTGTCCAGGAGACAAGACCGGTGTATCATTTGTGTAGGACCTGGGATAGCTACCCCATCCCACAGTGTGAATATCACACAGCCTGCTCTTTGCCCAGATCCATCCCAGTGAGCAGCACACAGACACCCACACTCACACTTACAACATCAGGAGGTGGGGACTGGCCCAGCATGGAGCTGCCAAGCAGTCGTCAAGGAGTTTCGACCACTGCAAAGAAACGCGTCGGAGAAACAGTTCTGGGGAGTTTGAGTTTCTGTTTTTAGAACGGGTAGATTTCTTCAACTTTGATGACTTTTTGTCTTCGTGGAGAAACATTGAAGGTAAGAAAGAAGGATACAAATCTTTAAACAAACACTCATGAGACTTAAAGGGCAAAGCACACTAGTTGTCAGTCAATAAATCAGATTTAAATCTTAATTCCAAAAGATCCTGGACATTAACACAACTCAGAAGGCTTCTGAGGTCACATCCTGGCGGCCTTCCGAGGAGGCCTTGAGGTTGAGCGCAACCTCTACAGGGTTGGACGCGAGCCCTAAATCAATATTGTATTAACTCAAATCTAATGCTCACCATTTTCAGCCAAGTTTAGTCTCCAAAATCAGGGTGCACATTAGATTTGATGGTTAATTAGATTTAATACAGTACTTGTGTTGCTGTGCTTGTCTCTAACCCCTTGAAGATACTGATGGCCGGTCCCTGACCCTAACCCCTTGACGATACTGATGGCCCACTGTATTAAAATTGCATACACACAACTTCTTAGGATCACAGAATCATAGAGTTGGAAGGGACCCAGTGGATCATCTTGTCCAATCCCCTGCCTGTAGCAGGAAATCCTCGTCTTGTGGGGACCGATGTCTCGAACCCTGGACTGCTGGTTAACAGGCACAGTGTTTTAACCACTTGTGCCATCTCATCTTCTTAACCACTTGCACAACCAAAATACAAAACAAAACCAGGCTATGGGTATCTTCAAATACCCAAAATAACTCACTGGCTCGCTTATTGGCTTGAAGAATCTCCGCGATCCAGTTGATGAGGTACTGTGAACGGAGCTCAGGATGCCGCCTGTGTTCCTTCAGCTCGTGAAAGGCTTTCTCCAGCAGAGTCTGCGTGAAATCTCTGGAATGCAGACCCTTCAGAAGGGGCTGCCAGAAACAGAAAAAGGTCCGGGGAATTCTAAAACCGCTCTCTCTGGTTTCTATAGCCCAAGGAAGAAATAAAAAAGTTAGTGTTAAAAAAGAGAAACAGTATTTGGGTGAGGTGGTGGGAAGAAAAAACTTGGATACTATTCAGGGTCATAGGCTACAATCCAGAGTAACTACAGGACCTTCTACACCGATGTAGTTACGGTGCCATCTATGGGAAACCTATAGGAACAATCCAGAGTAAGTGCCTCTTACGTTTTCCCGTAGTTACTCTGGATTGTAGGGTCACTCAATATTTTGGCTTGACCGCAGTGGTTCAAGTGGAAGTAGGTGATGGCCAGTCCAGAGTACAAAATGCTTCTTAAGTCTGCCAGGGTTTGAACCAGTTTTTAATACGCTAGTTTTAAGTCTAGTTTTTAATACACTAACCTTGCGAGTCAATGCTTAAGACCTTCAGCTCTTTCACAGTTGGGATGAGGAAGCCGTCGGCCAGCAACGCTCCAACCATCACCTTCATAGAACAACTGCAAATAAGTGAGGGGCCTCCATGAGTTAGTTTTCCATCAGTTGGGCTGACCCACAGCAACCCCCTTTCCTCCCTATTCAATGCTTCCATGGTGTCTGCACTCCACTGAGCTTTGTTTGATGGATCCATTTTGTTACTACAAGGTTACTAAGAGGTGCAGAGCAGCAGACTCAGCCTTGGAAATTGCCAAGGCTGCAAAACAGATTGTGTGTGATCACTTTGGGGCTACTCAGTTCAAAGCAAATCTATCAGTGGCTATTGGTCGGTATGGCTTATATAGTACCATCAGATACAGAACAGTGTTCCCTCCAAGATGTGTGGCTAAGTGATCATGCTCCTCCCTGCTGAGCAATGTGCAGTGAAGCTCAGCAACCCAGATATTTGGTGATGCATCGCCAAATGCCCGGAGATGGTATTGTGACACTGTGTGGCTACTGTAAGGAGTGTGTGCCTTTCACATCTATTTCACACCATACTGAACTGGTTTCCTATTCAGATTTAGAAGAGACTCATGGAAAACAAAGTGGGAATCGGAAAATATAAAAAGAGCAAAGAGCATGTTCTGTGTCGTCTAGATGTCCTTCCCAACACCAATCGACTGACAATAGTACTGGTTTCTGGGATGCGTCACTAAACTCCCAGCATCACGGTTTCATCTGCTGGAAATAGAAACAGCCTCCTTCCAAACTGTATAAATAGAAACTTGTACTATAATTCAATCAATGGGTTCCTCCAGTAAGAGGGAAGTGAGTACCAGATCAAAACGAGGAGGTGGTGGAGGAAGGAAGAGGACCAAGTCAAGATTTTTTGGAACTGCAACTCCAGTTCCAAAACTGGAAGAGGCACAAGAAAACCCCTCCTGGGATCCCCATTTCCATGACAAGCCCTAAGTTGGCTTCCTCTCCAGGTGTACTGGGGGAAAAACTACAATCCAGAGTAACCACAGGAGCACGTAAGAGACATTTACGTCGACGTAGATGCGGCACCACCTAGTGAAAACCTATGGGAAATTCATATTGCAATCCATATTGTTCTTACATCGGAGCAAGGACTCCCGATAGTTACTCTGCACTGTGCCCTATGATTGCGCATGAACACCTGCTAGGTCAGATTCTATTCAGCATGAGATGAATAACCTAAAAATGCACTTTCACAACACTACGGAGGGTCCAAACCACATCACGGCCATCCTCTTCATCAGCATTTTCATAACAAATCATTAACTTTGGCTTGGTTTTGTTGAACAGTGTGTGCTAGAGCAGAGATTTCCAACCACTGTGGCATGCTGGTGTGCCGCAGATGGTCTGTAGGTTTGTCGCTTGGTGTGATTTGAGCCCCCTACCAGCAGCATGGTGTGCCTTGGCAATGGTAAGAAACACTGATGGTGCGCCTTGACAATTTAGCCCCTTGTCAGTGTGTCGTGAGATGAAAAAGGTTGAAAATCTCTTTGCTAGAGTCAAAGTTGGTTTAGTTATAGCATGCAAGTTAAAGTTGGGGTGCAATCCTAACCACGTCTACTCAAAGGTAAGCCCCATTGAGTTCAATGGGTCTTACTCCCAAGAAAGTGTCTTTAGGATTGCAGCCTTGGTTTAACTTGCATGCAATAGCCCAACACTCTGGTTTATAAATCTTTTAGCCGGATTTAAAGATTTGGAAGGAAACTAAAGTCACTGGGATGACTGAGGTCCTCCTCATTTCTGCCCCAACGATTACTCTTTGCAGACTGACCAGCAGATGACTAGTTCTGGGGCTGCTGACCTTCATCACCAGAGCCCATCAATAACCCCCAGTCAAAACCCTGCAGAACTAGTTCTCTCCAAGCTGCAGGTATTTCCAAAGTGACTCAGGACTTTCTTGATATGTCTGACCAAGCAGAACCACGTACTCCGAGGAGAATGATCTAGCCACAGAGTTCTGTTTTGGAGTATTCCACTTCTCCAAAAGCGCTTCCCCACCCACAACTCAAGTGTGGCCGCAAATCAGGTGTTTCTACTGTTTTCCTTTACAACGACAGAGAGAAGTCACACCACTGGCATTCGCTTCCACCAACGGAACTGAAACCTGGTTCCAGTTTCTCACATCCAGAAAAAGCACAAATATCCAGAGAGTAGTAAAAATGCTCCTCGCAGATCGAAATGGAAAGGAAGATTCTCCTATAGGAACTTTAGGTATTACAGTGGTGCCTGACATAAAGAGCTTAATTCGTCCTGGAGGCATGCTCTTTAAGTGAAACGCTCTTTAAGTGAAGCGGATTTTCCCATGGAAACTCAGACGATCGGTTCTACAACCCTCAAAATATTCATATAAAAATATTAACTGGATGTAAAAATGATGACAAAACAATGGAATTGAATTCAAAACATGCATTCAATCCTAAAGACACTTTCCTGGGAGTAAACCCCACTGAACACAATGGGGCTTACTTCTGGGTAGACATGGTTAAGAGGCTGCAATCAAAGACACTTTCCTGGGAATAAGCTCCCATTTAACATAACGGGGTTTACTTCTGAGTAGACATAGTTAGGAGACTGCAATCAAAGACACTTTCCTGGGAGACTTATCTGGGCTGCAGCTGGAGGTTCAAGGTGGTCGGTGAGGGCAGTTAGGGGCAGCTACCTCTAGCACCTCCAGGCAAATGCCCCCAAGTTAGGGGCAGTTGGAGGCAGCAGCGCTGGCCGGCAGCCCTTTTAAAGAGCCTCCATGAGGAGCATCAGGGCTACATAGTACGTGTGCCCATAGCGTGCTTGCTTGTTAAGTGAAGCGGAATTTGTTATATGAAGCAAGATTTTTTGGAAATTTTTGCTCTTTATGTGAAACGCTTGTTAAGCGAGGTATCACTGTATTGTGTAAAAGGAATCCTGGATCTTGCCGCTTTCAGGGGCAGCCCTATGATGTCTAGAACCAGCCAAAATTGACCTCACATCTTGTCAATCTACACACCTCTCAGCAACAGATTCACCCTACAATCCAGAGTAACTATGGGAGCATATAAGAGACATTTACATCAACGTAGTTGCAGCACCACCTAGTGAAAACCTAAGGAAAATTCATATTGCAAACCAGAGTAAATTGTTCTTACACTGGAGCAAGGACTCCCCATAGTTACTCTGGATTGTGTCCTAAGACACAAGTCTCCTACTGACAACCATATATTTCTGTCCAGGAAGAGAAACCCCAAAGAAAGCATAGATCAAGCATGTGTCAGCCCGAACAGACCCATCAATAGTCCAGATGAAATCTGGGTATCGATCACGGAGGCGGAGATGTGTCATAGGCGAGGCACTTCCAGTAAGAAAAAGATTCCGGTTCTCCATGTTGTTAATGGAAAACTACACCAAAGGGCCTCCTTGGCACAGATTTTGTATCGTTAAGTACTGCGCAAGGTAATAAGACGCAAAAGGGAATTGCTCCCCAAATCATCCTGACACACAAGAGCAATCCAGGCAGGTTCTGAGTTTGTGCTTCTTCAGAACAATTACTGGTAGGTCACATTTTAGGGTCTGATCTTGGGTAAAATCAGACGAGGGGCACAATCCAGAGTAACTACGGGGTGTCCTTGCTCCAACGTAAGAACAATTTACTCTGGTTTGCAATATGAATTTCCTATAGGTTTTCACTAGGTGGTGCCATAACTATGTCAACATAAATGTCTCTTATGTGCTCCCGTAGTTACTCTGGATTGTAGGGAAAATTATTTAATTCAAAGACTTTCATACACCCACAGTTTTGTCCTTGATTTATTCATGGGCCATAGCAATTCTGTGATTTTTGGCTTGACGTTTACCCTTGATTGAGCTATAAATGAATATATTTGGTCCTTTGAAATTTGTACATGTAAAAATTATATAAATGTGTAATTGCAATAATTCTCAATCAAGAATTCATCCTCCTTTAGCGTGTATGACTTGAGGTTTGCCCCAGTTTATCCTTATATCCACCCTGCCTGTTAGGCCAGGTTGATAGATGATGAAGGGTCCAATCCTAACCTAGGCCAGCACAACTTGCCAGTTCCAGTGGTGATGTAGGGAGGCAAGCGCATATCTGTGCACTGGCCCAACCCCCACCGCAGGAGCAGCATAGAGGCATCTTATGGCACTTTTGTGACACCCCCAGGTCAGCAAAGGACTCATGCAGCCTAAGTGGAAGTTAGGATTGCAACCAAAGTCACCAAGTAAGACAGGTTTTAGTGGAGATGTAAATCTAGGTCTCCGCAGTACAAGGCCTTATACTATACTGGCATTAAAAAAATCTACCTGAACTCACAACCGGAATATTGCACACCTGCAGAAAATGTCAATGCCCTCCATAGCCCTACAATTCAGCCGACTTCAGTTTCCAAGAGAAGTCACGCTCCTCACCTGTTCTCTTGCATCAAGTCTTTCATTTGGGCCACGATCCACTCTATCTCAGAGGAATCTTTGCCCCACATCTTGCAGGCTTGGTCAGTAGCCTGCAGGAGCTGGAGAATCTGATGTGAGAAACACAAATCCTTGTCAGTTAATGGAAAGCACTTAGAACCATAGAGTTGGAAGGGACCACTAGATCTAGTCCAACCCCCTGGAACTAGCCCAGTGGATCTAGTCCAACCCCCTGCCTGTAGCAGGAAATCCTCATCTTGTGGGGACCCGGGTCTCAAACTCTGGCCTGCTGGTTAACAGGCACAGTGTCTTAACCACTTGCACCACCAGAGGACTACCACATGGCTGTATGGTAGCAGCCAGGGGAGGGAAAAAACAGCTGGAAATGACAGCATTACTAGCAGTTGGAGAATCCCAAAATACATGCGTTTACCATGCAATATAAAATTTTTAATTTTAATGCATGCCAAGTCTGGTAATTTCCACTTCTGGACAACCTAATCCAGATCTTCCCGAACAACATGTGCCAGCCCCGAGTTTTATACCCTCCTCATCTTTGACTCTAATGGGTACACCTAAAGTAGGAAAGGGAATTTCAACTGCTGATCATATATTCAGAACCCATGAAACTTACCCCTAATTGTTGATCCTTATAGGAAACCAAAACATCTGTGACTTTCTCTGGAAAACAGAAACAAGGAAACACTCAAGGCTTACGAGCTGAGGATTTAAGGAGGTGCAGATCCCTACTCTGTATTATCCTACCACTTCATGGTGTACCTACTTTGAGCTGTTTTCAAAAGCTGATAAACAGGAAACCATATCGTTGCCAATCACAGCCACTCACCGTGGAGCTCCTGCCGTTTTTGTGAATCTGGTGACAGCAAGTTCTCAGGCTCCTCTTGGCTGCTCTCTGAACTCATCTTGACGTCAGTCACCAATTCCTCTCCATCATCGTCCTCTTCGCAGTTGTCAGTAAAATCATTCCCCAATTGGCGGCTCCAGTAATTGCGCCGAAGCCAATCCAGGACAACATCACAGCCTGGAGAAGAGGGCGACAACAGAGGATGACATTTTGAACTGACCCCCGTGCAACTTCAAACTCACCTCTCTCGGGGATGATCCACCAAGTTTCTGGTGTTTCTGTCACGAAGTTTCTGTTTCTGGCGTAATCTGTCCAGTTTACGCACAGATAGTTATACCTTTTCTGGGCGATGACTGATTTGAGGCCAAGTGAATGAATACTTACAAGTTTATACCTACAGGTCTCAATCCTGGCTGGTGGAAACCATGTTTCTTCAGGGCTCTCAGTCTGCAGAGAGTTTGCCACACATCTTGCCAACATCCAAGTATATACAGACTCAGAATAGGGTATTTCCCCTCTCCCACAAGTCTGTTTTCCATCTATTTTACATAACGGGATGATGCGCATGGGGACTGATGTGCATGGGGAAGTTGTGCATGGGGGACTGATGAGCATGGGGGAAGTTGCGCACGGGGGGTTGATGTGCATGGGGGAAGTTGCACATGGGGGGAATGATGTGCCATGGGGGGGACTGATGCGCCGTGGGGAATGGTGCATGGGGGAATTTTAGTCCCACAACGCAGGTATGCTTTTCACTGGTTATCCATAAGGGCTCCATTCCGGACAATAAATGGTTTCATTCCGGACAATAAATGGTTTCAATAAATAAATAAATTTCACTGGTTATCCATAAAGGCTCCATTCCTCCTGTGGACAATAAAAATCCATGGATGAAAAAACCAATGGAAAAATAGGTTTTAAGACCCATTTTCAGTTTTTTGCTCCTCCGCTGAGCCTAATGGAATAAGGTAGTGCCTCAATGTCTGCAGGGGTTTGATTCGGGGACTAAAAAATGGAATGATTGCTTGCCTTACTATCGCTCTACAATAGTAGAAAAGCAGTTTTTCAACTGTGATTTGCAGTAGCTTTCTGTATTGCGTCTATATTGTGTTGTATAAAAAAAAATATATGGCAAAGTTGGATTTATATGGACTCACTCTGCTAGTAATAGCAGTGATTAAGCCCTAATGACACATTGCCACCTGGTGGAAATCCCAAAGCACTGCACCCAGCAGTAACAATTTATTCCCCTACCCCGCCAAAAAGTAGGGCAAAACATCTATGACTTTCTCTGGAAAACAGAGTTGCTTTTAGGGCACACCCTAAACTTAATACCTTGGTTTTCGTGTGACTTGGAGAACGAGTGTTTCGGAAGACAAGCAAACATTTTAAAAAAATTCTGACTAGGTTAACAAGCAACATCTTGGTTAACGAGCAACGTCTTGGAACATCTGGTCCCAAGAAACTGATTATTATAGTGTGATTAGGCAATTATTTACAATGGTAACAAGGCAAACAATGTGCTCCGTCTTGTAAAAGGTGCTCAGCTCTTCCAAAAGTGCTAAACAAAGTCAGCACACTCACACACACTCTTCTCCGTGCCTTAAAATAATAATTTATTATTATTATTTTATACGATACTACTGCATTGTAATCATTTTTATATTTTATATACAACATATTTTTTATTAAGGGCTGTGGGTGGCGTAAGTGGCTAAGACACTGTGCCTGTTAACCAGCAGGTCGGACCCCACAAGACAGGGTGAGCTCCTGTCCTTAGCCCAGGTCTGCGACGCCAGCTGGATCCAATCATATTGGCTCTGCCTTTCCATTGGACTAATTCAGTGGCGTGGAGAGGGGGGATTTGCTGCTTGGGTAACAGCCTATCCTCCATAACTATCTAACCCAGGCTTTTGTGCTTCGCATGCAGCGTATGCAGTGCCAAGCACGATACCACGGTCTTCCAAGACTGACGGAGGCCTGCATTTTTTATTTTATATACATATTTTATATTTTAATTAAATAATAATAATTTTAATTCAATTAAATATTTTATATTATATATATATTTTATATACAACATACAACATATACAATATATTTTATATTCCCGGGAAATTATAGACCAGCCAGTTTGACTTCAATCCCGGGGAAGATATTAGAACAAATCATAAAACACACAATCTAGACAAGTACTCGGTGATCAAAGCAACCCAGCATGGATTGACCAAGAATAAATCTTGCAAGGCAAATCTGATCTTTTTTGATCAGGTTACGAGCTTACTGGACATGGCAATGCTGTGGATGTCATTTATCTTGACTTCAGCAAAGCATTTGACAAGGTCCCACATGACGTTTTAATTGCGAAGTTGGAAAAATATGGGCTAGACGGGGCAATTGTTAGGTGGATCTGCAACTGGCTCAACGACCGCACACAAAGGGTTTTAGTAAATGGTTCTGTGTCAACCTGGAGGTTGGTTTCAAGTGGGGTCCCCCAAAGCTGTGTCTTGGGACCGGTTCTCTTTAACATTTTCATCAATGACTTGGAGGAAGGGATATGGGGGAGCCTGATCAAATTTGCGGATGACACCAAGCTGGAAGGAGTAGCAAACACAACAGAAGGCAGGAGAGACCTCCAGGAGGATCTGGATAAACTAGAATCCTGGGCTGTAACAAATAGAATGAACTTCAACAGGGAGAAGTGCAAGGTTCTGCACTTAGCCAATAAAAAATTAAGGGAAAACCCACTTTGGTTTACAAGTGTTTTGGATTACAAGCATACTCCCGCAACAATGCTCGTAAACCAAGGCGCCACTATATGCCATTGTTATAATTAAAAGCCATTGTTAGGCTTTTAGTTACCGAACTTGGTGGGTTAGAGACCCTTCTTTGCAGTCTGAAAAGTCTCAGGTTCAAGTGTTGACATCTCCATGGATGGCCAAGCCCAAACTTCTCTGCGCATGGAGGGTTGATACCCCTTGGGGGAAGTTGTGCATGGGGGGTTTATGCTCATGGAAGATGTTTGTTTATATGAAGACGTTGCACATGGTGGATGATACACATGGGGGTTGATGTGCATGGGAGTTGTTGTGCATAGGGGCACAACGCACATGGGGTTGTTGCGCAGTGGGGGATGGCGTATGGGGGAATATGTGCCGACTCTGGCTGAATCTGCGCTCACCTCTCCTGCAAGCGTCCAACTGCGGAAGGTTTCCATGGGTCAGATCGTGACGAAGGTTGACAATCCAGATTGGGATGTTCAACTTTGAAAAGAAAAACCGGACATGGATGAAAACGAGGAGGAAAGAGCACAAAAAGCACCTCACAAGCCCCCTGTGCCGGAGGTACCACGACTCAACCAAAAGGGGCCAGACTCTGATTGGCGCTTGGGACTTTCTTGGTTACCTCTTGCGCCAAGCGTCTCAAGGAGATGATGACAGTTTTCTGCTTCTTCTCGGTGATCAGATTAACAAACCTGGAAAACAGGTACAGAGGTGAGCTGCAGGGGAATGGGATGATTTTCTCTCCCCCCCCCCCCAACCGAGTCCTGTTGGACAGTGCAAGGGCTTGAATTGCACCAAAAACCTTCCCTATTTTTAGCTGTGGAGAAGATACTATAGATACCATAATGGGCATACTCCATTACCTAGTGAATCACCTGTCCATTACATTCAATGCTCCTTGCGGCGGGGAGGAGGGTCTGCAAAACAATCTGCAGACCTGCTTGGTGCTCCCCAGACTCTTGCACAGGCTGGCAGGACACATGGAGGGGGCAGAAAATCAGCCCACATTTCCCTGCAGGGGTGTAAACCTACAGATCAGGTCACTGACCCAGCTTCTCTTCCACAAAGACTTTTAGGGCAAAATCCATAGCAGTTACGGGTCCACGCAGTTACGTCACCCTCTAGTGTTACGGAAAGTCACCTTAACTGCTCCGGAGCAAAGGGCTTAATTTGACTTTAGGATATGGGCCATAGGGGGAGAGTAAATATCTCCCTAAATTTGAAAAACTGCACTAGGGTGTGTCAGAGTAAACTTATGCCAAGTCCGGCGACAAGTCCAGTTTCTCTAATCTTAAAATGAGTTCCAACCCTGGCCAGAGAGGGTGGATTGGTTAGCATGTGACACAGAGGAACCCAACCTAAGTGGACCTTTTGATTTCAGGCCCCTCTAAATTTTCCGCCCCGTCTCAACCCCTCTCTTGCCCGACCCTCAAGGTTCTCCCCAGCGCATGCCCTCTCAGCAGTTCCAATTCAGACCGTGTCTCGCAACCTCTCGTTTCTTACCTCACAAGAGCCAGACCGTATGTGAGGACCAGTTCGTGAGACCTCAGCACGCCAGAAGCATCCAGAATTTTACAGCGTATCAGATCCGCGGTGCTCTCCACAGCTAAAGGCATCCTGGGTCCATATCTAAGAGGCAAACACAGTTTGATCCATCAAATTACCATGAAAAACAGAGTGTCAAGATATAAACGTAATAAATAATAATAACACATCAGTGCTTGTAAGTTATACTGATTTTAACCTGGGATTTTTAATATGTTAAATGTCTTTAAATGTTTTTTAATGCTCCATGTTTTATTGTTCAAATGTACTTGTTATTTTTTCAATTGCATACATGTTTTCTCATGAACTGCCTTGAAAGGCACAACAGAAATGCAATTATTGTTGTTGTTGTTATTATTATTATTATTATTAATAATACTAATAATAATAATAATGAAACCAGCATGAAATTGTTCGCTGTGAATTTATGTTTTATTATATATTATTTATTTTGATTATATTTGAAATAATCGCTGTATTATTTATGTTTGATAATAATAATAATAATAATAATAATAATAATAATAATAATAATAATAATAATAATGGCATTGGCATCCTTCAGTCTCGAAAGACTATGGTATCGTGCTCCAAATGGAGGTCTTAAAACAGCATGTAATATGGCTAAAAGGGACAATGAGAGAATAATAATAATAACAACAGCAACAACAACATACCTTTTATGAAGACACGTGGTCAATACCTAGAATACTGGCAGCATCCCACGTTAACCATTGGCACCAGGCAATAATTTTTGTGATATATTCTATGTTAATGTGCAATTGACTTGTGTTTTATGCCTTATAATAATAATAATAATTAATAGTAAAATCGTATTTACTCAAATATAAAGCTCACCTTTTCCAGCCAAATTCAGTCTCCAAAATCAGGGTGCACATTAGATTCGATATTAATTAGAATTTATTAAATGCAGTATTCTGATTATACGGATAGGGCCAGCATTATATTCGATGGTGCATTATATTCGCATAAATACAGTAGTAGTAACAGCAACAAGAATGACTTTTTCTGAGGGTACTCAACAACAACAATAATAATGGCTTTTTTCTGAGGGTACTCACTGGTAGTACTGGCACCATTTTTCCTCCCAAAAGGACTGATAATAATATTAATAATCTAAAAAACCCTGCTATTGATCATAAATCTGTTGTTGAGTTCATATCCCACCCCTCACCTGCTCTTCCAAGCCGACACTCGGTCCAACGCGTTCCGCTGCGACTGGCAGTCGCCGCAATACAGCCCCACCATCACCTGGTCCCACTCGGCCTTGCTCTGCCAGGCCACCACACTCCGCGGCCTTTTCTGTGGAGGCTTTGTGGCCCTCTGCTGCTGCTGCTTCGGGCTTGCGTTGCTGGCACCACCGGCCATGATGTGGCCAGAACCTTCCACGGACTCAGTAGCACTACCAGATCTGAAACAAAAGAAAGAAGAGTTAAGGGAGAAGCATCTTAAAAGATATCTTTGCAAGGTATATCCTGAACCTTTGCTGTATGGGTGGGAAACTCCATAGGAGGAGATACTATGGAAAACATAATGGGCATACTCTGTTGCTCCCGTCTGTTACATACAATACTTTTGAAGCTGAAATCTACTTCTTCCAAGGTCAGACACCTTCCCTCTCAAGTCTCCCCACACCCTGTGCTCATCAAAGGATGGGGGCCCCGGCTGGCAGGATCACCTTCCAGATCACATCCTCTTCCCACTTGTGTTTCCTCAGGCTGCCCTATTGATATGCTCAAGCCTCCCTTTTCCTCATGCACTGCAAGATCTTTGGGGCAGAGACTTCCCTCTGCACCAGGCAGGCTTGGACAAGGCTGGTCACTGCAAGGTCATCAGGGCAGAGACCTGCCTCTTATGTGCTTGAGTCCTTCTGCTCCTGACTCCCCACATCCGGGCCCCTAAGAAGGGAGAGTCACTGCAGTGTCCTTAGGGCAGGAAGCTCCCTCTGATCCCAGCATCCAGGCCCTGAATGAAGAGTCTCTAGGTCACTGGAGGGTCCTTGGGGCAGAGACCTGCCTTCCTTGCCCTGCTGGGCTGAGAGGGCTACTCCCTCTCTGATGGGATCCAGGCAGAGTGGAGGCTCTCCAGGACCCTGGTCAGAGGGGAGGGCGAGGGAGGCAGTCTCTGTCCCAAGCAGCCTGCACTGTGTGGTCCATTCAGGCTCAGAGAGCATGCAGGGAAGAAACCTCCCTCCACACACAGCAGGATCCACAAGCAGCAGGACCCGAGCAGGGAGGGAGGTTCCTTCCTCCACACCCAGCTTCCAGGCCCTGACCCAAGGAAGGTCACTGGAGGGTCCCTGGGGAACAGACCCCACCGTAGCTCTGCTAGCCTGAGGAGCAGCAGAAGCCACTCCTATCTGCTCAGGTCTTAGATGGGGTGCAGGCCCAGATCCAGGGAGGGGGAAGAGGAGGGAAAAAGACACTGCATTCAGGAGCCTTCAGTGTGGGGTCTGCTCAAGCTCGGCCCAGGCTTTACTCCACGCCTACCCCCAGCTCAGGCCCAGTCCAGGTTCAGACCCAGGTCAAGCCCAGGATCCAACTCAGCCCCAGGCCTAGACCAAGATCAGGCAAAGGACAACACCAGGCTCAGCCCCAGGCCTAGACCAAGCTCAGGCTCAGGACTACCCCAGGCTCAGACTCAGCCCCAGTCCTAGACCAAGCTCTGGCTCAGGACTACCCCAGGCTCAGACTCAGCCCCAGGCCTAGACCAAGCTCAGGCCCAGGACTACCCCAGGCTCAGACTCAGCCCCAGGCTTAGACCAAGCTCAGGCTCAGGACTACCCCAGGCTCAGGCTCAGCGCCAGGCCTAGACCAAGCTCAGGCTCAGGACTACCCCAGGCTCAGACTCAGCCCCAGGCTTAGACCAAGCTCAGGCTCAGGACTACCCCAGGCTCAGGCTCAGCCCCAGGCCTAGACCAAGCTCAGGCTCAGGACTACCCCAGGCTCAGACTCAGCCCCAGGCTTAGACCAAGCTCAGGCCCAGGACTACCCCAGGCTCAGACTCAGCCCCAGGCTTAGACCAAGCTCAGGCTCAGGACTACCCCAGGCTCAGGCTCAGCCCCAGGCCTATACCAAGCTCAGGCTCAGGACTACCCCAGACTCAAGCTCAGCCCCAGGCCTATACCAAGCTCAGGCTCAGGACTACCCCAGGCTCAGACTCAGCCCCAGGCTTAGACCAAGCTCAGGCCCAGGACTACCCCAGACTCAGGCTCAGCCCCAGGCCTAGACCAAGCTCAGGCCCAGGACTACCCCAGACTCAGGCTCAGCCTCAGGCCTAGACCACAGGCAGGCCAAGGACTACCCCAGGTTCAGGCTCAGCCGCAGGCCTAGACCAAGCTCAGGCCCAGGACTACACCAGGCCTGAGCCTGGTCTGAACTCAGCCCCAGGCCTAGACCAAGCTCAGGCCCAGGACTACCCTAGGCTCAGACTCAGCCCCAGGCTTAGACCAAGCTCAGGCCCAGGACTACCCCAGGCTCAGACTCAGCCCCAGGCTTAGACCAAGCTCAGGCCCAGGACTACCCCAGGCTCAGACTCAGCCACAGGCTTAGACCAAGCTCAGGCCCAGGACTACCCCAGGCTCAGACTCAGCCCCAGGCTTAGACCAAGCTCAGGCCCAGGACTACCCCAGTCTCAGACTCAGCCCCAGGCTTAGACCAAGCTCAGGCCCAGGACTACCCCAGGCTCAGACTCAGCCACAGGCTTAGACCAAGCTCAGGCCCAGGACTACCCCAGGCTCAGACTCAGCCCCAGGCTTAGACCAAGCTCTGGCTCAGGACTACCCCAGGCTCAGACTCAGCCCCAGGCTTAGACCAAGCTCAGACCCAGGACTACCCCAGTCTCAGGCTCAGCCCCAGGCCTAGACCAAGCACAGGCTCAGGACTACCCGAGGCTCAGGCTCAGTCCCAGACTTAGACCAAGCTCAGGCCCAGGACTACCCCAGGCTCAGACTCAGCCCCAGGCTTAGACCAAGCTCAGGACTACCCCAGGCTCAGGCTCAGCCCCAGGCCTAGACCAAGCACAGGCTCAGGACTACCCCAGGCTTAGACCAAGCTCAGGCCCAGGACTACCCCAGGCTCAGGCTCAGCCCCAGGCCTAGACCAAGCTCAGGCTCAGGACTACCCCAGGCTCAGGCTCAGCCCCAGGCCTAGACCAAGCACAGGCTCAGGACTACCCCAGGCTTAGACCAAGCTCAGGCCCAGGACTACCCCAGGCTCAGACTCAGCCCCAGGCTTAGACCAAGCTCAGGCCCATGACCACCCAGGCTCAGACTCAGCCCCAGGCCTAGACCAAGCTCAGGCTCAGGACTACCCCAGGCTCAGACTCAGCCCCAGGCTTAGACCAAGCTCAGGCCCAGGACTACCCCAGGCTCAGACTCAGCCCCAGGCTTAGACCAAGCTCAGGCCCAGGACTACCCCAGTCTCAGACTCAGCCACAGGCTTAGACCAAGCTCAGGCCCAGGACTACCCCAGACTCAGGCTCAGCCTCAGGCCTAGACCACAGGCAGGCCCAGGACTACCCCAGACTCAGGCTCAGCCTCAGGCCTAGACCAGGCTCAGGCCCAGGACTACACCAGGCTCAGACTCAGCCCCAGGCCTAGACCAAGCTCAGGCCCAGGACTACCCCAGGCTCAGACTCAGCCCCAGGCTTAGACCAAGCTCAGGCCCAGGACTACCCCAGTCTCAGACTCAGCCCCAGGCTTAGACCAAGCTCAGGCCCAGGACTACCCCAGGCTCAGACTCAGCCACAGGCTTAGACCAAGCTCAGGCCCAGGACTACCCCAGGCTCAGACTCAGCCCCAGGCTTAGACCAAGCTCTGGCTCAGGACTACCCCAGGCTCAGACTCAGCCCCAGGCTTAGACCAAGCTCAGACCCAGGACTACCCCAGTCTCAGGCTCAGCCCCAGGCCTAGACCAAGCACAGGCTCAGGACTACCCCAGGCTCAGGCTCAGTCCCAGACTTAGACCAAGCTCAGGCCCAGGACTACCCCAGGCTCAGACTCAGCCCCAGGCTTAGACCAAGCTCAGGACTACCCCAGGCTCAGGCTCAGCCCCAGGCCTAGACCAAGCACAGGCTCAGGACTACCCCAGGCTTAGACCAAGCTCAGGCCCAGGACTACCCCAGGCTCTGGCTCAGCCCCAGGCCTAGACCAAGCTCAGGCTCAGGACTACCCCAGGCTCAGGCTCAGCCCCAGGCCTAGACCAAGCACAGGCTCAGGACTACCCCAGGCTTAGACCAAGCTCAGGCCCAGGACTACCCCAGGCTCAGACTCAGCCCCAGGCTTAGACCAAGCTCAGGCCTATGACCACCCAGGCTCAGACTCAGCCCCAGGCCTAGACCAAGCTCAGGCTCAGGACTACCCCAGGCTCAGACTCAGCCCAGGCTTAGACCAAGCTCAGGCCCAGGACTACCCCAGGCTCAGCCCCAGGCCTAGACCAAGCTCAGGCCCAGGACTACCCCAGGCTCAGACTCAGCCCCACACCAAGCTCTGGCTCACCTCCTGGCCCTTCCCAGCCTCAGTCCAGTCGGAGGGGTCCCCTGCTGCCTCCACACACCCCAGCCTCACCGAAGACTGGAGCCTGGAGGCGTAGGGGGCGTGGCCAGACACCAGCAGCCAATAGGAGCTGGAGGCGGGGCCTCGGACAGAAGCAAAGCCCGCGATTGGACGCTTGAGTTCATTACCCGGAAGTGAACTCTGAAGAATCGGAAGTGCACACAACATGGACTTCCGGTTTTCCAATGTACCATAGAGTTGGAAGGATAGAGCGCTGTTTTCTTTAAAATTGGCTGTGGAGGTGCCTCCATTCCCCATTTCTTCTTCAAATGGGAACAGGAAGGGGCTGATTTGAAGAAAGACAAGGAAGGAAAAGGCGCCTGCCGGCCCACTTAAGGACCGCTCTTGCCTATGATGCAGCTATCTTGAAGACACTTTTTCTTGGCACAGATAAAGGATTTACCATAGAGAAAGGGCATCCCAGAACGTCAGCACGTTTAATGTCACTATTACTTTGTTTTTCCCCTCACCGGAAGTGTAGGCGCTCTCTCCGCCTTGTTCTCTATGGCACCTTTATCCACTTCCGGCAGTTACCGGAAGTGTAGATGCTCTCTCTCACCACCCGGCTGTGTCTCTATGGTTCATGGATGCCTCTCTATGGTCAGCGCGGTCTCTATGGTTGCCCCTCAGTGTCGCTGTAGAATCGAAGTCGCAGCTGCTGCTGGACTTCATTGTTTCCACGACCCCCTTTGGGAAACCAGGAGGAATAAAATATTAGGCACTAATTAAGTTTTTTAAATTATTATTAATTAACTCAAAGCAATTAATTTTTCTTAATTATTGATTAAAAAGGTAATAATGTTCAATAAATAAATAACTAAAAATCTATAAAAATAAAAAATAAAAATATATAAAATAAATAAAAATAAAAATAAATAACAATAAAATCAATTAAATACAAAAAATCAATCAATAAATAGTAATAATTAATAAAAATCAATAAAATATATAAAAATTAATAAATATCAATAAAATCATTAAAAGTCAATTAAATTCAAAAAATCAATACAAATAAAAATCAATAAAAATTAAAAATCAATAATAAATAAAAATTAATTAAAATCAATAAATAAGACAATAAATGTAAATAATTTATTTTAAAAATTAGATATAAACACTAATTTATAATTTATTAATACTATATTAATAAAAGTATTGTTAATTCCTAGTAATAAAACACCAGGAGGCCAGGCAGGGCTATCCAGTGCTTGGTGGGGATGATGGTGGTGCCTAGTGGTGCCCACTGGCCAGGTGGTGCCTGGTGCTGAATAAGGATGCCCAGTGCCAGCTGGTTCCCAATGGTGCCCACTGTCCACTGTGCAGTCATGCCTGATAAGGATGCTCAGTAGCAGTAGCGTTGCCCAGAGCCCACTGCCCACTGGTGTCCTCTGATGTCCAGTAGAGATGCCCACTGGTTCCCAGTGCCTGCTGGTGCCACGGTGGTGCCCAGTATGAATGCCCAGTGCCTGCCATGCACTGTTCCTGCCCATCTGATGATTGGCAGCTCAGCAGTTCCAGATCCAAATACTGCAAGACGGGGTGAGCGCCCGTCCGTAGCCCAGTTCCTGCCAACCTGGATAGTAGATAAATAGGTACCACCTCTATGGGGAGGTAATAGCACTCCATGCGCATGTGGGTCACATGTCCACAAAGGTGTCTTCAGACAACACTGGCTCTGTAGCTCTAGAAATGGGGGTGAGCACCGCACACTGCAGTCGGTCATGACAAGCAGCGTAACCTTCGGGGGACACCTTTACCTTATTATCATCACATCATCCGGGAAGGGGCAGCATTTGCATGCTGCAAGTGCAAGTCCTATGTGGACCCTGCGGAACTCTCTGCCACTGCAAAGAGCTGCAAAGCAATGCCAGGGGCTGTGATTTTCAGGGAAGTGACACAGTAGGGCAGAGGAGGTAGTTGAGTCCTCTTCCCGCAGCCTCCCTCCATCTGCTTCCCCCCAAATACATGTTTGCAGAGCCGTAAAACGTACCCAGGGAGGGGAGATGAACATTGCTGGTGTTAAGCAGGCGAGAAAACCTTCTCTGTAATGAGATTAAGAGGGCGGCAGGAGCAGCAAATGTCACCCTCAAATATTTGCTTATCAAATATGGATCTCGGCCTCGTCTAGATGGAAAATTTCATTTAATGTGAGCTCATGGAAGGGAGACCGTCACAGGAAGCCTTTCCGCCCGGCCTAGAAATAAGAATAACAATTCACCACAGGTTAATTTTCTGATTGGAGGTTAGGTAGGCAGGTAGATTAATTATTTAGTTATTTATTGAGTCAGTTCGTTATTTGTTTGTTAGTTTTAAAAATTTGTATCCCGTCTTTGTCAGGTCATAGACCGTCTCAAGGCTGCTCACATTCAAACATAATTAAAAACATAAATAGAATCATCAGTCATTCAGTCTGTCGATAGAAAGAAAGAAAGAAAGAAAGAAAGAAAGAAAGAAAGAAAGAACGAACGAACGAACGAACGAACGAACGAACGAACGTTGGACAGACAGACAGACAGACAGACAGATAGATGTGTAGGCAAGAAAGAGATAGACAGACCGAAAGACAGACAATAGATAGATAGATAGATAGATAGATAGATAGATAGATAGATAGATAGATAGATAGATAGATAGATAGATAGGCAAGAAACAGACAGACAGACAGACAGACAGATAGATAGATAGATAGGCAAGAAACAGACAGACAGACAGACAGACAGATAGATAGATAGATAGATAGATAGGCAAGAAACAGACAGACAGACAGACAGATAGATAGATAGATAGATAGATAGATAGATAGATAGATAGATAGGCAAGAAACAGACAGACAGACAGACAGACAGACAGACAGACAGACAGACAGAGAGATAGATGTGTAGAAAGAGATAGACAGACAGACAGACAGACAGACAGGCAGACAGGGAGTGGATAGACAGATGGATGGGTAGGCAAGCAAGAGTTGATAGGTAGGTAGGTAGACAGACAGACAGACAGACAGACAGACAGACAGAAAGAAAGAAAGAAAGAAAGAAAGAAAGAAAGAAAGAAAGAAAGAAAGAAAGAAAGAAGTTTGGATAGGCAAGCAGGCAGGCAGTCTTAAATTTAAGTCTTAAATTTAAATTAAGTCTTAAATTTAAATAAGTCTTAAATTTAAGACTATTACATATAATTTATTACATCTAAGCAGCAGTCCTAACCACACTTGGAAATAAATACAATTGAACTCAGTGGGACTTGCTTTTGAGTAGACATAGGATTGCACTGCTAATTAATTTAAAATTAATATTATATTAATATTATATTTTTAATATTAATATTATATTATTTAATAATAATATGTACTCTAATTCTAAGAAGGCTCCATGTTGCCTGCTCACAAGGAAAAGGAGGACAATGAATTCTTTTTCCATGACGTAAGACTGAGAAAGAGGACATGTCCTGGAAATAGCGGACCAACGGTCACCCTGTCCATATGGAATGGCCAACAGACTGTTGTTATCTTATTAATGGTACCTCTGGACAGGGCCTGTCCTGTTGTTTTTGAGTCTGGGAAAGCCCAGCCTCCCTCCACCCTGCTGGGGTTTGTGGCAGGATCAAAACAGAGCCTCTGATTGAAATGTCAAGCCCGTTGTTGAGTGATGATTTAATAATTTTTATGAGTGATCCAGACACAGCAGATTTCAGCCTCCGAATGGTGTGAATCAGCAGGGGTAGGTGTGAAATTAAACATACCCACAGAAATAAAAATCAGTTTTCTGGGTTTTTCCCCCTCCCTTTTTGGTTCTAGTACTTTTACTCCAAGCACAAGGTTGGAGGGGTCTACAGAGATCATCTAGTCCAACTCCCTGATCTGCACAGGCAACCACTACGACGGGTCAGGGAACTTTTTCACCTTTTACCCCAAAATATATTTAGATATGCCGACATTACCCCCTTGATTTGAAAAAAGGAAATCATATATTATTAATACAGTGCACTGTGTCAGGTCCTTGTACAGTACAGTACTATAACACACACAGCCAGGCATGCATATAGAATCTATATATATATTCTACATGCAATGAAATGAAATTGCTGGAGGTAACGGACAATCGTGCTGCCAAGACACAGCCGGGCATCCATATAGTTTCATATGCACACCTGGCTGTGTCTCAGCAGCATGACTGTCTATTACCCCCAGGAATTTCATTTTTACCCCATTTGGGGTGATTTACCCCTGTTCCCTGACCGTTGCGCTATAACATCTACAGCAGCGTTTCTCAAAGTGGGGGTCGGGACCCCTTTGGGGGTCGCCTAGAGCTTTCCTGGGGGTTGCCTAAAGACCCCTGGTGTAGGGGACCAGGTCAGGCTTGCCAGATCTCCGGCTGTAGCTGCATGCGCACTGCTGTGTGAACTGCTGACTGACAGCCTCAGGGCCCAATCCTATGCATGCCTACTCTGAAATAAATCCCATTATAGTCAGGGGGCCTTTACTTCCATGTAAATGTGGATAGGATTGCAGTCTCAGGGCCCAATCCTATGCATGCCTACTCTGAAATAAATCCCATTATAGTCAGGGGGGCTTTACTCCCATGTAAATGTGGATAGGATTGCAGCCTCAGGGCCCAATCCTATGCATGCCTACTCTGAAATAAATCCCATTGTGTTCAATGTGTGCATAGAACACACATTTCATTTGTAACAATGACAATACATCCTGCATATCGGATATTTACATTACGATTCATAACAGTAGCAAAATTACAGTTATAAAGTAGCAACGAAAATAATTGTGGGGGTCCCCACAACATGAGGAACTTATAAAGGGGTCACGGTGTTAGGAAGACTGAGAACCACTGATCTACAGCATCCCTGACAAGCGGCCATTATGATTATTTCTTCATCATTACTATTATTATAACTTTATTTATATCCCACCTTCTTCACAAAATGGCTTACAACAAATAAAAAATACAATCAGTTAAAAACATCGTCATTAAAATGAGCGATAAAGGGTCAATCCAGAGTAACTATGGGGAGTCCTTCCTCCGATATAAGAACAATTTACTCTGGATTGCAATATGAATTTCCCATAGGTTTTCACTAGGTGGGTCAACATAAATGTCTCTTATGTGCTCCCATAGTTACTCTGGATTTGGGGGTATGTCTACTCCAAAGTAAGCCCCATCATGTTCAATGGGGCTTACTCCCAGGAATGTGTCTTTATGATTGCAGCCAAAATTGCATTACATCCTTTATTAAAAAACATAAAATATATATACTGTATTTACTCAAATCTAACGCACACCTTTTTCAGCCGAATTCAGGCTGCAATCCTCAAGACGCTTTCCTGGGAGTAAGACCTATTGAACAGAATGGAGCTTGCTTTTGAGTAGACATGGTTGAGTAGAAATTTTGAGTAGACATTGTGCTCTGTCTCCAAAATCAGGGTGCGCGTTAGATTTGATGGTTAGATTTGCCATCAAATGTGGTGTTCTGATTATAAGAGACCCCAGGGTTTGCCCTGTAGAAGGCTCTGGAAGGAGAGATCAGAGGCTCTTCCGCTGATTACTTCTGCCTACTCCACAGCAGGGAAGCAGGGAATGAATATCCCTACAATCCAGAGTAACTACGGGAGCACGTAAGAGAATTTATGTGCACCCGTAGTTACTGCACCAGCTAGTGAAACCTATGGGAAATTCATATTGCAATCCAGAGTAAATTGTTCTTACACCGGAGCAAGGACTCCCCATAGTTACTCTGGATTGCGCCCTATGTCGTGTTTGTCTCCTAGGGAAGATAAGAAGGTCTGCAGGAAAAGAGCTCTCCTGTCCAGCCCCACCGAGGGAGTGGCCCTGAAGAAATGCAGGCAGCTTAAAATAGAAAAGTTTATTTCCCCTACAATCCAGAGTAACTACGGGATCACGTAAGAGACATTACGTGTACCTGTAGTTACTGCACCAGCTAGTGAAAACGTATGGGAAATTCATATTGCAATCCTGAGCAAATTGTTCTTACACCGGAGCAAGGACTCTGCATAGTTACTCTGGATTGCACCCTTCATCTGTTAGTGTGAGTAAAAACAATGATTGCTTACCTGCTCTGGCCCATGCAGTGACATCTCTAAGTTCTGCGGCTGCCTTGCGTCTTGCTGCTTCCCCAAGGAATGGACTGGGGCTGTCTTGTTCTCCAACCAAGGATGAGTCAGAACAGCTGGGAAAGGACCCCCTCCTTGCTACACCACTACTCCTTGGTTGTATTAGCAAGATTGAATCGCAGCTACAGACTATTTTGAAGACATTAACTTCCCCTACAATCCAGAGTAACTACGGGAGCACGTAAGAGACATTATGTGTATCCGTAGTTATTGCACCACATAGTGAAAAACTATGGGAAATTCATATTGCAATCCCGAGCAAATTGTTCTTACACCGGAGCAAGGACTCCCCATAGTTACTCTGGATTGCACCCTTCATCTGAAGGCCCTTCTCCGCCTAACAATGAGAAGGAATCATTACTCCTTTCTGCCTCTTTAAAAAATCTCCATGGAAGCTCCACTATGTGGTCAGAACAGAAAGTATCCAGATCCTATCAAGCTCACCCACTTGTACTGAATATCCCTTTTGTTGATGCTTTGCATTGGCGTAAGAAGGGAAGAATTCTGGACTCTCTTTCGGCGTAATGCTTGCTACCCCCTAATACCTCCTAATCCATTACGTGTACCCGTAGTTACTGCACCACATAGTGAAAATCTATGGGAAATTCATATTGCAACCCAGAGCAAATTGTTCTTACACCAGAGCAATGACTCCCCATAGTTACTCTGGATTGCACCCTTAATGTGCACCTGAAGTTACTGCACCACCTACTGAAAACCTATGGGAAATTCATATTGCAATCCAGAGAAAGTTCTTGCACCAGAGCAAGGACTCCCCATAGTTACTCTGGATGTTGCACATAGCTTCAGCGTTGCTCTCCTTTTCCCCATTGGTACAATGGCTGCCAGATTGGGCTTTCTTTCCCTTGTGGGAGACGATGTTGTGGATGGCAACATCCACAATGTATGGATCCAACATGAGTAGGGTTGCCATAATTCTCTTCCACAAAATGAGGACAGGGTCTCTGTCCCATTTGCCAGTATGTGAACACAATCCTTCCAAATTGGGATTGTCCCTGTTTTTCGGGACATATGGCAACCCTATGATCATGCGCATCAGTGTGCCATCACATCACATCTGTGTATCTTTGTGTGCCAGACCCAGCAGCAGAGGGCCCTGGAAGCTGAGAAAACCATCCAGCAAAAGTCTTGACGAAGCTATTTTCCAGAAGAGAATAAAGTGTTTGTTGAGTTAGGTTGCAACCCTAAACACTTTTTTCCCAGGAGTAACCCTACAATCCAGAGTAACTACGGGAGCACGTAAGAGACTTTATGTGCACCCGTAGTTACTGCACCACCCAGTGAAAACCTATGGGAAATTCATATTGCAATCCAGAGCAAATTGTTCTTACACCGGAGCAAGGACTCCCCGTAGTTACTCAGGATTGCGCCCTAAGTCCCATTGAACACAATGGAGCTGCTTCTGAGTAGTCACGGGTAGGATTATGCTCGTTGTCTGGTCTTCAACCACAGCCACAGTGAAAGTATTGTAATGAACCAGTCTGACGCTTTGCATAGTTGTTCCAAAAAAAAATGTACTTAGGGCACAATCCAGAGTAACTACGGGAGCACGTAAGAGACATTATGTGCACCTGTAGTTACTGCACCACCTAGTGAAAACCTATAGGAAATTCATATTGCAATCCAGAGTAACTTGTTCTTATTCCGGAGCAAGGACTTCCCTTGCTCTTGTTCTTATTCCGGAGCAAGGACTTCCCAGAGTAACTTGTTCTTATTCCCGGAGCAAGGAATTCACCCTTGGTAAAATTGTGGGGTTTTGGTTGCACAACTTTGTTGTGGAAGCTGAAGAATTTGCACTTGTCCTTTAAGGTCAGGAAAAAAACCCCAAACATGGTAAAACCCCAAACATGGCATGCAGCCTTCGGGGATGGCCCATCTGTCTAAACCCTTTATATCTACTCAATCAATCAATCCGATCAATCAATCGTATTTATACACTGCTTTTCGAAAAAAGTTGAAATTTATGGTAAATGAAATGAGGAGGTGATGGTTTGTGTGTGTTTGTGTGTGTGTGTGTTGTGTGTGGATGAAATCCAGAGTAAAAACGGGGAGTGCTTGCTCCAGAGTAAGAATAAGGGCACAATCCAGAGTAACTACGGGAGCAACTACGGGAGTAACTTGTTCCAGAGCAAGGACTCCCCATAGTTACTCTGGATTTCACCCTTAGTTTCTCTAGATTGCAATATGAATTTCCCATAGGTTTTCACTAGGTGGTGCAATAACTACAGGTGCATGTAATGTCTCTTACATGCTCCCATAGTTACTCTGGATTGTGCCCTTTGTGAACAGGTGCAATCCTAACCAATTTAGGCCAGCAAAACTCACCCGCCTTCTCATTCGTGCAGTAATACCGGGAGGCTGGCACAAGCCTGTGCACTGGCTGAACCCCCCAGGATTGGCATAGACAGCACCTTTGTGATACCCCCCCCCCCCCGCCTGATACCTGTGCCTGGCACAAGACCTGGCACAGGTCTTGTGCCAGGACTTTAGTTGATCTAACCAGGGTTTAGGATTGTGCTGACTTTTATTCCTGAACTAACTCTGCCCCTTATCTTGTTAATGTACAAACCATTAGAGGGTAAGATATAAATTATAACCTATTGGATTTTAATTGCCTGTTCTTACCTTGTTGCTAATTATCTGTTATTCCGTGCAAACAAGAGAACCATAAAATGTTTAATCAAGAACTAAAAAAGTGCTCCTGAAGGTTATTTTTTAAAAAGGTGAGCATGTGGCACTTATATTCATTCAGATCCTATCAGGAGATCTCAGCACAGTCTCAAACGGGGGGGGGGGGGGGAGGAGGGGAGGAGGCACTATAGTGGGTCATTGGTATTTCTCACTGGTACACACTTGTGGGAATTTGCACCTGCACAAATATACAAGAAGCTCCAATCAATCAATCAAACCATCCATCCATCAATCCATCAATCATCAGTACTGTATTTATATACTACTTTCCAACAATAAGTTCACAGAATGGTCTGAAAGTAAATCTTTATGACTCACGTTCATAAAATGTGTGTCATCGTGCGTGCCTTTGGGCACAATCCAGAGTAACTATGGGGAGTCCTTGCTCCGGTGTAAGAACAACTTATTCTGGATTGCAATATGAATTTCCCATAGGTTTTCACTCGTTGGTGCAGTAACTACAGGTGCACGTAAAGTCATCCTAGTTACTCTGGATTTGGGGAATAGAGAGATAGGTAGCTAGGTAGATGGATGGGTGGATGGGTTGATGGAATGATAGATAAATAGATATGTGCATAGGCAAGAGAGAGATAGATGGATAGATAGATAGCTAGATAGATAGAGGGATGTGTGGGCAAGATAGATAGATAGATAGATAGATAGATAGATAGATAGATAGATAGATAGATAGATAGATAGATAGATAGATAGATAGATGTGTGGGCAAGTTAGATAGATAGATAGATAGATAGATAGATAGATAGATAGATAGATAGATAGATAGATAGATAGATAGATAGATAGATAGATAGATAGATGTGTGGGCAAGTTAGATAGATAGATAGATAGATAGATAGATAGATAGATAGATAGATAGATAGATAGATAGATAGATGTGTGGGCAAGTTAGATAGATAGATAGATAGATAGATAGATAGATAGATAGATAGATAGATAGATAGATAGATAGATAGATAGATGTGTGGGCAAGTTAGATAGATAGATAGATAGATAGATAGATAGATAGATAGATAGATAGATAGATAGATAGATAGATAGATAGATGTGTGGGCAAGTTAGATAGATAGATAGATAGATAGATAGATAGATAGATAGATAGATAGATAGATAGATAGATAGATAGATAGATAGATAGATAGATAGATAGATAGATGTGTGGGCAAGTTAGATAGATAGATAGACAGATAGACAGATAGATAGATAGATAGATAGATAGATAGATAGATAGATAGATGTGTGGGCAAGTTAGATAGATAGATAGATAGATAGATAGATAGATAGATAGATAGATAGATGTGTGGGCAAGTTAGATAGATAGATAGATAGATAGATAGATAGATAGATAGATAGATAGATAGATAGATAGATAGATGTGTGGGCAAGTTAGATAGATAGATAGATAGATAGATAGATAGATAGATAGATAGATAGATAGATAGATAGATAGACAGACTTACAGGAAGGCTGCACGCCACTAGCTCAGTAGAAAAAGGAGGACAATGAAGATTTTCTCTCAGGATACAAGGCTAAAAAGAGGACATGTCCTGAAAAAAGAGGACACCCTAAGAGAGAAAAGCATTCATCTGCACTGACCTTCTGCCTGAGGCTTAGTTGTCCTCCTAGATGGGCCGGCCCTGTGTTCACATCCCCTCTGCAGGTTGTGCCTCCCCAGAAACTGCTCATGAGCAAACGTAAGTCAGTTTACTGAGGTTGACGGTCGTGGTTTTTTGGTGTGCGGTTAAGAGGCCTCCATCTCCAAACGAGAGGAAGATAATCACTTTGGAGGGCGAGGCAGTTAATTTATTCCCTGGGGATTCATTTAAATCCTTTGGTCGGCTAATCTCAGCTTTGAATCCTCTGCGTTTGCTGCTGGGGAAGGCCAAATACGCGAGCGCCTGAATGGGGAGAGCCGAGCCTGCAAAACTGAACAGCAGAGCGTTTTCTTGCTTTCGACCATCATTTGCAAGGTGCAAAATACATATTTACTGGAACCTAATGCGCCACCATATCTAATGCGCACTCTAAACTTAAATCCAAATTTCCAGGAAACAAAATTAAAAAGGGGTTATATTATAAAATTAGAAAGGGGTTATCACCCCAAAGCACCCAAATCCACTGGCACTTTCAAAGTGGGAAAACTCGCATTCAGATCCCAACTGAGCAGTAAAATCAGGTGGCCAAAAAAATCAGGATTGCATAGAGGATGTTGCACATGGGGGATACTGTGCATGGCATGATGCACATGGGGTGTTGGGTATGGGGGGTTGATGCGCATGGGAGATGTTGCGCCTGGGGTGATGCACATGGAGTGTTGGGTATGGGGGATTGATGCTCATGGGGGAAGTTGTGCATGGGGTGATCTGCATGAGGTGTTGGGCATGGGGGGTTGATGCACATGGAGGGATGTTGCGCATGGGATGTTGGGTATGGGTGTTGATGCGCATGGGGGATGTTGCGCATGGGGTAATGCACATGAAGTGTTGGGTATGGGGGATTGATGCTCATGGGGGATGTTGTGCATGGGGTGATCTGCATTGAGGGTTGGGTATGGGGGGGTTGATGCGCCTGGGGGATGTTGTGCATGGGGTGATCTGCATGAGGTGTTGGGCATGGGGGGTTGATGCACATGGAGGGATGTTGCGCATGGGATGTTGGGTATGGGTGTTGATGTGCATGGGGGATGTTGCGCATGGGGTGATGGGTATGGGGGGAATTGATGCACATGGGGGATGTTGCACATGGGGTGATGTGCATGGCGTGTTGGGTATGGGGGGTTGATGCACATGGGGGATGTTTTGCAAGGGGGTTTGATGTGCATGGGAGGGTATTAAGCAATGGGGGTGTTGTGCAATGGGGGGATGATGTATGGAGGGTATTATACTCCCGCAACATGGGTACATTTTGCTAGACCTGTATTTATTTAAATTTATTTATTTAAGTGCCATGTATCGAAGATAACCCAACAGGGATACCAATGGGAATCGATTCCACAAGCAAACATCTTGACCATGTTACTTTCTTGTACCATCGATCAAGCTTTGTCAACACATTCTCAAAGCCCTGGTTGAAGTTCTCAATAATTCTTGCGGTTTCCTTTCCAAAAGGCGGCCTAACGGGATTTGGATTAATGTTTCCTCTTGCTCCCCGAATCCCTCTGAAAGCAGATAGTCCAACTAACATCTAAGCAGCCCCCCTCCGGCTATGCCAAAGGCCAAATGATCTCGGAGGTGAAGATGCAGAAACAAAGAAACTATTTTACTGAACCCAAGTTATATCCTCCTCTATTTACGTGGCGTTGGCGAGACTTTTTTTTAAGCGCAGAGTTGCACAGAAATAATTCCCGAGTATTCTCAGAATTTAACAGGTCAAAATTCAACCAACACACTTCTTAGAGTGTTTATATCTAGGTTTAAAATTACGGTTTTGTGCCGTAAACGCGTCGGATTATCCGTGAACGCTACGGGTCTGCAGAAGGAGGTCAAGGTTGTACAAGGTTGTCTCATAAAAGCCATGATCAGACTGCTTTGAAGAGCACAGGGGAGAGCAGAACTTCCATCCATGAAGGCGGCTTGATATAAGAAATGGCTTTGAAATTCTTCTTCTAGATGCATCAGGCGACCCGAACAAGCAAATGTGCGCATTGCCGCCTGGCAAATACGAGCTTTTAGTTGAGTCTCGCCGATTGCGCAGACCGTGAAAGGTGCTTCTCTTCTCCTCCCTAAATACGCACCTATGACGTGAAAGCTAAACATGTGTTTATGTTGAGAGTGCTGAGCATCAGCTGCGTTTTCCAAGCTCCCCGCTGTGCGACTTGGCATGAAAATGCAGATGCTGCTTTGGGGGGAAAATCCTGTGATATGAAATTCGGAGGAGTGCGCAACCTCTGGTAGTTTTGAGGAAGTATTTTGGTATCCTATCTATCTCTTTCTTGCCTACATATCCCTCCATCATCCACCCACCCACCACCTATCCACCTACCTACCAATCTATCTATCTATTTCTTGCCTACATACCCCTCCATCCATCTCTTTCTTGCTTACACATCCCTCCATCTATCAATCTATCAGCCATCCATCCATCCACCCATCTATCTATCTATCTATCTATCTATCTATCTATCTATCTATCTATCTATCTATCTATCTATCTATCTATCTATCTATCTATCTATCTATCTATCTATCTATCTATCTATCTTTCTTTCTTTCTTTCTTTCTTTCTTTCTATCTTTCTTTCTTTCTTTCTTTCTTTCTTGCCTACACATCCGTCTGTCCGTCCATCTGTCCATCCGTCCATCTGTCCGTCTGTCTGTCTATCTCTTGACTACACATCTATCTATCTATCTATCTATCTATCTATCTATCTATCTATCTATCTATCTATCTATCTATCTATCCATCCATCCATCCATCCATCCATCCATCCATCCATCCATTTATCCAACCTTCTTTCTTTCTTTCTTTCTTTCTTTCTTTCTTTCTTTCTTTCTTACACATCTGTCCAGCCGGCCGGCCGGCCTGCCTTCCGTCTGTCCGTCCGTCCGTCTGTCTGTCTGTCTATCTGTCTGTCTCTTGCCTACACATCTATCTATCCATCCACCCACCTGTTCATCCATCCGTGTCTGTCCGTTTGTCTGTCCATCTGTCTGTCTATCTCTTGCCTACACATCTATCTATCTATCTATCTATCTATCTATCTATCTATCTATCTATCCATCCATCCATCCATCCATCCATTTATCCAACCGTCTGTCTGTCTGTCTGTCTGTCTGTCTGTCTGTCTGTCTGTCTTCCGCTTTTCAACTAAAAAATTCACAGAGTGGTTTATAAGAAAATGAAAGAATGATTAGCGAAAGGGTTTCCGTCCCAAAAGAGATCACAATTTGAAAAAGTGGCAAAATCTATATTAAATCTATTTTTTATCCACTGATTTTTTTTTAATCCACGGGAAGTTCTGCCATGGAACCTTAGTGGATAACAAGGGACACTGAGCACAATCCTAACCATGTCTACTCAAAAGTAAGTCCCATTGTGTGTCCAATGGGTCTTACTCCCAGGAAAGTGTCTTTAGGATTTCCGCCATTGTCTCCTTTCCCTAAGATGTTCCATTTTTTTTCTGCTGTGCCGACTTCTGTTTTTTCTGCTGAACAGTCAGGCCAAGCAGTCCTTGAGAACCGACGGCTTCCGGTAACATCTTCCTCCTGCATCACTCTATTAGTTTCCAGCTGGAGGCTATGCGCCTTTTTTGGTGACCTTTAAGTATATGATTGTCAGCTCATTGGTGTTCGCTGGGCTGGCTCCTTTCAGATGCCCTGCCAAAGGTAATTTTTCATTGACAATTTTTGCTGCCACCGAAAAGAGTCCTTTATCTTTCTAGTGGAAGAAGGGCATGCAATGTCTTCCAAGACCTGCAAACAGGTGTTGGGCTGTTTTCTCTGCTTTGGCCAAATAAAAGCCAAGACACCCAAAGGAATCACGTTCTGCCCCATTGCAAAATCCCCATTGCAAAATTGTTCAGTCTTTCCCTGGTTTTGCACCCCGTCACAACCACCAACCACAGCATCAGTGCTGAGCTCCCTGACCCGCTCACTTATTTGCCGACTTATATACCACCTTTCCCTGGGTAACTGGACCAGACAACCAAGGCAGTGTACAACACACAGAAACACACAAGATAAAATCAGATATTTTGTGTAATTCATATTATGTAACAAATATATATCCAATAATGTAAATGTTATGTGCAGTGGAAAAAAATTCAAAATATAACGATTAACATTAATTTTTTTCTGTTTTTTAGAAATACCTGCAGTCTGGTGTTGTGCCAGTTGTGATGTGTTGTATGTGTTGGATAGGACTCAGGGCCCCCTTAGGCACGGGGCTCAGTTGGGAGTAATTGGGATGGGAACTCAGGCCTGAGACTTGGATTAGAGAAGTGAAAAAACGGGGACATGCACCACATGCCAGTGACTCAGGGCCAACTCGACACTCATGTAGCAACTCGGAAAAATAATTGTGACTCAGAAACTCAGGACATGCTTTTGTGTGTGCTTGTAACTCTTGATTTTTGTGTGTATATGGATTTTTTTTCCTGTTCAGTTAAAATCAGCAGAGACTCAGGACCTGATCTGAGATTTGCTGCTGTGACGATGGCAGATCCCTGGCAATTCATCCAATTGGTTTAAATTGACCTACATCAACCTAAATCAGGGGTGTCCAAACACTGGCCCCGGGGCCAGATGTGGCCAGATGTACCCTCTGGTCCCCTAAGAGCCTTTGGGCAAAATCCAGAGTAACTACGGGGAGTCCTTGCTCCGGTGTAAGAACAACTTACTCTGGATTCCAATATGAATTTCCCATGGGTTTTCACTAGGTGGTGTAGTAACTATGGGTGCACGTAAAGTCTCTTACATGCTCCCGTAGTTACTCTGGATTTGGGGGGTTTGTGCCAGTTGAACAAATACAGCTGCAGCTGTGATGTTGTGGTAGAGGAATGGAAGGCCCTATTAAATACGTTCTTCAATTCTCTGCTATGTGTTGGTGCTTGCAGAAATCCTGGAAATTTGAGCCTATTAAATACATCAACCAATGTATTTAAATTTTATATTGAAAATATTTTATAAATATATTTATATTTCATCATATTATATTTTATGAAATATTTATTTTTCATCAAATATTTGATGTGGCCCTTTTGGCTGAAAACTTAAGGGACTCCTAAATCCACCAAGAATTGCCGACTTACTCTATTTACTTGAATCTAACGCTCACCTTTTCCAGCCCAATTCCGTCTCCAGAATCAGGGTGTGCATTAGATTCATGGGTTAATTAGGGCACAATCCAGAGCAAATTCAGTCTGCTCTGCTCTAACTATTCTGTATCCAGAACACAGAGTTATGCTGCAACCAAAGAACCAGGCCGCCCGTAACTGCTCTGGAACAGTGATCAGCACAAGTTGCTCCACTGGGCATGCTCAGTACACACCCGGTAAGTATATCATGGCCTGGAGTTACTCACGAGGTGACCTGCACCCACCCTACAATCCAGAGTAACTACGGAAGCACGTAAGAGACATTACGTATACCCGTAGTTACTATACCACCTAGTGAAAGCCTATGGGAAATTCACATTGCAATCCAGAGCAAATTGTTCTTACACCGGAGCAAGGACTCCCCGTAGTTACTCTGGATTGTGCCCTCAGATCACTCAGATCCACCAGCACCTGGGCTACTCCACCCTCCTGATCACAAGGGAAACCAGCTGTCAAGCTGTCAGGGATGGTTAATTAGATTTGAGTAAATACAGTATTCTGATTATAAGTATGGGGTGCGCATTAGATTTGATGGTGCATTAGATTTGAGCAAATGCAGTGTATTGGCCACTATCAAGTCAACAATAGGCCAAAAAAGGACCTGGAAAAATTGACCCTAATATAAATAAGGACAAACAATCTGAATTAAATTATAATCATATAATTAGAGAGCCCAAGATTCTCCGTGTAATTTTTGCAAGGAAAAGCAAAAGCGAGGCAATGGTGACGACATCCCCATGCGCTTTCCCTGGTTCCGCTCTCACATAGATTCAAGCCTGCATAGCGCATTGTTTTCCGAATCATGTGGTGCTGTTGAAATGCTCTGCAAAAATTATAAGCATTAACCAGCATGCAAACCATACATTAGTGTGTTGCCGTCAATGGCAATTCTATAGCCCTTCCAAAGAAATCAGCTTTTTTCACTCTCTCTCTTTCAAATTTAATGTCACAGTGCAGGAGATGCGCAGGAGCACAGTTGAAAATGGGACAATGAGCACAATCCTAACTATGGGCAAAATCCAGAGTAACTACGGGAATCCTTGCTCCGGTGTAAGAACAACTTACTCTGGATTCTAATATGAATTTCTCATAGGTTTTCACTAGGTGGGGCAGTAACTATGAGTGCACGTAAGGTCTTTTACGTGCTCCCGTAGTTACTCTGGATTTGGGGGAAAGTCTCCTCAAAAGTAACCTCCATTCTGTTCAATGGTTCTTACTCCCAGGAAAATGTCTTTAGGATTGCAGCCAATGTAATGGAAAGAGCTTCCATAGATTCGAAGCTTGGAGGGATAATTATACACATTATACAGGGATAATGTGTCCAAAAATGGGCAACAACAGGGCCTGAGGTGTGTCTTGGGCTGCAATCTGGTGCAAGAGTAAGGGCTTGTTCCTATATGATTTAATATTAATTAAATATTAAATATTAATATTTAATATTAAATGTTCTCAATCCTACAGAACAAATAGATTAAGGGCACAATCCAGAGTAACTACGGGAGCACGTAAGAGACATTACGTGCACCTGTAGTTACTGCACCACCTAGTGAAAACCTATGAGAAATTCATATTGCAGTCCAGAGTAACTTGTTCTTACTTTGGAGCAAGGACTCCCCATAGTTACTCTGGATTTCACCCTAAAAAATAGTTTTTATCCTTGTGCGGTGTCGAGATTAAATGCAGTGGTATGCTGAGGTGTCGCATATGATGTTTTGTTTTTGTTGTACTCTACTGTGTATCGTAGTGTTGTTTTTACCATGAGAAAGCACTTAATTTTGTTGTACATGTACAAATGTGTACAATGACAATAACCCTACAATCCAGAGTAACTACGGGAGCACATAAGAGACCTTACGTAGTTACTGCATGACCTAGTGAAAACCTATGGGAAATTCATATTGCAATCCAGAGCAAATTGTTCTTACACCGGAGCAAGGACTCCCCATAGTTACTCTGGATTGTACCCTAAATTTCTATTCTATTCTATGCTCAATCCTATATGATTTCACATTAAATTTAAAACTGTTACACAGAAGACCTGCAGACTGACAGGTCTGTCATCAGATTCAGAGCTTGGCTGTTTTTTCCGTGGTGTCTTTGGCCGAGTTTTGCTTTCCCGGCCGACCAGCTGGACGCTCGCCATGCCTGCCAGGATAAGATGCCGGCACATCAAACGTTGACCTGGTTGCGGTATAGTAGACAAATCCATTTATTCGAATTTATTAGAATTTATTAGAATTTATTAGGATTTATTAGAATTTATTAGGATTTATTAGAATTTATTGAGCACATTTAAAAGCCTTGAAAATGCCCTAGCTGGAAGCAGGCAGCTCGCTGCCAGACCAGAAACCATCAATAAACTTTCCCCAGCTCCCTGCTGTCCATCAAGCGATTGTTGTGGTCTAGCGCTGATAAGCTCAATCAGGCCTGGCCTCCAGCAGTGAGGGGATCATGACGTCACGATGGGTCCCAGGAGGTTTGTGGTTTTGAGATGATTAGCTTGCTCAAGGTTGCAGGAAGCTTCCTATTGTGTCCTGAGATAACCCTCCAGCTGTCAAAGAGCGCTAGATATTAGAAAAATAAAGAAGCCACCACAAGGAAAGGGGAAGGGAGATTGCGATAGAGATTTTTATTGCCAGAAAAATCAGATGGGCTTACCTGAAGCCCCCAGGTTATAAAATTTAAATAAGTTTTCAATTCTTTTCATGTGTGAACGGAAGCTTAGGTGGATCAACTGAATGTCAAAACCTATACGTGCTTGATAACAACGGATGTCCTTCATTGTTGTAATGTGTAGTCATGGATCTTACCATGTCCTGTTCCAGGAAATCAGCTGAGATAAGACTTTTTCTGTATAAAATTCTCTTGTTATGAACAGAATAATCTCCTTATGTAAAGTTTTGATTACGTGACAGCTCAACTATAAGAAGTGTGATCACGATGTCCATGGTGCTCAATCCTTTTAGGAGGCAGTTACTCTGTCCGACTGAAGTCCGGAGCTCTGAATAAAGAGATCTTTGCTTGCATCATCGTCTCCTGGGTCTTTCCTGCTGGTACCAATCTCATTGTCATTACAAATTGGGGGCTCGTCCGGGATCATTGGATCTGGACCTTTTCCAGGAAAATTGAGGTGGTATCCAGGAAAGAGAGCTCTTGAGGCCCCAAGCCGGTGAACAGCGTGCCTATCGGTGGAAACTGGTCCTCGGTTTCTCCAAGGCGCCTCCAACCAAGTTTTGTTGGGGAGAATAAGAACACCGGTTCCCATCCAGATCAGGACACGTCATCTCCATTGGTCTCAGGAGTACAAGCAACAGATCTACAGAAGCCAGGCAAGTATAGTAACGCCCGACCCGAGATACTGCCTGAAGAGTGCACTAGAAAGATCCACTGGCTTGGAAAGGCCAGTCAGTGGAGCCCACTCAGTGACGCTGAGGGGGCGGCCCGTTGGGTGACCACGGAAGGGGACCGAGTCCTAGGTAAACTCCTGGAGCCTGGCCGTTCACTCAAAAAAGGGGGACTCGTCACCCCTCTGATTGAGGAACAATAGGCCCGTTACTCCTTAAGGGCATTAGTCCCTATCTTTAAGCAGAGGGCTTGGATAGGAAGGTTGCCAAGACGATCACTTGGGAGGGAAGGATCCTAAACCAACGCATAGGGCTTGGGGGGGAGAAGAACCTCGCCAAATGTCACTTGGCAACAGTAAAAGTACTCTAGCCTCTATCCAACACAAAGGGTTTCGGGGGGGAGAAGAACCTCGCCAGGCATTGCCTGGGAGGGAAGGATCCTAAACCAAAACTAAGAATTGGGTAGAAGAATCTGCCAGACGGTACTTGGCAACAAAACTGTAACCAGAAAGCTTTTTGTATTACCTGTTAAACTATAGCAAGAAGGTTCCTTTATGTGATTTAGTTTAACTGTTTCAAGCAAAGGTATCATTGCAACAAGAAGCATTTGCCTGTAACAAAGTTCTTTTATTGCTTAGCTTAACTGTTTGTGGTAATTCAAGCATAATATTGTACTGTTATTCTGTTCATGGTGGGAGAGGGGAAGTAGAATACAGTGTGTGAGTGAACGTGGTTGCGTGATTGACACGAGTGAAGGCGTCAGACCCCAGACGTGTGTTGTGTGTAATTGTGTGAATGGATAGCCACGGTTCTTGTTGTGAGCCATTGATCAGCTGGTCACGCAAGCTGGTGGAAGCAGCGAAAGATTTACCCTTCTGTGTTCTTCACCCCACAAATAAAGTACCCCAATCCTCCCCTTCCCTATTCTGTCTTGTGAGTGCTTTTTGTCTGCACTCTAGAAACAGGTGGCCTAAGAACAGACCTCAAAAGACAAAGACAAGAGGCTCTGTGAGTTAGGAAAGTATGGAAAGCCCCAAGAGTTTGGCTTCAGGAGGGGGGTGTAGGCGACCAAGCCTACCCAGTCACTGGAAATTTTAAAAGTTGAAGTCTAATTGTGTATTTGTATTTGCCTGTCATTTGCTTGCATTGCATTGTTAGATCTATTTGTTTTCTATGGGAATGCAGAGGGAAGGTGAAAGCCAATAGTTGGAGGCTCCACAAATAAGGTTTCTGTAGTAAAAAAAGTATTGCATTGGGGGAGGAAGCCCCCCCATCTCTCTCTCTCTCTCCCTCCTCTGGGCTGGCTCTGATGAGTTGACTTGCAGAGCTGCCAGAGGAGAGCAGAGATTTGGTAAAAAAAATAGCAAAGTGAATTTTAAAATTTAATGTTTATTGGATTTTAAATTTGTGGAAAGACTAGCATGGCTCAGGTGCACAGTGACCCTGCACATAGAAGACCACAGCAGAGTCAGTTGTGTGTAACTGTAAAAGAAGTTTTAATACCTGGAGAATGCGTGTGTTCTGACTCTGTGTCTATAGGCAACTTATTAAATAATTCCAAAGTTACCATTCTGTCTGGAGGTTTTTGCATTAGTTCTTTGTTCTAAAAACATCATCTGGTTTACAATACTTTGTGCTTGAAGCTATATTGTGGTTTTGTTGCTTGCAAAAAAGATATTTTGCTCAAGCTCCCTGTATTAGCAAAGCTAAATAGAGCCTCCAGTAGCAGGTATGAGCTACCATAAATAAAAATTAGTGCACCTTAACATGTTGTGTTTTGCTGCTTGTGAGGTTCTGAAAAGGCAGGCAAGTTGGTCTGATTAATTGTCTTGTGGTTCAAGTTACATCCTCTATGTTGCCAAACAATAAGTTCTATAAAATAGCTCTGGAGGCCAACCGTAAAAAAAGACATCCAAATTAGTAAAGCCTCCAGTGACAGGAATAATATGCTTTAAATGTAAAAACAGCAAAAGTTTTGTACAATCTGCGTGGTGGCACTTACCAAAGGTATGTGTTCAATACTGTTTCCTAAGTTTTGCCTAAGTGTGTTTCTCACTGCAGCATAGCAGTTTAGAAAAAATTGGTTGGCTGTGTACATCCCAGAGGTGCCTGTGAGCTGGTCTAGTAGCCTTGCCTATGTGTAAAAATAGTTCAGAAATAATTAATTGAAAGTTCTGGAGTTGTCTGTGTTCAAAATATCAGTGTAAGTGTTGAAACTGCCTCTGAGCATGTGCAGAGTGCAAAAAAACTAAAATTTGCAGTCCTGAAGATGTTTTAATCTTTTTCCAAGAAAAGACCTTGCCTTCAAGGATTTTCTAATCCTGATTTGCATACCTATTGTCCTTTCCACAAGGAAGGAAGGGGGGAGCTATAAGGATTTGTTGCTCTGCCCCAGGTCTCCAGTTAAATAACCTGTATATTCAAAGCAAGCATTCTGTTTGTGTTATAATAGATTGCTTGAGTGCAAATTGTTGTATTGGAATGTCCAACTTAATAATATTTCAGAGAAAGAAAACCCTTTTAGGCAAGTCCTAAAATCCATCCATCCATCCATCCATCCATCCATCCATCCATCCATCTTTCTTTCTTTCTTTCTTTCTTTCTTTCTTTCTTTCTTTCTTTCTTTCTTTCTTTCCTACACATCCGTCTGTCCGTCCGTCTGTCCATCCGTCCATCTGTCCGTCTGTCTGTCTAGACTACACATCTATCTATCTATCTATCTATCTATCTATCTATCTATCTATCTATCTATCTATCTATCTATCTATCCATCCATCCATCCATCCATCCATCCATCCATCCATCCATCCATCCAATCGTCTTTCTTTCTTTCTTTCTTTCTTTCTTTCTTTCTTTCTTTCTTTCTTTCTTTCTTTCTTTCTTTCTTTCTTTCTTGCCTACACATCCGTCTGTCCGTCCATCTGTCCATCCGTCCATCTGTCCGTCTGTCTGTCTAGACTACACATCTATCTATCTATCTATCTATCTATCTATCTATCTATCTATCTATCTATCTATCTATCTATCTATCTATCTATCTATCCATCCATCCATCCATCCATCCATCCATCCATCCATCCAACCGTCTTTCTTTCTTTCTTTCTTTCTTTCTTTCTTTCTTTCTTTCTTTCTTTCTTTCTTTCTTTCTTTCTTTCTTTCACATTCGTCCGTCCGTCAGATACAGCGGAGATACAGCCAGCAAATCCTGGGCGCCTTTTTCTCTCTTTGCTACTTTACAATGCACTTGAAAGCCTGGTTGATGACATGAGTGACATGTGTGTAGGAAGGCAAGTGACAGGAGGGATCAAAAGTAATTGCCGAGTGTGAGGCACTTACAAGATCTCTTCCTGTGAAAGTGTTCGACTTATGCTTCTCGGCCTGGCATCGCAGTCTTTTTGAAGCAGTACCAACTTCTGGAAAAAGAATGGAGATGAATATTGTCAAAGCTGCGAGCAAAGTACCCAGGGTTATAACAGGCAGTGTGGAATTGGAGGTAAACCTATACATTCCTTTGGGGCACACTGGGTCATATTAAGCTAGTGCGTGGCCTGTAGCATATGGTATAGAGCGGTGATGGCTAACCTTTTCAGTGCCAACTGATAGCACCAGTGCCCAGTGTGCATGCCCAGAACTCTGAGCATGCATTTTGGACCAGGAGCGCCCTGAGCCTATTGCACATCCTCGGAGTTCCAGAAATGCGCACTGGACACCGACACACTCTGCTCCAAAGCAGAGCACAGAGCAGAGCATATTTGTGCCCAGTGCACATGCTCCTCACTCTGGGCTTGCGCACTAGGCTCAAGGCGTTCCTGGCCCAATTTACATGCTCGGAGTTCTGGGCTTGCATGCTGGGCATTGGTGCCATCAGTTGCTCTATACCAGTGGTTTCCTCTTTGGAGCAGATTCAACTCAGCGTGCTGGTGTCCAGTGTGCATGCCCAGAGCTTTGAGCATGTGCACTGGGCTCAGCACACTCCTGGCCCAATGTGCATGACTGGAGCTCCAGGCATGTATGCTGGGCTTAGAGTGCTTGTCTGCCTGGGACACTATGGCTGCATGCCAGCAGTGCCCGCTCTAAAATGCATACCATAGGTTCGCCACCACCTGTATAGAGCAATGAAAATTGCTGGCCTCCTGTCCAAGATAAAGCCCAAGATATTCCCTACTTAGCTTCTTCATGCAAAGGTATAGCTATATCGTTGGACCAGGCCACCTACCCAAATATTAGAAATCCTATTACCCTAGACCAGTGGCGGGATTCAAATAAATTAACAAGTTCTATGTCCTAATAACCTAAATTAACAACAGGTTCAATGTCCCATTAGTAATGTCCCATTCTCAGAACCAGGCGCTCATTAGCAAAGGGTTCTATAGAACCCCCTGAAGCCCACCACTGCCCTTTTGGTGTCCTATTACCCAGATCCATGAACGAATGAGACAAATGGCCATAATACACCAACTGTACAGTGTGTGGGGTGGTAAAAAATACTTTTACCATCTTATGTTCTTTTTACAAGATCAGTTAATAAGGATATATTTGCAATACTGACAGAATGTTCTAAGCAGAAAGAATATCTCAAACCAGTGATAGCGCTTTTATTTCTTTTTTCCCCTTGTCTGTCTACCTTGGCCCATCTCTATCTTTTATCAACTTTTTCATTCCAAGGTTGGTCACAGTCCCGCTTTCTCCCGATATGCCTTTCTGCGTTCTCAGTGCCAGGAAAGAAAAAAGCCATTTACTCTGACCCGTCTCTCTCTGCTTGGACCTCTGCTTGCTTTTTCTTTAAAAGGCTCTTTAAACTGTTCTGGCTTCTTGTTCATAAACCGTTTCCCATATTTAATGTTTTTCTTCCCTCCTTCCAACCTTACCTCTCTCCACCAGGATACCTTGAGCCACAAGTCGGAGAATTTTAAAATCAACAATTCTCAATCACCACGTAATTTGGGGAAGTTTGTAAATCAGCTCTGATCCTGATGAGGGTGATGATGATGATGATTCTACAGTATTCTACAGTAGAATGATGATGATGATGATGATGATGATGATGAGTGATGGGATTCAAAGAAATGGACAACCGGTTGTATGCAGGGATGGGCCCGGGCCACCCCAACAACCGGTTTGCTGGAAGTTGGGGGCGGGGGCGGGGTCAGGAGCCGGGGCGGGGCAAGGGTGGCCCCAACCCTGGCACACTGCGCATGCACCAACCCCAGACGTGCCAACGGCTGGAGGAGACGCTCTGCGCACGCGCTGATCTCGGTGCATGCGCAGTGTGTTTCCTCCAGGTGGAGGAGACATTCTGCGCATGCGCTGAGATCGGCAGTTGCACAGAGCGTCTCCTCCCAAGGGAAGAGACGCACAGCGCATGCGCCGACCCCGGTGCGCGCACTGTGCGTCTTCCCCACCAGGAGGAGACGCACTGCGCCTGCGCCGAGGTCGGCAAACGTGCAGTGTGTCTCCTCTGCCCAGCATCCGAACCGGTATGCCGGGTTTTCAGGCGACCCCGCAGCTACCGGTTCGGTAGCATCGGGGTCATGGGAACAACTGGTTTGGGCGATCCAGCCCAAACCAGCTTGGGCCCATGCCTGGTTCTCTGCCCATCTGGCAGCCACTTTTAAATGGCTATTTTTAAACTTTATTTGTCCTATCTCTCGTTAACAACCGGTTCTATAGAGTAGGTGCGAACCTGCTGGAGCCCACCACTGATGATGATGATTGTCACTATTACCTGTATAACTATTGTCTATATACTACTTTTGAAAGTGGATTTTTCATCAATTCTGTTTCCTCCACTCACTCAACTTATGGTTCTTTTAATGTTCCTTTAACACTATTGTTTAACTAATTCATCATCATCATCACCACCACCACCACTACCACTACCACCTTTACTGGCATCAAACAGATCAAACATACAAGAAGAACATACAGACAAGGTCAAACATACAAGTTTTAAAAAGGTTTGAATGGAGAAACTGCTTTAAAACAGTATATTAGGGTGCAATCCAGAGTAACTACGGGGAGTCCTTGCGTCAGTGTAAGAACAACTTGCTCTGAATTCCAATATGAATTTCCTATAGGTTTCCACTAATTAGGGCTGTGGGTGGCGCAAGCGGTTAAGATGCTGTGCCTATTAACCAGCAGGCCAGGGTACGAGACCAGAGCTGGCCCTACAAGACAGGGTGAGCTCCTGTCCTTAGTCCAGCTCTGCGATGCCAGCTGGATCCAATCAGATTGGCTCTGCCTTTCCATTGGACTAATTCAGTGGCATGGAGAGGGGGGATTTGCTGCTTGGGTAACAGCCTATCCTCCATAACAATCCAACCCAGGCTTTCGTGCTTCGCATGCAGTGCATGCAGCGCAGAGCACGATACCATAGTCTTCCAAGACTGACGGAGGCCTGCTGCTGTTAGGTTTCCAGTAGGTGGTGCCATAACTATGTCGACATAAATGTCTCTTACGTGCTCCCAAAGCTACTCTGGATTGTAGGGTATGAGTATATGGTGCACATTATATTTGATGGCGCATTATATTCAAGTTAATACAGTATACCAAAGACAGTATTTATGAATGAATGAACGAACAAATGAACAAACGAACAAATTTAAATAAATGAGGCTGCAATCCTAATCCCCAGTTAGGTCGCCATAAATCCTGGAACAACTCCCATGCTGTCCTGGGATGTCAGTGCTATAAAACATTTCTGTGCCACTTCTTTAAGGGCAGGAGTTTATACCATACATCAGTGCACAGATATGCGCCAGTTTTCCCACACCACCTTGGGAATTACATAATACATGAATTGCATAAATGTTTATATTAGAGATGGGATGAATGAATTACATAAAATAAAATATTAGAGATGGAACTTGCATGAATGAATGAATGAATGAAAGAATGAATGTATGAGTGAAAGAATGAAGGAATGAATGAATGAATGGCAACTTTTTTAGCATTTGTAACATGTGATGATAGCGTTCGCTTGTTGTAGATTGGAGTTTTTATTTATTTATTTATTTATTTATTTCCCACTTTTCTTCCCTAGAAAAGGGAACTCAAGCCGGCTAACAGCAATTAAAACAACAATAAAAAAAATCACTAAAATTGAGAATAAATGCAGATTAAAATACAATTAAAATACAGTCAGATTATACAAAAAGTTTGTATAATTTGAGTTTGAATTTTATCCAATTTATAAATGCAATATGGGAAACCTGTATGTAATATGGGGCCTTTAAGCCAATATGGGAAATATGTATGCAATATGGGAAACCTGGCCAGGCTATCGCAGGGCCCTTTTACCAGAACATATGAATGAATGAATGAATGAATGAATGAATGAATGAATGAATGGATGGATGGATGGATGGATGGATGGATGGATTGTTGCCAGGATGGATGAATGAATGAGTGGCAACTCCTTCAGCATTTGTTCCATGTGGTGATGGTGTCCACTTGTAGACTGGAGTTTCATCCAACCCATGATGGATGCAACATGGGAAAACCTGGCTGGCCTGTTGCAGATGCCTTTTACCTCAATGAATGAATGAATGAATGAAGGGAGGAAGGGAGGAAGGAGTTCATAAACACTTTCTAACCCAGAGAGAGGAGATGATCTTGGATCCATCACCCACACAGGCCACCCGGTGAGAACAAACACGGTTTGCTGGAGGAAAGCATCTAATCTGATCCCTTTGACTCTGGGCCAAGTGATGGATTCCACCCAGAGGTTATTTATCAGAGGGAGACAGGCCATTCTTTTCCGTGACGGCCAGTGTCAACGCTCTGTCAATATGTACTCATAAGCTCAGGAAAGGCTCAATTCATTTCAACAACACTTGGTGGTGGCATCACACCCACCATGTAATTTTGCCTTAAAGATTTTTCACTCTTTTAGATTATTTAAAAAATGGAATTCAACCCTGGAATGAAGGATCCATGTACAATTTTTCCTAGCAAGAGCACAATCCTAACTATGTCTACGCAAAAGTAAGCCCCACTGTGTTCAATGGGCCTTACTCCCAGGAAAGTATCTTTAGGATTGCAGCCTAAACAAATGATCTCCAGTTAGGCCAGCTTAAGCTCCAGCATAAGCTCACCTGGGGGTATCACAAAAGTGCCATAAGACACTTGTGTGCCACTCCTGGGGTAGGGTTAGTCCACTGCACAGCCATGCGCTTGCCTCCCTATGTCACCATATTTTATTTGCCTGTCCTACATTTTTCATTGGTGTCCTACATTTTTGGGGTCCTTGTCCTCTTTTTTGTGTTTATGACATGGTCAGCCTTCCTTTCTGCACTGTAAAACTCAATCTATTTCATATACAGTGTACAGGAACCCCCAAATCCAGAGTAACTATGGGAGCACGTAGGAGACATTATGTGCACCAGTAGTTACTGCACCACCTAGTGAGAACCTATGGGAAATTCATATTGGAATCCAGAATAAGTTGTTCTTACACCGGAGCAAGGACTCCCCGTAGTTACTCTGGATTTCGCCCTAAGTGTTTCAAGTTGCAGTTTAATCGGGAAAAAAAAGCACTAGGAATTTAAGAAAGAGTAAGATCAGTTCTAGCCGGAACAAAATCAGTTCTGCGGACTGAATTATCAGAAGGAAATCAAATGTCCTAAAAGGAATATCTAACAAAGTTGGGGGGGGGATTGAATTAAAACAAGCTAAGCTCATCAAAACAGTTTTCCAGCCTACTTATGGAGTCCCCTAGGACGGCAGCATCAGATGTTTCTTTTTCCGTTTCAAACACTTGTTAATTCCTCATTATTTTCCCCCTTCGACAGCCAGCGAGTACTGAACCCCCCCCTGCACCTCCAGTCGCTGTTGATTGACAGCTCGATTCTTTTATCCCACAAGTACTGATTTATCTTTTATTCATCTCTGCACATTAAGTGCCTGTCAGGCTGCCAAGGTGTGTTCTGTGTCTTCCGTACAGATTTATCATTGTTAAGGGAACGGCAAATTTAAAGGACGTGACATCAGTGCCGGTACCACCAGTTGCTGGTGGTGTTAGAAGGACTTTGGCTATGGGGCAGGGACCATAGTTCTCCGGTGCCTACCGTAATTCTGTGGTTCTGGGCTCAGTTCTTCAGTGCAAGACCCACTAAAACAGACCTGAACTCCAGAATTTTGCTGCACTTCAAATGATCATTCATTTATACTTTACTTACCAGTTGGCTGCTCCCTAGCAAAGATTCCGATAACAACAATGCAATCCCAAGCATGTCTACCCAAAAGTAAGCACCATTGCATTCAATAGTACCAGGGGCGACCCAAGTGCATGTGTCACCCGGCGCGGGAGCATAACACTTCACGCCTGGGACGCGCTCACCCCCTGGGACGTGCACACTCCTCTGTCCAGGATTGCGCAGGAACCAAGTTTGGCACCTGCGCAGTCGCTTTTGAAGCCAACCAGCTTCAGAGGAGACTGTGCAGGCATCAGAGTTGGCGCCTGCGCAGTCTCCACTGAAGCCAGCCAGCTTCAGAGGAGGCTTCCTCCTCTCTAAGGAGGAGCAGCCTGCTCCTCCTTAAAGAGAAGGATGTCCACACCTCTGTGCAGCCATTCAGCCTCGCTTGGGAGATGCAGCGGCAGCCAGAAACTGCCGTTGTTCCTCCCTAGCGAGGCTGAATGGCCATGCAAAGGCACGCACTGCGCATGTCCAAAGCCTTGGACATACACAGTGCATCTCTTTGCACTGTGCCTCAGCTGGCAGGAGTGTCAAACTCCGGAGGACACCCGGGGCCAGCTGGAGGAGTGTCAAACTCCTCCAGTGTATCACCCTCCAGTGGTGCATCACCCAGTTCATCCTGCACCAGCTGCACCAGTCTGGTGTTTCCACTGAATAGTACTTCCAGGAAAGTGTGGTTAGGATTGGAACCCACAATTAAGGAAGCATTTCCTAACATAAGAGCTATCTAGTACTGGATCATGCTGGGGTGGTTACTGGTGTGGTGGTTACTGGAGATACTTAAGCAGTGCCTGAATTACCACTTGTTGGGAATGTGGTAGCATTGATGACCTTGGACTTGATGACCTATAGACTAGATGACCTATAGACTAGATCAGTGATTCTCAAACTTCCTAATGCCGTGACCCCTTAATACAGTTCCTCATGTTGTGGGGACCCCAACCATAAAATTATTTTCGTTGCTACTTCATAAGTGTAATTCTGCTACTATTTTGCTACTGAGTAAGTATGCATAGAACTGGGCTCTAAAGCTGCAATCCTAGCACTTTCCTGGGAGTAAAACCCATTCACTATCATGGGACTGACTTCTGAGTAGACATGCATAGAACTGGACTCTAAGGCTGCAATCCTCCCCGCCCCAAGGCTCCACATTGTCTCACAGCTGCTCAGAGGCTCCTTCTGAGCCGCTCCTCAGTGGCTTCTTCTAGCTGCAGCAGCTCCAGCATTTCTGCCAGGTCTTCCCACCTGGCCCCCTGCACCAGGAGTCTTTAGGTGACCCCCAAGAAAGCTCCAGGTGACCCCCAAAGGGGTCCCAACCCCCACTTTGAGAAATGCTGGACTAGATGGACTTTATGACCTTGGACTAGATGACATTGTATGATTCCACAGACAGGCAAAAAATGTGTCTGTAGTGGGTGGTGGGAATTATTTGACAAGGAAACAGATCAGAAAGGCAGGGTTTGACAGAGCATATATTTTAGTTAGGTAGAAGTACAAAACTCAAGGGGTGTGTATGAAACCCAGATTCTGATCTTCTTGATATTTTTTCCTATACAATAACTAGCAACTTATTTAATAAGGACGTTGATCCTGAATTGCAGCAAGAAGGATTCTCTGTTCTGGGAATTGGCTTGTGGTCGAGTAAACCCTTTGGTATTACTTCCTATAGACAAAAAAGAGAGTTATCTGGCAGTTCTATTTGAACGGGTACAAGCAAGTCAACCCATCATTCCAAATCCTGAAACTCACACAGGAACTGTCATATATTGTTGCTAATAACTTCTGGGCAATCTGTAGCCAGCCAAGTTTTTGCTATATTTTATTGACAGCTTAGATCCACTTCTTCAGTTTCTGCATCACAACAAAAGCAAAACCATAAAAGTTGAACACAGTGGAAGCTGGAGAAAAAAATCTTCTCGCTGAAAATCCCTTTCAATTACTATTTTGTTTTTGTTCACAAACCAGCATTTCCAAAAGTTATCTATCTATCTACAGGTAAACCTGTGGGTGGCGCAAGCGGTTAAGACGCTGTGCCTGTTAACCATCAGGCCAGGGTTTGATTCCCGGGTCGGCCCCACAAGACAGGGTGAGCTCCTGTCCTAAGCCCAGCTCTGTGACGCCAGCTGGATCCAATCGTATTGGCTCTGCCTTTCCATTGGACTAATTCAGTGGTGTGGTGTGGAGAGGGGGGATTTGCTGCTTGGGTAACAGCTTCTCCTCCATAACAATCTAGCCAGGCTTTCGTGCTTCACATGCAGCGTATGCAGCGCTAAGCACGATACCATAGTCTTTCAAGACTGACAGAGGCCTGCCATCTCTCTCTTTTTTCTGGCCTACCCACCCATACACCCACCCATCTACCCACCCATCTGTCTGTCCATCCATCCCCGTCCGTCCGTCCATTCATCCACAGTATCGCTGGTAACTTGCTATAAGACATGGTGGATGGTCCAAGTCTCTCTAATTGCAAAATACCATGTTCAAGATAATCAGTGCTTTGCACGCTCTGAAAATGCTATGCAAATGTCACCTTTTTATTATTGTTATCTAAACACATTGATGGCAACTTGGATTCTGAAATGTAATAAATTAGTCACACGCAACAATCACTCGACGTTCCCATCCTCATGCACACCTCCTCAGTACTTGGCAATCGGAACGGCAATTGGAGTTAATGGTGGGATTTAGCTCACCCCACATTGCTATGGGTTTATAAAGGGATGGAGCAGATTGGGGGGAGGAGGAACAGATCAGATTTGAGGAATAAAGGACAAGACCAAACAAAACCTAAAAACACTCATCCATCCATCCATCCATCTGTCCGTCCATCCATCCGTCCGTCAGTCTGTCTGTCTCTTGCCCATCAATCAATCAATCAATCAATCAATCAATCAATCAATCAATCAATCAATCAATCAATCAATCAATCTATCTATCTATCTATCTATCTATCTATCTGTCTGTCTGTCTGTCTGTCTGTCTGTCTGTCTGTCTGTCTGTCTGAACAGACAGACCTTTCATGCAATTATTCTAAACAGTACATTCTTTATTATTAAATTTGAAACTACCACACATAATTTATTGCATATAATTTATTAATTACAAGAATTCTACATGCTGCCTGCTCACAAGGAAAAGGAGGACAATGAAGATTCTTTTTCCCAGGACATAAAAAGAGCACATGTCCTGGAAAAGGAGGATGTCTGGTCACCCCGGGGGTCCTCTTTCCATCTTCTGCTGTTTTTGCAAGCTGAAGTTGAATTGGTTCTTTTGGTGCAGCTGTTAAAGGGACACAATCCTATCCAGGTCTACTCAGAGGTAAGCTCCATTGTGTTGAATGGGGCTTACTCCCAGGAAAGTGTGCTAAGGATTGCAGCCTGAGACACCATCAAGAGAAACAAAAAATAAGACAAATAACTGGGCACATTTTTCTGCTGTCTGGCAACTGTCAGGGAAGGAAGGCTTTGCCAACCTGCAGGGAACAAATAGTACCTGTTGTGGAAACTGATTGCGACATGTTGGCAAAGGAACCACTTTGGCTCTTCCTTGGTGTGAAAGAAAAGGAACGGAGACTGGTTGGCACCTGCTAAGGAATGCTAAGATTACGACTCATCAGTTCCTATTGGAAGAAAGGGATGGAACAGCATAGCTATGGTTAACAGACAATGTTAACAGTGGTTAACAGACCAGCTGATGGGATCACAAAGAATTTGCTTTATGATGCCTTCATACATGATCATTGATGACCTCCAGGTCCACCATCAACACCTCCCATCGGTGACCTCCAGATCCACCATCAACACCTCCCATCGGTGACCTCCAGGTCCACCATCAACACCTCCCATCGGTGACCTCCAGGTCCACCATCAACACCTCCGATCGGTGACCTCCAGGTCCACCATCAACACCTCCCATCGGTGACCTCCAGGTCCACCATCAACACCTCCGATCGGTGACCTCCAGATCCACCATCAAATACTTCCCATCTGTGACCTCCAGGTCCACCATCAACACCTCCCATCGGTGACCTCCAGATCCACTATCAACACCTCCCATCGGTGACTTCCAGGTCCACCATCAACACCTCCCATCGGTGACCTCCAGGTCCACCATCAAGAATATTGACTTCTATTGCCCGTAACTCAAGCATGTTCTTTTCCCCTAGAGTGACCTATGGCATCCAATATTACATCTGCTCCATTTTTTCCTCCCCTAAAAGGTACAGTCCCATTTGTCATATATGTACAACAGCAACAAGCCTACATTATCCAGACTACAAGACCATAACATCCCCTACAATCCAGAGTAACTATGGGAGCATGTAAGACACATTTACATCGACATAATTACTGCACCACCTAGTGAAAACCTATGGGAAATTCATATTGCAGTCCACAGTAAATTGTTCTAACACCGGAGCAAGGGCTCCCGTAGTTACTCTGGATTGCGCCCATCATTAATTGTACAATACAGACAGTAAAGCAATGCTTCCCATACTTGCCAGGAGGTGGTGGGTATCTGGGGGCAGTAGTGGACTTCAGGGGGTTCTCACAGAACCCTTTTCTAATGAGCACCTGGTTCTGAGAACTGGTTACTAATGGGACATAGAACCTGTTGTTAATTTATTTGAATCCCACCACTATCTGGGGGCCAGGGTAGTCATAGGTCCCAGTTTTCCACGATATGCCCCCTATATTTGGTGGATCCTATATTTTGGGGAACTTGTCCTCCATTGTGGGGCCCAATGGAGGACATTTTTCCAGATCTTCCAACAAATAGAAAATAAGAGGGGGAAAAATGAAGGGGGAAAAATAAAAAGGGCTCGATACTAGGTCAAAATGAGCCTGAAAAAGAACAAGTTGTTTCAGCTCAGTCCTCATCAGCGTCAAAAATTCACCAAGGTCCAGATACAGTGAAAAACCATTAGCAGTAATCAGGCCCTAAATAATTGATGACACCATCATGAGTAGCTCAAATAAGGATTAATGATGTTTAATCCACACCACTCAAGTTGTTGTCTTTGGAAAAGGCTGGCTCTCTCCTGAATCAACAAATCCGCAACCCTCCACGGCCATCTGGAACAATCCGTGGCGTCCGTACAACATCCAGGTGATGCGATATTATTTTTCTCCAGCCTAAGAAACATTTGGTCCATGAGATTTTGGGTATCGTCTTCCATCTGCCCAGCATGGGATCGATTTGGGATGAAAAGAAAAGGGTGCTGAGTTTTTATTAATGTTTATTTAATTAAGCAGACGTGTTCTGTGCAACCAGGAAAAAAAATCTATCGTGCAAGATTGCTTCCCATATGGATGAGACACCAGGCAAAATCCAGAGCAGTTACGGGTCCACACAGTTACACCACCCTCTAGTGCTAGTAAAGTCACCCTAACTGCTCCGGAGCAAGGGGCTTAATTTGACTTTAGGATATGGGCCACCAAACCATGTCTACTCAAAAGTAAGCCCCATTGTGCTCAGTGGGTCTTACTTCCAAGAAACTGTCTTTAGGATTGGATAGGATTGAGAGAGGTAATGGCTGCAATCCTAACCACACTATCCTGGGAGTAAGTACTATTGAACACAACGGGACTTACTTCGGAGTAGTCCTGCTTAGCATTGCACTGAATGGCTGCAAATTTAAACATACTTTCCCAGGACGACCAGATGCCCAAACCTCAAAAGGAGGACAAGGTCTTGGATTCCTCTCTCCCTGGCTGTTCCGGTGGACAATGGCTCATTTGCCTACTCATGAGTAAATCCATGATATTGGGCACTTTCACATAGAGCTCAATGCATATTTTTTAGTTTTAGTTTTTTGGCTGTAACTTTTGATAAGAAGGATACAATGGCCAATAAATTTGTATCTCAACCCTTTTAATTAACTTTGGGGTGAGCATTAGATTAGATGGCATATTTGATTTGAGTAAATATGTAGTAAATAGTGCAAGATTTTTCAAGCAGTGGTAGGTGGTATTTGTTAGTATGGACCCCCAGACGCTGGTTGGCTGGCAGTGAGACAAGCACCACAATGCAACAAGTAGATGTAGGAGGCTCGGCTTGGCGGTTAGTACTCCAGCATGGACTTTTTGTGTGGTCTTTTAATGACAACAATCCTCTTACTGGTATTGGTTGCATCCAGTGGTGGGCACCAGCAGGTTCGCACCTACTCTATAGAACCGGTTCTTAACAAGAGATAGTACATATAAAGTTTAAAAATAGCCATTTAAAAGTGGCTGCCAGATGGGCAGAGAACCGGTTCTTAATTTCTTTGAAGCCCATCACTGGTTGCATCGTATCTGGTCTCCTGGTCTGGGAGTAACTGGTGATGACCAGTGGTGGGATTCAAATAAATTAACAACAGGTTCTATGTCCCATTAGTAACTGGTTCTCAGAACCAGGCTCTCATTAGCAAAGGGTTCTGTAGAACCTGTGAGAACCCCCGGAAGCCCACCACTGATGATGTCATCACCATGCCTTGAATGGTGATCTTGAATGGTGACTCTCCCTCTCTGGGGATCTTCAAGCAGAATCTCGATGAGCACCTGTCGGAGATGCTCTAGGAGGGTTTCCTGCTACAGGCAGGGGGTTGGACTAGATGACCTCCTAGGTCCCTTCCAACTCTAGGATTCTAGGATTCTATGAATCTTGATGGTGGAGTTAAATAAGGCAGGTTTGGACACACCACTCCCAGGTTACTCAAAGGGGTGACGTAAGGAACGTTTGTGCTTTTCCATTCAAAGCAAAGAGCAGCCGTCCCCAGGAGATTCTATTCTTAGCCCTTTTCTAACACTGTGAAACAGAGTGATGGACTGAAAGAACACATTTGAGTACTGATGTCTCTGTTGCTATAAATGGAGTCCAGCCATTGTAGTATCCGGCACGGATATACTTTCTGCCTTATATTCACCTCTCCGTATCATTCCCTTTTGCTGTTCATCTTCCACTAGAATTGAGAGTTTCATCACTGAAATTGTTCAAATATACCATATTTACTCGAATCTAATGCTCACCTTTTCCAGTCTAATTTAGCTGCAAACCTCGTCACTTTCCTGGGAGTAAGATCCATTGAACACAATGGGGCTTACTTTTGAGTCGACATGGCTAGGATTGTGCTCTTAGATTTCAAGAGTGGGGTGCGTCCCGTGGTGGGCTTCAGGGGGTTCTCACAGGTTCTATAGAACTCTTTGCTAATGAGCACCTGGTTATGAGAACCCGTTACTAGTGGGACATAGCAGTCCTCCGTCAGTCTTGGAAGACTATGGTATCGTGCTCTGCGCTGCATACGCTGCATGCGAAGCACAAAAGCCTGGGTTAGATTGTTATGGAGGATAGGCTGTTACCCAAGCAGCAAATCCCCCCCTCTCCACGCCACTGAATTAGTCCAATGGAAAGGCAGAGCCAATACGATTGGATCCAGCTGGCGTCTCAGAGCTGGGCTAAGGACAGGAGCTCACCCTGTCTTGTGGGGCCGACCCGGGAATCAAACCCTGGCCTGCTGGTTAACAGGCACAGCGTCTTATTCACTTGCGCCGCCCACAGCCCATACAATGGGACATAGAACCTGTTGTTAATTTAGGTTATTAGGACATGGAACCTGTTGTTAATTTATTTGAATCCCACCACTAGAGGCACGCGCTCCTCCGTTCTATATGGTCACCCTTAGATTTGATGACACACCATCATTATTAGAAATACTGGATTTTAACAAATACAGTATTTTGATTATAAGTCAGTATTTAGTCTAACAGTTTATTGTAATACAAAATGTAACATAAACCCATTGTTGTATAAAGTAGTGCTATTATGTAGAAATCAAAACAAACTCATCATATTATTATTATTGTCATTATTGTTTAATATAGAGCGCAATCCAGAGTAACTACGGGGAGTCCTTACTCCGGTGTAAGAACAATTTACTCTCTTTTGCAGTATGAATTTCCCATAAGTTTTCACTAGGTGGTGCAGTAACTACGGGTGAACATAATGTTTCTTACGTGCTCTCGTAGTTACTCTGGACTGTAGGGGCAGAGTACCATCCTAACCATGTCTACTCAAAAGTAAGCCACATTGTGTTCAATGGCTCTTACTCCCAGGAAAGTGTCTTTAGGATTGCAGCCACAGAAAAATTAAGTTTTTCACCTGCTTTGCAGCGGTGCATTGCAGCTGTGCACCAGTAAACATTTTTTATATCTCTGGCCTTTTAAAATCTGGGTGTATATTAGATTTGATGGTGCATTAGATTCAAGTAAATACAGATATATTTGGTATTGACTGTGTAAACATTCCTAGAGATGGACTTGCAACTGTCAGATCAGATGCTGCTGCTAAAGTAAATAAGAGCACAATCCATGTCTTCTCAAAAGTAAGCCCATTGTGTTCAGTGGGTCTTACTCCCAGGAAAGTGTCTTTAGGATTGCAGCCTAACAGTGCAATCCAGAATAACTATGGGTTGTCCTTGCTCCGGTGTAAGAACAATTTCTCTGGATTGCAATATGAATTTCCCATAGGTTTTCACTAGGTGGTGCAGTAACTATGGGTGCATGTAATGTCTCTTACGTGCTCCTGTAGTTACTCTGGATTGTAGGGTAAATCTGCAATAGCTCAGGCTTGTTTCCTACACCAGTCTGCCTTTGAAAGTCACCCACACCTTCATGTGCAACCTCTGTTACTGTATGTTCTCCTTTTCCAGGACATGTCCTCCTTTTTAGCCTTGTGTCCTGGAAAAAAAAAATCTTCATTGTTCTCCTTTTGCTTGCAAGCAGACAGAATGTACCCTTTTTGTAATTAATAAATTATCCCTACAATCCAGAGTAACTACAGGAGCATGTAAGAGACATTACGTGAACCCGTAGTTACTGCACCACCAATTGAAAACCAATGGAAAATTCATATTGTAATCCAGAGCAAATTGTACTTACACCAGAGTAAGGACTTCCCGTAGTTACTCTGGATTTTGCCCTTAACCACGTAAAGGCGATATATATGTATTTTAGCTTTTATTCTGTTATGCGCTTGCTTTTTCTTAGGTCTTTCATCTTTTTTGGTTATTCCATATGGTCATCCTGTGCCCAACAGGGTCCCTAATCTCACAAACCCATAGTTCATCATCATCATCCTTTATTAACGGTCTACTGACCAGCCATAAAAAACATAAAAACAAACACAACCATAAAACAACAACATAAAAATATAAAAGTATAATCAAATACACATTAAATACACATTTCCCCTCGGCCCAAAAGAGATCATACATTGATAGATGTAAGTTTTCTACGTATCAACTGTGCGGCATAACAGAACTGCGCAACCTTGATTGACAAACCATAGTTCCTGATAGTACCACTGCTTCAGAGTAGGAATATATAGGATTGTGTTGTTAGTTCAAAAGGTACTGAGTTACCCTACAATCCAGAGTAATTATAGGAGCACATAAGAGACATTACGTGCACCCGTAGTTACTGCACCACCTAGTGAAATCCTATGGGAAATTCATATTGCAAGCCAGAGCAAATTGTTCTTGCACTGGAGCAAGGACTCCCCATAGTTACTCTGGATTGCACCCTTAGTCTTTCAGGCAGGTCTTATAAAGCTCCTGTACTCTGGATCCCAAGAGAACCGAGGGCCGCTCCAGATATACAGCTTTAATTTTAAAAATGTCATCCCTCCCTAGAAAATATAATTCAAAGGACTTTGCCGTGTTAAGTTCTAAATATTTAAATAAAAACTGATTTTGGAATTATGAGAGCATAAGAAATTAAGATACTTCAAAGCACTGGTTGTGGAGCAGCCCTGCGGAAAAGGGGGATGGGATCTTAAATGGTTTGGCAGGTCAATTATTTATGGGACCAAACTGGTGTTGAAACTGGTGGTACCTCATCCAAATCCAGAGTAACTACGAGAGCACGTAAGAGACTTTACGTGCACCCATAGTTACTGCACCACCTAGTGAAAACCTATGGGAAATTCATATAGGAATCCAGAGTAAGTTGTTCTTACAGCAGAGCAAGGACTCCCCATAGTAACTCTGGATTTTGCCCATAAACAAGTGTAAGTAGAAACCGGTGAGTAAGTTCAAGGTGATTTTGGTTACAATCCTAAAGACACTTTCCTGGGAGGAAGACCCATTGAACACAATTGGGCTTACTTTTGGGTAGACATGGTTAAGACTGTGCACTTCCTCACCGAGGGGATTGCATCTTCAGGTCTCTTTGTCCCACCACCACCAAATTTCAGGATGACTTCAGTTTTCTTGTTGAGTATGTCTGGCGCAGCAGTTGTGTTCTCAGACACCCACATCATCATTCCCAGTTCCATCTGGTATCTCCTTCTCAGGTGGGAGAAGAGGAAGACGTTCTCCTTTTTTTAATTTTCCAATCTTCTCTCCCCATGTCTTCATCTCAGTTCTTGACACTGTCTTGTAATATTTGTTCTCCAGACGGTGGGCTAAAGGCTGCTGTAACCATCCAGCAAGAGCAGAGACTCCAGTCTACGCACAGCCATGGGTGAGACTGATGTTGTGGAAACCTTTATGGCACTGGTTCCCAAACTATGCGTCGTGGCACCATGAAGAACTCATAGGCACTGGAGCATCTGCTTGGTTAGACCTCAACTTGAGTCCTATGTTCAGTTCTGGGCACCTCACTTGAAGAAAGATGCAGCCAAACTGGAGCAAGTCCAGAGGAGAGCGACAAGAATGATCAGTGGGATGGAAGGGAAGCCCTACCGGGAAAGGTTGGGGGAACTTGGGATGTTCAGCCTGGAGAAGAGGAGGCTGAGGGGAGACATGATTGCCCTCTTCAGATACCTGAAGGGCTGTCATAGGGAGGAAGGGGCTCATTTGTTCATAGCTGCTTCTGCAAGCAGAACTAGAACCAATGGGGACAAACTGCAAGAAAGGAGATTCCGGTTGGATATCCGGAAAAAATTCCTGATGGTGAGGGCGGTTGGGCAGTGGAACAGATTGCCAAGGGAGGTGGTGGACTCTCCCTCACTGGAGATCTTCAAGCAGAGGCTCGACGAGCACCTGTTGGAGATGCTCTAGGGGGAATTCCTGCTGCAGGCAGGGGGTTGGACTAGATGACCTAGTAGGTCCCTTCCAACTCTATGATTCTATGATCTTCTTAGCAAAATCTGTCAAGATCACCATTCCCTGGGGATACGTTCCCACCTGCTCTGGGGCACTGAATCATCATTGAACCATCCCTGAAAAGGTGGACTCCAAAAATCTATCACAGATGTTGTTCTGAAGGTCCCCAGAGGTGCAATATTTGCTGTCATTCAGTGTTTGCAGATTCAATGTGATCGATACGGCTCCAAGTGAGAGGTTGTTCAGTATTAACAACGAGCACAATACTCATTATTCTGACTAATAAAGGTTTTAATGACCTCTTTAATCACATGCACAGAGGGAGCAATGGATCTCATAGGCTCCAATCCTAACCTACAGTTAGGCCGACCTAAGCTCTGGCATATGTTTTGTGATGCTATGGGGGTGTCACAATAGTGCTGTAAGACGCTTCTGCCCAGGGTGACAATATGAGCTCTTTATGAAAGTGAAAATGCCCAATATCGCAGCTTTACTCGTGAGTAGGCAAAGGTGCCACTGTCTGCCAGAAAGGCCAGGCCGAGAGGAATCCAAGACCTTGTCCTCCTTTTGAGGTTTGGGCATCTGGTCACCCTACCCATATATAGTTAAAGTACCAGATTTTTTGGAGGGCTGGGTGGGGAGAAGGGAAACATTCAGTTGTATACAATAATTAGATGTTGGCTGACTCCATCTCTGACATCACAGGTTTGGGGACGCATCGAATCTGGCACCAGAAATCCTAGCCGTTCATGCCTTGTGTAGGTTTTATAAAATCCACGATGCTCTTTGGGTTGAGACAGGAAAATTGCATTCACTGGTTTTGTTTGCGATGGGAAACTGAGCTCCTCGGTTTTATTTTTCCGTTAGTTGGCCTGTTTCCTCACCAAAATGAAGCTTCTGTGTGTCAGAACGCATTAAACTGAAAATTACGTTCATTGTCTCATGCGCTGCAGTTGCAACCCGCGCCGCGCCAAACCTCGCCGTACCAAGACGCTGATTCACAGAGACTTCTCGTGGAAAAAAAGACATGTCAACCGAGCTGAAAAATGTTAATTACAGGTTGGAAATATACTGGCTTGGTGGCCTTACATAGGAGAAAGAGGGCAAAAAATCGAATTTTAAACAAGTGACATTTTAGGGATGCCGTTAAGGGATCGGGATGGTTCTCCCCTTGGAGAACACCATGGGACAGGTGTGATAAACTGAAAAGTCACGAAAGCAACACGCTGAGACATTAGAGTATGATGAACGCTGGCAGCCGCTTCTTCGCTTCTGCCTTTAGTCGGGGATCGATACGTTACTCACTGAACAGCTGACTTGTCTCTATAACTGAAGCCACAGTGGGGATAACGCTGTAATTCAGGGCTGGAAAAAACCCTTTAGACTGAGATTTCATTATTTTTATTTTTTAAAAAGTCTGTGCCCCGCAAAATATTTGGTTTCTATTTACTGCTTCCCTGAGCACAAGTCGATGCTCGATGGGACACTGAGGATGCAACTCTAACCAATTTAAGCCAGCACATGTCACCCTGTGATGGGCCCAGCCTCAATGAAGATCCGGTTCGCCAGAAGTTCGGGGGCTGGGCCGGGGTCAGGGGGCGGGGCGGGCCCTAACCAGGCCGCACTGCGCATGCACCAGGCTTGGCGCATGCACAGTGCGTCTCCAGAAGCCGAGCTCAGCTTCAGGAGAATCAGTGCGCATGCGTCCAGCTGGGCGCAGGTGCACTAAGCGTCCTGGCACCGAGCCCCAGGAGATGCGGCGCCTGCGCCGTCCAGCTGGACGCAGGCGCACTTAGCGTCCTGGGGCTCGACGCCAGGATGCTTAGTGTGCTGGACGCAGGCTCACTAAGCTTTCTGGTGCCGAGCCCCAGAAGATGCGGTGCTGGCGGACGCTGGTGAACCGGTTCCTGCGGCTCTTGCAGCCGCGGCTCTGACCGGATCGCCAGCGTCAGCTGAGGGGGAAGATCTGGTTCGGGCGAGTAGGCCCAAACCGGCAGCTGTCCACCTCTGATGTCACCCGATCCCCATGCCTGTGGTGATGTGGGGAGGCTGGCAGATGTCTGTGCATTGACCTAACTCCTCAAGAGTGGCACAGAAGTGCTTATGGTCAGGGTGACCAGATGCCCAAACCTCAAAAGGAGGACAAGGTCTTGGATTTTTCTCAGCCTGGCCTTTCTGGTGGAGAATGGCACATTTGCCTACTCATGAGTAAAGCCGTGATATTGGGCACTTTCACATTCCCATAGAGATTAATAGAGCCATAGAGCTTAATGCATATTTTTGATTTGCAGTTTTTTTGACAATAACATTTGATAAGAAAGAGATATTTCAAAATCAATTTTTGCATTGGATTCTGCTTTTCAATACAAACCCAACAACATATGATATGATGGGGTACTGCACACCATTGCAAACTTCCAAAATGAAGACTAAATGGAGGACAATGAAGTCCTTTTGGAGGACACCCAGACAGAAGGGTAAAAAGAGGACAAATCTGGAAATTCCCAGTCATAGGATCACTCTGTTTATGGCACTTTTGTGTCACCCCCAGGCTAGCACGGGAATTTTGTAGGAACTTATGCTGGCCTAATTGGAGGTTAGGGGGGCAATCCTAACCTAGGCCAGCGCAACTCATTGCTCTGCTCATTCCTGTGATGTCGGGAGGCAAGCGCATGTCTGTGCAGTGGCCTATCCCTCTCCCAGGAGTGGCGCAGAAGAGTCTTACAACAATTTTGTGACACCCCCAGGTCAACACAGAACTGATGTCAGGGTTTAGGCTGACCTAACTGGAGGTCAAGGTGCAATCCTAACCTAGGCCAGCACAACTCATTGGTCTACCTATTCCTGTGATGTTGGGAGGCAAGCGCATTTCTGTGCAGCAGTCTAACCCTCTCCCAGGAATGGCGCAGAAGAGTCTTACGGCAATTTTGTGACACTCCCAGGTCAGCACAGACCTGATGTCAGGGTTTAGGCTGGCCTAACTGGAGGTCAGGGTGCACTCCTAACCTAGGCCAGCACAATTCCTTGGACGTCCCATTCTTGTGGTGATATAGGGAGGCAAGTGTGTATCTGCACACTAGCATAAGCCTCCCCCAGGAGTGATGTAGAAGTTTCTTACGGCACTTCTGTGACACCCCCAGGTCAGCACAGGACTGATGTCAGGATTTAGGCTGGCCTAACTGGAGGTTAGGCTTGCAGCCTAGTATGGCAGGAGGTGGCTGATACAAATGAGCTTTCCATGGGAGAAGGTATGGTCTGGAGATTGAGCTGTCACCTTGCCCCCCCCCCCCCCCCAATAAAGCTTAGATGATAAAGTCTGATCTTGCCTTGGATGGGCAACCAGAAGCCACTACTACAGAGTGGTTAAGAAATGGATCGCATCCTAAGAACCAGCCTTGGGGTGGTGATGCTGGTCGAAAAAAATAAAACCTGAGCCACTGATGTTAGGATAAAATGATTTCCTCTATGATTCAATGGCCTTTAGCGTTCTGCCTGGTACTGTAGCTTTCAATAACGGCACAATCTCTTGACAGCGGCAACAGATAAGTGGGTGATCCGGCCAATAAGTTTTATTTTGCATGTGCCGCTCCTGGAGTGTCATTGGAAATCACGGTGGCAGGAATTATCATTAAGAGTCTCACTCAAGGGCTTGGAAAAACTCTGGCAAGTGCAGGGTGACCAGAGAGAATGGAGGACAGATTGTTTCCGCCCATTGCATAGAAGAGGGAATTTAATTAGGTGCTGCTTTTTAATCTATATTGAAATTAAACCTGCGTATTTCCCCTCTTCTATGCAATGTTTAAAGGTAGATCTGTGCAATGCTTAAAGATAGAGGCATGCTGTCCTCCATCCTATATGTCACCTGGGCAAACGGGACAGCTGCGTAAAGGTAACAAAAAAAATTATCGTAATCTGTGGTGGGATTCAAATAAATTAACAACAGGTTGCATGTCCTAATAATCTAAATAACCAACAGGTTCAATGTCTCATTAGTAACCGGTTCTCAGAACCTGGAACTCATTAACAAAGGGTTCTATAGAACCTGTGAGAACCTCCGGAAGCCCACCACGGCTTTTAATCCATTGTGACAGCAATCCTATACACACTTTCCTGGGAGTAAGACCCATCAATCACAATAGGACTTGCATCTGAGTAGACACGCATAGGACTATGCACGTATGGTCCCCATGCCCTAGCCATTGGTGTGTGAATGCAATGGATTTTCTTCTCGGACATGTGTACTTAGACGTTGCAACTCCCCTTTCCAGCCTGGCACCTAGTTTGGGGCTCCCCAACCTTCACTTACTTCACCACCAACCACAGCCAACATTCAATATATAGTGTACGTAGAATTATCTGGCAATTCAGAGTGTGTTTTTGAATATTCTGGATAGATATATTCTATAATGGCATATGAAGAAACCTCCTTGACCAAACGTCTATTTCTAGTTGACTAGGCTAATACTGGGCGCTCACCTAGCCGTTCCTGGAGTATCAAAGGCTGGGCATGAACCCAGTACCCCAACCCTGCTTTTTATCCCAGCCTGCAACCCTAAAGACACTTTCCTGGGAATTAGACCCATTGAACACAATGGCGCTTACTTTTGAGTAGACATGGTTAGGATTGTGCTCCATGTCTGAAAGCTGCAAGGATCACATTTCTGAAATGTGGTCCATTTCTGAAAGGATCCATTTGTGCTGGAAAATTATGGGCGCAATTCAGAGTAACTACGGGGAGTCCTTGCTCCGACGTAAGAATAATATACTCTGGAGTGCAATATGAATTTCCTATAGGTTTTCATTAGGTGGTGCTGTAACTATGTCGATGTAAATGTCTCTTACGTGCTCCTGTAGTTACTCTGGATTGTAGGGTATGCGTGGAGGCTATATCTGACTGCCTCGGAGCAAAATCCAGGATATTAGTGCTGCTCATGTGAATGTGCCTTTTCTTGATGAGTCAAGTTTTAAGGGGGGGGGGATCATGCCCAGTTCTTATCTTAATAGACTCACATGTGAAAGGGTTTAATCCCCCCTCCCACAACCCCACAAAAGGGATCCATGCATTCAATTGCCTGAATACCAGTGAAAGCTAAAATCTACTTTGGAGCACTGATATATAGAGTAGAAGATCTGGACGTGGAAGGCCTTCAGATGTCTAAGAAAAGGGAGAAAATGTTCTGCAGACACCGTAAAGAAACCAGATTAAGTGCGGGATGACTTTCCAAGGCTACACAGTCTGGGGAAGGAGCACAGAAGACCATAATATATCAAAGTTTGAAATCCTATTTTGATCTGAGGCTATATCTACGGAGGAGGTCATGGTTCTCACCACCCTGATTAAATTAGCTGAAGTTCTGGTGTCTCCTCTAACCAATTATCCCCAATAATTCTGCAGATCATCCGATATTATTACTGGATTTGCAGCCTGAGGAAGGGGGAACTCTCCCCCCCCCCCCCCACAATTACAGAGAGTTGAACACAGGCTTGCCATCTGTCACCTGGCAATATAAGAATTAGAGCAGCTAAAACCTTTGACAATTTGTGTTTTGTTGTTTAGGATACAAATTGCCGATGGATGCTTACCCTAGGAGTAAGAATGCAATCCTAAACACACTTTCCTTAAAGCCCCTATAAGGGGCTTATACACTTTCCTTAAAGCCCCTATAAGGGGCTTTCCTTAAACACACTTTCCTTAAAGCCCCTATAAGGGGCTTATACACACAATGGGGCTTACTTTTGAGTAGACATGGTTAGGATTGTGCTCTAAGGCTGCAATCCTAAGACACTTTCCTGGGAAGACCCACTGAACACAAGGGGGCTTACTTTTGAGTAGACATGGTTAGGATTGTGCTTGAAGAATACTACTGATACTAGAACAGTGTATGTGTGTGTGTGCATATGTGTATCAGTGATGGGCCCAGCCTGGCCCAATATCCGGTTCGCCGGAAGTGGGTGGGCCGGGTTCAGGGGGCAGGGCATGGGTCAGGGGCCGGGGAGGGTAAGGGGTGGGGCCAGGGAGGGCACGCCACCCACCCCAGCGTGCTGCTTGTGTGGGTGGATGGGGCGAGGGGTGGGCCCCAACCCTGGCGCACTTCAGAACAGCACAGAACCTTGGCACACGCGCAGTGGTGGGCTTTCCCGGGTGCGCCGAACCGGTGCGCCTGGTTTTCTGGCCCCCCTAACTACCAGATCGGTGGCGGGGGGCCAGAAACAGGCAATCCAGCCCGAACCCACTTTGGCCCACCACTGGCGTACATGTCACATAAATAAATCCAACGTCTCATAAATACGATAATATCACATATATAAATCTACCCAGAAAAGACAAGATTAGCCTAGATTCTGTGCATATGTAGAGTGCAAAACAAAATAAGGCTGCAATCCTAAAGACACTTTCCTGGGAGTAAAAACCATTGAATAAAATGGGGTTAACTTTGGAGTAGACATGGTTAGGCTTGTGCTCATGTGTTCAATGGGTTTAATTCCCATTATGTGTGTGTGTTTAGGACTGCAGCAGTACACATAAACACAGACATTCTAAAGTGGTGAAGGAATTTCTATGGCATGAAGACAGTTTCTTTTATCGTCTGTTAATATGATATGATTTACTAATATTTTTATTAGTAAATTAAAATTAAACGCACATACACAGAACAAGTTAATGGGATTCTGCAATCGAATGGCCTCCTTGCCAGAAAGATGATTTTTTGGGATTCTACAAATGATGGATTGCTGTTCCCTCGCAGATAGCGTTTGCCTGCGTCAATGACTTGCTGTCTTTGCCGTACTGTTATGTTGCAAACAACACCAAAAATTGGTCCATGGGGGTGAAATCTGGTTCTCAACCTTGGCTGGAGAAAGGAAACCCCTGGACTATGAGAAAAATATGTAAGATGCACGGATCCGATTTTGCAGTCTCAAATCGGGCGCCTGTTTTCCATTCGGCTGTGTTTTGCAAAACACCCTCCAATCCCACATGTGTTTGTTTCTAGTTTTCCAAATCGAGCATCATTATCTTGAGCATCATTAACTTCCTGCACCCTGACATAAACATGACATCTTATCCATATTAAACACACCAGCAGCACTAGCTGGTATGGATCGGCTTTGCAGAAGCCTGGAGAAGGCAGTAACATCACAAAAGGAGTACAAATTTCCCATCCAGATTCTCCATTGTTTCAGTATTCTGCGGCATTCCACATATGGGCAATAATAGTACTGCCATTTGTCATATCACAATGAAAATAAACGGTCGAAATAATAGTCTGAAGGGTTTTGTTTTTTAAATTAAACTTTAAAATAACATTCATGTTATTCAAGGATCAGAAGTTTTGGTTCTCTGACTTTTGGGTACTGGAGAAGTCCTATGGGTTCTAGTGTGCCACAGGTTTCAAGATAGGGTTGCCATAATTATCTTCCACAAAATTGGGGCACGACCCTCTGTCACATTTGACGGTATGTGAACACAATCTCCCCAAATTGGGATTGTCCCTATTTTTCGGGACATATGGCAACCCTATTTCCAGTCCATGGAACTGGAAATACCATCCCTCCATTAAAGCAGGCCTCTGTCAGACTTGAAAGACGATGGTATCGTGCTCGGCGCTGCATACGCAGCATGTGAAGCACGAAAGCCTGGGTTAGATTGTTATGGAGGATAGGCTGTTACCCAAGCAGCAAATCCCCCCTCTCCATGCCACTGAATTAGTCCAATGGAAAGGCAGAGCCAATACCATTGGATCCAGCTGGCGTCGCAGAGCTGGGCTAAGGACAGGAGCTCACCCTGTCTTGTGGGGCCGACCCGGGAATCGAACCCTGGCCTGCTGGATTATGGACACACAAAATCTCTTTTTTCCATGGGTACACCATAAATTTATCTTTCATGGTGTTATTGTTGCATTGATTTTTATGCGTGGATGTGGCGCTGGGCACATGACATGAAAGTGAGACCCAGGAGAATGGGTGGTTCAAGCAGTGCCTAGGAAAGGTAATCTATAAGGGCTAAGATCAGGATGACCAGATGCCCAAAACCTCAAAAGGAGGACAAGATCTTGGATTCTTCTCAGCCTGGACTTTCTGGCAGACAATGACATGTTTGCCTACTCACGAGTAAAGCTGCGATATTGGGCACTTTCACTTACCCATAGAGCTCAGTGCATATTTTTTATTTTTAGTATTTTGGCCATAACTTTTGATAGGAAGGAGATATTTCAAAACGGATTGTTGCATTGGATTCTGATTTTCAATATAAATCCAACGACATATGACACGATGGGGTACTGCAGAGTTCCAAAATGAGGCCAAAATGGAGGACAATGAAGCCCTTTTGGAGGACACCCAGATGTAAGGCTAAAAAAGAGGACAAATCCGGTCATATGGTCGCCATTTTTGTGGGACAAACAATGCAATCCTAAGCATGTCTACTCAGAAGTAGGTCCCATTGTGTTCACTAGTACTTCCAGAAAAGTGTGGTTGGGATTGCAGCCATAGTTAGTTTTAGTCGTCCCCCCCTCAACTCCGCTCACCATTGGATCATCATTTCATAAAGCTTTGGATCAAAATTCCTATAAACGACTGTATGTAGGATGATGAGTAAATTGAGTCTTGCTGCTTCATTGCATTTGTTACAACACTTGTTGTTTCTATCGGGCAATCGATGGACAACATTGTGCTGGTCAATCGACTGGCAATCCAGACCCAGCATAAATGCCAGTTCACACTTGTGATTCACCCTTTGGCAGCTGTTGGAAGGAAAAATAAAAGAACATAATTTGTATTGACTTCGGCATTATTTTTGGATTGACTGATTTGTATAGACTTCTGGCAGCTGAGTATGGAGTCAAATCTATAGGTTGTGCAGGCAGAAATGCATCATATTCACCAAAAACTAATGCGCCATTGATTCTAATGTTCACCCCGATTTTAAAAGGCTTGAGGTTTAAAAAATGTTTACTGGTGATTGTAATTCACAGCTGCAAAGTAGGCACAAAATTCATTGTATTCACTCAAATCTAATGCACCATCGAATCTAACGTGCACCCTACACTGATAAGAAAAATGTATTTAATCTAATTCAATTAACCATCAAGTCTAATGTGCTCCCAGGCCGAGGATAGAGTCAAATCTATGGGTTGTGCAGACAGAAATGTATTGTATTCACCCGAAACTAATGTGCCATCTATTCTTTTTGTATTGACTTCTGGCAGCTGAGTGTGGAGTTAAATCTATGGGTTTGTTCAGGGAGAAATGTATCATATTCACTCAAAACTAATGTGTCATCAATTCTAATGCACACCCCGATTTTAAAAGGCTTGAGATTTAAAAAATGTTTACTGGTGATTGTAATGCACCGCTGCAAAGTATGCGCAAAATTCACCATAATGCACCATTGACTCTAATGTGCACCCTATATTTATACCAAAAATGTATTTATTCTAATCCAATTAACCATCAAATCTAATGTGCACCCAGGGCCGAGGGTGGAGTCAAATCTATGGGTTGTGCAGACAGAAATGTATCATATTCTGTCGAAACTAATGTGCCATCCATTCTAATGCTCAGCCTGAGTTTAAAAGGCTTAAGATTTAAAAAATGTTTACTGATGATTGTAATGCACAGCTGCAAAGTAGGCGCAAAATTCACCTTAATCACTGGATTTCAGCTGAAAGAGGTGCACATTAGATTCAAGTAAATAGGGGGTTGATGCGCATTCAGGGTTGATGCGCATGGGACGATGTTGCGCATGGGGGTTGATGCGCATGGGGATGTTATGCATTCAGGGTTGATGCGCATGGGGGATGATGCGCATGGGGGATGTTACACATTCAGGTTTGATGCGCATGGGGGATGGTGCACATGGAGGGATGTTGCACATTCAGTGTTGATGCGCATTCGGAGTAGATGTACATTAAGTGTTGATGCGCATGGGGGGATGTTGAGCATTCGGGTTTTATGCACAAACGGGAATGATGCGCATGGGGAATGATGCGCATGGGGCGATGATATGCAATGGGCGGTGTTGTGCTATGGGGGGATGGGACATGCTGGATGATGCACAAGGGTGTATTTTACTCTTGCAACGCAGGCACATTTCATTTGTATAGTACATAAATACAGCCACAGGCATGTGGCATTACTCAGTTGGAAACTCAGTTGCACGCACAGAAGCATGCCACATTTAACCCCAGAGGCACCGCAGCCCTCTGCACCTCAACGTGGAAGAGTAAAACTGCCAATTTCCTCCTCTTAAAGTAAATAGTTGTGTCTGGTCACCCTATTCAAAGAAGAGAATTAATTCTTCTATAACATCTTGGTTAAAACCATGAGAGTTGTCTAGAACTAGGAATAAAATCATCTGAGTGTCGGCTTCAGCACGTGTTTTCAAGTGCTAGTCCTCATGATCTGAAGAGGAAACTTTCCATTCTAAACATGATATGGTTGAAAGAGTGGCAATGAGGAGCTAGTTTTATTATTATTATTATTCATCTTTTAAAAAATCTGACATGCTTTTGAACATTTGGGACTAGCAGGCAGTCCTTAAATGCTTGTGCCAGTTATATAATCAAGTGCAGCATTACTCATCCTTAAATTGTCTTGTTTGGCAAACAAGAATACTAATGACTCTCGCTTTGTCATCCCGTTCTTCTGTTCATCCTTCGCTCGGTATTCCTTGTAAAAAAAGAATCATGCTCAACTTTCCCAAATCACTCCTTTGGGGCACATTGATGAATGACACTGAATAGGGCAGTGTTTCTCAAAGTGGGGGTCTGGACCCCTTTGGGGGTCGCCTAGAGCTTTCCTGGGGGTCGCCTAAAGACCCCTAGTGCACGGGGCCAGGTCTGGCTTGCCAGACCTCCGACTGTAGCTGTGCGCGCACTGGGGCTGACTGACAGCCTCAGGGCCCAATCCTATGCATGCCTACTCTGAAATAAATCCCATTGTGTTCAATGGGATTTCATTTGTAACCATGAAAATACATCCTGCATATTTACATTATGATTCATAACAGTAGCAAAATTACAGTTATAAAGTAGTAACAAAAATAATTTTATGGTGGGGGGTCCCCACAACATGAGGAACTTATAAAGGGGTCACAGCATTAGGAAGATTGAGAACCACTGGAATAGGGTTTCGGACCCTTGATGTGCTACTGCAATGAGGACCCTTCAAATTGCAACTTGTGGCATCCAGATGCCAACCTCTTTACTGCATTGTGGGCCATTGGTGGCCACCAGGGTAATCATATGACTGGATTTTTCTGGATTTGTCCTCTTTCTTAGCCGTCTGGGTGTCCTCCAAAAAGGCTTCATTGTCCTCCATTTTGGCCTCATTTTGAAACTGTGCAGTACCCCATCATGTCATATGTTGTTGGATTTGTATTGAAGATGGATGTCATATGTCGTTGGATTCGTATTCATATTTTGAAATATCTCCTTTCTATCAAAAGATATGCCCTACAATCCAGAGTAACTACGGGAGCACGTAAGAGACATTACGTGTACCCGTAATTATTGCACCAGCTAATGAAAACCTATGGGAAATTCCTATTGCAATCTAGAGCAAATTGTTCTTACACCGGAGCAAGGACTCCCCGTAGTCACTCTGGATTGCGATGGTCAGAAAACCTAAAAATCATAAATATGCATTGAGCAATATGGGAAAGTGAAGTGCCCAATATTGCGGCTTTACTCAGGAGTAGGCAAACGTACCATTGTCTGCCAGAAAGTCCAGGCTGAGAGGAATCCAAGACCTTGTCCTTGTGAACCTTTTTAGGTTCAGGCAACTCTGGTGGCCACCACTTTGCCCCTGTGAATGTGTGAATGTCTATGGGTAAAATCCAGAGTAACTGCGGGAAGTCCTTGCTCTGGTGTAAGAACAACTTACTCTGGATTCCAATATGAATTTCCCATAGGTTTTCACTAGGTGATGCAGTAACTACGGGTGCACATAAAGTGGCTTATGTGCTCCTGTATTACTCTGGATTTGGGGGTATCTCTTACTTGAGCACTGAGTTCAGGGAATGCCGCTGGGCACGTGCATGGATGAGATCCTTGATGCTTGATGCTCATCCCCCACATCCGTTTTCCGGGTAAGATGAGAGACCTTCACTGGCCCCTGCGCATCAGATTCCTACTTACAGAATAGGAGAAGCAAAGTCTGGTGGCAAATCCGGTGACAGAATTATCACCTCCCACTCATGTTTTGCAGAAAATTTTTCATATAGCGCATAAGTGCGACTTACCTTTTTATCAAAGCTGCCATTTCAACTCTAGTAAATAAACAACAGAAGTTGTATCCGGGAGTCGGAAGCAACCAGCAGCCTCTGATGTTACTGGAGAATCTCCAATAACCTTGTATGTTATTTATCTTGAACTGAAGCACTCTTGGAAAACCCAGTCTAAATAGGTCCTTCCTCTATTAATGAGGGACAATATTTTCATGGAATGATCCACCGTGACCTCCAAGATCTCTTTTCTGTTTTGATTGACAACACAGATCTCACCAGTGTACCCTGAGTTGCCCCAGTTGGCATCACATTTATCCATACTGGGATAAATTTGCAATTTGACTTTCCAAATTCATCCCAGCAATTTTTGGGAGTTCAGCACAATTTGCTTTAACTTTAACCATCCTAACTACTGCATTTACTTGAATCTAATGCACCATCAAATCTAATGCGCACCCTCACTGGGGATCTCCAAGCAGAGGCTCAACCAGCACCTGCTGGAGATGGTCCAGGAGAATTTCCTGCTACAGGCAGGGGGTTGGACTAGATGACCTACTGGGTCCCTTCCAACTCTAGGAGTCTATGATTCTATACCTATAATCAAAATATTGTATTTGGTCAAATCTAATTAACCATCAAATCTGATGCACACCCTGATTTTGGAGACTGAGGCTGCAATCTTAAAAACACTTTCCTGGGAGTAAGACCCATTGGACACAATGGGGCTTACTTTTGAGTAGACATGGTTAGTATTGTGCTCTGAATTCAGCTGAAAAAGGTGAGCGTTAAATTCAAGTAAATACAGTAGTTTGGTGTCATCTACAAAGTTGGTTATCCTGCCTCATGACGCATGATCATTTATGACAGTGGTTCTTGAGTATTTCAACCCTGGGTGGGCCAGTCACTCTCAGCCTCACCATCCTTGCAGGGTTGTTGTGAGGACAACAGGAGTAACGGTAGAGGTCGCAGATGATGTGCCCCTGACAAGCTGGAGTAGTATGTGATGCTAATGGTGATGCTACTGTGATACTACTAATGTGATGCTACTGCTTGTGATGTTACTGGTATATCGAACTAAAAAAAGCAGGCCTCCGTCAGTCTTGAAAGACTATGGTATCGTGCTCGGTGCTGCATACGCTGCATGCAAAGCACAAAAGCCTGGGTTGGATTGTTATGGAGGATAGGCTGTTACCCAAGCAGCAAATCCCCCCTCTCCACGCCACTGAATTAGTCCAATGGAAAGGCAGAGCCAATACAGTTGGATCCAGCTGGCGTCGCAGAGCTGGGCTAAGGACAGGAGCTCACCCTGTCTTGTGGGGCCGACCCGGGTCTCGAACCCTGGCCTGCTGGTTAACAGGCACACATAAGAGCAGTGTAAACAGCACCAACACTTAACCGCTTGCACCACCCACAGCCCATAGAACTAACAGGGTCCTGATTATCAGAATACCCCAAGATCTTTCACCCTATTCTTTGGAAGGTGGTAGTAATTGCTCAGAACGGATTTCCGTGTTGGTGCTGTTTACACTGCTCTTACGTGAGCTGCACTGACCCCGGTTTCACAGCCAAGAGCCTTTCACTCTGAATCCTGGCATCCCCTTCGTGAGGACAGCTGGCATTTTAAAGCATTGTTAATTAGATTTGGTTAGACGAACAAACCGCATGCCAGGTCTGGAGAATGAAGTGCTTTGTCGCTGGGGTGACGGGACACGCTCCACGCACAAGGGTTGGCTAATCCTGATCAAATATTTCAGCTTGACAGAGTTAAACAGTACTTTTAGTTTCCTAGAGGTATAGTTTAAGAGCCCTTGGGAGGATCAGAAGGCTTTTCCAGCAATCCAGGACACTGTGCAAGGCTTCTGACCACTTCAGTAAGCCAGGGGGGGGCATCAGCCTCAGAGGAGGTGCAGGCATCAGTCTGGATGTGGCACTCTCTGCAGTCTTGGTCCTAAGAATGACATCTCGTAGGGTGACCATATAACTGGAAATTTCCAGATTTGTCCCCTGTTTTAGTCTCCTCTCTATGTGTCCTTCAAAAGGGCTTTATTGTTCTCCGTCTTGGCTTCATTTTGGAACTTTGCAATGGTGTGCAATACCCCATCATGTCATATGTCGTTGGATTTGTATTGAAGAGCAGAACCCAATGCAAAAATCAGTTTTGAAATATCTCCTTCCTATCAAAAGCTATGGCCAAAAAACTAAAACTAAAAATATGCATTTAACTCTACGGGAAAGTAAAAGTGCCCAATAGCGTGGCTGTACTCATGAGTAGGTGAATGTGCCATTGTCTGCAAGAAAGGCAGGCTGAGAGGAATCTGAGACCTTGTCCTCCTTTCAAGGTTTGGGCATCTGGTCACCTTGCCCAGTGTCTTTAGGATTGTCTTAGGCTACAATCCTAAAGACACTTTCCTGGGAGTAAGACCCATTGAACACAATGGGGCTTACTTTTGAGTAGACATGGTTAGGATTGTGCTCTTAGAGTTGCACAAAAATCTATCACAGCTGACATATCTGGTGACTGAACATGGATGTCAATCAACACCGACTGCCATGACATCCTGCCCTACACAGATCTGAATTAGATAACCTAACAAATAAAAGTTTAAACTGCAGCCCCAGAGCACGTGTTTGAAATTCCCACCATGTCTCTGGTAATTATTTCCTACCAAAGAGGTTAGCTGGCGCTATAGTTCTGTAGCCCAGAAGGGCACTGAGCCAGAAATGTTAAAAAAAATGATGCGCATAGGGCTCGTTGATGTGCATGGCAGATTGATGAGCATGAAGCATGGGGGTGTTGTGCAATGGGGGATGATGTGCATGGGGGGGTTGCACAACGAGGGGATGACGTACAGGAGTATTTTACTCCTGCATGCGGGTATATTTTGCTAGTATATCTATATATATATAAAAGAGAAAAGTCACTGACTGACTGACTGACTGACTCAGTCATCACCGCCCTGCCAAAACTGCTGGGCCTAGAAGTGTGAAATTTGGGGTGGGTGTTCCTTCCGTGACGGAGGGGTGCACTAAGAACCGGTTTTCGGAAATTCCAACCGGAAGGGGGTGAAAAGGGGCGCAATGCGTTTTCCTCCCTATACTTTGCATTGAGAATTGCTGAGTCATCAACATTCCGCCCCAACTGCTGGGCCTGAAGCAGGGAATTCTGGGAGTTCCTTCTGTCACCTGAACTCCCACCAAGAACCATCTGGAGAAATTTAACCCTTCAGGGGCTGAAAAGGGGGCAACGTGTTTCTGTCCTATACTTAACATGGGAGGCTGACCAACATCCAGCCTATTTAGTGCTCAGTGCCTGGTGCACTGGGGGGACATTGTTCGGAGGAAGAGGTTGCACTGGTGAGGATGCTGCACATGGGGAGAAGTTGCGCTTGGGGGGAAGTTGCGCATGGAGAAAGTTGCATATGGGGAGAAGTTGCGCATGGGGGAAAGTTGCGCATGGAGAAAGTTGAGCATGGGGGGAAGATGCACATGACGGAAAGTTGCGCATGGGGGAAGTTGTGCATGAGGGGAAAGTTGCGCATGGGGGAAAGTTGCGCATTGGGGAAAGTTGCGCATGGGGGAAGATGCACATGAGGGGAAGTTGTGCATGGGGGAAGTTGCGCATGTGGGAAAGTTGCAGATGGGGAAAGTTGCGCATGAGGGGAAGTTGCGCATGGGGGGTTGATGCACATAGGGGAAGTTGTGCATGGGGGTTGCACATGGGGGGAAGTTGCACATGAGGGGTTGATGCACATGGGGGGAAGTTGCGCATGAAGGGTTGATGCGCATGGGGGAAAGATGTGCATGGGGGTTGATGTGCATGGGGGAAGTTGCACATGAGGAAATTGAGCATGGGGGGTTGATGCATATGGGGGGAATAGCATAAGGGGGAATTTTACTCCCGCAACACGGGTACACTTTTTGCTAGTATATAGTTATTTGTCCTCGGTGTGGAAGGGATTGCCACTCTCAAATTGGCCTCTTTAGTCACACTAGATGTTGTTTCAGGACCTCCAATCAGAGCACAATACCATAGTCTTTCGAGACTGAAGGATGCCAATACAAGTATATAGTATTTATGCAGGCCTCCGTCAGTCTTGGAAGACGATCGTATCGTGCTCGGCGCTGCATACGCTGCATGCGAAGCACGAAAGTCTGGGTTGGATTATTATGGAGGACAGGCTGTTACCCAAGCAGCAAATCCCCCTCTCCAAGCCACTGAATTAGTCCAATGGAAAGGCAGAGCCAATACGATTGGATCCAGCTGGTGTCACAGAGCTGGGCTAAGGACAGGAGCTCACTCTGTCTTGTGGGGCCGAACCAGGTCTCGAACCCTGGCCTGATGGTTAACAGGCACAGCATCTTAACCGCTTGTGCCAAAACTGCCACCCATAGTATATATAGTATATATATAGTGTGTGTATATAGTGTATATAGTGTATATAGTGTGTGTGTATATACACACACGCCCACACACACACAGTGGTGCCTCACGTAACAAATGCCTCACATAAAGTATGTTTCACATAACAAACAAAATTTTCTCTAGGATTCTGCCTCACATAACAAGTGTTGCTTCACTTAACAAGCATACTCGTTGGCAGTTGGGGCAGATGCACTTGCCGGCAGCCCTTTTAAAAAGCGTCCGGGCTGCCTAGTGCGCCTGGCCATAGCGAAAGCAACACTTGCACGCTGTTCCTCCTGTGGCCGGGTGTCCGCTGGGCAGAGGGAGAGAAGAGCAGTGGAGAAGAGGGAAGAAGCTCAGGGTAGCCAGAAGGGAGCAGGGGGGAGAGAGGCTTAGGAGGAAGAGAGGGAGAAAGGGGAGATTGGTTTGCAGCCTCCTAACCATGTCTACCCCAGAAATAAGCCCCATTGTGTTCAATGGGGCTTACTCCCAGGAAAGTGTCTTTAGGATTGCAGCCTAAGTAGGCTTCATAGGATCCTGCACACTGAATGCATGTTTTGAATTCAATTCCAGTGTTTCTTCATCATTTTTACATCCAGTTAATATTTTTAAATGAATATTTTTGGGGGTTGTGGAACCAATCGTCTGAGTTTCCTTTATTTCCTGTGGGAAAATCTGCTTCACATAAAGAACATTTCACGTAACAAACATGCCTCCGGAAAGAATTAAATTTGTTTCTTGAGGCGGAAGAAACAAAGGTAAACCATGGATAGGCACATATTATTTATTTATTTATTTATTCATTCATTCATTCATTCATTCATTCATTCATTCTTTTTGGTTTGGTTTGGTTTGGTTTGAGTTGCATCCCACGTTTTTCCCCCATGAGAGAACATATAAAACCACTATAATTGTGTGTCTTCCCTAACCAAATATTTCCTAATCGCTCTGAATTACCCGTGATTTAAATTTGAATACAAAAATTCTTTATTTTGAAAAATTTAATCTTGAAGAAAATAGCTTGCATTGCACTGTATCTCCAATGTTATTGTTTTTTTGTTGTTGTTTTTTTGGTCACGGTTCTTCCCAAGTACTTGAAATAAATGTCAACTTCTTTGCCGTTCCAAGGAAATAATCCTTCTTTTCTCCTCATTTGGCAAAATCCTTTAATTTGACCATATGTGAAATATCAGAAGCATTATGTAACAGCAACCTAATTGTTGACACAGATTTGTGTTGCAATATTGGGCTATTAATAGCCGTGTTGTCACTAACAAATTATATTCCAAGAACTCATTAAGAAAGAACACGGAGCCATAAAAAGTCCTAACCCAGCCAGATTAATCTTTGCAGTCCTTTGGGGCTGATTTCTTGGGATCAGGATGATGATGATGATGATGATGACGTTTTATTGGGGTGCAATCCATAGTAACTATGGGGAGTCCTTGCTCCAACATATGAACAATTTACTCTGGATTGCAATATGAATTTCCTATAGGTTTTCACTAGATGTGCCTTAACGATGCAATACTACGCAGTTACTATGCAGCAACTACATGTACATGTAATGTCTCTTACATGCTCCCTTAGTTACTCTGGAATGTGGGGTTAGTGACCCTACAATCCAGAGAAACTACGGGAGCATGTAAGAAACATTACGTGCACCAATAGTTACTGCACCACCTAGTGAAAACCTATGGGAAATTCATATTGCAATCCAGAGTAAATTGTTCTTACTCTGGAGCAAGGACTCCCTGTAGTTACTCCGGATTGTGCCCTACAGGAGCATGTAAGAGACATTACATGTACCCATAGTTACCACATCACTTAGTGAAAACCTATGGGAAATTCATATTGCAATCCAGAGCAAATTGTTCTTACACTGGAGCAAGACTCCCTGTAGTTACTCCGGATTGCACCCTTAAACTTTAATTTGATTCACTGCCAATGACGGACTAAAAACTTAACAGGTCAAATCATAACCAAGGATCTAAGAGTTGTTGAGGTATCATCTAGGTCAGTGTTTCGCAAAGTGGGGGTCGGGACCCCTTTGGGGGGGTCGCCCAGAGCTTTCCTGGGGGTTGCCGAAAGACCCCTGGTGCAGGAGGCCAGGTTAGGCTTGCCAGACTTCCGGCTGTAGCTGTGCGCGCACTGAGGCTGACTGACAGCCTCAGGGCCCAATCCTATGCATGCCTATTCTGAAAAAAAACCCCATTATAATCAGGGGTGCCTTTACTCCCAGGTAAATGTGGATAGGATTGCAGCCTCAGGGCCCAATCCTATGCATGCCTACTCTGAAATAAATCCCATTGTGTTCAATGTGTGCACAGAACACACATTTCATTTGTAACACTGAAAATACATCCTGCGTATTGGGTATTAACATTATAATTCATAACAGTAGCAAAATTACAGTTATAAAGTAGCAACAAAAATAATTTTATGGTTGGGGTCCCCACAACATGAGGAACTTATAAAGGGGTCACGGCATTAGGAAGATTGAGAACCACTGATCTAGGTGGTTCCAAGCAGGGTGGCTTTCTGCATGTTGTTGTTTTTGGTTGTTGATGATGTGATCATTGTTGTTGTTGTTGTTGTTGATGATGATGATGATGATATGATCGTTCCAGAATAACGGCACTGGAAAATGAATTTTTGCAATCTTAGGATTTTATTTAAGATGGAGAGATCCTTCTATTCTTACTTTTGGAAAACCATCTCTAGCTTAGATTCCTCTCCTGTGCCTTGTTCGAGGTGTGCGGGCACACAATACCCACACAAAAACACACGCACACCCTCATTGGCTTGCTAGTGCTGGCGTCTTTCGACTGTTCCCATTAATGAAAGCCTCTCTCATTAATCTTCTGTCCTGCCTGCTGGGCAAGGGGTTCAATTACAGGTGCTCCGATGGCCCCCCTGGGGTTGTCGCTCCATTCCTCTAATGGAATTCACTGCTCTCCGTCAGCCCACCACCCGTCCATCGTGGGGCCTTCACTAAAAATCACACAGCGAAAGCACATTATTATTAGCATGGCACAAATATCAATCTGAAGTTGGATTTGTGTTCATTGCAATCGTTGCTTTGCACTTGAAGCTGCAATATAGTGCATTAGCCACGTCGGTGTCGGCTGCGACCTTCCCTCGGAGGGAATATTCAGCGTCCTGCATATATTTGCAGCTTCATTTTGGGGGAAATAAAAGAGGAGTTATTTTTCCAGACCTTTTCCTTGAAGGCACGTCAGGAAGAACATGCAATCTGTTTTGCATCTTTTCCGCGTTCTGACTAATGAGCAACAAGGCAGCGGGATAATTGACAGGCACTTGGGTGCTTGGCAACTTTGAAATATGTGCTAGAACGACACCATTTCTATCTAGAACGACACCATTTTTTTCTGGGAACAGCATCTGCAGTGAGAAATAGGTCCTCTCTTTCTTTCTACTCTTTCTTTCATGTCTACTCAGAAGTAATCTTCAATGGGTTCAATGGGACGTGCCCAAATACTGCATTTACTCAAATAGAACGCTCAGCTTTTTCAGTTGAATTCAGTCGCCAAAATCAGGATGTGCATTAGATTCGATGGTTAATTAGATCTGAGTAAATGTGATGTTTTGATGATGAGTACATGGTGTGCATTAGGTTCAATGGCACATTAGATTTAGTAAATGTGGTGTTTTGATTTGATGGCACATTAGATTTGAGTAAGTGTGGTTTTGATAATAAGTACAGGGTGCGCATTAGATTCAATGGCACATTAGATTTGAGTGAATGTATGTGTTTTGATTTGGTGGCACATTAGATTTGACTGCACATTATATTTGATTAAATGTAGTGTTTTGATCATAAGTACAGGGTGCACATTAGATTTGATGGCACATTAGATTTGAGTAAATGTGGTGTTTTGATCATAAGTACAGGGTGCACATTAGATTTGATAGCACATTAGATTTGAGTAAATGTGGTGTTTTGATTTGATAGCACATAAGGTTTGATGGCACATTAGATTTGAGAATGTGGTGTTTTGATTTGATGGCACATTAGATTTGATGGCACACTCGATTTAAGTAAATGTGGTGTTTTGATAAAAGGTAGAGAGTGATGATTAGATTTGATGGCACATTAGATTTGAGAATGTGGTATTTTGACTTGGTGGCACATTAGATTTGATGGCACACTCGATTTAAGTAAATGTGGTGTTTTGATAAAAGGTAGAGAGTGATGATTAGATTTGATGGCACATTAGATTTGAGAATGTGGTATTTTGACTTGGTGGCACATTAGATTTGATGGCACACTCGATTTAAGTAAATGTGGTGTTTTGATAATAAGTACAAGGTACGCATTAGATTTGGTGGCACATTAGATCTGAGTAAATGTGGTGTTTTGTTAATAATTTCAGGGTGCGCATTAGATTCGATAGCACATTGGATTTGAGTAAATGTGTTTTGATAAGTACAGGGTGAGCATTAGATTCAATGGTAGATTACATTTGAGTAAATATGGTGCGCATGTGTGTGTTTATGCACTAGTAAATACACTGGTGATTTACCCATGGCTTTACCTACGTGCACCTCTGGATTGAGTGCAAGAGAAAGAATAGTATACATTCTAGAGCAGCAGGCTTTAGGCAGCAGAGCTTTCAGATCACTTTTCCATTAACTGTGCATCCATCACCTACCCACAGTTCTTAACCACGCCAGTAGGTGGCAGACAAAACACACAGAGCATGTACAAACACACCAAAAAACATACAAACTAAGAGACAGAATTTTTTTTAACGCACACGCATATTCTTCTCTACACGTAAGTGCATTATTGACCCAGAAATAGCATGTAGAAAAGCAAAAACCTTCCAGCCTTTGATAGACAGTTGTGGTTGAACACAGATTTAAGCAGGAAACAAGGAATTTAATTTTTCCTCCCATAAAAGAACCAGGAAATGATTGTTTAAATCATTAAAATCAAAGAACCTGAATATAAAATGAGTAATAATGGCAGAAAAAGCACAGAACTCTGGATTTAATTGTGCCTGCCGGCTGTGTGCTCATAAATCCTCGTCGCTTTAAGTTCTTTAAGGGGAACAGAGGAAAGCAATTGATTGACTACGGCAGCCGGCAGCTCCTGTGCGGATCTGCCTTTGCTATTTGCTTACATACACAGGGATGGAGTGTTGCAAAGGCGGTACATAAAAATGCCGAGAGAATGGTTTGGAGAAAGTGGTCATCCCACTAGGACAGATTGGTTGCACCTTGTATGAATTGTCGTGTTATGGTGGAAATCAAGATGGGAGACACCCAGAATCTGGCTCGAGTGTCACATTTGGAAGAACACAAGCATGTTTGTGTCCAATTTGAGCAAAATTCATCTTTCTGATCCATAAAAAAGAGTTTGCAAGGTCAGTGTTCAGAAAAGGTAGACACAGTATATGTTTATATATATAAACTAGCGAAAAGCGTACCCATGTTGCGGGAGTAACAATTCCCCATACGCCATTCCCCCACAGTGCATCAACACCCCATGTGCATCAACACCCCATGCACATCAGTCCCCCATGCACAACTCCCCCATGCGCAACAACCCCCATGTGCGACATCTCCTCATGCGCAACATCGCCCATGTGCATCAACACCTCATGTGCATCAACACTCCATGTGCAACTTCCCCCCTGCGCAACTTCCCCTCTGGGCATCAACACCCCCATCAGTCACCCCATGTGCATCAGTCCCCCATGCACATCAACACCCCATGTGCATCAGTCCCCCATGCTCAACTTCCCCCATGCGCATCAGTCCCCATGCGCATCAGTCCCCCATGCGCAACTTCCGCCATGCGCAAATTCCCCCATCCGCATCAGTCCCATGTGCATCTGTCTCCCATGAGCAACTTCCCCCATGCACAGCAACACCCCATGTGCATCAACACCCTCTGTGCATCAGTCCCCATGCACAACTTCCCCCATACACAACTTCCCCATGCACCTGAACTCCCCATATGCAATATCACTCTTCCACATCAGATCCCCATGCACATCAGTCCCCCATGCGCAACATCTTCCCATGTGCATCAACCCCCATGCGCATCAACTCCCATGAGCATCAAACCGCCATGTGCATCATCCCCCATGCGCAACATCCCGCATGCGCATCAGTCCCCCATGTGCCTCGATTCCCCATGCGCAACATCACTCATGCGCAGCATCTTCCCCAGTGCAACCTCTTCCTCCGAACAACATTCCCCCTACTGCACCAGGCACCGAGCACCAAATTGGTTGGATGTTGGTCAGTCTTCCATGTTAAGTATAGGACAGAAACACATTGACCCCTTTTCAGCCCCTGAAGGGTTAATTTCTCTAGATGGTTCTTGGTGGGTGTTCAGGTGACAGAAGGATCCCTCCCAGTATTCCATGCTTCAGGCCCAGTAGTTATTTCGGGGGTGGTATTTTTAAATTTTTTGGGGCCCCCCATGAGAGTGGGGCCCTAAGCTATAGCTTGTTTAGCTGATACGTAAATCTGGCATTGTCCGTGGCTGCTCCTCTCTGAAGAATTGTTGGTTGCGGAGCCTGCAGGCATCCAGGAGGTGGGAGAAAAGTTAATGGCAGTTCGAACAGATCAGAGATTAGCAGCTTAAATGAATCTTGGCAGAGATGGATTAAAGAGCGGTCAGAAGAGCAGGTGGTCAAAGGGGCAAATAAATGCAATTTACTCTATCTTGGTGCCGCAATTTATCAATCCAGGTTGTCATCAATCCAGCTTGGCTAACTCTATTGATGTTGGTGGGGTTAAGCCAACGGACAAATTGGGCAGCTCCATAATATATCAATGGCCTGCTTGACATAGGAGCACTCCCAAAAATCCACATCAAAATCTGGCAGGCCCTCCATCTCTCTGCCCAGAGCACTCTTCGGGCGCTAGCTATGGGGAGTCCTTGCTCCGACGTAAGAACAATTTACTCTGGATTGCAATATGAATTTCCCATTCAAATTTGACCAGGTGGTGCCGTAACTACATCAACGTAAATGTCTCTTACGTGCTTCTATAGTTACTCTGGATTGTAGGGTTCCTTTCCACCACCACCACTGACCACCATTGGTGGTGGTGGAAAGGAACCCTACAATATCAGTTCTTCACTTTTATTGAATTGCAGATTCAGTAAGGCCATTCCTTAATGTGTCCGATGCATGCTCCCGACATGGCTATGGCTTGGCCCATGCTCACCCGGCAATTCCATGAGAATCAAAAGCATAGAGAAAGATGGAACCCTGGAGATTTCTATCAAGAACTCCAACCTGCACCTGTATTTTTCAGTCAATTATTTTCCATGCAGGCTGAGCTTTTTATTATTGCAAATAAAAGAGATTGTAAATAAAAAAGAGACAGTTGTCTGCCGTCTAAATACTCCAGAGAACCCTAAATTAGGATCTCTCTTTTGACATCGCCCCAGAGCATTGCATTTTTAATTAAAAACCTGGCATGGGGCACGTAACGAAGGAGGCGGCCTTATTGGCCGGAAAGTTAATGTCGCAAAGTCAGCAAACCAATCGGCTAAAAGGGAACCTTACAAGATTGGCTGATTTCCCCCAGGACTCATGTACTCTGGCTCCGTTCCACCTTTGATTCCTCTTTGCATGGTGTAGTTAGCACCTGACATTTGATGCGCGCCACCTTTTGTACAGCGTTAGGATGGCTCAGCGGTTAAAGATACTGTGCGCTAGCAGGTTACTGAAGGTCAGCAGGTTGGGAGATTGAGACCCGAGTACCACATGATGAAGGTTGCTCCCATCACTCGTCCCAACCTAGCTAAATAAGGATATCAATAAGGGCTAAATCCAGAGCAGTTATGGGTCCATGCAGTTACGTCACCCTCTAGTGTTATCTCATGGAAGGTCAGCATAACTGCTCTGGAGCAAAGGGTTTAATTTGACTTTAGGATATAGGCCCTTGTCTCGTTTTGATGGGAAGTTAACAATGGGCACAATCCAGAGTGCACGGGAGCACATAAGAGACATTTGCTGCAATCCAGAGTAAATTACACCAGAGCAAGGACTCCCCGTAGTTACTCTGGATTGCGCCCATAGTTAGGATTGTGCTCTAACCCTACAATGCAGAGTTACTACAGGAAGACATAAGAGGCACTTACTCTGGATTGCTTTAAGCATTTCCCATAAGTTTCCCATTGGTGGCACCGTAATTATGCCGGTGTAAAAGTTCCCGTAGTTACTCTGGATTGTAGCCTTACTCTCTTTTATCCTTGCACTTTTTATTCTGCCTTCGGCCTCGGTCTGTCCTACTTGCTGGAAACAAACCGAGTAATGGCTGCGACTGTGTTGATTTCAAAAAACAGAGCAAGAGTGAGTGTTTCCTTTATCCCAGTCATCTTTGGTACAACCTGAAATCTGTTGTGCGCCTCGCAGAGGCTAATCTGATTATCTCTGAATAACACCTCCGGTGCTTCATCGCCAGGTTGTTACAAGCCACAGGTTTTGGCAATTTTCCATCATGCTCAGATGTTTCTTCTGATGTTTTTGAAGACAAGTGTTTGCTTGCAATTCTGTATCATATGAAGTGCTGTCCTCTTGATGCCCCCCATGAGCCTCAAAAGGAGGAGAGATTTCCAAATTTATTCCTTCTTCCATAGGACAGCACTTCATAGGATACCTGGAGACAGGGGCAATCCGTCCCTGCACATCACCCAGTGTGGGGTGCAGCGCGTCACCCTGGGACGCTCGCATACCGCCCAGGAGGCTGCGCATGTGCCAAAGTTGGCACATGCTCAGTGTCGCTTCTGAAGCCGACCGGCACACTTTGCACACACTTTGCTTCTGAAGCCATGCACACTTTGCACACACCAACATTGGCACATGTGCAGTCTCATCTGAAGCCAATCGGCTTCAGAGGAGACTTCCTCCTCTCCAAGGAGGAGCCATGCCCACGCAGAGAGATACACTGCGCATGTCCGAGACTTCGGACATGCGCAGTGCATCTGCACAGCCACTGGGCCTTGCTCTGCAAGTAGAGCAGCTGGCTTCACCACCAGAGCAAGGCCCAATAGGTGCGCAGAGACACATTGCACATGTCTGAAGTCTCGGACATGCACAGTGCATCTTTGTGCACAGTGCCATTCAGGCCAGCTCTGAGACGGAGCAGCAGCTTCTGGCTGCTGCTGTGATTCAGAGCTGGCTGGAATAGGGGGCTGATGCCTGGGGTGGGCATCAAACTCTTCTGGCGCATCACCCCCCCCCCCCGCGGTGTGTCACCCAGTGTGGACCGCACCAACCACACCACCCTGTGACACGGCTGCCTGGAGAAGACAAGGCTGAGAGTGCACATGGGACATGGTTTCATAACATGTTAAGAGGAAGTACTGGCACATATACAAAGGGTAGGTACTGTATTTACTCTAATGCATCATCAAATCTAATGCACACCCTATACTTACAACCACAGTACTACATTTACTCAGATCAAATTAACCATAGAATCTAATGCGCACCCTGATTTAGGAAACTTACCCTACAATCCAGAGAAACGATGAGAGCACACAAGATACATTTACGTTTACGTAGTTATGGCACAACCTAGTGAAAACCTATGGGAAATTCATACTGCAATCCAGAGTAGATTGTTTTTATGTTGGAGCAAGAACTCCCCGTAGTTAGTCTGGATTGCACCCCTTGGCTTGCGCCCAAAAGTAAGCCCCATTGTGTTCAATAGCTCTTACTCCCAGGAAAGTGTCTTGAGGATTGCAGCCTAAATTTGGCTGAAAAGGGTGAGCGTTAGATCAAATAATTACAGTACTTCTGCAAACCTGATCTTTGTATTAAAGATAAACAGAGCTCTCCAGGTTAGAGATGCTACTGAACTTACCAATGGGAAACTAACCCTACAATCCAGAGTAACTATGGGAGCACGTAAGAGACATTATGTGCACCCGTAGTTACTGCACCATCTAGTGAAAACCTATGGGAAATTCATATTGCAATCCAGAGCAAATTGTTCTTACACCGGAGCAAGGACTCCCCGTAGTTACTCTGGATTGCACCCAAAATGTGCTCCTAGCTCATTTGCCATGGATGCAACATTGGGAAAAGGGTTTGGATTTTGACCTCTGGTGACATTTAAGTTGGGGCCACATCATTGCTGGTTCTCTCGGGTAAGAAATTAGATTTGCAATAGACTTCGGAGTCCCCTGCAGATTGGTGTCTGATTACTCATACCTCATACTCATACCCCCAAATCCAGAGTAACTACGGGAGCGCATAAGAGACTTAACATGCACCTGTAATTACTGCACCACCTAGTGAAAACCTATGGGAAATTCATCTTGGAATCCAGAGTAAGTTGTTCTTACACCAGAGCAAGGACTCCCCGTAGTTAGTCTGGATTTCACCCACAGTGTCTTAACCACTTGCGCCACCCACAGCCCACACTGATAAGTGTCACCCCATTGCCCAGTGGATTTTGCCCATATTCCTTTTTTGTACTTTTTAATTTATTTGCTTCGAGTTTAATATTTATCTCTTCTTTTTAAAAAAAAATTATTTTAATGACACTTTTTAATCACTGTTCTTTGCTATCTGGAGGGCACAAAGCAAGGTCAAAATGGAATAAACCAGGAATAAAAATCATCCCAAATAATAATCCTTACCTCTTTATAATAGCTTTTTTATTTTTATTTTTTTTGTAAGAAAAAATAGCTTTTTGTAAATTATGGCTTTTTAAAAAAAGGATTTTAAGTACACTGAATAGATATCCCATTGCAATAGCTTGCTAAAGCCCTACTGATTTAACTCTACTTTCCTGCTCTCTAGAGGTTTAATCTCTTGCAATGGATGAGAAGTCTGGGGCAGAAGTGGGGGACAGAAGTTCGCCCGGAGTACTCCAAAGAGAGGTTTTGCTCAGAATGTGGAACGATCAGAGTGTACATGTGCTGAAATCTGTTGGTTCCTGATTATGGGAGGCTCTGGGGCCAAAACCCACACTGGCCCCCTCCCCAGTTTACAGCTGATAGACACTGATTGGTGGTGGCAACAACTGGAGATCTTGGTTTTACAAGAGTACCTGGTAGTAGTTCCTCTTTGTATTGGGGTACAGGTAGATCCCCCCTTTATCTGGACAGCTAATTTCCCCATTATATGGAAAATCTAGATTATTCCAGGGAAATAATGAACTGGCAGTGCAATCCTATTCATGTCTACTCAGAAGAAAGATCCATTGAGTTCAATGGGATTTACTCCCAGGAAAGTGCTGTTAGGATTGCAGCCTTTTATTATGTTACTAGCGAAAAGTGTACCCGCGTTGCGGGTGTAACATTTTCCCCTATGCCATCCCCTCATGGCACAGAAACACCCCATGTGCCACTTCCCCCATGTGCATCATCCCACCGTGTGCATCATCCCCCATGCGCATCATCCCCCCATGCACATCATCCCTCCATGCGCATCATCCCCCCATGTGCAATGTCCACTCATGCACAACTTCCCCCATGCACATCATCCACCGATGCGCAACTTTCCCCCATGCGCAACTTCCCCCATGAGCAACTTTTCCCCATGCGCAACTTTCCCCCATGCACAACTCTTCCCCATGTGCAACTTTCCCTCATGCGCATCATCCCCCATGTGCAACTTTCCCCCATACTCAACTTTCCCCCATGCACATCATCCCCCCATGCGCAACTTCCACCCATGTGCGAATTCCACCCATGCGCAACTTCCACCCATGCGCAACTTCCACCCATGTGCAACTTTCTCCATGTGCAACTTCCCCCATGCGCAACTTTCCCCCATGCGCATCAACCCCCATGCACAACTTTTCCCCATGCGCAACTTTCCCCCATGCACAATTTCCCCCATGCGCAACTTTCCCTCATGCGCATCATCCCCCATGTGCAACTTTCCCCCATACTCAACTTTCCCCCATGCACATCATCCCCCCATGTGCAACTTCCACCCATGTGCAACTTCCACCCATGTGCGAATTCCACCCATGCGCAACTTCCACCCATGTGCAACTTCCCCCATGAGCATCATCCCCTCATGTGCAACTTTCCCCATGCGCATCATCCGCCGATGCGCAACTTTCCCACATGCGCATCATCCACGGATGCGCAACTTTCCCCATATGCAAATTTCCCCCATGCACAACTTTCCCCCATGCACAACTTTCCCCCATGCACAATTTCCCCCATGCACAACTTTTCTCCATGCGCAACTTTCTCCCATGCGCAACTTTCTCCCATGCACATCATCCCCCATACGCATCATTCTCCCATGCGCAACTTCCACCCATGTGCAACTTCCACCCATGCGCAACTTCCCCCCATGCACAGCATCCTTGCCAGTGCAACCTCTTCCTCTCAACAACATCCCCCCAGTTCACCAGACACTGAGCACCATATTGGCTGGATGTTGTTCAGTCTCCCATGTTAAGTATAGGACAGAAACACGTTGCCCCCTTTTCACCCCCTTCCGGTTGGAATTTCCAAAAACCAGTTCTTAGTGCACCCCTCTGTCATGGAAGGAACACCCACCCCAAATTTCACGCTTCTAGGCCCAGCGGTTTTGGCAGGGCGGTGATGAGTCAGTCAGTGAGTCAGTGAGTGACTTTTCTCTTTTATATATATAGATATGTCACACTGGGGAAAAAGTGACCATATAGCCACTTTTTCTGGACATGTTAAGAGGAAGTACCGGCACATATATTGGATATTGGAAAAAAATTCAGTGTCCTCCTTTTCATTGTGAATGGACAGCATATAAAAAAAGCAGGCCTCCGTCAGTCTTGGAAGACTATGGTATTGTGCTTGGCGCTGCATACACTGCATGTGAATCACGAAAGCCTGGGTTGGATTGTTATGGAGGATAGGCTGTTACCCAAGCAGCAAATCCCCCCTCTCCACGCCACTGAATTAGTCCAATGGAAAGGCAGAGCCAATACGATTGGATCCAGCTGGCGTCGCAGAGCTGGGCTGAGGACAGGAGCTCACCCTGTCTTGTGGGGCCGACCTGGGTCTCGAACCCTGGTCTGCTGGTTAACAGGCACAGTGTCTTAGCCACTTGCTCCACCCACAGCCTTATATAGCCTTCTTGTAATTCGAGGTTGCAATCCTATACAAACTTTTTACTTATCTTGCGAGTAAGACCCATTGAACATAATGGGGTTTACTTTTTCAATAGACGTGGTTAGGTTTGCATCCTATATGAAGGGTGACCAGATACCCAAACCACAAAAGGAAGACAAGGTCTTGGATTCCTCTCTCCCTGGCCTTTCTGGCGGACAATGGCACATTTGCCTACTTACGAGTAAAGCTGCAATACGGTCACTTTCATTTTCCCATAGAGCTCAATGCATATTTTTAGTTTTTTTCTGCTGTAACTTTTGATAGGAAGGAGATATTTCAAAACTGATTTTTGCTTTGGATTCTGCAAATACGACATGATGGGGTCCTGCACACCATTGCAAAGTTCCAAAATGAAGCCGAAATGGAGGACAATGATGCACTTTTGGAGGACACCCAGACAGGAGACTAAAAAGAGGACAAATCCAGAAATTCCAGTCATATTCTCAGCCTGTTTATAAGTAATAAATTCTATGGAATAGTTTTAAATTTAATAATCAGTAATATAGTGTTTAAATTAAGCAAATGAAAGCAATATATATGAAAATTTTATCTTTTATTTTGTCTTGTCCTACATTTTGCTTGTGCATCCTATATCTTGGTAGGGTCTTTGTTCTCTTTTCAGATCACGGCTACAATCCAGAGTAACTACAGGACCTTTTACACTGACATACCCTACAATCCAGAGTAACTACGGGAGCAAGTAAGAGACATTACGTGTACCCGTAGTTACTGCACCATCTAATGAAAACCTATGGGAAATTCATACTGCAATCCATAGCAAATTGTTCTTACAGCGGAGCAAGGACTCCCCGTAGTTACTCTGGATTGTGCCCATAGTTATGGTGCCACCTATGGGGAAACCTATGGGAAATGCCTAGAGCAATCCAGAGTAAGTGCGTCTTACATCTTCCCATAGTTACTCTGGATTGTAGGGTATGATGTATGGTCACTCTGGCTGGGGACCTGACAACCGAAAAATCTGGCTCTGTAAAGCTACCAAATAAACAAATGGCATTTCCAGGTGTTATAAAACTGCAAAGGAAACAATTAATTAAGGAAATCATTAATTAATTAAAGAAAAATTAATTAGTACATAGTAGATAATTTTATCTGCTATTCTGTTGGTTGATACTTTTACCAAAAACAGCTTAATCAATATATCCCCCTCCCAAAAAAATCCCAGACTTTAATTTTGCAGATATGATTAGGACATTGGACTTTTATTAAGCTTCAGAACGGCTTCATTTATTTTTTTATGCCCTCCATCTGATACAGTCTGGTTTCCTCTTCTTATCTCTGGCTGACAGCAGGCGCTTATCTCTAGTGCCATTCATGGGGTCATGAATGTACTTGGGTATGTGTGTCAGTGGAACACATTTCGGCTCCATCCCATGGGTTTCTGGGTGCGCTGATCCAAGTAGTCCCAGGAAGGTGAGTCCGAGTGGTCCCAGGAGGGTCGATTGAGTTAGGAAGGGGAATAGGATATTGGTTATTCACTGCTTACACCCCTCTCTGGTCTCGATTCACCATATTGTCTCCAGTGGTGGGCTTCAAGGGGTTCTCACAGGGTCTATAGAACCCTTTGCTAATGAGCACCGGGTTCTGAGAACCGGTTACTAATGGGACATAGAGCCTGTTGTTACTTTACATTATTACAACCTGTTGTTAATTTATTTGAATCCCACCACTGATTGCCTCCCCTTCCTTCCCAGCCTAATCCCTGCATCCACCTAAACTTGCTTGGTCTGGTGGTGTGTCTTCTGATCTGTCACAATTTCATAGAATCATAGAGATGGAAAAAACCTAATAGGTCATCTAGTCCAACCCCAAGCCTGTAGCAGGAGATTATCCTAGATTATCCAGTATTTCAGCCTGGGATCCCCTTTCAAATATCAGTCCAAGACCTCATCAAATGTACCAGATGTCTACTTGGAAGTAAGTCCCATTGTGTTCAATGAGACTTACTCCCAGGAAAGCCCAGTGCCAGATTCCAAGATGGTGGATCCCATCTTCTTGCAACCCCCTGACCTGAAGTTGCAGCCCCAAAGGGGTCCTGACCCCTGCTTTGAAGAACTGTCCTAGAGTATCTCCAACAGGTGCTTGTTGAGATCCCCAGTGAAGGAGAGTCCACCACCTCCTTGGCAATCTGGTCCACTGCCATTCCTGAGCATCAGGAATTTCCCCCCCTAATTTTTCCCTAATAATTTGCAGCTGTGATCCTAAAATGGCTTTGAGGGGTACAATGTGAGCCGCCTCTACATGTGGGACCTCTTTATCTTCTACAGGTTTGACTTGGCATGGGTGCCAACTTAGTGCTGGAGGGTCTCACTTGACCACCTGGATACAATGCCTCTCTGGACATGAGAACATCCCTGGACATGATCAGAAGGTGCTTCCGGTCAGGTCTGGAGATTTCTAAATGGTCCCCACCTGTGGATTCCATTATCCATGGGTTTCAGCATCTATGGTGGGTAACTGGGAATGGACCCCCATAGATACCAAGGTCCAACTGTAGCAGATTTGTGTTCCACCATTGTATATTGACAGACCAGCAATGCGTATACCCAGTAAAAGAGATATATCCGAGATTGTTGAACATGAGAACAGCCCTAACATTTAGGACTGGACACAATAATGTGAACCCTATAACATTAAATGGGACCCTCTATCACAATCCCAAAAAATCAGGGTTGTCCCTGCTTTTTGGGACATACGGCAAGGGCTGTGGGTGGCGCAAGTGGCTAAGTCACGGTGCCTGTTAACCAGCAGGCCAGGGTTCGAGACCCAGGTCGGCCCCACAAGACAGGGTGAGCTCCTGCCCTTAGCCCAGCTCTGCAATGCCAGCTGGATCCAATCGTATTGGCTCTGCCTTTCCATTGGACTAATTCAGTGGCGTGGAGAGGGGGGATTTGCTGCTTGGGTAACAGCCTATCCTCCATAACAATCCAACCCAGGCTTTCGTGCTTCGCATGCAGCGTATGCAGCGCCGAGCACGATACCATAGTCTTTCAAGACTGACGGAGGCCTGCTTATTCCAATCCCTATCTTTCCATCAATGACAATTGTGGCTTAATAATGTGAATATTTATACCTATGAATACACAAGTCATTTGCGGCAAGTATTACGAGCAAATCCAGCAAATTGTTGTTTCAAAAATCAATTTGGGTAAATGGAATCTGCTAAGGAATAGTCTACCAAAGTGGATCAGCAATATCCATTTAATCCATGATCTACTTTGACTCATGCATTTAGGCTTTGGTTGTGGCACTGAAACCCCTCTCCTATCTGACTTAGGGCGCAATCCAGAGTAACTTCAGGGAGTCCAGAACCATTTGCAATATGAATTTGCAATATGAATTTCTCATAGGTTTTCACTAGGTGGTGCAGCAACTATGGGTGCACGTAATGTCTCTTGCGTGCTCCCGTACTTACTCTGGATTGTAGGGTTATGGTGTCAGATCCTGCAATGTTCATTCTTTGAGGATTTATTTATTCAGTGTATGTTATGCAATACATGGACTTATGGTAAATCAAATGTTAATGTCCAGTCCATCCAGCCATTCAAGGATAGAGTGGTCTACACTGAAAAAATATTAGACACAGCATCTCCATTTACAGTCAGACAGAATATCCCTACAATCCAGAGTAGCTACGGGAGCACGTAAGAGACAAGAGTGATGTAGAGTTTCCCCTGATGTATGGCCCAATATTACATCTGCTCCATTTTTTCAACCCCCAAAAGGTACAGTCCCATTTGTCATATATTTACCAATACAACAAGCCTACATTATCCAGACTACAGGACCGTAACATCCCCTACAATCCAGAGTAACTACAGGATCATGCAAGAGACATTTACGTCGAACGTAGTTAGAGCACCGCCTAGTGAAAACCTATAGGAAATTCATATTGCAACCCAGAGTAAATTGTTCTTACATCAGGGCAAGGACTCCCCGTAGTTACTCTGGATTGCGCTCTATGATGAGTAGTTTGTCAAGTGCACTACAGTCACAATGTGACTAGATGGCCATATACTAGATTCCAGCGAACCCTGGCAGAATTTATATGGGGAAATTTGGTGACTGACTTTACTATATATTCCTGAGAACCACCTAAATCATGATTTATAAACCTATGATAGCAAATTGTGTTGCAGGTTTTTCTAAAATTGGTGTGTCTCACACCTGCGAGGTGGCTAAAGAAAAGTGTTTTTATTACGGCAGTTGTTCCGAGAAAGTGATAACTCCACAAATGGATTTGAAAGATATTCTGAATTTTGGTGCAATGCCTGCCTTGTCTTCTTTTGTGACAGAAAATGTAACATTTGCCATTCATACCCAATGCATGTCATTTTAAAAAAAAGAATAATATTGAAAATAGATCCTTTCGCATAAAGTAGAAAGAAAATAAACCCAAGTAGCATAAAGAAAATAGATCCAAGTAGCATAAAGTAGTAGTTTGTAGGGATGGTCACCATGTGTATGAAGAATAAAGATAGCCATGAGCTTCTGGGTTAAATGTACAGCAATCGGCTGCATCACTATGGTGGTGCAGCTGGTGCGGTCCGCACCAGGTGATGCGCCTGCTAGGGGTGACGTGCCAAAGGAGTTTGACACTCCTCCACCTGGCCCCAGGCGTCAACCAGGCGCCAGCTGCTCCGCCATCGGAGCAAGGCCCAATAACTGCGCAGATGCACTGCATATGTCCAAAGTCTCAGGCATGTGCAGAGCATCCCTCTGCGCGGCCATTTGGCCTCACTAGGGAGGCCAAGCGGTAGCTTTTGGCTGCCTCTCCGCCTCACTAGTGAGGCCGAACGGCCGCACAGAGGCGTGGACTTCCTCTTCTGGAGCTGACCGGCTTCGGAGGAGATTGCACATGTGCCAAAGTTGGCGCATGCGCAGTGCTCTTCTGAAGCCGGATTATAAGGATTATAAGGAGATTATAAGGAGACCAACTTTGGCGCATGCACAGTGTCACAAGGGGCAACGTGTGCATCCAGGGGTGTGCGCGTCCCTGGGGTGATGCGCTGTGCTCCTCACTGGGTGATGCACGGGATCTGGTTGACCCTGCAGCCAATATCTCCTTATCAACCATCCACACAACACCAGACAGGTGCAGCTTGTGAGGTCAGTATTTTGAGACCCATATTTTTCAGATGAGTGACAGCATTTCCCCCACATTCAAGACATACAAGTATATTCTCAAAGTGGGGGTTGGGACTTCTTTGGGGGTCACTTAGAGCTTTCCTGGGGGTCGCATAAAGACCCATGGTGCAGGGGGCCAGGTCAGGCTTGCCAGACCTCCGGCTGTAGCTGCACGTGCACTGGGGCTGATTGACAGCCTCAGGGCCCAATCCTATGCATGCCTACTCTGAAATAAGTCCCATTATAGTCAGGGGGGCCTTTTCTCCCATGTAAATGTGGATAGGATTGCAGCCTCAGGGCCCAATCCTATGCATGCCTACTCTGAAATAAATCCCATTATATCCAAGGGGGGCATTTCTCCCATGTAAATGTGGATAGGATTTCAGCCTCAGGGCCCAATCCTATGCATGCCTACTCTGAAATAAATCCCATTGTGTTCAATGTGTGCATAGAACACACATTTCATTTGTAACAATGAAAATACATCCTGCATATCGGATATTTACATTACGATTCATAACAGTAGCAAAATTACAGTTCTAAAGTAGCAACGAAAATAATTTTATGGTTGGGGGTCCCCACAACATGAGGAACTTATAAAGGGGTCAAGACATTAGGAAGATTGAGAACCACTGCTCTTGATCCTTTCACCCCATAGTCGACCATTGTACTGTGCGGATGTTTTTTCTGAGGATGGAAGCCATAAATAAGACATCAGAAGTCTTTGTTGATTTGAGATGGAGGAACATGTGAAAGATCTTGTAAGCAGATGGACGTGTGTTCAAGCTGGTTGTCGAAATGGAAACGCAATTTCCTATTTTTGTAATATATGGATTTTATGCACCCTCGCCAGTGGAAGTAGACCACAGTCGTATTGAAGATACATTTCTTGGGTCTTTCATGAGAAAACCATGTATCCTGTTTCTCCATGCATCAGAATGGTTCCAGAAGGACACCCCACCAAGGACTCTGCAGGAAGAAGAAAAAGAAATGGTGTGGGATCTTTCAAGGAACAATCTGTGTGGAGCAAGATAAGAGATGCTGAGCATGGAAAATGTGCTCCAAAACTAAGAGGATGCATGTTGGTAAGTGCTGCCCGTTTAAAAAAGCGTTGGAGGCTCGTGGAAAGTGGATGCATAGAGGTGGTTAAGAAATGCCGGATATAAAAGATCTGGGGTGCAAACGGTGGTGGGATTCAAATAAATTAACAAAGGCTGCAATCCTAAAGACACTTTCCTGGGAGTAAGACCTGTTGAACACAATGAGGCTTATTTTTGAGTAGACATTGTTAGGATTGTGCTCAAAAGTTTCTGTGTCCTAATAACCTAAATTAACAACAGGTTCTCTGTCCCATTAGTAACCAGTTCTCAGAACCAGGCACTCATTAGCAAAGTGTTCTATAGAACCTGTGAGAACCCCCTGAAGCCCACCACTGGGTGCAATCCTAGCACAACTCACCCATGTCCCCATCCCTGTGGTGATGTACAGAAGTTGGCACATGCCTATGCAATGGCCAACCCCACCAAGAATGGTGCATTTATAGCACTTTTGTGACACCTCCAGCCCAGTACTTATGCCAGGATTTGTGCCAAACTAACTGGGGGTTAGGATTGCAGCCTCAGGGGTTAATGAAGTGGAAGGAACATCAGAAGGGCACTGTTGGATCAGGTCAGTGGTCCATCAAGTCTACCTTCATACTTCCAAAGTAGCCAATCCAGCAAGGTCACTAGCATGAAATCAGAGGCATCTTGGAAGTGGCAACATGCACGTACTCACAGTAGCGGCTGGCACCGGGGAATGCGCCCTCATTTGTCATATCCTAAATATTCCACTGACCCCTGGTTTGTGCGGAACATTTTTCTGGTGCGTCTCATATGCACCCAAAATGCTCCGTGTTGCGAGAAGCATCACTATGGAAACAAGAGTAACATGGAGAACATGAGTTCTTCCATGAGCACTTTCTACAGAACAAGACAAACAGATTAACCCTACAATCCAGAGTAACTACGGGAGCACGTAAGAGACATTTACATTGATGTAGTTACAACACCACCTAGTGAAAACGTATGGGATATTCATATTGCAATCCAGAGTAAATTGTTCTTACATTGTAGCAAGGACTCCCTGTAGTTACTCTGGATTGCGCCCTAAAAGAGACAATAGAGTCAATCATTCTAGGGTAGGGCAAACCGGAAAACAAAATCTCAACTGGGTATTAGGAATCTATGTGCCATCCGTGGCTATTGAGCACATAGAACCAGTGAATCAATTTTTCAAGGTGACCCACTATGTGCTATAGGGTGGAGTTGGATAGGTGGAAGGACAAGGATGGGGCAATACAAGTTTGGGGTGACCATATGTTCCCTTTTGCCAGGACATGTCTTGGATTTTAGCCTTGTGTCTTGGGTGGAAAAAAATTCTTTGTCCTCCTTTTCCTTATGAGCAGAGAGCCTGTAGCATTCTTGGAATTCATTAATTATGGTGGCAATCCTAAACTCACTTAGGACACAATCCAGAGTAACTATGGGGAGCAGTGATGGGCTTCAAAGAAATTAAGAACCGGTTCTCTGTCCATCTGGCAGCCACTTTTAAATGGCTATTTTGAAACTTTATATGTCCTATCTCTTGTTAACAACCGGTTCGATAGAGAAGGTGCGAACCTGCTGGAACCCACCACTGATGGGGAGTCATTGCTCCGGTGTAAGTACAATTTACTCTGGAATTTCCCATAGGTTTTCACTAGGTAGTGCCGTAACTATGGGTGCACCATAATGTCTCTTATGCACTCCCATGGTTACTCTGGATTGTAGAGTTACTTGAAAGTAAGAGCACAATCCTAAACATGTCAACTCAAAAGTAAGCCTCATTGTGTTCAGTGGGTCTTACTCCCAGGATAGTGTCTTTAGGATTGCAGCCTAAGCCCCATTGACTATGACTGGGAAGAGAGGGATAGGATTGCACTCTAAGAGCACAATCTTAACCATGTCCACTCAAAAGTAAGCCCCATTGTCTTCAGTGGGCTTTACTCCCGGGAAAGTGTCTTTAGGATTGCAGCCAAAGAGCACAATCCAGAGTAACTACGGGGAGTCCTTGCTCCGGTGTAAGAACAATTTACTCTGGGTTCCAATATGAATTTCCCATAGGTTTTCACTAGGTGGTGCAGTAACTATGGGTGCACGTAATGTCTCTTACATGCTCCTGTAGTTACTCTGGATTGTAGGGAAAGTGCAATAACTTATATATAATAGTTTTAAATTGAATACCAAGCGATATAGAGTTTAAACTAGCCACATGAAAGTGATATACTGTATTTACTCGAATCTAATGCGCCACCAAATATAATGTGCACCCTATATGTATAATAAAAATACCACATTTACTTGAATCTAATTAACTATCGAATCTAACACACACCTGGGTTTTGGAGACTAAATTCGGCTCAAAAAGGTGAGTGTTAGATTCAAGTAAATACAGTATATGAGTGTTTTTAACTTTTATTTTATCATGTCCTACATTTTTCTTGGGTGTCCTACATTTTGGTAGGACTGCCCTCTTTTTATTGATAATGACAAATGGTGACTGTGTGCAAGTCAGGTCAGAGATTATATGGAGACCAACACAAGAGGTGGAATTCAAATGACTACAACTTTATTAAGAGCTCAGTTCTATCCAGTCTTTCAGCTTGTGTCGTCGTCACAACGACCCTGTGTGGTAGGCAAGGCTGAGAGTGAGTAACTGACCTAAGATCATCAGGAAGCTTCATAGCCAAGGACGGATTTGAAGCTAGAGCACAATCCTAATCATGTCTACTCAGAAGTAAGCCCCAATGGGTCTTATTCCCAGGAAAGTGTCTTTAGGATTGCAACCAGAGTCTCAAACCATTGGGCAAATTGGGCATTTGTTATTGGGCAAAATCCAGATTAACTACAGAGAGTCCTTGCTCCGGTGTAAGAACAACTTACTCTGGATTCCAATATGAATTTCCTATAGGTTTTCACTAGGTGGTGCAGTAACTACGGGTGCACATAAAGTCTCTTACATGCTCCTGTAGTTACTCTGGATTTGGGGGCATGTGGGGTCAGGAAGTCTTGGGCTGGCACTGCTATGATCCCAATTATATGAAGAAGCATTCAGATAAAATAATTTGGAGATATATTAGCAGAACCTGACACAACCTGGACTTTTTTCCCCTCTTGGCTACTTTCCTTTATAAGTAAAATTTAATAATTTTCCAACACCCAGGAAATGTGCAGGAAAAAACCTTCTGGTTATTTCCAAACCCTTCCAGCAGCTTGGTGATGATGATGAGTAATTATTGTCACCCCCCTTTCCCCCCGTTTCTCAGCGGGCACACGGAACATGCAACTGAGCTTTGTTGTTCGCTAAAACCTCTCTTTGTAATTGGAGCCCCGCGTTGATAAACGCCGGTAATGAACCGCTCTGTGCTTTATTGCTAGTCTTAACGCTAAATTTTCCGTCTGATGCTTTAATATCAATGTATAATTTCTCCCCATTTACGGGAAAAAGAACATTTCACAAGGCTCGGCGGTTCCGCTGTGCCATTCCGAATGTGGCGCTCTTTGGCTCTCTGCCTCACCTCTTTCTTTTGTCCTGCGCCGCTGAGGGGTCGGTTCTGCCATTCAATGTGCGGATGACTAATGGAGCCGTGGCGCAGCGGTGGCACTTCCTGGAGGTAGCATTGACCCCGAGGTTGCTCCGCGCACAAAGCCGTGATATTGACGAGAAAAACGCGCCTTTTGTAAAAGAGACACCAAACAAAAAGGGGGAAAGGGGGAAATAAATTTGGCAACACAGGACCGCAAGATGCCTTTCACTCAGGTGGGTTATATAAATGCTATTAAAAGCAGGCCTCTGTCAGTTTTGGAAGACTATGGTATCGTGCTCGGCGCTGCATACGCTGCACGCGAAGCACAAAAGCCTGGGTTAGATTGTTATGGCGGATAGGCTTTTACCCAAGCAGCAAATCCCCCCTCTCCACACCACTGAATTAGTCCAATGGAAAGGCAGAGCCAGTACGATTGGATCCAGCTGCGTCGCAGAGCTGGGCTAAGGACAGGAGCTCACCCTGTCTTGTGGGGCCGACCCGGGTCTCGAACCCTGGCCTGCTGATTAACAAGCACAGGGTCTTAGCCACTTGCGCCACCCACAGCCCTGTGATTGCTATTATTTGTTTAAAATAATATTTTAAATTTTAAATTTTAAAATTTGATCAAATGCTATTATTTGTTTAAAAAAACCCACCAAAAAGACAGATACAGAATCAATCAATCAATCTATTATATATCAATCGATATATAAAATTTTAGCTCTTAGAGCCTTCATGCCAATGTAACTGCATGTTGGAATTATGGATAAATATCTTCCCACTTCTCAGTTCTTGCTATTGCCCCCTAAGAAACACAACTTATATACTCAAATCTAATGCGCAGCCCTTTCAGCTGAATTTATCTCCAAAATCAGAATGTGCATTAATTCTGATGGTGCGTTAGATTCGAGTAAATATTTACTGCTACTGTATTGACTAGCACTTAATGAACACCTTTCCCAGCCAAATGTAGGCTGAAATAATAAGAGCATTTTCCTGGGACTAGGGGCGAAATCCAGAGTAACTACGGGGAGTCCTTGCTCCAGTGTAAGAACAATTTACTCTGGATAGCAATATAAATTTCCCATAGGTTTTCACTAGGTGGTGCAGTAACTACAGGTGCACGTAATGTCTGTTACGTGCTCCTGTAGTTACTCTGGACTTGGGGGTATGGCTGCAACCATTAAGACACTTTCCTAGGTGTAAACCCATTGAAATCAGTGGGGCTTACCTTTGAGTACACATGGTTAGGATTGTATTCTGGGTGCACAGTCTTTCCATGATGGCGTGGGGAGGTCGGCATAAGCCTGTGCATTGGCCTAACCCCCTGGTCTCTTGGTGTCTTTATGAATTCTTTTTATGTATACACTTTGTATATACTTCCAATGCCAATAAATAATTTATTATTTATTATTTATTATTCACCCTGCAGGTGAGTCACACAGCCTGCACTTCAGGCTATGCAAAGTTATGGCATACGCATGCTGCGCAATGGAGAAGCGCATTAGGTTTGAAGCCAACATTGAGGACGTCGCTTCCAAGTTAATGACATCACCTCCGGTGGGTCCTGACAGATTTTCATTCTAAAAAAGCGTGTCCCGTTCTAAAAAGTTTGAGAATCGTTCTTATAGCAAGAACGAGCAAGCTGAAAGCCTGTCACATCAAAAGTGAACAAGAATCAGGCTGTGATGATGATCCTGACCCCAAATCAGCATTACTGAACCATATTCTCCGACGTTCTCCCTTCCTGCGGGTCTACTCAGAAGCAATAGTTTGATGCCAACTAACCCCCAGGTAGGTGCATGTCTGGGATTGCAAGTTGGAATCTTGCAGACAATTTGAAGATCAAGCTACATACTAGGCGGGTGACCTACATAAAAAGGGTATTTCAAGGACACTTATATAAGGACACCTCTTTGGCAAGAGAATCTGCCTAAGCCATCAATTTCTGATTTTTTTTCTAGCATACCAGATAAGAGAAGAAAATCTCACAGATCATCTTTGCCATGTTTAAATAGCTGAGACGGCAGGCGCAATTTGAAAAAGGGAGCAGCGGCAAATCTCTTGCGCACTGATGAAGAGGTGCCCTTCAGCCCAGAGATGGTTAAAGGGACTTAAGGGTGGTGTCATCTCAAGAGCTTCTCATCTGCATTCAGAATGCGGACATTTGGGACCAAAGAACAAAATTATCCCAAAATTCCTTATAAGACACACAACCGTGTTGCGAGTAAATATTGCCCACTTTCTTGCAGCCCACTTGGATGCCAAGCTGGTTGGCAATCAGTCATTTCCAGCTTTGGCATCTGAGAGCAACTGGGTGGTTTGCAACTTGGGATGAGCCAAAAAAGTCTGAACCGAAAAAGTCCCCCAAAATGTAGGACATCCAAGAAAAAGGTAGGATGTGATAAAATAAAAGAGAAAACACTCATATATGTGGGCCCAGGGCATGGCTAGGCACTAATGGGTACTGGAAGGTGGGCACCGGGTGGGACGCACCTTGAAGCAATGGGCATCAACAGGCACTGGGCACCAGAAGGTATCACAGGAAGTGTGGACAGCAGTGGGCACTGGGCATCTGTAGTGGGCATGGGCATCAGGCAACATTGAGCAGCGGGGACAGTAGGCACCACTGTGCAGTGGGCAGAGGGCACCACCAAGCACCAGTGGGCAGTGGGCATCTCTCCTACTGGGCATCCCTACTAGACAGCAGGTACAACTGGGTGGTTTGCAACTTGGGCAGTTGTGGGCAGTGAACACCAATGGGCAGTTGTCATCAGTGAACACCAGGTTTCCCTAATGGGCACTGGGCATCCCTGCCAAGCACTGGGCATCAGTGAACAGTGGGCAGCAGGCAGCACTAGGCACCACCGTGCAGTGGGCAGCAGGCACTTCTGGGCAGCAACAGACACCAGGCATTCGTGGGCACTCCCAGGCATCCTTGTCAGGCGTTCGTGGGCACTCCCAGCGGACAGTCAGCACCTCTGGGCAGTCAGCACACCTACCGGCACCAAGCATCGTGGGCACCACCAGCATCCCTGTCAGGCACCAGGCACCACCAGGTAGCTGGCACCACCAGGCACCAAATCAGTCCTTAGTGGGTCCTCACATATATTCCCCAAATTTCATGGTGCTAGTTCCAGGCATTGAGGCTGGGTGTTGATCAGTCCATCTTCAATGTTAAGTATAGGGACAAAAACATGTTACCCCCTTTTCACCCCCTCTGGGGATTAAACTTCTAAAAACCAGTTCTTGGTGGGTGCCTCCATCATGGAAGGAAGACCATCCCTAGATTTCACGCTTTAAGGTCCAACGGCTTTGGCTGGGCACTGATGAGTCAGTAAGTTAGTGAATCAGTCAGCCAATCTAATATATTAAATAATGAACCCCCAACTCTCCCTGTGCACCACCTGCTTTGGGCACCATGCCCCATGCACACATCCCATGTTCACCATCCCTCCCCATACACCATCCCCATGCTCACCCTTCCCCCATGCATATTATTCCCCCAGTGCACTCCCGATGCACACCCTTCCCCATGTGCACCCTTCTCCCATGTGTACCATCATTCCCTGTGTGCCATCCCCCATGTGCACCATCTCCCAATGCGCACCATCCCCCCCATGCGCACCATTGAAGTTTGAGAGCAACTTTCCAGTTATAGTATCTGAGTACAGCATGATACGTGTGACTGTAAACGACATAGAGGTAAAGGGCATGGAAAGTATATAGGGCTGAAAGGGAATGCAGGGAACATGGAGATAGGATTTTCTTTTATATATGGCAGCAGAGAGTCCAAGGACCCTCATATACATAATCATATCTACAAAAGGAGGCAAATAATTATACGTACAAAAGGAGTCCATAGCAAATGAGATGCACGGGGGACATAAGTGCTTACAGCAAGAACTCTTAAGAAGCAAGAGGGCAAAGCTACCTGAATTAATATACCGCTTAATAAGGCCAATTTCCCCATTGCAGAAGGCCCTAATGATGCACATGTGAATGATTCGTCTCTGCTCGCATCCCCCTGTCCGTATCTGCCCTAATTATGAATGGGCGGTAATTAAGCCATTACTGATAATGTAGTTAAGTTGATGCTGTTAAATTAAAGGGGAGGCTGTAAATAAAAAAAGGAAGGGAAGGAAGACCTGGTTGATGTTGTAAATGGGGGGAGGCACGACTCAACAACAGCTTGGCTTGCAACGTTTTTCCTAAGAAACGGATCTGGTTTCACATTTTGCCATTGTGACCAAAGGGGAAACTGAGGCAGAAGCCTGGGAAGGGTCAGGATTGCATTCCAGTAGAAAAAATAGTGCAAATAGTGGCTATTTGCAGTGACTGAATTGTGCCACTGAGTACTCATTGCAGGGGTGCACATCACATACTTCAGCCAAAAAAGAAGGAACACCAAACCCTAAGTAAAGGTAAGTAAAGGTTCCCCCACCCCATATTGCCCTGCTAGTCGTGATGGTCTCTTAAGGGCAGTGCTCATCCCCATTCCAAGGCCAAAGAGCCAACAATATCCATTTAGGGAGCATTTCCCTTCTGTTATGTAAGGACCAAATAAGATTTGAAAATAACAAACAGAGAGAGAGAGAGAGAGAGAGAGAGAGAGAGAGAGAGAGAGAGAACACAGTTGATGACCGCTGGAGCTTAATGTCTGGCAGGCACGCTCAGCAGGAATGCCTGCTGCTGCCCACTATCCACTGCCACTGGGCAGTGCCCAGTGGTGTGTGATAGGGATGCCTGATTCCTGGCATTGCCAAGCATCTGGTGCCCTGTGCCCACTCTCCAGTGATGCCTGGTGTCCAGTAGGGGTGCCTAATACAGATGTCCATTGATGCCCAGTAGGGATGCCCGTTGCCCAGTGGTACCTGATAGGGACCTGCCAGTGCCTGCTGCTGCCCGCCACTACCCTCTGGAACTCTCTGCTGTCTGTCGTTGCCCTGCAGTGTCAATGCCTGCCAGTGCCCACTACTCAGTGCCACTGCCCAGTGTCCATCAGTGCCCGACCATGTCCAGGGCCCACAAATATTCTTGAAATTTTACTCCCGCATTCTGTTTCTTATAATATAGTAAATGTTGAACAAAATACTGATGTATACTTATAATTTGAATATTTACTCAAATCTAACGCACCATCGAATCCAATGCGCACCCTGATTTTGGAGACGAGGACTGCAATACTAACCACACTTTCCTGGGAGTAAGTACTATTGAACACACTGGGAATTACTTCTGAGTAGACCTGCTTAGGATTGCACTGTAAATTTGGCTGGAAAAAATATCATTATTTTTATGTTTTGCTGACATAAGGAACTCTCAAAGTGCATGATTTTTGACAGCAAATCCGATTTTCTTCCTTAGCCACTCTTTTGATCTAATTAAAACACTCTGTGTTTAATAAAGGAATATGCAGTTCCTTCCATAAGATAAAAGACACTTTCTAAGGCTTCGGTTCTAGCAGTAATGGAGTTTTCTGCCTATTTCCCGGTTCTAATTTCTCGCTCTGTGTTGCAGTGATAGATGGAACGAGATGTGGAACGAGAGATGTAGAGCATTGTATGAATGAGAGATGCATATGGAACGAGAGATGTAGAACATTATATGAATGCTTCTTCTGGGTTTAGAAGAGGCATGCGCACCCTGGATTTCATTCACTGCAAAACCATTGGCGGTACATTGCAGATCATGCGCTAGGAGTGCAAGAAACCTAAACAGCAATCAAAGTTTATGCAATCTTGCCCAGAAATGGTCTGGAAAAAAGCCATTGTCAAATCAGCAGGTCTCCAGACCGAGGAAGACTCTACTTTGCTCTCTCTGTTGTGCTGACATCTTTTGGATTGCCAGATTGCTGTAAGCCTGCAGAGCTGTTGGCAACTAGTTATCTGAGCAGCTGCCAACATCAAACTGATGCGGAGCTATGAAGTGGAGAAAAACAATTTACTATGAACCGTCTCCAGCATTCTTGGTGGGAAAGGTGGTTTGCCATCCATTAAAAAAAGTTTTTTCCCTTTACTATGGTTTTAAAACAGCTTTTTTACTGTTGTAGAGTCAGCAGTTAGAAATTCAAAGGACGCACTGTCTTTGCCTGACTCAGCTGAAGAATGGAAAGTCTGTGCATTCCACAGCCATTCATTCCAACACCATCCCCTATAGTTCATTCCAACACCACTGCCCCAAAATAATAATAACAGTAATGTCTTTAAGAAATGTTATGGGAAATTCTTGGGATATATGAAGAAATCTGTTGTGCTAGCCATGAGAAAGGGCACATGGGAGCTCTGATGAGGGCTCTGATGGCCTCATGGACCCACCTGTGCCTTCTGGCAGCCATCTTTTCCACCGCTGGAGTGCCCACGAGGCTTCCCAGGGTGCCCAGCAATATCACTGCATGATGTGAGACCAATGCCTAGCTGCGTCGTTATTTTCTGACGCAGCCCATGGCCGTGTCGTTATTTTCTGACTCAGTTCATTACAGTGTCATCAATGATGACACGGCTGACACCTGGGGGCTCTACCCCGCTGGGCTCCTGGAAGTGGGGAGGGGTGTTCTGGGGCTGTGGGTACTCCGGTGGGCTGAGTGATCATATGTCTTGTACTTTATTCAAGATGAATTGTGTTGAGGGTAGTAGTGCTTGTGCAAATCATGGGTAGCTGGGATGATGGGGATTGTGCTCTGGGTGGGTGCTTGTGCAACGCGTCTGGGGTAGGATGATCCACAGGCCCCCTGATAGCCACACGGGCTTTGACAGGGGAGCAGCCTCCCCATTGACCCTAGCCCTGTTAGTGGTTCGTCCTTCCCAAATGGCAGCCTTCAGTGAGAGAGAGCGAGAGCACGTGGACGCTAGCCTGAGCACCCCAGGTACTGCTGGGGTCAGGTACTGCTGACCTGGGTGCCTTCTGCCTGGGAGCCTCTTTACCAGTGGGACAGCAGCCTGCAAATAGAGAAGGGGTGGGTCACAGAGCATCAGAGGCAATGGGAGCACTCTACTCCTTTGCAGGCCCCTGCAGGACTCATGCTGCATAGGGCTGACTCAAGAGTAGGGGTGCAAAGGCATGGCTGGGCAGCCCTGATGGGGAAGGAGCTACACCTGCCCAGAGGCAGCAGTTGCTGGCTGGATGTGGCAGGCAGTTGGGTCTTCCTGTGCAGGGGGGGGGGGACGGGGACAGGCCTGCCTGTTGTGCAGGGGGGTTCTACAGCTCCCCCACATTGTGACTGAGTGCAGAAGGATTGTGCCCCCCTTTGACTTACCTGGCTGGAGTAGAGGAGGGACCGTACCTACAAGGATAGCGTGGAGGAAACAACACACCTGAAAGGAATGTGAGCCCTTGGTATAACCTGGTGGGTCTTTGTGTCTGCACCCTGTTCTCCCCCACCCCATTGCCCCCCTTACCTGAGATACCTGTTGGGAGGAAAGGCAAGGCTCTAGAGAACTCATAACATTTCCCAGCAAGCCCCTTCCTTGGTGGGGTGTTTGTGTGTGCAAAAGGTACTTCTTAAGAGGGCTGAAAATTTTTCAAAGTTCCGGCCCTTACTCTGGCTTAAAATGGACCCCTATGGGTCTCCTCGCTCCTATGAGGTGGTATAAATGGGAAGGCTCGGGAGGGTCCATGGGCCCTCTGAACCTACTGTGGATATGCAATAGCTACATTGATGAGGACCACGCCTCCATCATTCCCCCGTCACACCCTTGTTACACCCCCTCCTAATTGCTAACATCGTATCAGTAGCGTCGACGGAATCTCTCGCACCGCTATGTCGACGCAAGCCCTTTTTGCGTTCTTGCATTGTTACTACTGTGCATACACAAATGCCTCTTGCGTCGGCGCTTGTTGCGTCGGCGCTTGCGTTGATGCAAGGGCTACTCTGGATCAGGCTGCCTGTAAGTAAGCAAATAAATAAATAAATACTGGCATCCCTCTACAATTGTTTAAAAAAACAGCTTTTCTTACTGTTGTAGAGTTGCCATCAGTACTTAGAAATACAAAGGACCACTGCCTTTCCCTGCCTCAAATCAAGAATGGAATGACTGCTTGCATGACTGCCTCTCTACAACGGTAGAAAAGCAGTTTTTGAAACTATAATTTGCTGTGGCCATTCCGTGTTGGGTGAAATCTGTGTAAAAATCCGTGTATAATAAGGGTGGACCTGTCTGTATAATGTCTGTAGGATTGCTTATTAAATTTAAGACTTATTAAATTTAAATTGACATAGAATTTATTATATAGAAATTATTAATTAAGAAGGCTATCTGCTGCCTGGTCACACAATGAATAGGAGGACAATTAAGATTTTTTTCCCAGGACTAAAAAAAGAGGACATGTCTTGGAAAAAAGAGGACAGAGGGTAACCCTGAGGCTGTCCAAACTTATCACTAACAGAATGATCAGGGCGACTTTAGGTACCTTTTCATAATGAAAAGCTATCAAAATGTGGGCTTTATATATATATATATATATATATATATATATATATATATATATATATATATATATATATATATATATATATATATATATATATATATATATATATATATATATATTTTCAAGCAATATAAATATAGTCTATCAAAAACTGTAATTATATTTCTAAAAGTTTACAGAATTTGGCTGTGAATCTGGGTTGGAGAGAGGTGAAATGAGGTCTGGGTTCAAATCCCTGAAGCCAGTGGTATAGTTCGAGGGGGGAAAGCCCTATGTTTTTTTGGGAGCCCCACAACATTCCCCTCTCCTTGGAAGGATTCCAAGCTTTGTAAAGCAAATCCACACAGATTCTTGATTGATACTGAATACTATTGATTGATTGATTGATTGACTGATTGATTGATTGATTGATTGATTGATTCCCCCCACCCAGAATGGCTCAGTAAGGGTGGCCCTGCTTGCACACTGCTTTTACACTGGGTGATGCTCCCTACTAAACTTAGGGCTTTGCACCCCCCTCTAGCTACACCACCATCAGGGGACTGATCTTGTGCAGAATTGTCTTTTTTGGGGGTGGGGGGGAACCATGGGGTGAGCCCCAATGTGGTGGAACTCTTGACAGTCTGGGGGTGTCCTAAATCTGAGAAATAGTCCCTCTGTTGGGACACCTCTTCCTTCAAGCAGTTGGACAAGATTATTTTCTCCTCCCCGCCCCATCCAAAGATAAATAAATAAAATAATATATGAATGAATGAATCCAAAAGATCTTGCAGTTGCAACAAAATACCTGGGGGACCAATGGGGGAGGATGCAAAAAATGCTGGGCTTCTTTGAATAAGGGCCCCTGGGATGACCATATTTCCAAAATGCAAAAGAGGACAAGACCCCCCACCCAAAATGTAGGACACCTAAGAAATTTGTAGGACACAACAAAACAAAAACTAAAAACACTCATTTATATTGCATTCAGTTGGTTAATTTAAAAACTGTATTGCTTATTATTAAAATTATTACAAAAGTAAACTATTAGATGTAATTTATTAATTACAAGAAGGTTGCATGCTACCTGCTCACAAGGTAAAGAATGACAGTGAAGATTTTTTTTTTGGTCCAAGGCTAAAAAAAGTCATGTCCTGGAAAAGAGGACAGATGCTCACCTTGGATAGATAGATGGACAGATGGATGGATGGATGGATTGGTGGGCAAGAAAGAGATGGATGGATGGATTGGTTGGGAAGAAAGAGATAGATGGATAGATGGATGGATTGGTGGGAAAGAGATAGATAGATAGATAGATAGATAGATAGATAGATAGATAGATAGATAGATAGATAGATAGATAGATAGATGGGCAAGAGAGAAAGAGATCGATGGACTGGATTGAGGGCAAAAAAGAGATGGACAAATGGTTGGATGGATGGATGGATGGGTTGGTGGGCAATAGACAGACAGACATATAGTTTTCATGTAGTTAATTAATTAATTTCAACACTATATTATATTATATTATAAAACTATTACCTATAATTTATTAGATATAATGTAGTACTTACATGCTGCCTGCTCAGAAGGAAAAGGAAAACAATGAAGATTTTTTTTCCTGGACCCAAGGCTGAAAAAGAGGACACGTCCTGGAAAAAGAGGACAGCTACTTAACCTGCCCCCCAAGAACACGATGTCCCCCTTCTTTGCCTGCCACCTTCCAGGAGCAGGAGGGAGGCAGAGAGTGGACCCCAGTGGAGGAGGTGGGGAGGGGAGGGAGGGGTGGTGGGGGGTGCCAGGGGGAGGGAAGGAGCTGCTGCTGCTGCTGCTGGGGCTCCAGGAGTGTCAGTTCCAGACAGAAGGTGGTCCTGCTGGTGATTGGGGCCAAGAGAGGAGGGTCGCTGGGTGGAGGTGGAGGAGGAAGAGGAGGAGGAAGGCTGCCAGCTGGGTTCTGATCCAAGCAGGGGAGGCAAGAGCTGAGGCTGCTGCTGCTTCTTGGGACCATCTCCTCCCCTCCACCCCTTCCTCTGCACCTTGGAGCAGCCCTGGAAGACCTCCTCCCCAAATTTTAACCCCCTTCTCCCCACCTCTGATTGCCCCCTCCCCAAATTTTAACCCTCCCCAAATTTTAACCCCCCCTCCCCAAATTCCAGCCCCCCTCCCCACCTCTGCCCCCACCCCTCAAAAAAAGGCTTGGCTGATGGGCACCTGAAGCAGCCCATAGCCAGACTTTGGGGAGGAGATGTCTCTTTCTCCCCAGATCTGCTGCCCCCACCCCCCATTTCCACTCTCAAGGCCACATTCAACACCTGCCTGGTTGGATTACAGCTACCTGCACCCAAAAGGTGCTGAACTGCCCAGAAAGGAGCCCTGAGCACCAGGATCCAGACCATGTAGAGCTCTCTTAGGTGAGTCTCAAAGAGGGTGGTGGTGGGAGGGGGGAGGTTGGAGAACCCCTGCAAAGGTCTTTTGTGTTGCAGATGAACTTCAGAGATGGGCATCCTTGGCAAAGAGGGGATCTTTGCAGTCTAGACTTGGAGGGCTTCAGGAGAAGTTGGGGGGCAACTTTTAGTGTGGGGGTACCTAGACCCCCCTGCTTTGGAGTTCACATGCATTGGAGGTTGTGGTAGAAGCAGTTATTTGGAGTGGGGGGGGGGTTCTTAGGAGGTTGGCCAAAAGTAGTCCAGAGTCAATGCTATGAGAAGGCACAGATTTGGGGATTTCATTCATTCATTCATTCATTCATTCATTCATTCATTCAACAGAGGGGAGTAAGTAGGGACTTAAATTGATATATTCCAAGCAGATCATTGAACCTGGCCTGAGACCTCCCAGGCACCCAAACCCCCATCTCTCTCTCTCTCTCTCTCTCTCTCTCTCTCTCTCTCTCTCTCTCTCTCTCTCTCACACACACACACACACACACCACCACCACCACCACCACCACCAACAACAACAACAACATTCAGCACCTCCAGATCTTTAAAAAAGTGCCATTAATTGCACAATCCTGAGCATGTTTACTCAGAAACAAATCCCATTGACTTCAATGGGACTGACTCCCAGGGAAGTGTATACCAGCTTCCAGTAGAAGGAGTTAAAATGGTCATCACCACCTCCACCACCACAATTCCCAGTGCTTGCATCCCCGATGGGATGCATGTTGACTCTGAAGTCATTGAATTCAATGGGTTGAATTGATTTGCAGTACTGACTCCCAAGTAGGTGCATAGTAAATAAGGTTGCCATATGTCCCCAAAAAACAGGGACAATCCTGATTTGGGGGGGACTGTGTTCACATATTGGCAATGGGACTGTCTTTTTGTGGAAGAGAATTATGGCAACCCTAATAGAGTAGTAAACTGGCAACCTTCAGTCTCTTGCCTGGAGTGTCACACAGAGCAGCTACTTTCTCCCCGGCTTAGGATCGGGACCCAAACATTTCTGCAACCCAAAAATTTCTGCAACCTGCTCCTTTGGAAGGACAGTGTGGTGGGTTCCCAAAAAAGGGGGATGACCTGATTGTAGGACAGAGACATAGCTGCTGCCATGACTTTATTTAGATCTAAGAGTGTTTGTTATGTGGACATTTTCAACAGGGGGGGGGGGAGACAGAATGTGTGTCTGGAATTGTTTAGGTGCGTCCCCAAAAATCCTGGACTGACTGCAGCTCCATGTTCATAGGATATGCCTGATGTTCAGGATACGCTTGATGGTCCCTGTTCTAGATTTGCTGTCTTGTAATGGGTACAAAGGCCTTTGAGTAGCCCCCTTGGTTCTAACCTGATTGGACACAATCAGATAGGGAATATCTGGGCTTTGTTCCCTCTACGTAGATGCTTAACCCACTAGTGGTTTTGATTCAATTTATTTTTTTAAGGAACCCATCTGGATTATTTCCCTGGCTCTATTCCCTCTCCAGAATATGGAAAGCTTCAGGGATTTCAGTTCCTCGCCCTTTGCCCAGCGAAAGCTGTAAATTCAACACCTGTCATGGCAGAGGGAGGGGGAGAGATTGCCATAGCTCAGATGTGTCTGAATCTCTTCCCTCTGCTATTTATGCAGTGGGGAGAAGCAACGAACCCCAAGGAAAACCATGGGCTTGACCAACCGAGCAAACTTGGCCTCAATTTTGGACCACTGAGACTACAAGACCATCTGCTTGCCTCTCCGAAAAGCTCTGGAGAACTTGCAAAGATCTCAGCTGGCCTGGTTTTGCTTTGGGGGGGGGGGGGACGACAACCACAGAACTGGAGTTTAAATATCTAAGTAACAGTATTTAATTTTATTTACCTTGGCCATGTGCGCAGTTCTATGTACACACACACACACACACACACACACACACACACACACACGCACATGCACATAAAATCCTGAAATCGTGTTTGCTTTTCTGGGTTTAATGCATGAACTAAGAATAAAAGGATATAGGGTATACCCTATAGGGTCAACTGAGATTAACCCCCAATTCCAGAGTAACTACAGGAGCACGTAAGAGACATTACGTGCACTCGTAGTTACTGCACCACCTAGTGAAAACCTATGGGAAATTCATATTGCAAGCCAGAGTAAGTTGTTCTTACACCGGAGCAAGGACTCCCCATAATTACTCTGGATTTTGCCCATAAGGTCAAATGAGTTATAGGGTCAAATGAGGTGTAGGTTCAAATGATGCTCACCCCACCATTCCCAAGGTTTACAGTTCAATGATATGGCTGTCAACTCAGAAGTCAATCAATAGGACTTACTCCCAAGGAGGTGCATAGAGAATCACAACCTTTGAGAACACCGAGCATGAATTGAATCAGAGTTACATGTAGTAATATTAAATCTCATTTTGGGGGTGTTATCCAAAGAATTGTGCATTTTTGGTTTCTTTTTGGAGCCAGTGGTGTTTTGTAATGTAACAAGAAACCAATGGCTCTTAGTTTCTCCCTCACACACATAGATCACAATCCTAACCATGTCTACTCAGAAGTAAGCACCAGTGTGTCAATGGGTTTTAGTCCCTGGAAAGTGTCTTTAGGATTGCAGACACAGACATGCAACATGCATGCAAAGAAGCTTTGAAGCAGGCCGAGGTAGAGAAGGTGTCTTGAAAAGGCACTCAGTATGGTGCCATCGAGGCTGTGCATCGAACATCAATGTTCTCCACCTCTGACAGTTGTCTATTCGGCCATTTGCTAATTGCCATCATCTTAACCTATGCGCACGTCCCTTTTCCCACAAGGGAAAATTGTGGGAATTTTCAGATTCTATACAATCTGCACAATTCTCAGATTACTTGCATGAGGGTTGATTTTAAAAATCCATTTTTCCCCCTATGGATCTGTGCAGAACTAAAGGGACAATAGTGATCTGAACTTTCTTTTTCTTTTTTTTGCTCTGCATTTCTATCTGTTGTCCATATATATAATTAAATTTAATTTGACTTGAGAATCTTCCTGTGGGGAAAATGAGGACCGGATGCAAACGATGCATCAGGTAAAACTCAAACATAGCCATGCTCTGTTTGCATGATTATGGAATGGGTCAAGCTGCCCTAAAATTATGGGCCTATATGATCCCCCACAATGGCCGACAGTACCTATGACCGTGGGCTAGCCATGTACTCTTCTGCTTCTTTTCTATTTTGGTCTTTGCAAAATAAATGTATGCCGAGCTGCTTTAGGGTTTTGGAAAAGTGCTGTATCAATGCAAACCTTTTGTATCGCCAAAAGTCAGCATGCGCAAGAGACTCGGCTAAAAAGAAGCAGCCGTGCGACTGATTTCTTAGGAAATTCTTTGCATAATGTTTTTTTTTTTTAAAGGCCGATCAAAAACACGAGCCCTTTTACTGGGTATGAAAATCCATCAAGACTTTGCAAGCTGGGTTTATTATATCAAACAAGAAAGAAGTAAAGGAGCAGAGAGATTTCCTCATCTCTTTTTTTCCTATCCATTTTTTTTAAAGATGAAGTTAAACCTGCGGTGAAAAAAAGTCAGCTTATTTTCCTTCCGACACATCAAATCCAAATAAAATGGGCATCTCTAAAAGTGAGACTGTGCACACAGGTTACATACATGTAGGGTTGCCATATGTCCCAAAAAAACAGGGAGAATCCTGGGACTAAGGGCGCAATCCAGAGTAACTACCGGGAGTCCTTGCTCTGACATAAGAACAATTTACTCTGGATTGCAGTATGAATTTCCCAAAGGTTTTCACTAGGCGAAATGGGTCATGTCCTACATTTTTGTAGGACCGTAACTACATTGATGTAAATGTCTCTTCTGTGCTTCCATAGTTACTCTGGATTGTAGGGAAATACAGGGATTTGGGGGGGATATTGGCAAATGGGACAGAGGATCATGTCCCCATTTTATGGATGAGAAATATGGCAACCCTATATACATGGGTCCATAGATTCTCAGGTGGGGGCGTTCTCGTTTTGGCCTTGTGTTCTGACCCCCCAAATTAGTGAATCGGGAAGTAAATGTAGGCCACCTAACTGAAAGTTTTCCTGCATGAATAAATCCCAGGTGTGGATATGGTGTCACAAAAGGCACCCAATTGTCACCTTGGCTACAATCCAGAGTAACTATGGGACCTTTTACACAGATGTAGTTACAGTCCCACCTATGGGAAACCTATAGGAAATACGTAGCGCAATCCAGAGTAAGTGCTTCTTACGTCTTCCTGTAGTTACTCTGGATTATAGGGCTAGTCTTCTGTAATAGCAATTGATTTGATGCAGAAATGCTTATGCATCAAAGAATTCTGGACGAAGAATCCTGGGAGAATCTGGATGTCAGCCCCCCAAATCCCATTGATCTTTATGCCGGAGGTCCAAGATTTGCTTGCAGTGGCAAATGTAAATCCGAGCATGACAGTAATGTGCTCCTGGGGCAATTTATGGGGCAATTTATGCACCTGCAGTTTCCTTAGTATAAAACTGGGATTCTATTTATTTAATTTATTTTTACTTTCTGGATTTTTCTCAGCAGGCCGATTCAAACACTGAAGCAGGCTAACAAACATTAAAACACACACATGTAGATATGTTTTATAAATCTATAACAGCATAAAAAAATTTGAAAACAGCCCACCACTCTACAAATTGTAATAAAAACCAACTAGAAGTACTATCCTACTAAAAACATAGCACCTCCCCCTGACCTATAAAGTAACTGGAGGAGGGGAGGAAAAAAAAGGATGATAAAAAGAGACAAATAAAATTTGTCCTCTTCCAAATAAAAATTTGCAAGCGGTGGAGACAGGGAGCTTCTTTTCCCTCCCTCACAAAACACCAGAACCAGAAGACATCGACTCAAATTAAGTTTGGGAGAGGAAGAACAAATAAAAGGAATTTTTTTTTACCCAGCATGTAATTCGTCTGTGGAACTCCTTGCCACAGGCCTAGATCATTTTAAAATGGGATTAGGCAGATTTCTATTTCCATGAGTTTAGACAGCCAGGAGCTCTACAATGATGTCTGGAGGTACAGAGGGGGGACAGTGGTACAGCGAGGGACAGACATTGAGAGATGCCCATAGAATGCCCATTCTTCAATGTAATCTGGCTGCCAATTGTTGCTAATCATTTGGGTCACACTTTTGTGCTATCCGGGGTGCACCACAAGGAGGCAAACTAGCATCACACCCCATTAATAGGACATTAAAATTTGATTTCTCACAAGTGCGTGTACAGTATTTGCCATACGCTAAATACATAAATGGGCAGATTTCTGTAGGGAAAGTGCATCAAAGGTTACAAGCCATGATGGCTATACTGGGTATACTGGTTCTAAAAGTAGACAACCTCAGAATGCCAAAAAGCGCACCATGATGCATGTCACCAGGCTCCATAGTGTCATCATGGTTTGTAATCTAGGACAGATTTTTTTTCCTCCAGACTTGTCCATACCCTTTTAAAGGAATGTTCTCCAGTGTTTCTCAAGCAATGGTATTTGAGGATGTATCCAATGATACTCACAGGACCCCTAGACCGCCCCGCTATTCAGTGGTGGGCTTCAGGGGGTTCTCACAGATTCTATGGAATCCTTTGCTAATGAGCACCTGCGATAACCTGGGTTATTAATGGGATATAGGACCTGTTGTTAATTTAGGTTATTAGGACGTAGAACCTGTTGTTAATTTATTTGAATCCCACTACTGCCCTTATTGGTGTTTGTATGTCATACCTGACTTCCTAATCTGGAAATAATTGCAATGACACCATTGTCTTATTTCTGATGTTCTTCCAATACGTTGGCCATGCGCAGTGGTACAGTGGGGGACAAACACTGAGAAAGGCTGATCTCAGCCTCAGTGTCATCACCACATCCTGTAGCAAGGAGTTCCACAGGATGCTGCAGTATTCCCCGCTGTCAGCAAATAATGTATTTGCTGCTGTTATTATTGCGGGGGAAATAATTCCCCCGCTGTCAGCAAATAATCTAGTTCTCATCTTTTTCAGCTGAATATTATATCCAAAATCAGGGTATGCATTAGATTTGATGGTTGAGTAAATGTGGTATTTTCGTTATAAGTATAGGATGCACATTAGATTGATTGATTAATTAATTGATTAATTGATTAATTGATTAATTTATTTATATCCCGCCTTTCCTCACCTGCAAGAGGGAGCTCAAGGCGGCTAACATCAGGAAAATAAAACACCATTAAAATAGAATTATAAATATAGATTAAAAATATAGATCTGATTGTTAATTAGATTTGAGTAAATGTGGAATTTTGATTACAAGCACAGGGTGCACATTAGACTCGATGGCGCATTAGATTTGAGTAAATGCGATATTAAGCGGTCCACAAGGAAGTGGCTGGCGGTCCACAATCTGCCACCCCTTTGTCTTAAGATGCTATCCGTGCTGTACAAATTGAATTCATTGATATCAAGAAGAGTTTTCTGCCGTGGAAGAAAATAGTAGGGAGAAAAAGCCAAGAATTTGGGATGCCGTCTAAAATATGCCGAGTGCCACAATATTCTTTCGCAGATATGCCACTTCAGAATGCATTGTAATGTACTAGTGGGAGAGGGTGTTGAATGACTCAGATGAATGTAGCCTGGAGTAAACAAACATGCAAATCTTTTTCTTTTTTTTGGCTCCAGAACGAGCTGGAAAAGAAAAGGTGGCAATGTTTGAGGACAAAGGCGTTTGCAATGATACTATCTGCAAAGCGTCCATCAAACTCAGCAGAGCTGAGTTACCCAGAAATAAAATCAGGGTCAAGTTATCCATAGTGGTTGCTTACAGTTGGAAAGATGGTGTCGATGCTTACAGTATAGTATATTCAGTGGTGGGCTCAAGCGGGTTTGCACCTACTCTATAAGTGTTTGCACCTACTCTATAGAACCGGTAGTTAACAAGAGATAGGACATATGAAGTTTAAAAATGGCCATTTAAAAGTGGCTGCCGGATGGGCATAGAACCGGTTGTTAATTTCTTTGAATCCCATCACTGAGTATATTCCTACAATCCAGAGCACGTAAGAGACATTTACGTCGACGTAGTTACAGCACCACCTAGTGAAAACCTATGGGAAATTCATTTTGCAATCTAGAGTAAATTGTTCTTACGTCGGAGCAAGGACTCCCCATAGTTACCCTGGATTGCGCCCTATGAAAACCACAAATACCAGGAGATGCACTAGCATCAGTGGGTCCTTTGAAGATTCATGTCACAAAAATTAGGCAAAACTCAATGACTCAAAAGCTTGAACTTTTAAATTATGGGACTTCCCCCCCTTTCTTAGGGTGCAATCCGGAGTAACTATGGGGAGTCCTTGCTCCGGTGTAAGAACAATTTACTCTGGATTGCGATATGAATTTCCCATAGGTTTTCACTAGGTGGTGCAGTAAGTACAGGTGCATGTAATGTCTTTTACGTGCTCCCGTAGTTACTCTGGATTGTAGGGTTAGTTGTTGATGCTAATGTAGAAACTAAAATCAATTATCTGTTTAGGATGCAAGCAAAACACATGTTTTCTCAATATGGCAAAATTGTTAGGAGTTAAATCAACGAAGCAACAACAGCCAAAAAAGAAAAAAAAATCAGAAGCTCATTCCTTCTCTCACAACTGATGCCACATTGTGATGAAATGGGGATGCAGCTCTCCTTACATTAGAAGAGGTATTAGAAGAGGGTCCACCGGCTCATAGTCTGGGAGAGACTGGGTGACCATCATAGAAGCGTGACCCTGAAAGCCATTCAGAGACTTCCAGGCCTGCCTCCAACTAAGAGGGATCCTCTCCAGAACAATGTGCAGTTTGGGAAGGCACAAGTGGTGGGATTCAAACAAATTAAAAAAGGTTTTATGTCCTAATAACTTAAATTAACAACAGGTTCTATGTCCCATTAGTAACCGGTTCTCAGAACCAGGCACTCATTAGCAAAGAGTTCTAGAGAATCTGTGAGAACCCCCTGAAGCCCACCACTGGTAGGCACCCTTCCACCACTGTACCATGTACAGGGGCATCAGAGAACCTCCAACCTGGCTGGAGCAGGTGTTCGGCCACTTTGGGTCCAAGCAGTTGCCCTCTGTGATGGTGAGACACTCACCTGGTTATAGGAGTAAGCCAGGGTGACCTGATGTCATAAGAAAAGTAGGATATCCAATTTTTTAAAAGTAGGATATCCAATAAAAATCTAGGACATAACCAAACAAAAACTAAAAATACTCATAAATTTATTTGAATTTAATGCCCCATTGAATCTCATTATAACCCCTATTTATAATCAAAACACCGCATTTACTAAAATCCAATTAACCATTGAATGTAATGGTTAATTTTGGAGATGGAATTTGGCTGAAAAAGGTGAGCGTTAGAATTGAGTAAATACAGTATATTACTTTGATGTGGTTAATTTAAACACCATATTGCTCATTATTAAATTTAAAACGAATACATATAATTTATGAATTATAAGAAGGCTCCCTGCTGCCTGCTCACAAGGATAAGGAGGACAATTTTTTCCAGGACACAAGGCTGAAAAAGAGGACATGCCCTGGGAAAAGGGAACATTTGGTCCTCACCACTATGGCCACTGGGTGCTGTCCATGGTCCTGATCACAAGTACCTGATGGAGCTGTCTCTGGTCCTGAATTCTTGTTCTCCTTGGAAGCCATTCCTCAATGGCCTTGAGCCAGTCTGACCCCATATCCTGTCAATTGTAGGCACAATGTGGACCTTCCCCCCCCCCCGGACCAAATTCCCCCCTCCCAAAGGAAATTTTGCTAGTTTATATTGTTTTTTACAATAACATTTTATTTATTTAAGTGTGTTTGAATTGATTGGTAGCTGCTTTGGGTGCCCTTTGGGGAGAAAAGCAGAGTATGTATAAACAAACAAAAACAAACAAACAAACAAACAAACAAATAAATATTGTTCTATTTCTCACTTAAATGCAAGAGGGGTATGGATAAAAAGAAGTGGCTGAGACCATGCTAGTTTTATTTATTTAATCATAGAATCCTAGAGTTGGAAGGGACCTAGTAGGTCATCTAGTCCAACCCCCTGCCTGCAGCAGGAAATCCCCCTAGAGCATCCCCGACAGGTGCTGGTGGAGCCTCTGCTTGAAGACCCTCAGTGAGGGAAAGTCCACCACCTCCCTTGGCAATCTGTTCCACTGCTGAACCCCCCGAACCGTCAGGAATTTTTTCCAGATATCCAACCGGAATAAACACAATCTGATGAATACTTTGTCGAGGAGCACCACAGACAGCATGACTATAGAGAATGGAGGACATGGTGCCCCTACCTAACTACCTACCTACCCACCTATCCACCCATCCATCCACCTACCCATCCATCCACCCATCCATCCACCCACCCATTCATTCATCCAACCCATCCAACCCATCCATCCATCCATCCATCCATCCATGGTGCTTTGCATAGAACAGGGAATTTAGACAGGTGTACCTCAACATAGAAGGTTTAAAAAGCAGCACCTGCCTAAATTCCCCCATTTATGCAATGCTTATAGGTACACTCTCTGTTTTCGATTCTATATGGCCTCCCTGACCACAGTCACACTGACGGGTTGATGCAACAGAGTAGTATAGTTAAGCGAATATTTGATGAACTGGTCCGTCTTCCCAAATCCCAGCATGCAGATGTGAACAATGCAATCCAAATTTCAAGGGGGAGATTTTGAAAACCGGTATGTACACAGGGTACAATTTATTGGGGTGCAAGTGAAAACTGTAATGGCTGGAGTAGGATAGAACTAGTAAATATTTGACAGGCACTATACATGGAAATGGTACACTAGCCTACATTGCATAATTATGAAATCAAGTGGCCCAATTAAGCATCACCAGTGGTGATTTAGTAATTAAGGGTGCAATACTAACCATGGCCGGCCCGACATATCAGTCTTCCCATTCTTGTGATGATGTAGGGAAGCAAGCGCATGTCTGTACACTGGCCTAACACTTCCCCCAGGAGTGGTACAGAAGTGTCTCTCAGCATTTTTTGTGACACCCCCTGGTCAGGAATTATGCCGGCCTAACTTGAGTTTAGGATTGCAGCCTAAGTAATGTAACTTAGTACAGTACTGATTCTGTTATTGGCTGGAGTCAGCTTGGACAATACGTTTAGGGCACAATCCTAACCAGTTTAGGCACAATTCATCCACTCCTTGTTCCTGTGGCAGTGTGGAGAGGCCAGCACATGTTTGTGCACTGGCCTAACCCCCCCACCCCAAACCAGGTGTGGTGCAGATGTTCCTTCGGACATTTTTGTGACACCTTCGCGCCAGCATAGGACTTGTGCCGGAACTTATGCTGGCCAAACTGGGTGTTATGCTGGCCTAAGCGCTACCGCAGGCTGCAGTCCTAAACCCCAGTTAGGCCAGCATATGTCCTGTCACAAATTCCATGCTGGCCTGGAGGTGTCACAAAAGTGCCATGAGGAACTTCTGTGTCACTCCTGGATGGGTTAGGTCAGTGCACAGACATGCATTTGCACTGCCACGTGAATAGGGAGCAGATGAATTGTGCCAGCCTAAACAGGTTAGCATTGTGCCCTTATTTTACATTTACAAACCTTTACTAGGCATTACGTAATCTATGTGTTACGTGCTAAATATGATATTATAAAGATTTTATTTATTTATTTATCGATTGTATGGCAATTACATGGACTTATGGTAAATCAGATGTCAGTGTTCCGTTCTGAAAGCCAGGAATTCCACACTGATGTCTGGCTGCCAACTGTCGCCAACTGCCAATTCTTCAGTATAGTCTGGCTGCCAATTGTTGCTAGTTGTTTAGTTTACACTTTTTGTGCTCTCCGGGGTGGACCATGAGATTCCAAACTAGCATCACATCCATATAAATTGTATTGGCATCCATCAGACTTGAAAGACTATGGTATCGTGCTTGATGCTGTATGTGAAACACGAAGGCCTGGGTTAGATTAATATGGAGGATAGGCTGTTACCCAAGCAGCTTACCTGGGCTGCTGCTGGAGGTTCAAGGGGCTGGTGGGGGAACTTGGGGGAAGTTAGGGGCAGCTGCCTCTGGCACCCCCAGGCAACTGTCCCAAGCCCTTTTAAAAGCCTCCGCAGGGAGAGTCAGGGCTGCATAGCGTGCGTGCCCATTAGGCGCCAGAGGGCTTTGTTATGTGAAGCAGATTCGTTACTGGAAGCAGGATTCCTTGGAAATTCAGATTTGTTGTGTGGAACGTGAGGTGCTTGTTATGAGAGGTACCACTATATAGTTGTGCCCGGTTTTAAAAAACATAATGGAGAATCAGACCCCCACCCCATTGTCCTGGTATGCTTTAGTGTTTGATGGGGTGGCACAAGTGGCTAAGACACTGTGCCAGTTAACCAGAAGGCCAGGGTTCGAGGCCTGGGTCCCCACAAGACAGGGTGAGCTCTTGTCCCTTAGCCCAGCTCTGTGACACGGATCTATCTATCTATCTATCTATCTATCTATCTATCTATCTATCTATCTATCTATCTATCTATCTATCTATCTATCTATCTATCTATCTATCTATCTATCTATGGATCCAATCGTATCGGCTCTTCCGTTCCACTGGACATTTTCAGTGGCATGGAGAGGGGGATTTGCTGCTTAGGGAACAGCCTATCCTCCATATCAATCTACCCAGGTCTTGGTGCTTCACATGCAGCATCAAGCATGATACCATAGTCTTTCAAGACTGATGGATGCCAGTATTTTTGATGTGTAGGCCTGTGCATGCGTGTAATAAAAGGTCAGGATCTTCTACCTTTAACCCTTTCCTTGTGTCCAATTACATGGGAGGCTCTCCGAGGGTGAGCTGGGAGCTTCCCAGTTTATTGTCTGAGAATCGCAGGTGAGTGACTGGCAGGCCAGAGAAATTATTGTACTGAAGCATCCTGTTTGGAAATTGGGATGAAATTGTGAATATCAGTGATCATTATTGGGACAAATAGACTTTTTTTGATGGCTTGATATTCCAGAGGTTCTGACAGCCAAAGGTCACACTTAATTATTTTTTATTTCTGCCAGACAAGATGGAAACCATTTGAGGAGAGACAAACTGATGGGCAATCAGTGCTGTAGACAACAAACCTCTATATTAGGAATTTAAACTCTTAGGAAAAGGACTGACGATAAACTGGCAAATATTATGGGTTGTTCTGCTAGGGCTAAGACTAGGGTTGCCATAATTCTCTTCCACAAAATTAGGATAGGATCCTCTGTCTCATATCTATCTATCTATCTATCTATCTATCTATCTATCTATCTATCTATCTATCTATCTATCTATCTATCTATCCTTTGCAATCTGTCTGTCTCTCTCTCCCTTTCATCCTTATCTGTCTGTCTGTCTACAGTACTTATATATTGCTTTTCAACTTAAAGTTCACAAAGCATCTTTCAAGAAAATGAAAAAGTAATAATATGTGAAAACAATCTCCAAAAATCAGGATAGTCCCTAGTTTTTGGAACATATGTCTGTCCTACTGCCTGCCTACTGTCCTATGCCTGTTAACCAGCAGGCCAGGGTTTGAGACCCGGGTCGGCCCCACAAGACAGGGTGAGCTCCTGTCCTTAGCCCAGCTCTGTGACGCCAGCTGGATCCAATTGTATCGGCTCTGCCTTTCCATTGGACTAATTCGGTGGCGTGGAGAGGGGGGATTTGCTGCTTGGGTAACAGCCTATCCTCCATAACAATCCAACCCAGGCTTTTGTGCTTTGCATGCAGCGTATGCAGCGCTGAGCACGATACCATAGTCTTTCAAGACTGACGGAGGCCTGCTTCTTTTACTGCCTGTGACAGTTTGAAATTATGGAATACCTACAATTAGTTGCACTTATCTCCATTAAAAGTGGATCTTTATCTGTCCCACATTAACAACATTTGTATGTATTGGGAATTGATAGTTCTAAATCCCAAATTCATTCCCATTGCGCGTGGCACAAATTGAATGAACAGTCCCGACTGGCTGCATGTTCCTATTTGCTTGCAGATGAAGTCAGACTCCTCTATCTTACTTAAGATTATTGGATAACAGAGTGGGGCATTAAAATATATATAATAGAATAAAAAAAACTCAATATATGCTCAAGAAGAATCCTCCTTGGAATCCTTGAAAGAAAGGAAAGTCTACGTACGAGACGCAGAGGGGACAATTCTTGCTGGAGAATGGAAGTGCGGGGTGTGAAGATGGTTTGCTTCTCTTCCTGGGGAGTGTGTTGTTGTGGGATGGTCTCTAGAGCAATTAGCCTGAAGCGCTTTCCCCTTGTCTCATTCATCTCCTGCTTTTCAGAAGATGTGCTCTCTCTTCCCCGGCCTTCTTAAAAGTCCCTTGGTGCCTCTAGAATAATAATTCGACGTGGAGCTCCATCTGCTGTACTACAAGCAGCTGATGCTTCCTCTTTTCTTTCCATCCTGGCCTTGTTCGTGTATCTTGGCAGGTCTATGAGACAACATGGAACAAGCTCATTGAGATCCATGACCCCTTCACTCCTCCATCCTCTCCTAGGTGCTGGAGAGCAGTGGACCAGCTGCTCCTCATCTTTGGAGAAACCAGAGAAGCATCATCATCAGGTCATGAGTTCTGGTTCCCCTCCTTCTCGCCCAGTTAGGAAAGGGGTCTCTATTGCCACCTTCAGGGATTCAAAGCCCAAACCCAAGTGGTGCTGGTGCTGTAGGGTCTAGGGTTGCCATATATCCCCATATATCTGAATTTGTGGATTGTGTTCACATACTGGCAAATGGGGCAGAGGGTCCGGTCCTGATTTTGTGGAAGAGAATTGTGGCAACCCTAATAGGGTCACTTGCCCTACAATCCAGAGGAACTACAGGAGCACATAAGAGACATACATCGGAGCAAGGAGTACCTGTAGTTACTCTGGATTGCGCCCATAGCCACCCTGTATCTAGGTAAATGGCACCTGGGCATTTAATCTTGAGACCCCCTTTTTAACTTAAAAAAATCTGTCTGGGACTCTGTGTCAAACTTATCAGGATGTGACATCACTGTGATGTCAGAGATTCTCCATGTCTACTCTGAACTACATCTCATTCTGTTTAGTCTATAATCCTAACCATGTCTACTCAAAAGTTAGTCCCATTTAAGGTTGTAACTTCCCAACGGGATCCTGATCCCCATATTGAATACCACTGATCAAGAGCTTGTTTGGGGCAGGCTGGAGGTGTCTCATCAGGAGAAAGGGATATTTTCCCCCTTATTGTGAGTAATGCTCCAGCCTGCCCAATAGGGCTACTCAGATATGTGCCAACTAAATTACTCATATAAATCTAAGCAGCCCTGTATAGGGCATTCAAGCCCTAGAACAGGGGTCTCCAAACCCCAGCCTGGGAGCTAGATGTGGTCCTTGCCGAGCCTCAATCTGGCCCCCAGAAAGACTCCTCTATCTGGCCGTTGGGCAAGTCTTATAATGCACTCCAGTACATTCTTATATGTAAATTCATACAAATTTGAAGTGTAAATTAGTTTTACGGCCCCGCAGACACTGCACCAGAGAGAATGTGGCTCTCCTGCCAAAACGTTTGGAGACCCCTGACCTAGAGGATAGTGGAGGCCTCTTCCGACAATCCCCTTCCCTCCCAGGCTGGATCTGCCCCTGTTCTGCCCTTCCCACCCCAAAATGCCCAACCCTGTCTCTGTTCTCTTCACCTCCAAGCAGTGGAACACAAAGTAGGCAGATATAGGTGTCATACCAGTGGTGGTATTCAAATAAATTAACAACAGGTTCTATGTCCTAGTAACCTAAATTAACAAGGGTTCTATGTCCCATTAGTAACCGGTTCTCAGAGCCAGGCGCTCATTATCAAAGGGTTCTATAGAACCTGTGAGAAACTGTGTCATACCCTATAGATTTGTAGCCTTGCTGGCTTGAACATGAGATTCATGATCTACATTCAAATAGGCTTCCCAGACATACAACCCAGACCCTTTTAACACAAATAAAAAAATAACATTATTTTCTAGTCGACCATATTTTATGGTTACTTTTCTCTGGTTTTGATAATTGTGGAAAATTGCAGGATTAAAGGTACTATATATTCGTCTCGTGTTCAACTTCTGCAGAAACTGCAGAGGTTGGACAACAGAAAGTTAATAAACCATGAAAATACACCTTGTCAGTGTAATATGTCAAAATATTCCAGGTGTATCTCTTTATAGCAACCAGTCAGCCCTGCTTTGGCAAGGCTAGAAGTAGGAGCATGAGAGAGAGAGAGAGAGAGAGAGAGAGAGAGAGAGAGAGAGAGAGAGAGAGAGATGAAAAATACATTAACTGGCCTATCAGCAAATGTAAATGAGCAGTTGTGGCAGAGTCAAAATCTATTTACATAACCACTAGGGCTTGTTAGGAAGGGCATTTACATATCATGCTGAAGTTGGCAGCTTGCATTATGAAATTTTGAAATTATGGAATGTCTACATTTAGTTTCATTGAAAAACTGTCCCACCTATATATATATACAGCACCACCAGGTGGTGGGCACCACCAGGAGGCAGGCACCACTGGGCATCACTGGGCAGCGGACACCATTGGGTACTACTGAGAGCCACTGGGCAGCGGACACCATTGGGTACCACATTGTCAGTGGGCATTGGGATAATAAGGCGCTGGGCATCCCTACTGGGCAGCGGGCACCATTGGGCAATAGGCACACCTGGGCACCCTCTGCCAGGGGTATTGGGATTATGCCAGCCACTGGACATCCCTACTGGGCACTACTGAGCAGTGGGCAAAACTTGGTATCTCTGGGCAGCACCAGGCATCCCTATTTGGCACTCATGGGCAGTGGGCACCAATTTGATTCATAGTGGGTCCTTAAATTACAGAATCAATACATTCCTTAGATTTCATGCTTCTAGGTCCAGGGGTTGTGGCAGGGCGTTGATCAGTCAGCGACTCATCAATGTTAAGTATAGGATGAAAATGTGTTGCACGCCTTTTACCCTCTTAGGGATTAAATTTCTAAAGATCAGTTTTTCAGTGGGTGCTCACATGGAAGGAACACCACCCCCAAATTTCATGCTTCTAGGTGTGGTGGTTTGGTCTGGGCATTCATGAGTCAGTGACTCTTTGTAATATTTATTTGTAATAGCTTTATAATTAATAATGAGCAATATAGTGTTTAAAATAACCACAGGAAGCACTATATAGGAGCGATTTTAGGTTTTATTCTGTTATGCTAACTGGGCAAGAAGCATTCTTTCAAGTGGGTGTTTGAGCACAATCCTAACCATGTCTACTCAAAAGTTAGCCCCATTATGTTTAATGGGTTTTACTCCCAGGAGTGTGTTTTTAGGATTGCAGCCAAAATCCTATATTTAGCAGGGGAAGAGAAAATGACCTTTCTCACCCCACCAGGATCTTCTCTAGTGGCTTTTTGGATATTTTTTTAAGTTGTGAGCACTTTTGGGACAGGGAGTCATTACTTAGTTCATCTTGGATGAAATCCTAAAGACACTTCCCTGAGAGTAAGACCCTTTATACACACTGGGGATTACTTTTGAGTAGACATGGTTAGGATTCTCTTTCTTTGTAAACTGCTTTGTGAAGTTTGGACTTGGTTCATTGGATTGGGACCCAATGAATTTAATGCCCCACCTCCATTGTTACACCACCGTGCAGATTTTGACACTTACCCAGGGTCCGTTTGTTGGATTGGGACCCAATGAATTTAATGCCCCACCTCCATTGTTACACCACCGTGCAGATTTTGACACTTACCCAGGGTCCATTTGTTGGATTGGGACCCAATGAATTTAATGCCCCACCAACATTGTTACACCACTGTGCAGATTTTGACACTTACCCAGGGTCCGTTTGTTGGATTGGGACCCAATGAATTTAATGCCCCACCAACACTGTTACACCACTGTGCAGATTTTGACACTTACCCAGGGTCCGTTTGTTGGATTGGGACCCAATGAATTTAATGCCCCACCTCCATTGTTATACCACCGTGCAGATTTTGACACTTACTCAGGGTCCGTTTGTTGGATTGGGACCCAATGAATTTAATGCCCCACCTTCATTGTTACACCACCGTGCAGATTTTGACACTTACCCAGGGTCCGTTTGTTGGATTGGGACCCAATGAATTTAAAGCCCCACCTCCATTGTTACACCACCGTGCAAATTTTGACACTTACCCAGGGTCCGTTTGTTGGATTGGGACCCAATGAATTTAATGCCGCACCAACATTGTTACACCACCGTGCAGATTTTGACACTTATCCAAGGTTGTTCGGTAGGGTTAACAAGGCCAAAATGGACCCCACTACACATTCATTAGCGTCAGTATAAATTGGGACTAACTGGTCAACCTTTAACAGGATTTCCACCGGCGTTCACAAAAGTAGAACCCAATCTTTATAGCCGTTCGTGCAATTAAAACTGTTTAGCCCCTTTATTGCTAAGCTGATGAAAAGATCCATATTTGGCACCTTGTATATTTTACCGCTGACATTAAAGAAAAAGAAAAACAGAAGAACGGAAAAAAAAATGGGAAATCAAATTATCTTCAGATGTTTTATTGAACGGAGTGCTCTGCTAAATGTGTTCAGACTCCTGATTAGCAGGGTATTTGAAATGGACTCATTTGAAATCCTGCAACTAACAATCGGATAAAACTCCCTTCCCTCCCCTTCTCCTTCTTCCATAAATTTATATTTTGGTCAAAGGGAGGGAGCGGTTAATTAAAGGACCATTTTATCTGATTGCATAAGAATCATCCGGCCAAACCCTTTCTGCAGAATCTCTGATCTCTTGTTCATATATAATGAACCATAAAAAATGATGAAATAGGAAATACCAGATTCATGTGTTTGTAGACAAACATCTCCCACTATCCTCCAGTTTGGCTTAGTAATTCAGCTTGGAGGAAGAGCACAATCCTAGCCATGTCTACTCAAAAGAAAGCCCCATTTTGTTCCATGGGTCTTACTCCCAGGAAAGTGCCTTTAGTTTTAGTGCCTTTTGCTAGGAACAGACCCGACTGTCCAGTTCCTCTCTTTGCTCATCCATCGGCCCTCCTTTATGTTTGCCATTTGGAAATGCCTTCTAAATATGTTTTTATTAGTTGTTGTTGCTTTGGATCTGTTGAAGTTAAATAGTTGTGTTGGGCTTAGATGCATCTCGTGAAGACGGATCCCATGCCTGTTTAGGACCACCAAGGCCTCACGCAACATGCGTTGTGAGATTTCTACTTCTGGGAGTTCACGTTGGTGTCTGAGAACGGATTGCAAATGTTTTTTCCCTCTGGTGCACCTCCGCAGATGGTCAGCAGGTATGCCACGGGACTTATAGAATAATAGATTTAGGGCAAAATCCAGAACAGTTATGGGTCCATGCAGTTACAGCACCGTCTACTGTTATCTTATGGAAAGTCACCTTACCTGCTCCAATGCAAAGGGCTTATTTTGACTTTAGGATAAGGGCCTTAGAAGGGAACCATTAGGTCATCTAGTCCAACCCCTGCCTGTAGCAGGAAATCCTCCTAGATTTGTGCACCATGTAAAATAAATTAACAACAGGTTCTATATCCTAATAACCTAAATTAAGAACAGGTTCTATGTCCCATTAGTAATGGTTCTCAGAACCAGGTGCTCATTAGCAAAGGGTTCTATAGAACCTATGAGAACCCCCTGAAGTCCACCACTGCATCTCTGACTTTAGGGAGGGCCATCTCTGAGTGGGGTAATTGGTGGGATTTCAGCCCCATATTAGCAGCATGGTGCAGTCGAAAAACAGATAATGTGCCTGGATCATTTTAACCCCTTATCAATGTGCCTTGAGATGAAAATGGGGAAAATCTCAGCTCTAGTGTGTCTCTTTAAACTAGGGATGCCATAATTCTCTTCCACAAAATAGGGACAGGAATGTCTGTCCCATTTGCAGGTATGTGAACACAATTCCCCAAAATGGGGTCTGTCCCAGTTTTTTGGAACATATGGCAACCTCACTTTAAGCTATGGAACACAGTTGTACCAAGGATGTGCCCGGCCTGGCCCAACATCCAGTTTGCCGGAAGTGGGCAGGCTGGGCCGGGGTCATTGGGCGGGACCGGGGGTCGGGGAGGGTACACCACCCACCCCAGCGCACTGTGGCTGCGGGTGGGTGGGTTGAGGGGCGGGCCCCAACCCTGGCAGAATTGGACCAGCTTCAGGACGCAACTGTGCCTGCGTCAAGGTTGACGCAGGTGCAGTGATGGGCTCCCCCGGGCGGCAAACCGGTCCACCTGGGTTTTTGGCTGCCCTTAGCTACCAGTACAGTAGCAGGCGGCCAAAATAAGGAAGCGGTTTGGGCGATCCAGCCCAAACCGGCCTGAGCCCATCACTGGTTGTGTCCTTCAAGAACATAAGAAGAGCCCTTTTTCTTATGGCCTTGTATCTTATGGATCTATCTTATTTAGGCCTATATCCTAAAGTAAAATTAAGCCCCTTGCTCAGGAGCAGTTAAGATGACTTTCCATAAGATTTCCACGGGTAACTCCGTGGACCCGTAACTGCTATGGATTTTGCCCTTAGTTAAAGGATTTCTGCTATGCCTTTCTCATCCATGCAGCCTTAAGAAGGCTACAACATAATAAAAACAACATCATAATCTTATGACCTATAGATCTTATGGATCTATGTCTAGAGTTGCAATTTTAGAGGGCGTGCAAAGCACAAATGTGTTGCAGGCACCTGAATAGGTAGTGACATTAGATTTGATCATATGACCGAATTTTTCTGGATTTGTCCTCTTTTTTAGCCTCCTGTCTGTGTGTCCTCCAAAAGGGCTTCATTGTCCTCCATTTTCCGCTTCATTTTGGAACTTTGCAATGGTGTGCAGTACCCCATCATGTCGTATGTCGTTGGATTCATATTGAAGTGCAGAATCCAATGCAAAAATTGTTTTTGAAATATCTCCTTCCTATCAAACGTTATGGCCAAAAATAAAAAACAGTAAAAATCAAAAATATGCATTGAGCTCTATGGGAAAGTGAAAGTGCCCAATATCGTAGCTTTACTCACAATATCACGGCTTTACTTTAGGAGGCAAATGTGCCACTGTCTGCCAGAAAGGCCAGGCTGAGAGGAATCCAAGACCTTGTCCTCTTTTTGAGGTTTGGGCTTATGGTCACCCTGGGTAGTGGAAGCAGCCGTCCTTCCTCTACCCCGAACGGCTCCAAAAAGGAGAGGAAGGGGCCGCTTGCATGACACGTTCAGGCACCTGCAAAACTTTTGTGCTTTGAACCCCTTCTAGCTATGCCACTGGGAAGACACGACAGGACAGTAAAGATTGCATTTCCAAAGCACATCTGCAGTGATGCTCTGCAATCCAGCTCCTCCTATGGCCTTTTTTCCCCAGTCTGTTGCAAGCTCTGCATAGCAGTTACAGAGGATGCCCGCAATTTCTGCAGAGCTTAAAAAAAAAGCCCAGCAAAGGTTTTTTCCAAGCATGTCTACAGTAGCTCTCCCTATCCAAAGGTTGTGTTAAATCAAGGTCGGAATTGCCCCTTTTTATGAAGTAAAGGAAATTTTTGTTGTCCTCAAGCAGCTCAGGTGGGAGGATTTGAAATCTTTGTAAACTCCAAAGTGTTTTCTGGTGGCCAAGCAAGAATATTTTTAGAAACTGGAAGGAAAACCTTGAGTTGTGCATTCAGAAAGGTAGAAATTTAGTATGAATTAAGAAAGATAAAAAGCAGGCCTCCGTCAGTCTTGAAAGACTATGGTATTGTGCTCTGCGCTGCATACGCTGCATGCGAAGCACGAAAGCCTGGGTTGGATTGTTATGGAGGATAGGCTGTTCCCCAAGCAGCAAATCCCCCCTCTCCACGCCACTGAATTAGTCCAATGGAAAGGCAGAGCCAATACGATTGGATCCAGCTGCGTCGCAGAGCTGGGCTAAGGACAGGAGCTCACCTTGTCTTGTGGGGCCGACCCGGGTCTCGAACCCTGGCCTGCTGATTAACAGGCACAGTGTCTTAGCCACTTGCACCACCCACAGCTCTCAATTAAGAAAGATAGTAACAGTGTAATCCTATTCGTGTCTACTCAGAAGTTGCAGATAGTAACAGTGTAATCCTACTCGTGTCTACTTCAGTGGGGTTTACTCCGAAGAAAGATTGCAGCCCTCGTTTGTCACATTAATGTGCCAATTCAGTGGTAAGTAAGGCTACAATCCAGAGTAACTACGGGACCTTTTACACCAATGTAGCTACAGTGCCACCTATGGGAAACATATGGGAAGTGCATAGAGCAATCCAGAGTAAGTGCCTCTTACATCTTCCTGTAGTTACTCTGGATTGTAGGGTAAGGTTGCAATCCTAACCACACTTTCCTGGAAGTAAATACTATTGAAAACAATGGGACTTACTTCAGAGTAGACTTGCTTAGGATTGCACTGTAAATTACTGTATTTACTTGCACCTAACACTCACCTTTTTCAGCCAAATTCAGCCTCCAAAATCAGAGTGTGCATTAGATTTGATGGTTAATTATATTTGAGTAAATAAGGTATTTTGGTTGTAAGTATGGGGTGCACATTAGATTTGATAGTTAATCAGATTTGTGTAAATGCAGTATTGTGATTATGAGTATAGGGTGTGCATTAGATTCGATAGTGCATTAGATTTGATGGCACATTAGATTCGATGGTGCATTAGATTTGAGTCAATACAGTAAATCCTGTTAATTTCAAGTGGATCAAGAAATCCTTTCTTAGCAGGGCTGACCCAAAACATCACACCTGAAACAGAATGGTAATACCCAGTGATGTGCCAACCTATGCTCCTTTCATTCATATACCACCACCTCGTCATGGAAAATTTACACTACCACAATTTTGGATGCTATTTCCATGTTGCCCTGAGAAGGGGTCTCCAAAAGGGCTGCATCAAATATCTGGCACAGTATTGAGGACTGGAAAAAAATTTAATAAAAAATTTAAATAAATACGATAGTCATAGAGTCATAGAATTATAGAGTTGGAAGGGACCCAGTGGGTCATCTAGTCCAACCCCCTGCCTGTAGCAGGAAATCCTTGTCTTGTGGGGACCCGGGTCTCAAACCCTGGCCTGCTGGTTAACAGGCACAGTGTCTTAACCACTTGCTCCACCAGTAGTGTAAACACAGTATGATTTAAATATGTATGGACGTATATAAATATGTATGTAAATAAATATACTAATGTATTTATATAAAAACATTAGAGATGGAACATGAATAAAGGGGCTCAAATTTTTAGGATTTCTGGAAGCACCAATGTGCATAAAGCACACACTTTAATGGACCCCCATTTCCCCAGTTAAGTCAACTGGGGCAGAGGCTCTTAGGGGACCATAAGCTGACCATGGGCTGGACAGGGGTTCTCCGAGGGCCACACCGGAGTTTGGAGATCCCTGGCCAAGAGGATATTCTGGAGCTGATATTCTGGTGATCTTCATGTGCTTTCCTGCTCAGTATTGCATCACCGACTTCCATGCTTAATTGAGTCCCAGCCTGTTTCCACCTCTTATTTCCTTTGTGGTTGGTTGAACACAGATTAATGTTTTCATTTTGCTGACAGAAATCAGCTTTCTCTCCGTGTAGAAGTCCGTGCCTTCCCCTTGTCCGGCAGGCCTCGTTCCTTTTTCCTGAGTGCTTGCCTCGATTTTCTGACGAGATCTACTCCTGCCAGATGAAAGCAGACGTTCCTGCAACAAATCCTACTCCCTTTACCTAATTTGGAGTTTTTCTCAAGGAACCCAGAACTTGTTGTGAAAGATTTTAGGATTTAAAAAAAAAAAATCTTTATGGTTTTGGCAATTCTCAAAACACACTTGTCCAAAATCTGATCTCTTTTATTCTGACATTTTCCATGCTCTCAATAGTCCCAATAACATGATTGTATACTGCGATATGTACATTTGTGCTGTTGACCTCAATATCCACAAAAGGGGCTTTAAGGGGTTAAATTCTACTGGGATCCAGGGTCAAAAAGGGCCCCGTGAAAAAATTATTAGACTCTTACATTTTCTAATCTCATCAGACCCCATGAGAGGGATGTAGGGGGAACATCATACACAGGCCTGAGGTCAAAAAGCGGGCCAGGATCCAAAAGAGGGCTCCCCAAAATTTCCTAGGATCTTATATTTCCCTGAGGTCTCTCCAAAAGATCTCAAAATTTTCTAGGATCTTACATTTTCCTGGGGGTCTATGGTCCCCTAAGAGCCTGGGTGGTAGGTGTGGAAATGGGGTTCCATTAAAGTGTGTGCTTTATCCATTAAAGTGTGTGCTTGACCAAACTGGGTGGTAGGTGTGGAAATGGGGTTCCATTAAAGTGCGTGCTTTATCTCTAAGCTGCACATTGGTGCTTGCAGAAATCCTGGAAATTTGAGCCCATTTATTCATTAATCTAAGTTCCATCTCTAATGTTTTTATATAAATACATTAGTATATTTATTTACATAAATATTAATTTACATATTTAAATACATGAAATACATATTTAAATATATACTGTGTGTATGGGAATGCAGGGGTTATACATCATATCTGGGTTCAGGGTTCAGAGGCAATGGAGGGATTCCCAAAATTTCCAGGTGTCTGACATTTTCCAATCTCATAGGGCTCCTTAGGAAGAAGTGAAGAGGGTACACCCTACACCAGACCACCATACACCTTGGGTATCTTTGTAGGTAGAAGGGTAGGGATCCCAATAAATAAATAAATACCCAAGGTAAAAAGGGGACCAGGGATCTAACTGAAGGTTTCCTGGGATCCCTGAATATGTTAGCATTTATCATATAAAGATGTGCATCCAGATGTTGCACAAGCCTACATAGTTTTACATACTGTATTTTGTAAAAATTATGATCCCATGATTGTATGAAATTATGATCTAATGGAGAACGGAAGGAGCCCCAAAGAAATTTGTACCCCCCCCCCCCATCAAATTATTTGCAGGGATCCTAGTTGCCCTGTTTGGTATGTTAATTCTGACTGGGTGAGACCACCCATGTTGCACTATAGGAAGGAGGAAGGAATGGGGAGGAAAGGGGTGATGATGGGGTATTCATAGTCCCTCTATAGATTCCTATTAGCTGAGAGTGCAATCGCTGTGGCTGGAATGGTTCAGCACAGCTACTTTAGTGCCCGGTGGCCACTTCTGCCCAGTCATGTCCGTTGCCCACTGGTGCCTGCTGCCCACTGGTGCCTGGTGAAAAATATTATTATTATTATTATTATTATTATTATTATTATTATTATTATTATTATTATTATTATTATTACTATTACTATTACTATTACTATTACTATTATTATTAATTTCTTCTTTTTCTTCTTCACTTCCTCTTTCCTCTTCCTCTTTTGGGTGTCAAGAGAGCAAAATATTTGGGCTGTTTAGATTAATATTTTAAATTTAAGTTTAATAATAAGTATTATTAAAATTTTGCCCATCTTGGCAAGTCCTTCTAGACATGTGGCAAGGAAAGACAAGGCGTGAAACTGTGCCTAGAATGCGCTTCTTCCTCGTCCTTCCCTCCCAGATATTTGTTTAGGTTAATTAGGCAATTTGCCACATTCCTCTTTCCAGGGTTCAGCATTAGCTACTTCTTTGATATTAAAGAAATCATAGAAAAGAAGACAGGATGCCTCTGGCCATCCTTCTCTGGGAGATGCCAAAAGCGAGATGAGAAACTGGAGCATGAAAACTTAGGCGGGACAACATGCGCAGTGCATTTGCTTTGTGGGTTTATGGTTAGGGGAAAACATCTAGGCTGCACAAGGCTGCTGCCGTTCTTTATAGATACTGATGTCCAAGTACAGGGAGTTTTAGGGTGCAGTCCTCACCGATCTACCTGTTCCCACTGTGGTGTGAGGGAACCTGTGCATACCTGTGCACTGGCCTAACCCCCACAGGTGTAGCGCAGAAGAGCCATATAGCACTCTTGTGACATTCCCAGGCCAGCATGAGACTTGTGCCGGCAAAACCAGGGATTAGGATTGCACTGTTAGAGTTCCATATCTTAAGTCAAATTAAGCCCTTTGCTCCGGAGCAGTTAAGCTGACTTTCCATAAGATAACACTAGAGGGTGACGTAACTGCGTGGACCCGTAACTGCTCTGGATTTTGCCCTAAGTTTTTCACCATGTCTCCCCATGGCATGCAAGTGACCTTTCCCCTTTGGACCCACGTGCCTACGTTTTCCACCTCCTGCTATAGGGGAAGAGCCACTACACATTGAGAAGATGCTCCCAGTGAAACTAAGGCGGCAATCTAAAGACACTTTCCTGGGAGTAAGACCCATTGAACACAATTCAGTAGACATGGTTAGGACTGTGCTCTTAGTGCTTTGCACTGCCTCTAGGTACTCCACTGGAATCTCCATATTACTGACAAAAATACTGTATTTACTCAAATCTAATGCTCACCTTTTCCGGCCAAATTCAGTCTCCAAAATAAGGCTGCACATTACATTTGATGGTTAATTAGAATTGAGTAAATATGTTGTTTGATTATGAGCATAGGGTGCGCATTAGATTCAATTGTGCATTAGATTTGAGTAAATACGGTAGTGATAACAATGGAAAAATGCCAAGCAGAGCCCATCAAATTTGGGGGGCGTGGGGGGGGGGAAATCAAGCTGTCATCAATTTGTCCAAAAGTTTCAGAATTTCAGCCAAACCCTAACCTGGGCTCAATGCAAGGTGTCCGTGATCCTCTCCGCCTTCTGTTTGTCCTAAATTTTTAAATCAAGCCTTGACAGTATAATTCTATGAGATTCACTATACAATCCAGAGTAACTACAGGAGCACGCAAGAGACATTACATGCACCCGTAGTTATGGCACCACCTATGAAATCTATGGGAAATTCATATTGCAATCCAGAGTAAATTGTTCTTACACCAGAGCAAGGACTCCCTGTAGTTACTCTGGATTGCACCCTACGCCTGGAGCGAAAAAATCTGTTGTCCATTTCTGACAATGCACTGAGATTTAGGAAGAAAGACATAATATAAATTGAATAAAAATTGATGGCGTCCTTTTAACTCTAACCCTACAATCCAGAGTAACTACAGGAGCACGTAAGAGACATTACGTTTACCTGTAATTACTGCACCACCTAGTGAAAACCTATGGGAAATTCATATAGCAATCCAGAGCACATTGTTCTTACACTGGAGCAAGGACTCCCCGTAGTTACTCTGGATTGCACTCTTAGTCACAGGGATAAAGCAAGCACCAAGGATTTTATTAGCCTAAGGCAGAAACAGATAATGAGAGGTACCAGTTTAATCAGAACAGGTTTAGTGCAGGACAGGTTCAAAATGTTCGTTATTTTAAACAGTGCGCTCCTCATTAACATAATTAAGAGTAGACAACGAATGCTCAAATTAATTGAAAAGAGAATTGGCAAATTAGCAAGAGTTCGAGGCAAAAAGGTTTGAACAGAGTTTAAGGCTGCAACAGAGCGGAGATATCAAAGAACCTTTGAATATGCAGGACGGCAACATCATTAAATGCTGGTAAAATGTCAATCATGATGATGGATGGAATGGATTACCGAAGGAGGGGAAGGATGGGGTGGATGGAATTCAATATTTACATGGCCGGAAAGCACCCCAAATTCCATCAATCCAAAATTCCCCACCTTTTCCAAGCAGATACTTGCCCCAAATCCCAATATTTGCCAGAGGCTGCAAAGCAGTACACAATTAACAATGCAATCCTAAGCATGTTTACTCAGAAGTAAGTCCTATTGTATTCAACGGGGCCTACTCCCAGGAAAATGTGTTTAGAATTTCAGCCTAAGGGTGCAATCCAGAGTAACTACGGGGAGTCCATGCTGCGACATAAGAACTCTGGATTGCAATATGAATTTCTCATACATTTTCACTAGGTGGTGCCGTAACTACAGGTGCACGTAATGTCTCTTACGTGCTCTTGTAGTTACTCTGGATTGCAGGGTAAATGTGATTACTTTTGCAGTTCTCTGATCCAAATCTTCCAATCCTTGTTCTCTGTATACCTATGCAAAAATATCTAAGCACCAGATGACTAAGGGCACAATCCCAACCATGTCTACTCAGAATTAAGCCCCATTGTGTTCAATGAGTCTTACTCCCAGGAGAGTGTCTTTAAGATTGCAGCCTTGCTTGGGGACTTCAGTTGCAGACACAAATTCACACGTCTTGTCCATTTTTTAATGGCAAACAGCATGATGAGACAAGTTGTCCGTTGCCATCCTGGTTGTCTCTTGGGTGACGTTTCTGTTGACAGTTAAAATTTATATTCTTCAGTCTCTGGAGAGCCAAACAATATAATTCTAATATGATATTTCTGCAACTTCTCAACCTTCCCCCCTCCCTCTGCAACCATTTGCAAACTTTGTGCTTGAAGCATTAATCAACTTTTCCATCCGAAGTGGCGCTGGCGCCTTTTGGAGGGTGAGGATCATTGAGTGTGCTTATTTAAAGATCATTATGAGGTTGGCCACCAACACATGAAAACAAATCTTTCTCATCCCATGCTTGATTTTTCATCCATGGCTGCGTGGGTCATGTTTGAAACCCAGAGAAGGGGGTTCATAAAACACTACTTAACTCCTGAGCCAAGGTCAACCAGGTAGGTCAGCCTGGTCTCTCAACTGATATTTGACCCCCATGGATAAGGTTTGCAGGGCAGGTGGATCTGGGTTCTCACCTGGACCTGGAACCTAGATCTACCTGTTGTAGATCAATTGCACCAATGGATTTGACTCAGGAGCTTAACTTGCAGCTGGAAGATCTCAAGGACCCTCTGGATGTGACCATGAGACAGAGGCAGATATAGTTTTGTGATAGGGAGAGGCCATAAACACTACTCCTGAGCAGGTCAACCTGGTTTCCCAATTAATATTTGACCCCCCATGGATGAGCTAGATCTGGGTTCTCACCTGGACCTGGAACCTACATGTTGTAGATCAATTGCACCAATGGATTTGACTCAGGTGCTGAACTTGCAGCTGGAAGATCTCAAGGACTTTCTGGTTGTGACAGGGAGGCAGGAGCAGATCCAGTTTTGTGATAGGAAGGAGCCTTGAACACTACCTTAATTCCTGAGACCAGGTCAACCAGGCAATCAACCTGGTCTCCCTATTGATATTTCACCCCCATAGCTAAGTTTGTTGGGCAAGTAGATCTGGGTTCCCACCTAGACTTGGAGCCTAGACTCATCTGTAGTAGATCTAGTTTCCTTGCAGTTTTACTAGTGGGTGCCGCTGGATTTCCATTCTTTCAGTTGTAGCAAGTACATATAAAACACCACAGTATACTGTATTTACTCAAATCTAGTGCTCACCTTTTTCAGCCAAATTCAGTCTCCAAAATCAGGGTGCACGTTAGATTTGATGGTTAATTAGATTAAATGCATTTTTATTATTATAGGGTGCACCAATATTTGATGGTGTATTATATTCAAGTAAATACGGTATTTACTGGGTGTTGCAATGCTCAGTTTAGGTCCTGCTGGAACAGCAGGTCAGGAGATGGACTTAGAACTAGGGCTACAATCCAGAGTTAACTACGGACCTTTTACACCAGCTTTGCTGGAGGGCCGCATACACCCTAGTCCTGGGCCGCATGCAGCCCCCGGGCCACGTGTTGGTCACCCCTGCTTTAGGATATAGGTATTACTCTAGATTGCTCTATGCATTTCCCATAGGTTTCCCATTGTAACTACATCGGTGTAGCTGCAATCTTAACCATGTCTACTCAGAAGTAAGCCCCCTTAAAGTCAATGAGGCTTACTTCCAAGTTGCAGTCATAGACCCAATCCTATACATGGCTCTGAGGCTATGGCTGCAATCTTAACCATGTCTACTCAGAAGTAAGCCCCCTTAAAGCCAATGAGGCTTACTCCCATGTTGCAGTCATAGACCCAAGCCTATGTATGGCTATGAGGCTATGTCCAAGGTTAAGCTTGGAGAGGATCGCAGCCCATCCTATGCATCATGCCTACACAGAAGTAAGCCCCGTTAAAAGTCAATGGGGCTTATTCTCAAGTAAAGTGGCTGTGGTTGCAGTCTGAGAGCCCAATCCTATGCATGGCTACTCAGAAGAAAACCCCATTATAATCAATGAGACTTACTCCAAGGTTAAGCTTGGAGAGGATCGCAGCCCATCCTATGCATCATGCCTATTCAGAAGTAAGCCCCGTTAAAGTCAGTGGGGCTTATTCTCAAGTAAAGTGGCTATGGATGCAGTCTGAGAGCCCAATCCTATGCATGCCTACACAGAAGTAAGCTCCATTAAAGACAATCCAGGGAAAATGTGGCTAGGGTTGCAAACCCCTTCCATTTACCCCCAGAGAAATCTCCCCACAGAAATCCCCAGCCACCCCTGCTGCCTGCAGCACCCACTACCCTCAGCCAGCCAACTCCCCTGGCCCTGCCTGTGCCCACTACCCCAAAGAGAACCAGTGTTTGGTCTGTTTCCCATCAGGCTGGGTTCACACAACGGATTTTGAAGCTGCGGATTCCGTATCAAAATCCGATCACATTCTGCTTCCCATTAATCTGAAAGGGAAATCCACAGCACACTGCACATAGTAATCACATTGATTAATAAACCTTGCTTTCTAAAGGTCAATGGAGCTTACCCCTTTTTTTAAAAAATGCAGGACAATATGTAGGGCTTCCTACATGTTGTCCTACATTGTTTTAAAAAGTCACTTTTGGGTAACCATGTCCTATGTGCGGCCCAAACCAACTCGTCTTCTTCCAATGCGGCCCAGGACAGCTAAAAGGTCGGACACCCCTGTCCTGACATGAAATTAAGCCCCTTGCTCCTGAGCAGTCCAGATGACTTTCCATAAGATAACACTAGAGGGTGGCGTAACTGCGTGGACCCATAACTGCTATGCCCTAAGTGCCTCTTACGTCTTCCCGTAGTTACTCTGGATTGTAGGGCTAATGATCCTGGTTCATACCCCATCTCAGCCATGAAGCTTGGTGGTGGTTCAGCCACTCTATCTCAACCTCACCTACCTTACAGGGTTGTTGTGAGACAAATACAAGTACACTTCAGGTTTGCAGCCTAAAATAAAAGAACTTAACAGTCGAAAAGTCCTGCTCTAGTTTTGAGATATCACGGAACGGACAAACTCTTACAGCTGGCCTCTCGAGACACAAGGCACTGACATGAGCGGCAATGACAGCCGTTAAAGACACACACCCTGTTCTGCCAGCATCTTCCAAAAGTGCATTTGCAGAAATAGCAAACAGCTCCATGTGCTATTTGTGAAACTGGCAGATGCTGCCTTTCGAGGTCTGCTGTCGCCTGCTTAACGTTGGCTTGGCTGCTCCTCCAGGGTCCCAGCAGGCCCAGTGAAGGGGGCTTGTGTGTTGGAGCCTGATTTTTCTTTGATGAGGCAGAAGGGACACATGGAGCGCGAGCCATGAATTTCTGGATCAGGCGTGCACTGGAGATGTCGTCTGTATGTTATCTCCCCGAGTTTGGGATGATGATGGACTTGGCCAGCTGTCAGCCAAAAATGGCTGAGGAGCAAGATCAAGATGGTGTGATTGGTGACGGCTTTGATAAGAAGCCGCAATAAAGAAAAGTCTTTATGGATGCAATGCCAGTGGTGGGTTCTCACAGGTTCTATAGAACCCTTTGCTAATGAGCACCTGGTTCTGAGAACCGGTTACTAATGGGACATAGAACCTGTTGTTAATTATTAGGACATAGAACCTGTTGTTAATTTATTTGAATCCCACCACTGTTGCAGTCTAATCTAGGCTGGCACAACTCATCGATCTTCCTGTTCCTGTGGTCACATAGGAAGTCAAGCACATTTCTGCGCACGAGCCTAACTTTTCCCACAGAGCGGCGTAGAAGTGTCTTATGGCACTTTTGTGACACCTCCAGGTCAGCCTGGGACTTATGCCGGGGCTTATGCCAACCTAAGTGGGGTTTAGGATCGCACAGGTCTACTTAAAAGTAAGTCCTATTGGGTTCAATGGGCCTTACTCCCAGGAAAGTGTCTTTAGGATTGCAGCATATGTCTCCGTTCTCTTCTCCAGGAATTTCCATGATGGAAAGATATGCATTGTTACATAGGTGACAGCGCTTGCACACATCCATCTCAGTGTTGTCACATCCAGGGAACAACGATTGAACATTGCCATTAAAAAATCTCACATTTTTTGAGATCCTCAAAAGTCCTAGAGAAGGAAACTATAGAAATGTGTCCTTCCCGGTTGAGGCTGGAGTAGTAATTCCTCGAGAGCAGTGATTTTCAATAAGTGTGCCATGGTGGCATGTTAATGTGCCATAAATTATCTGCATGTGTGCCGTGGATGTTTGGGGGAAGATCATTCATAGGTAAGGCCAATGGGGGTGTCCATCAGCATCTGATCTAAAAACTGATGATGTGTCTTGACAATTTTAGCACCTTGTCAGTGACCTTGGTTCAGTAACTCTATCTCACCTCCCACACCTCAACTACCTCACCCACCTTACAAGGTTGTTGTGAGACAAATAGTGACAGATAGGCTGGAGCCTGGAGCTTGAAGACATGCTAAATTTTTTTTTATGATGAAGGCTCCTGCAGGCCATGCGTGGCCTCCACACATATCAGAAACCTCTTGGATGCCATTCATCTAGATGACTTCATCTAGAACAGGGGTCCTCAAACTACGGCCCGTGGGCCAGATATGGCCTGCCAGGGCCCTCAATCCGGCCCACGGGCATTTTCAGAACCCCCTCCCCCGCATCCCGCTGGCCGGGAGTAAGCCCATTACTTCTGTGTAGGAATGCTTAGGATGGGGCTCTGATGCTGCAAGCCTGCCACACTTCCCTAGGATGGATGGGGCTCTGATGCTTAGGATGGGGCTCTGATGCTGATGATGTTTTCATCTTTCCATCAACTTCAGTATATGTTATGTTGAGTAGCATTTTTACATGAAAGTAACACACTGTTTTCAAAATAATTTGTTCCTTATTACTTAATTTAATTAATTGAATAATTAACTATAGTCCGGCCCCCGACAGTGTCTGAGGGACAGTGAGCCGGCCCCCCGTTTAAAAAGTCTGAGGACCCCTGATCTAGAAGGTCCTCCGCATTGTAGGATTTCGATCCGTGGTGAGTCAAATCTGTGCATCACAATTCCACAGATGATTAGGGCATTCATCATACATGCAAAAGAGGGCACATCCCCCCCAAATGTAGGGCAGCCAAGAAAAATGTAGGCAAGGATTAAATAAAGCTTAAAAAAATTCATATACCATGTTTACTTGAATCTAATGCACCACTGAATCTAATGCGCACCTATAATCAAAATACTGTATTTATTCAAATCCAATTAACCATTGGCTGAATTTGGCTGAAAAAGGTGAGCGTTAGATTCGAGTAAATACAGTATATTGGTTTCCAGTGGTGAATTAAGCACCACCAACATCGTTACCATCATCGTCACCACCACCATCATCATCATCATCATCACCACCACCACCACCACCACCTTCTTCTTCTTCTTTTTCTTCTCCTCCTCCTCCTTCTTAATGTTTTTCCTGTGCTATGGCAAGGTCCACTATTCTGGATCAGAGTCATCCAATCCATTACTTTTCTTCTTATTAAACTTTAAACCATTCCATATAATTTATTACATATACCCTGCACAATTAACCTCCACTCAGGCCGGCCTAAGCCCCAGCATAGGTCCTGTGCTGACCTGGGGGTGTCACAAAAGTGCAGTAAGGCACTTCAACCCCGCTTCTGGGGGGTGGAGTTAGGCCAATGCAAAGGCATACTCTGAACCTCTCCACACCAGATATGCCAGATGAGTTAGGCCAGCCTAAATTTCTCGTAATTAATCAATCAATCAATCCAATCAATCAATCAATCAATCAATCAATCAATCAATCAATCAATCAATTAAAGGCTCCGTGATGCCTGCTCAAAAGGAAAAGAGGATAATGGACACAAAATGGATAATTTTCCCCAGGACACACAAAGTTATAAAGAGAACATGTCTTGGAAAAAGAGGACATACGTTTACCATGATTAGGGCTGAAATGTATATATTTTTCTTAGCTTCCTCGTGTGTGTGTGTGTGTGTGTGTGTGTGTGTGTGTGTGTGTGTGTGTGTGTATTAAAGGACTCAAAACCCAATTTGCCAATTTTACAGAGGAAAAAAAATCATCCTATAATTTGCATTCACCATTCAGTTCTTGTACTCATTGAACTATTATTAATTGATGTTTGTCGTGATGGAACCAAATCATGTGCTTCTGAAATTCAATCACTAGAAGAGTGAATGACAGGTTGCCAAGTGTGTTTCCTCAAGTGCTCATCTTGAAGTCCGCCTGTTTGCAATTGGATCTGAACACGTTGCATGTACTTGAACTAAAATAAGCTTTAAAAAACCCCAGAGATGAATATCCTTACCCCAAACCACCTTTCATGGTAAGACATCATCACACAAATTAGCCCCTTTCTTCCCCGAGGACAAATAGCTTTCTTAGAAATGTGGGAAAGGAGGTGTATATTAAGAATTTCCTGTTCTTTTTATTTTATATTATTTTAAAGAACAGCTGCAATCCTAATCACATTTTCCTGGGAGTAAGTACTATTGAACAGAATGGAACTTACTTTTGAGTAAACATATTTAGGATTGTACTGATAATGAAAACCAGAAAAAAAATACAAAAAGGAAAAAAAATTGGAAGTGCGGTAAGAATGGGGTTCTTAGTTAACAATTCTGCAATATCAAATAACATATAAAGAAACCAATGTACATTTTCAACAAAGCAAAATTGATAAAAGAGAGCGTTTTAAATATATATATTTATAATTTTTATAAATATATATTATTTATATATTTATAATTATTATAATATAAATATCTATTATTTATATTTATAATAAAATAAAATATTATTTTAAAATAATTTTATAATTATATATATATATATATATATATATATATATATATATATATATATATATATATATATATATATAATTTTCAAGCTATTAAATTTATAATTTGTTTGATTTTCCTCTTCACACATAGAATATCCATGTATGATTTCCAATTATCCATTCTTATTTTTTTAAACTGAATGCTCTTTAAGAGAAATTTAGTTTCAACAAACAGTGCAATCCTGTTCATGTCTACTCAAAAGTAAGTTCCACTGAGCTCAATGGAGCCTACTTCTAGGAAAGTGCTCTTAGGAGTGCAACCAAAATCAAAAATCTTTGTTCACCCTTCTTCCAGAGAAAGTCTTGGAGCCCAAACCTACGCACAACTACTCAGAAGTAAGTCCCATTATAGTCAATGGAGCTTACTCCCAGGAAAGTGTGTAGCCTCATTCTTTCAATTGTTCCCATGTTCTTCATGGGTTCATTTTGGGTGCACCTTGTTTCGGCTAAATGCCAGGGATTTACAACAGGTTGTAAGTGTCTTGTTGCTTTGTGCGCTCCCAGAAACCCCCTTGCAAGGGCACCAGAGAGAGAGAGAGAGAGAGAGAGAGAGAAATTCTGTGTAGCCAACAGCTGGATTTCTTGAGAACAAGAGATACAGTGATGCCTCACATAACAAGTTTAATTCGTCCTGGAAGCATGGTTATGTGAAATGCTCTTTATGTGAAGTGGATTTTTCTGTAGGAAATAATGGAAACTCAGATGATTGGTTCCACAACCCCAAAAATATTCATATAAAAATATTAACTGAATGTAAAAATGATGACAAAACACTGGAATTGAAGTCTACTTAGGCTGCAATACTAAAGACATTTTCCTGGGTGTAAGCCCCATTGAACACAATGGAGCTTACTTTTGAGTAGACATGGTTAGGATTGTGCTGTCAGGCTGCAATCCTAAAGACACTTTCCTGGGAGTAAGACCCATGGAACACAATGGGGCTTACTTCTGGATAGACATGTCTAGGAGGCTGCAATCAAAGACACTTTCCTGGGAGTAAGACCCATTTAACACAATGGGGCTTACTTTTGGGTAGACAGGGTTAGGAGGCTGCAATCAAAGACACTTTCCTGGGAGTAAGACCTATTTAGCACAGTGGGGCTTACTTCTGGGTTGACATGGTTAGGAAGCTGCAAAGACACTTTGCTGGGAGTAAGACCTATTTAGCACAATGGGGCTTACTTCTGGGTCGACATGGTTAGGAAGCTGCAAAGACACTTTCCTGGGAGTAAGATTTATTTAGCACAATGGGGCTTGCTTCTGGGTAGACATGGTTAGGAAGCTGCAAAGACACTTTCCTGGGATTAAGCCCCATTTAACACAATGGGGCTTACTTCTGAGTAGACATGGTTAGAGGCTGTAATCAAAGAAACTTTCCTGGGAGGCTTACCTGGGCTGCTGTTGAAGGTACAAGGTAGTCGGTGGGGGCACTTGGGGACAGTGAGGGGCAGCTGCCTCTGGCCCCCAAGTTGGCAACCCTTTGGCAACCCAAGTTGGCAACCCAAGTTGGCAACCCTCTGGCAACCCTTTTATAGAGCCTCCATGGGGAGCGTCAGGGCTGCATAGCACACATGCCCATTAGGTGCCAGAGGGGTTTGTTACGTGTAGCAGATTTGTTATGTGAATCAGGATTCCTTGGAAATTTAGAGTTGTTATATGGAACATGCTTAATGTGAGTCGCTTGTTATGAGAGGTACCGCTGTAATTTCAAGTTGGCTTGTCCCACTGGCTGCACATAACGGGGACACTCATGAACTCAGGGTTCATGGCAGTGCTGCTTCCCCTCTCAGACCTTCCCGTTGTCTGTGTCGTCCTGTTTATTGGTTGGAGATCTTTTTTTCCCCTGGGGATCTAATGGGTACTCAGAACTGAAGTTCAATTTACAGCTTTTGCTCAAGGGAAGAATTTGTTTCAGTTGAAGACTGCATCAGGGACTAAATGGAATCGGCGTCTTCTTTTGTCCACCGAAACGGTCCTCTGGGTTTATTTAGAAACTGAGAAAGAAAAGAGAGAAGGTTACACTAAAAATAATTAAATGTGTCAGAATGTAAATAAAACCATCAGCGGGTCACCGAGGAACATTGGGGGAAAGTCACATTCCCATCTACCAAGGAAAAGGGAGCCAAAGAAATGTTCATTTATTAAGAATTGATGGCATCAAAACAGCCTTGTAATGAGCTGATCAACAGCCCAACTCTAGGCAGGTCTACTCAGGAGTAAGTCCCAGAATTGAAGGGGCTGTGCCGATTGATTTGTCCTCGGCCCACTTTCTTTTAGGGATTTCTCAAGCCCCCCAAAAGGTTTAGGACTTTTCACACATTTGGAAATGTGACTCACAACATGCACACAATGTAGCGACGGTATGTTTCCCATCCTGTTTTTGCACCTTCTTGGGGTGGTCTTCAGTCTGCATTTCTGGAATGTAGTAAGAAACATACTATAGTAAGATACATACTATATTTACTCAAATCTAAGGCTCACCTTTTTCAGACATATTTATTTTCAGACATATTCTGGTGTGCATTAGATTTGATGGTTAATTATAATGGATTGAATTTTATTATAAGTATAGTGTGCACATTAGATTCTATGGTGCATTATATTCGAGTAAATAGGTATATGATCATATGTAGATGACTACATGAGGTACCATATGTGGATATGTGGGCCCATATGTGCCTTGCATTTCAGGCAGAGGATCCCAGAGAGACAGAATGTTAGCATTGGGAGCTACCTTGAAGGTCATCTAGTCCAACCCTTTGAGAGTGACAGCAATCCAAATAATGCCACTGCATTTAGGCTGTGCATGTGATGCCACAATTTATTCTGGTATAAGAGGCGGTCCGATATGTATAGAAACATATAACTCAATATGTTCTGGTTTAGGAGGAGGTCCATCATGGGGGTACTGCAATGAGGATGACATAATGATGATGATTCTGGTTAGGAGGACCATGTCCTCTGCATCAGATCTTCCCTGAGCCAGAAATTTAGTGGTGTCTCTTAAAGTGTCTCATTCTTCCTTTTCCGAACAGGCCATCGAGTCGCTATGAACAATGGCTCAGCTATACTACAAAAAGGTCAACTACTCCCCTTATCGAGACCGGATTCCACTGCAGATCGTGCGGGCAGAAGCAGAGCTCTCATTGGAGGAGAAGGCCTATCTCATCGCTGTGGAAAAAGGGGACTACGCGAGTGTGAAGCACGCCTTAGAGGAGGCTGAGATCTACTACAACATCAACATCAACTGCATGGACCCGCTCGGACGCAGCGCTCTCCTAATAGCCATAGAGAACGAAAACCTGGAGATTATGGAGCTGCTCTTGAGTCACAGCGTCTATGTGGGCGACGCTCTCTTGTATGCGATACGGAAAGAAGTGGTTGGTGCCGTGGAGCTGCTTCTCAATTACAGGAAACCAAGAGGGGAGAAACAGGTAAGTCAGGAACGAGATGGGGTGCTACATGTTGTGACTTGGATGACCAATGTCATCATAAAAAATGGGGGTCTTCTGTTGATGCTGTTTGTGTACTGCAAGAACTCTGGAAAATAGTTTGTTGGAAGTCACCAAGGTTAGTGCTATGGTGTCTACTGCTCTTGGTAGTGGCATAACCAGAGTGGGTGCAAAGCACTAAGTTTTGCAGGTTCCTGAACATGCTTTGCAAGTGGATTCTCCTCTTCTGAGTCCTTTCGGGAGCAAAGCAGAGGTGTTCACCTATATGATGACTGTATGCAACCTTCAGATTTTAGAGATAGTCTATGGGCAAAATCCAGAGCAGTTACGGGTCCACGCAGTTACATCACCCTTTAGTGTTATCTTATGGAACTTCACCCTAACTCCTCCGGAGCAAAGGTCTTAATTTGACATTAGGATATGGGCCTATGGGCAAAATCCAGAGTAACTATGGGGAGTCCTTGCTCTGGTGTAAGAACAACTTACTCTGGATTCCAATATGAATTTCCCATAGGTTTTCACTAGGTGGTGCAGTAACTACAGGTGCATGTAAAAAGTCTCTTACGTGCTCCCGTAGTTATTCTGGATTTGGGGGTATGTCTCAATATCCGATTGTGATGAATCAAATGAATTATGGATTTGATGAGTAGACAATTGTTATATAAATCTTATTTCCTTTTAAAATATCTTTTGAAATTGTTAAATAAGATTATGGTTTATTTAAGATAGATTTTTAGGTGATAGAAATTCATTATTAAACTATCCCTACCATCCAGAGCAACTATGGGAGCACGTAAGAGACATTACATGCACCCATTGTTACTGCACCACCTAGTGAAAACCTATGGGAAATTTTATTGCAATCCAGAGTAAATTGTTCTTACACTGGAGCAAGGAGTTACTCTGGATTGTGTCCTAAGGCTGCAATTCTAAAGACACTTCCTTGGGAGTAAGACCTATTGAACACAATGGGGCTTACTGTTGAGTAGACATGATTAGGCTTGTGCTCTCAAGAAGGGTAAATCTGGAATTCCGTGCTTGCTACCATATTTACTCGAATATAATGTGCTATTGAATCTAATGTGCACACTGTACTTATAGTAAAAATGTTAATCTAATTAACCATCGAATTTAATGCACACCCTGATTTTGGAGACTAAATCTGGCTGAAAAGGGTGAGCGTTAGATTTGAGTAAATGCAGTGTATATCTAGGGTGACCATATATACAGAGTGCCTGTACCTTTAACTATTAACTAACATAGGCTGCAATCCTAAAGACACTTTCCTGGGAGTAAGACACATTGAACACAATGGGGCTTACTTTTGAGTAGGATTGTGCTCATAGTACCTGTACACTATGTACAGAGAGCCTGTACTTTAACTAACATAGGACAGAGTTGGTTCCATGCTGACATCACTCAGTGATGACATCACACCAATCTGTTCTGACATCACTGCATCTTGACGTCACTGACATCATCAACAATGGAAAGAGAGCAACACAACTGCAGTATAAATGTATTTTCACAGATATTCCTAGGCAGCCCTCATATAGATTGATGCATATGTTGCAAAGTTGCTTACAGAATATTAAGAGAGCCTCAGATCCACTAATGGATTTCTGACCCCCCCCACCCCTATACCATACAGTTTGTTCCTTATTTGTGTTTTGAAATCTACCGAGCCACGCTTCATGTTGCGTCAAAGAACGGAGGGATTAACATCCTTTAACCAGAGGAGGGATTTTCTTCCTCGCTCACGGGGTCTCTGGTGTGCAACGCTTTGATGGCGACAGTAAATAATCCCATGCAAACAACAGAGCCCTGTCATGAACACCTGGATCAGGTTACAGATCAGAGGGTGCTCTGCCTACCTCCCAGTGGCGCATGTCTGAGGTCTCCATCCAAACAAGGATTAGGTGGCGAGCAGATCTAAGAGCCTATATATGTTGCTCAAGTTCATTGTGGTCTCCCACAGGCTACTTGAAGCTTACAATAGATTGTAAAGCATGGGGAGATGTTGGTGAGCAATGTAAGGAGAGCTATTGGCTGCAATCCTAAAAGCACTTTCCTGGGAGTAAGTACTATTGAACACAGTGGGACTTACTTTTGAGTAGACATGCTTAGGATTGCACTGATTAATTTTTTTCCTCCATGGTAGGATCAATGCAGCCATAATGCCCCTTCGTAAGGAACTGTTTGGAGCATGAATGAGGATTATTTGAATCTCTATACCAGTGACTTTCAAACTTTTTCATCTCATGGCCACACAGACAAGGCACGAAAATTATCAAATTATCAGTTTTTTATCACAAGGTACACCATGCTGCTGATACGGACTCAAATCCCCTAATTGCCCTATTAAATCATCCACCAAATCCTGTGGCACACTTGAGGACCATCCGCGTCACACCAGTGTGCCAGGGTTGAAAATCACTATCCTGTACTGAAAATCACTGCCCTATACTGAAAATCACCTCCCTATACACAGCCCTATATTCATCCAACTGTTGACGTTCTTCAGGGCAAACCCTTACAATGAATCCCCCTTTCCCCGTTGAAGCTTCACTGGATGCAGTTTTGATCCAACAGCCAGAATGGCTTCAAAGGAGAGGGGAAGGGAGCCTTTCACCGTGCAAGATGGGCCAAAGCTCTGGAGAACTTATACCTTGATGCTCTGGAGAACTGACACTATCAGGAATCAGGAACAGCACTATCAGGAATCAAATCTGAACTTTCGGAGCCTTCCCGGTAATCCCCAAACACTTATTAAAAGCAAGGCTTTCATCGTAGTAGGATTGGCTAACTTAAATCTGACCTTTTGTTTCAAATTAGCTTCCTCATAGTGAGGGTTCATGGCCAATGATATTCCACCTGTCAGTCAGTCAGTCAGTCTGACTGACTGACTGACTGTCTGTTCCTTAATGGGTTGGGTTTGGGAAATCTATGTCCTGGGGAATGACATTTTGATCCAGAAAAGAGAAGCATTTCAAAGGGGCTGTTATGCAGGGATGTCACTAGAATCAATGTCATCTGGTGCAGGACCCCAGTGCGTCACCCCCCTCCCTGTGCATGTGTGAACTCTAGCGCATGGGCAGTGCACCACTGAGTACAATTCAGGGTGGCTGGCTTTGGAGGAACACTGCACCTGCCATGAAGTTTGTGCATGTGCAGCTCAGAGTGCTACTCGGGAGACATGGGCAGAAGTCCTACATCTCAAGCAAAGACTGAACATCCTGAGCTCAGCATGCATTCCTGGAGATCCGAGCATATGGGCTGGGCTCAGAGTGCTCAGATTGCTCCACTCCAAGGAACTCCATGTGCACTTAAACTTGGCATCCATCAGTCTTGAAAGACTATGGTATTGTGCTCGACGCTGCATGTGAAGCATGAAAGCCTGGGTAGCAAAGCATTATGTTGTGGGGTGTGGCCTACACCCCTCTGGCACATCACCCCACCCCAAATCACCCCACTCCATCACCAAGCTCCTCCGGCACATCACCCCACTTGGGGTGGGGTGTGGCTCATACCCCGCTTGGTGTCACCCCACTTGGTTTCACTTGTTGTGGCCGATACCAGCCTCACTACCCCTGCTGTTATGACATCATCAGAGAATTTTATGACATCATCAGAGAATGACCCAATCACATTCTTCTTCTCACAACCCTTTGCATGAGTCCATCATTTAATCTGAGAATATGAATTTCCCATTGATTTTCACTAGGTGGTGCAGTAAATACGGGTGCACGTAATGTCTCTTACATGTTCCCGTAGTTACTCTGGATTGTAGGGACAGTCAAACAACTGAGAAAGGCTTTAAGAAGCTGAAAATTTTTATTTTTTCTTCCTTAGAATAACAGTTTCTATAGAAAACTGGGCACAACTTCTCTCCAATTGTGTCCATATTAACAATTACAAATGGCTTCGTTTAAGAATGTGCTTTATTGAGCATGTTTTGGCTTTAAAAGCGGCTTATCGGGAAAACATACACAGTATAAAATGCAGTCATACAAGGTATTAAGAGAATTTGAGTGAGTAAGCTCTTTAGCAAGATTAATTTCCAGCCTTTCAAAAACATAGTCTCGGTTCTTAGTCATCCTCACCAACAAAATTCCGATTCCCCCCCCCCTTATTTTAAATAGCTCTTAACATGGTAATGAGTAAAAGAGTATATGACAGAATGCGTGCCTGATGCTTTGATTTTTAAACAAGAAGCATAAAAATTTCATCAATGTGGAACCCAAGAACATTTAGGATGATTCAGTCCTTTTATTGTCAGACTCAGTGATGCATCTGAACTGGAAAATGAGGCCGTACTGGGTAGGGATGCCAGAATTCTCTTCCACAAAATTGGGATAGGACCCTCTATCCCATTTGCGAGTATGTGAACACAATCCCCCCAAATCAGGATTGTCCCTGTTTTTCAGGATATGTGGCAAAAATCCCCCAAAATCAGGATTGTCCCTTTTTTTCGAGACATATGGCTAAAATCCCCCCAAATCGGGATTGTCCCTGTTTTTCGGGACATATGGCTTAAAAAAAACCCAAATTGGGATTGTCCCTGTTTTTTGGGATATGTGGCAAAAATCCCCCCAAATCGGGATTGTTCCCGTTTTGGGGGCTATATGGCAAAAATCCCCCCCCCCAAATCAGGATTGTCCCTGTTTTTAGGACATATGGCAAAAAGCCTTCTCACAATCCAGTTTGAACATAACTTTCCACACTGCAATACAGTGGGATCAAAATGTACCATATACCCCCACATGGAAGAGGCATATCCATGGGTAACCTGGAATGGACCTACAGTATATGGCTTGCACCAGCAAAACCATTAATGCAAATCCAAGCAGATTTATGTCAGGAAATTGGGCCTGGAGGTGATGATAGAATAGGATGGAATGAACATAGGAGCACAATCCTGACCATGTCTACTCAAAAGTAAGCCCCATGGTGTTCAATGGGTCTTACTCCCAGGAAAGTGTATTTAGGATTGCAGCCTAAATCATGTTGGATCAGACCAAAGACTGATCTAGTCCAGCTTCCTGGATCTCCCAGTGGCCCATCAGATGCCTTCAGGATCACACATTAGACGATACACAGGCCTGATCTATCAGGATTCACCTTAAGTTCCTACAAGTTCCAGAATGATATATTTTTATTTTTAATTCTATGTTTCTGCTCTGACATCACAACTGTATCAGCAATTTTTGAGAAGGGATCCATAGCAGACTGGTGCACTGTGAACAGTCATGTGCCACAGGAGTTTGGAGCGCAATGGTTGAACATCACCGAAAAACTTGTTCAAGGGGATCTAGACATCCTAACCATGTCGACTGAAAAGTAAACCCCATTGTGTTCAATGGGTCTTACTCTCAGAAAAGTGTCTTTAGGATTTCAACCTTACTCTCAGAATAGTTTGTATAGGATTGCAGCCTTAATTTATGAATTACAAGAAGGTTATATTCACAAGGAAAAGGGGGACATTGAAGTTTTTTCCAGGACACAAGGCTAAAATCCAGGACATGTCCAGAAAATAAAGTAAATATATGGTCATCCTGTCCCCAGAGTTTCATATAACACAATAAAACGCTGCCATCCTAAGAGCACTTTCCTGGGAGTAAACCCCATCAAACTCAATGGATCTTACTTCTGAGTAGACATGAATAGGATTGCACTGTATCTCAGTGTTTGCCATATCTGAATGTCACTGTTCCGGTCCAGTCTGGTTCCTGGACCGGACCTGCTTGATCTCACTCATATCTCGCTCATATTTGTTAACCAAATATGTGGCATTTAAAAACTACTTTTGTGCCCCGGGTCGATGGCAGTGCAAGAGTTCAGAAAGACAAGCAGGGAAAAAAATGGATGTTCATCCACTCAGACGGGCGACTTGTTTATGGTCCAATTTGGCTGCTCATCCAACTGTTTAAGACATGAGGGGTATACCGTGGGGACCTGTCTGCAGAGAGAGGCAGCAGGTGCACACAGGGCATCTGACAGTGCATCAGAACTCATCTCTTTCCCGCATTTGCGCACCCATGCATACCAAAAATGCAGTGGAATAGATTGTCGGGAGATGCCATCCCTGTTTATTGCTTTGACTGCAAGAGGAGGTTTCTTTGCTATTTGGGTTATGTGCGCGCGCGCACTTGCACACCGAGGATCTCAGTGATACAGTCTGAAATTATTCCAGGACACTTTAAGAAACAATACTGCGACAATCCCGAAGACACAGAAATCATAAAGAAATAATACAGAAAGCAGGCGTCGTAGAGATCCTGATGGGGGGGCTATGCCCCTCCTTGCGGCCACAGTCAATCTGGCAATCTGAGCTTGTCCATCACAGCAGGGGTGGGATGTTGTTGTGAAGGAATTAGGAAATGTTTCTTTTCTACTTCCTCAATAAGAAAGCCCTTTAAAGTGTGCATTAAATAAATTCACCAGTGGAGATGGACTGCATGTGCATAGATTATTTTCTTGGCATTATATATTAGCCCTTGCCATAAACCTAATATGCAAGGCAGAAACCTCATCTGTTTGAACATGCAAAATTTTGCTGGGACAAAGCCAAAAAAACCAAGCGGGCCCAGCTCCATATACTTATTAGATACTTGCAAAAAGTATCCACCTTGAGGGAGTAAGATACACCCTCCATATGCCAGGCCCCCATGTGCATCAAGTCCTCAACCCCCAATCCATGCATATCACCTCCATGAGCAACACCTCCCCATGAGCAACACCTCCCCATGAGCAACAACTCCCCACGTGTAACAACTCCCCATGCGCATTATCCTTCCATGCGCATCAACCTCCATGTGCAACATTCCCCATGTGCATCTATCCCCCATGCGCAACACCCCATTGCATGTCAACCCCCCATGCGCATCAACCCAGCATGTGTAACACTCCCCATTTGCATCACCCCTCATGTGCACCATTCCCTGTGCACCATCCTCCCCAGTGCAACACCCTGTCATGTGCAACACCCCCTCTTGCACAACACCCCCTATGCAAATCATATCCCCCCAAGCGCACCACACCTCCATGTGCACCATCCTCCCAGAGCACCCTCCCTCCCAGTGCATCAGGCACCATACATCAAATTGACTGGATGTTAATCAGTCAGGCTTCAATGTCAAGTATAGGACAAAAACACATTGCACCCCTTTTCAGCCCCTAAAGGGTTAAATTTCTCTAGCTGGTTCTTGGTGGGTGTTCAGGTGACAGAAGGAACTCCCAGAATTCCATGCTTCAGGCCCAGCAGTTGGGGCGGAATGTTGATGAGTCAGCAATTCTCCAATGCAAAGTATAGGGAGGAAAACGCGTTGCGCCCCTTTTCACCCCCTTCCAGTTGGAATTTCCGAAAACCGGTTCTTAGTGCACCCCTCCCTCACGGAAGGAACACCCACCCCAAATTTCACACTTCTAGGCCCAGCGGGTTTGGCAGGGTGTTGATGAGTCAGTGAGTCAGTGAATCAGTAACACAGTCAGAGACTTTTCTCTTTTTATATATATAGATATATGGAATTATTAGAATTATAGATATTTCTAGCCCACCATCCTAATCAGTGCTGGCTTTCAGCCCGTTGGACCAACTTCCACCAATTGGATCCCATTCCTAAGGGACCCACAAGAGCAACAAACAAACAAAAACATGTACAGTGGTGCCTCACATACAAAGCTTAATTTGTTCCAGAGGCCTGCTCTTTAAATGAAACACTCTTTAAGTGAAGCAGATTTTCCCATAGGAAATAATGGAAACTCAGACAGTTGGTTCCACAACCCCCAAAATATTCATAGAAAAATATTAACGGGATGTAAAAATGATGACAAAACACTGGAATTGAATTCAAAACATGCTTTCAATGTGCATGATCCTATGACGTCTACTTAGGCTCCAATCCTAAAGACACTTTCCTGGGAGTAAGCCTCATTTAACACAATGGGGCTTACTTCTGAGTAGACATAGTTAGGAGACTGCAATCAAAGACACTTTCCTGGGAGGCTTAGCTGGGCTGCTGCTGGAGGTTCAAGGTTGTCGGTGGAGGCACTTGGGGGCAGTTAGGGGCAGCTGCCTCTTGCACCTCCAGGGAACTGCCCCCAACTGGGGGGCAGTTAGAGGCAGCAGCATTGGCCAGTAGTCCTTTTAAAGAGCCTCCGTCAGGGCTGCATAGCACTCGTGCCCATAGCGCGCTTGCTTGTTAAGTGAAGCGGAACTTGTAATGTGAAGCAAGATTTCGCGGAAATTTTTGCTTGTTATGTGAAATGCTTGTTAAGCGAGGTACCACTGTACTTTAAGTGAACACTAGTACATATATCTGGGAATGTCTGAGCCCAATTTGGGAAACATTTGGGAATGTCTGAGCCCAGTTGTATGCATGTATACTCTGAAGAAAACCCCATATTAGTCAATGGGGCTTAGTCCTGGGAATGTGGGGCTTGTTCCTAGGATTGCAGCCTCTGTTTCTTCACAAGTGCCCAGTGAATTTTTAAAAAGGCATCTTTGAAGGTCTCACATCCTTCTGCAAACGAGGCCCACCAGTTTATAAAGCGGCAGCGATCTGGCTCTGCACTTGAAGCGAAGGAACAGCTAAACCCCTTTCTTCTGCTTAGGCCATCTAATTTTAGTCCTGGTTATAATAAACACACTAGGGGAGACTATTATAGTGACAAATTGCGAGCTTTATAGTACCGGTTATTAAAGGCTTCTGCTGTATTTCATTTATGTAATATCATGACAGCGGCCAAAAGTTATGATAAACAAGGCGAACGGCAGACCTGATCATTTCCAGAGCATTCAAAGAAACTGACACCAAAAAGAGCTTTACACAGGAGTAAATCATTGTTGACTTAGGGTTAGTGTTTTGCAGAAGTTGCACGCATTGGGCAAAACAAGCTGGTTCCCAAAATATATTTATTCAGTATTTAGGGACACTAAGCGGGAAGTCCCAGTTCTTACAAGAGGGGCACTAGTGGTTGGGGGCAGATTCTTGAGGGTGATGTGAATGGTGCAATCTAGTTGGTTCCAAACATGTGCAACATCGTCATCATCATCAACATCATCATCATCATCATCATCATCATCATTAGATCTATAGGGTTTATCTTGAGTCTCTATAGTATAGGGGTAAAGAGGAAAGGCTACAAAGTTTGGGACTTTTTCTGCCTAGAAAAAAAGGGGACATGACTGAGACCCAGGGTGCAATCCAGAGTAACTACGGAGAGTCCTTGCTCTGGTGTAAGAACAATTTACTCTGGATTGCAATATGAATTTCCCATAGGTTTTCACTAGGTGGTGCCGTAACTATGTCAACGTAGGAACGTGTCCCAGAAACGTTCTCCCAGGAACATGTCTTTAGGATTGCAGCTTTATATGGTCACGTTGACTGTAACCCAACACAAAAAAGTCCTACAAACTCGAATCTAATGTGCCATCGAATCAAATGCGCACCCTATACTTATAACCAAAACACAACATTTACTCAAATTTAATTAACCATCCAATCTAATGTGCAGCCTGATTTTGGAGACTGAATTCGGCTGAAAAGGGTGAGCGTTAGATTTGAGTAAATACAGTATGTCTGCAAAGCCTGCCTGGTATGTCAAGATGATGTGATCGCACCCCTTTGTGCTCTGGTGTCTCTCCCTGGGCGCCATGTGCAATGTGTGAAACTATTATGGGAGAATTAAAAAAAAGTGTGATCATGATCACTGTTTGGGTCCCAGATGGTAATATTAATTCTTTGAATGCCGCACAACTAACATTTCGAGGAAGCTGGGGAGGAGGAGGTCACCCATTTTGACCTGTGATCCAATGGTGGGTCTTTCTGAAGGTTCTTGCTCAACAGCTTGTGTCAGAAGATAAGGTTAATGGGATATCATTTTTGATTCACGGCATTCATCGCAAATAACCTTGGGAGAGCTTAGAGCAGTCCTTGGAGGGCCATAATTTATTCCTCTGTCTCCATAACACAACCTAAAATGGGAACGGAGCTGCCCTACACATGAGCCCGGCTTGTCAGAACAGTGCGAATAGATGCGCCGCTAAGGACAGAGTGTCGGCAATTACTACCAGTGTCGTCAGAGGTGGTGTTGTGCGCAAAGGATCTCTCCCTGCAATGGAGAGGGTTGGATTAAAACTGTCGTTGCACATTGTTAAGGCATGATGTTAACTCAGTCTGCGAAGCATTGCTGACGACCCCAAGTGGGACACGGACTAACCGATGCTTCCCCCTCAGTTGAACCACTGGACTCGGGATCAGATTGGGCTGTTAATTCCATTTATGTCATGAGGGGAAATAAATGTTCAGGAAAATCTTCAGTCACAGGTGGGTTCAGAGGGTTCAGGAGGTATCCCAGCCAGAAGCATTGGCATCAGTGATGGGCCCAGCCTCCCTGAAGATCTGGTTCGCCGGACGTTCGGGGGCTGGGCCGGGGTCAGGGGGCGGGGCGGGAGGGCCGGCCCTAACCAGGCCGCACAGCGCATGTGCCAGACTTGGCGCATGCGCAGTGCGTCTCCTGAAGTATCCTCGGTGCCAAGACGCTTAGTGTGCCTGCGTCCAACTGGACGCAGGCGCACTGAGCGTCCTGGGGCTCGGCCCCAAGAGACTCAGTGAGCATGCATCCAGCTGGACGCAGGCGCACTAAGCTTCCTGGCGCTGAGCCCCAGGAGAAGCGGCGCCGGCGGACGCTGGTGAACCGGTCCCCGCGGCTCTTGCAGCCACGGCTGGGACTGGATCACCAACATCAGCCTAGGGGGAAGATCCGGTTCGGGCGAATAGGCCCGAACCGGTATCTGCCCACCTGTGATTGGCATCCATCATTCTCGAAAGACTATGGTATTGTGCGCGACGCTGTATGGGTAGCACAAAGGCCTGGGTAGATTGATATGGAAGATAGGCTGTTACCCAAGCAGCAAACCCCCCCTCTCCATGCCACTGAAATAGTCAAATGGAAAGGCAGAGCCGACACGATGGATTCCAGCTGCGACGCAGAGCTGGGCCAAGGACAGGAGCTCACCCTGTCTTGTGGAGACCGACCCAGGTGTCGAACCCTGGCCTGCTGGTTAACAGGCACACCCTTGTTGCAATTCAGAGTAACTATGGGAGCATGCAAGAGACATTACGTTCACCCATGTTTACTGCACCACCTAGTGAAAACCTATGGGAAATTCATATTGCAATCCAGAATAACTTATTCTTACTCTGGAGCAAGGACTCCCTGTAGTTACTCCGGATTTCGCCCACAGTGTCTTACCCACTTGCGCCACCCACAGCCCACACTGATAAGTGTCACCCCATTGCCCAGTGGCCAACCTGGTTGATCCCTGATGCCACTCTGGGCTGTGTTTACACTCAGGGTGCCATCCTAACCATTTAAGGCTGGCATGATTCATGTGGCATAATTTGTGTTGGGGTCGGGTGGCCAGCGCATGCTCTGCCTCACTCCTGGGAGGTTAGGCCAGTGCACAGGAATGTGTCACCCTCGCCATACTGCCATGAGAAGTTAAGCCAGATGAGTTAGACCAGTCTAAATTGGTTAGGATTGCACCCTCTTGGCACAATCCTAACCAGATTTCCAGCATCAAGATAAGGGAAGTGGATGGCACAAACCTGGAAGAGATGGCACAAACATTGTTTTACCTAATGCTGGAAATTAGGATTAGGATTAGGATCTAATCCTAGAATTGTGTGCTCAGTGAAATTTCCATAAAACAAGCAGAAATACCCCACAACCAAAGAGCCAGGTTTACTCATCCCTGACTTCAATTCCATTTGAAATAGACTCACCAACCAAGGCTGCAATCCTAAAATCACTTTCCTGGGAGTAAGGCCCATTGAACACAATGGGGCTTACCTTGGAGTAGACATGGTTAGGATTGTGCTCTAAGGCTGCAATCCTAGACACTTTCCTGGGAGTAAGACCCACTGAACTCAGTGGGGCTTACTTTTGAGTAGATATGATTAGGATTGTGCTCTAAGGCTGCATCCTAAAGACACTTTCCTGGGAGTAAGACTCACTGCACACAATGGGGCTTACTTTGCAGAGGACCTGGTTAGGATTGTGCTCTAAGGCTGCAATCCTAAAGACACTTTCCTGGGAGTAAGACTCACTGCACACAATGGGGCTTACTTTGCAGAGGACCTGGTTAGGATTGTGCTCTAAGGCTGCAATCCTAAAGACACTTTCCTGGGAGTAAGACCCATTGAACACAAAGGGGCTGACTTTTGAGTAAATACAATTCTGATTGTGCTCTAAATGCCTCTTGACTGGCACCACAATGAAGTGCTTCCAACTCTCGCAGGCCAACTTCAACCTGCCTCTGCAATTAGTCCCACTCGGCGTAGATGAGGCTGGTTGCGGAGGTCACATGGTGCACTGGAGCGCCACCGAAACTTGGCGGTGCCAGCAGGCCATGGATTTGGCTGGCGTACAAGTGGAATTGTGTGGAAAGGTTACTGCTGGTTCCCATTTTGACGTTCCAAACAACAGATGCCAGTAATAGGCCTCGACGGGGTATACATTAGCCTGAGTCTTTGCTGAGAGGTACAACCAATAACTTAATAGTGTGCCGCTGTGGTGTTGGCAGCTCATTGACTATTTACATCTCATTCCCTTTTCAATGTGTTTTTTTTCCTTGCTGGCTTTTTAAGTGGAGGTGTTCGAGCAACAAATCCTTCTTCTCTCGACAACAGCTTGAACTTCTGATCGTGGGGAAGCGAGCGCATCAATCCTTGCGCGCACAGCTCTTGCTTGGCGATTTTGCCAGGGTTGAAATTTCCCATCTGCAAATTCCAGAGATGTATTTGACCAGATTTATGGCTCACTTTGTGGATAGAGGAGAATTTCTGCAACCATGAGACATGGGTACCCTTTCGGCTTTGGTTACCTGTGTTTCGGAGCAGATCCGTGAAATGGAGGCACAACAACGGGGGTGGTTGGGGTACACCCATCCAAGGTGCTATGCTAAAAGGGGATGTAGCATTTTTTATCCCTGCTGAGGCGATCATATAACTGGATTTTTCCGGATTTGTCTTCTTTTTTAGCCTCCTGTCCGGGTGTCCTCCAAAAGTGCTTCATTGTCCTCCATTTTGGCCTCTTTTTGGAACTGTGCATTACCCCATCATGTCATATGTTGTTGGATTTGTATTGAAGAGCAGAATCCAATGCAAAAATCAGTTTTGAAATATCTCCTTCCTATCAAACGTTATGGCCAAAACACTAAAAATCAAAAATATTCATTGAGCTCTATGGGAAAGTGAAAGTGCCCAATATCGCGGCTTTACTTATGAGTAGACAAATGTAACATTGTCCACCAGAAAGACCAGGCTGAGAGGAATCCAAGACCTTGTCATCCTTTTTAGTTATCCTGTTCCGTATCCTGTTTCATTTAAAAAGTAAAATTAAGAAGTAAAATAAAAGCTTCAGTAACTTCCAGTAACACCACTGAATTTGTAGTGCTCTCCTATTACATTTTGGAGGTCTCAAGGAGGCCTCATCCTTCTCCCCATAATGCAGTATTTACTAGAATCTAATGTGTCATCTAACTTAATGCGCACCCTTAACTTATAATCAAAATACCGTATTTATGCAAATCTGATTACCCATCAAAACTAGTGTGCACACTGACTTTGGAGACTGAATTCAGCTGAAAAAGATGAGCGTTAGATTCTGACACTCTGGGCCCAATCCAGAATAACTATGGGAAGTCCTTGCTCCGATGTCAGAATAACTTACTCTGGATTGCAATATGAATTTCCCATAGGTGTTCACTAGGTGGTGCAGTAACTACGGGTGCACATAATGTGTCTTACATGCTCCCGTAGTTACTCTGGATTTCTAGGGTATGAGCACAATCCTAACCATGTCTACTCAAAAGTTAGCCCTATTGTGTTCAATGGCTCTTACTCCCAGGAAAGTGTCTTTAGGATTGTGCCTTATGTCTCACATTGGGGGTGCCACATATTTCATGTGCTGTTTTTTGGTTTTCTTGTTCCACTGACCTGAAGATTCTATGCTCAGACAGTCATCCGGGGACATGAGACATGATGGTCTCCGATGTAGGGTTATTATATGTCCCCCAAAATGGGATTTCCCAATTTTGGGGGGTTGTATTCATATTCTGGTAAATGTGGCAGAGAGGTTCTGTCCAGTGGTGGGCTTCAAGGTGGTGGGCTTGAAGTGGTGGGCTTCCAGTGGTGGGCTTCTTTTTTCGAAGCCCTTTGGTTCGATAGAACCACAGGTTCGAAGCCACAGGTTCGATAGAACCCTTTGCTAATGATTGCCTGGTTCTGAGAACCATTACTAATGGAACATAGAACCTGTTGTTAATTTAGGTTATTAGGACATAGAACCTGTTGTTAATTTATTTGAATTAGTTAATTTATTTGAATTAGTTAATTTAATTAGTTAATTAGTTAATTAGTGAATTTAGTTGAATTAGTTAACTGGTCCTGTCCTGATTTTGCGGAAGAAAATTATGGCAACCCTACTCAGATGGTAGATCAGAAGGGGGAGGTATAGCTCTGAGGATGTGGCGCTCAGGCCAGGAATCATGCTCATGAAGTCAACTAAAACCATGCATAGCTGGGCTCCCAATTAGGACTGTTGATTTTTTTTTTTCCAAAGGGGTTTTCACAGTGTTCAGGGTATCGCTCGGACAGTGTATTGCTAGGGTGGAAAATGTATCCTATGAAAAATAAACAGTGACTTGCTTGCACCATCAGCTTGTGTAAATTGGCAGTCAAACCCTGTAATCATGTTCTTTTCTTCCACAGCGCACTGCTTCGGATTCATGTGCTACCTGGTAACAAAATGTATTTTAATGTCCTCAATCACTCAAGACAGGGCTATTGCTGCTACACGGTGACATAGCTAGTGGGGGTGGAAATAGGGTGACTATGGGTGCAATCCAGAGTAACTATGGGGAGTCCTTGCTCCTGCGTAAGAACAATTTGCTCTGGATTGCAATATGAATTTCCCATCGGATTTCACTAGGTGGTGCAGTAACTACAGGTGCATGTAATATCTCTTACATGCTCCCATTGTTACTCTGCATTGTAGGGTAAATGTCCTATTATTCCAGGACATATGTCCTCTTTTATAGCCTTGCATCCTGGGAAAAAAAATCTTCATTGTCCTGCATTTCCTTATGAGCGGGCAACATGTAGCCTGCCTGTAACTCACAAATTATATGTAATCGTTTTAAATTTAATGTATTTATAATTTAATTCAGTTTAAATAATTGAATAATATAATTTAATTCAATGTAATTTATGAATTAAATTGAGTTGAATTGAGTAGACATGGTTAGGATTGTGCACATAATTACTAAAAATTAACCATGTGAAAGCAATATATGGCTGCAATCCTAAAGACACTTTCCTGGGAGTAAGACCCACTTAACACAATGGGGTTTACTTTTGATTAGTCATGGTTATGACTGTGCCCATTGTGAGTGTTTTTAGCTTTTATTTTATTGTGCCCTACACTTTTGTTGGGGGTCCTACATTTTGGGAGTGCTTTGTCCTCTTTTTTGATTTTGTCAGACAGTCATCCTGGGTGCAAAGCACTACCTTATGTCCTTACCTCCTCTTTGGAGCTATGCAAGGGGTGCAAAACAGAGATGGGGCACAATACAATCCATGTCTACTCAGAAGTAAGCCCCATTGTGTTCAGTGGGTCTTACTCCCAGGGAAGTGTTCTTAGGATTATAGTTATATTCACCTCCAGACCACACCTCATACCAAATTGAACTGGTCAACCCAGTTTGAGTTGGGTCAGAATAGTTCACCCAACCCAGTTTGTTCACTCAACCCATAGAATAGTTCACTCAACCCAGTTTGAGTTGGGTCAGAATAGCTCACCCCTTCTTCTCCCCCATTTGTCAAGGGGAAAGGGAAGAAATGAAAAAGAGGGGAACAATGCCTAAGGCTGTAATCCTAAAGATGCTTTCCTCAGAGTAAGACCATTGAACACAATGGGGCTTACTTTTGAATAGACATGCTTAGGATTGTGCTCTAAATAGAACTTTCAGTCTTTTGAATACAAAATGGATATTGGTGTTGAGTTTCAATTCAATTCACTTTTTATTATGGTCTCAGACCAGAATAAAAGTAGCTGCAATCCTAAGACACTTTCTTCAAGTTCACTTTCCTGAACACATTGGGGCTTACTCTTGAGTAGACATGACCTGCAATCCAGAGTAACTACGGGAAGATGTAAGGCCTTGGATTGCTCTATGCATTACCCATAGGGTTCCCATAAGTAACTGTGTCGGTGTAAAAGGTCCCGTAGTTACTCTGGATTGTAGCCCTGGTTAGGATTGTGCTCTGCATTCTAGCATATCCATCTAGAAATTCATCAAGTTAAAATAATACAGCTCTACACTTCAGTTAAATATAATTTATATATGACTTTCTGTCACATATAAAATAAACTTAAAAGCTGCTGGTTGAGGTTCTTCATGGCCAATATGAGGGGTTGGCGTCTTATGGGCGCACTGGCCCAAGCCTTTTGGGTTCAATGCTCTCCCATGGATTCAATGCTTTCCAGGTTTGCCCTCCTTTTCGGATTCAGTGCTCTTTCAAATCCATGCTCTCCCGTGGAATGTATATCCAAGGAGCTCTGAAAGGCATCTGTTGTGACTCATCCTTCTCAATCCGCCATAAGTATGCAGAAACACCTTCCATGCTGAAAATGAATCCCCTTAGGAAGAAGTCATCAAAGCCCTCTCGACACATGGGGCTCAGCAGGCACCTCCCCACGCATGGTTATGACCTCCTTAGAGACCCATGGTTTTCCTGAACTGATGACTAACACCCCCCTTGTCCTTCTGAATCCATCAACAAGTCCATGATCCCATCAAGATGAAACTGTAAACAAGGCTTTGATCTCTCTCCATGTTGCTCTAAGTAGAACCATCTGAACACATGTAATCAAAACTTGCGGAGGAGCAAAGCTCGGAAATGGTCGCGCGCTTGACATGCAGAAGGTTCTAAGTTTCTCTATTTTTTATGAATATCAGGTTACTAACTATATACATATAGATAGATAGATAGATAGATAGATAGATAGATAGATAGATAGATAGATAGATAGATAGATAGGTAGACAGATAGACAGACAGACAGACAGATAGATAGATAGATAGTAACCTGATATTCATAAAAAATAGAGAAACTAAGGACCTTCAGCATGTCAGCATATATATATATAATTTATTATATTTACAAATATGAATATTCAAATCAATTAATTAATATGAATTAATATTCAAGTTCATGAAAAAATATTCATTTAAAAAATGAAAATCAGGGCTGAGAAAACCTTGAGCCAAAATCCTTACAGATTTCAAGCCAATCCATAGCATTATATGGCCGACACTGAATCAATAGCAGTTTAGGAGGCAAATGGAGTTAGCTTGGGATGATATATTATATTGTACATATTATTATATGTATATATGTATGTATATGGACCCAGCCAAGCTCATTGGGCTGTTTGGATATGCACCAGCTATACTGTTGGATGAAATACATATATGTATATGCACTATTTTTTTCTAGAAATAAAGGTAGGAGTATTCACCATGAAGATGTTATTTGTCATCATTGGCCTGCTTTACTTGGGAGGCCACAAAGGTGCCAGTACACAGTACTGGTGAGTACCGCCTCAAAAGACCCCGATATATAGTATGTACAGTGATTGGATTCAAATAAATTAACAACAGGTTCTATGACCTAATAACTTTCTATGTCCAAATTAACAACAGGTTCTATGTCCCATTAGTAATTGGTTCTCAGAAACAGGCGCTCATTAGCAAAGGGTTCTATAGAACCTGTGAGAACCCCCTGAAGCCCACAACTGGACCGTATGTATATGTATCAAGCAAAACCATGGGGCTTCTTGGAAAACCCCTTGGAACACCTGAAAAGCCTATGTAGTGTTGCCCAGCCTGGATCAGGGGTTAGGATACCAGATACAGTTAGGATCAGGGGTTTGCCTCCCCCAACCCATCCCAAGCCTGATTGTCCTCCTGTGCCACCTTCCCCTGTTTCAGGGGTTCAGACCCAACTGCTCAAGACAGCCGCTTTTAGATTTTGCCAAAGCAGATACCACTGCCGTTCCTTTCCTTTTTGTGACAATAGTCCCTGCCTCAGCAAAATGGAAAAGAAAGTATTGATCTCTCATTATATCATCTGCGTTGGGAAAGCTCATAATTCATAGGAAAGGAAAGATTCAAATAGAACTAATCATAAAGCAAATTTTGCTTACGCTCTCCCCAAAGCCCGTTCTAATGAAATGGAGACGACGTGTATGCATGTGTGTATACGTTTTAATTTTGTTAAGTGGAACCGGCTTTTAAAATGTCCAGATATATGTTTTATGATCATTTGCTATGCCTCAGTCTGGCCCTTCCAAGAGGCCAACTGAGGTTGGGGGTCCTTGAGGGTGGGGGGCACCTGCCTCTATCTACATGCCATCCCTCTGCTGGTTTCCTAGATTCAAAAAGAAGTTCTTAAGTTGTAATAAATTAATGCAAACCTTCATTATCTTCTTTCTACAAACTGGTTTTAACTGGTTCTAAGGCTGCAATCCTAAAGACACTTTCCTGGGAGTAAGACCCATTGAACACAATGGGGCTGACTTTTGAGTAGACATGGTTAGGATTATGCCAAGAGCTGACATTTGTGCCCAACACTGAAGTTACACTGAATGAACATCCTTTGGTCAACATGGTGTGATTTTGGTCAAAGGGAAGTGTACCAAAATACCATATTTACTCAAATCTAATGCTCACCCTTTAAAGCTGGATTTAGGCCCATATCCCAAAGAAAAATTAAGCCCTTTGCTCTGGACCAGTTAAGGTGACTTTCCATAAAATAACACCAGAGGGTGACATAACTGCATGAACCCGTAACTGCTCTAGATTTTGCCCTTAGTCTCCAAAATTGGGGTGCACGTTAGATTCCAAGGTGCATTCAATTCAAGTAAATACAGTATTTTGATTTTAAGTGTACATCAATATTTAGTTGAACAGTTTATATTTTGCGCCTGATTTGTGGCTGCGCATTACAATTGCGCAGTGAACATTTTTTATGACAAGCCTTTTAAAATTGGGATGTGCATTAGATTTGATGGCACATTAGATTGGAGTAAATCTGGGGTAAGTTAATAAAAGGTGTGGTATTTTGCTGGCTCAGCAGGATGTTGTGGACCAGCACTAGCTATGTTTTATGACTTACGGAAACGTGACTGACCAATTGATGTCTTCTGTAGGTTCCCACCCTGATGATGGACACTCAGTTTTCTGAATTCACCCCTGACATTACCCCCATCATGCTGGCGGCTCACACCAACAATTATGAAATCATCAAGCTTCTCGTCCAAAGGCGGGTCACGATCCCGCGACCCCACCAGATCCGATGCAACTGCGTGGAATGCGTCTCCAGCTCCGAGGTGGACAGCTTGAGGCATTCCCGATCGAGGTTGAACATTTACAAAGCTTTGGCCAGCCCGTCATTGATCGCCTTGTCCAGCGAGGATCCGATCCTGACCGCATTTCGGCTGGGCTGGGAGCTGAAAGAGCTCAGCAAAGTGGAGAATGAGTTCAAGGCTGAGTACGAGGAACTTTCGCAGCAGTGCAAGCGGTTCGCCAAGGATCTCCTGGACCAGGCGCGGAGCTCTCGGGAATTGGAGATTATCTTGAACCATCGGGACGATCAGAGCGAAGAGCTGGACCCCCAAAAATGTCATGATCTGGCAAAGCTCAAGGTAGCAATAAAATATCATCAGAAAGAGGTAAGGACTTTTTCCTGGTGTTTTTGAGTGGCATGAACCTCAATGGAAGTGTGTGCTTATTTATGATACCCTTTATGGGACTTGAAGATGGGGCTGGTGCCATACTGTAAGGGACCCTTCTGCAAAACCTTGCTTTGAACCATCCATAGCGTCTTACTCACCATGTTATGGCTCATTGGTATTGCCAAATGGGGGAGTCCTGGGGTCATTCTAGCCAGCTAAGTCCTTCAATAAATGTGGTACTTTGATTATCTCCTTACAGCAACCCTAAAAGGCAAGTCAATATTACTGTATTTACTCGAATCTAACACTTACCCTTTTCAGCCAAATTCAGTCTCCAAAATCAAGGTGTGCATTAGATTCAACAGTTAATTAGATTTGAGTAAATGCAATATTTTGATTTAAATATAGGGTTTACATTAGATTTGATGGTGCATTAGATTCGAGTAAATACAGTATTATCCCCAGATTGCAGATGGGAAAAACTAAGCTGAGAGGATGTAGCTTGCCCTCTACTTGAGTCACTGGCGCTAAGACCCCTTATTGACACTAGTCTGAAGCAGTGGATACTTGGAGGGTCAATTCTATATCTGATCATGGCTGATCTCTGAAACCTCAGTACTGGTGACACTGGTGATCACATTTGGACCATCCCTGACCTTAGAGGAATGTAGAGATGAAAGTTGTTTCTGATTGGATGGATGGGTAGATGGATGGATGGATAGATGAATAGATGGATGGATAGATAGATGGATGGATGGGTAGATGGATGGATGGGTAGATGGAGGGATAGATGGATGGTTAGATGGAGGGATAGATGGATGGATGGGTAGATGTATGGATGGGTAGATGGATGGATAGATGAATAGATGGATGGATGGGTAGACAGATGGATGGATAGATGAATAGAGGGATAGATAGATGAATGGATAGGTAGATGGAGGGATTGATGGATGGGTAGATGTATAGATGGGTAGATGGATGGATAAATGAATAGATGGATGGATAGATGAATAGATGGATGGATGGATGGGTAGATGGATGGGTAGATGGATGGATAGATGAATAGATGGATGGATGGGTAGACAGATGGATGGATAAATTAATAGAGGAATAGATAGATGGATGGATGGGTAGATGGATGGATAGATGAATAGATGGATGGATGGATGGGTAGATGGATGATTAGATGGATGGGTGGATGGATGGATGGATGGATGGATGGATGGTTTCATTCATTCATTCATTCATTCATTCATTCATTCATTCATTCATTCATTCATTCCATTTATCTCCCTCCTTTCTCTCCCGTCAGGGGCACTCAATGTGGCTCACAACAGACCCTGATTTAGGTACACTCTCACAACCCGATGTGTACAATTGTCTATGATTCTCAGTATGCAGAAGAGCAGAATATTGGATGAACATCCTACAGCAAATGGGTCTGCAGGGCTGGTGGGGAGATAATCGAAGTGGGAATAAAACCCCAAAGCCCTATGATCCAAACCCATGCCAAAAACCCCCACATTGATGGTTGAACCAAAAATTAAATCTGCATGTATTTCCCAGTACATGAAAATTTACTGCATGCTACAGGCCGATCCATAAATATTTTACTGCCGCATGACATGAAACAGCTTGCAGCGCTCGGGAAAATGGAGGGAAGGACTTAAATTGATCAAAGTGGATGCATATTTTTCCTAACCTCTTCTATATCCTACTAGGCAAATTACCTTCTCACAAAAGTGACAGAGTGGCAGAAGGAGAAAAAAAATAACATATTAGAACGTACCCCGCGGTCTTCTCTATAGTATATGGTTGATACATGCTCAGCGTTTTTGCTCAGTCTTTCCAGCAGTGGAAAGTTTCCTATGCAGAATGGATGCATGCCATGAATTTCAAATATAACTGAGTGCATCTGATGCATAATTTAGACAACAAGGGGGAGGGATGTAATTATTTACCATGCATTTATGCATGGTGTGGATAAGAATCATGCCATTGCAACACTGTGTGCATCCACTGTGATCACTGCAGTCACGTGCTAATGAATACACATCCTTTTCCCCTATGAGTGAAGCCCTTTCCAATCAATAGATCTGTTAATTGGAGGCTGGTTATTTATTTGGTAACACATGTTTACTCGAAAGTAAGCCCCACTGTGTTCAATGTGTCATACTCCCCGGAAAATGTGTTTTGGATTGCAGTCTTAGGGCGCAATCCAGAGTAACTACAGGGAGTCCTTGCTCTGGTGTAAGAACAATTTGCTCTGGATTGCAATCTGAATTTCCCATAGGTTTTCACTAGGTGGGGCAGTAACTACGAGTGCATGTAATGTCTCTTACGTGCTCCCATAGTTACTCTGGATTGGAGGATTAATGATATTAGTGATCTGAATGTAAACTCCATCTTCTGAGTTTCATGCCCATATATAGGTCCACTCTTGGCATCCATGGGAGTTCTGTTCCTGGAACCCCCACAGATGCTAAAGACCATGGATAACAAAATCAGATTTAATACAACCAGATACGCTTTCCAGGATACAACCAGTAATACACCCAGAAGTTCCTTCCAGTCACATCCAGTGGTGTTCTGAGGTCCTTGGCGGTGTTGGAAAGGTGTTGGAAGGGTTGGAAAGGTGTTGGAAAGATACTTCTTGTTTTTCTAACACCTCCAGGAGGTGTTCTGAGGCCAGGAGAGGCTTTGTGGAGGAAGCCTCCCAGATGCCACCAAAAGGTAACCATCAAGATGTCACCTGTGATGCTTTTCCTCCATTACCCAAATTATCTATTAGACTTGGTGTCATCACCACATCATATGGCAAGGAGTTCCAAAGAGGCACATAGTGGGAAAAATATAATTTCTTTGGTCTTAATCCTTCTTCAAAATCAGTCTGAGATGGGTTCCCATCTCCAGCTGTGGCTCTCCTCTGCAGCCTTCTGGGGATGGAGGACTTCAGAAGACCAAACAGCTGCAATGGCGGATTAAAACCAACCACACAGGATGCATTTGTTTTTTACTTTGTACATCTCTATGTGTGGTGTGTTCATTCTCTTTTTTATCTTCCCTTAAAAAAACCCCTAAAAACTTCAGGAGTTATTTCCAAAGATAAAAAAAAGATTTGAGCTATAATTTTTCCTGGAGACATTTATGGAGACAAAAACCACAGGAGAGAGATTTATTAACTCACTGCATATGGACAGTCTGCCCAGCTCCGTGGCACTTTGCAGCTGTCGATTGCGCCACGATGTGAGCTGCGCATTATGCTCAAGAGACCCAGAGGATAGCTGGAGAACTAGGAAGGCCACATCAGGTGACAGTCCCTACAATCCAGAGTAACTACGGGAGCACGTAAGAGACATTACGTGTACCCATAATTACTGCACCATCTATTGATAACCTATGGGAAATTCATATTGCAATCCAGAGCAAATTGTTCTTACACCGGAGCAAGGACTCCCCGTAGTTACTCTGGATTGCGCCCATAGAAAGGTTTTTTAGATCTGAACACGAAGAAGGAGTGGGGGGTGGGAATAAATGGTCCCATGGCACAGTCATAGATCAGTGGAAGAGAGCATCATTTTAATGTGGAAAGTCCCAATCCCTGACATCTCTAATTAAGAATAAAGATTTTTTAAGGAGTGAAAGGAGAGATATTAAAGATCAGCCACAAATCAGAATAGATTACGTGTCACGTGTCCCAACACCAGATAAGGCAGGCCTCAATGATGATGATGATGATGATGATGATGATGAGATGTTCACATACAAGACATAGCAACTGTGTCGGTTCCAAGCAAGCAGGAGATAATGAAATTCCCAAAGCACTTGACCAGAATGATATTCGGGACGGTGAACACTCATTTATATTACACAAGCGATTAAATAATAATGCCGCAGAACTCCAGGATTAGAGTCACTTAGATGTGCTCACTGCTATGAAACATTCATCACATCCATAATTATTTTCTGAAGACATGAGCCACTGCTGGAGCACTCAGGGGTGACCTGCAACCACATAAATAGGATGGTTGGATGTTTCTAAATGGGTTGAACATGGGTTTTAGCAGGGCCCCCCTGATGCACACCAGAAGTTCAGAATATAGTGAATAGATAGTCCTGGTACCCCACTACAATTTCAAATGTATACAGTGGCACCTCACATAGCAAATTTAATTCATTCCAGAGGCATGGTTGTTACATGAAACGTTCTTTATGTGAAACGGATTTTCCCATAGGAAATAATGGAAATCAGACAATTGGATCCACAACCCCCAAAATATTTATATAAAAATATTAACTGGATGTAAAAAAGATGTCAAAACACTGGAACTGAAGTCTACTTAGGCTGCAAACAAAGACACGGGAGTAAGAACCATTGAACACAATGGGGCTTACTTCTGGGTAGACATGGTTAGGAGGCTGCAATCAAAGACACTTTTCTGGGAGTAAGCCCCATTGAACACAATGGGACTTCCTTCTGGGTAGACAAGTTTAGGAGGCTGCAAAGATACTTTCCTGGGTGTAAGACCCATTGAACACATTGGAGGGAGCCTCACCCGTTGGAGCCTCTCCCCTGTTGGAATGGCTCCAACGGGGTGAGGCTCCCTCCAGGACCGACTGTGCCTCCCCTCTATCTATGGCACTAGTCAAGAAGAGGCAATAGATGCTGGCTGCTGGAAGCTCAGTGTGGCCTTAGTCAAGGGGGACAATCTAGAGAAGAATGTGAGCAGGTGAACTAACTTCCCTCCATTACTGACTGTGCAAAGCTTTGTGCTGAGATCAATGGGATTTGCACTGAGATCAATGGGATTTAGGGCAAGTGTATACAGCAGGGTCTCATCTGAAGACTGGACCCAGCATGGATGATGATGTTCTCTGGAGAGCCTCACATGAAAGCAAATCAAATATGGTTGATGATGGTGATGAAGATGTTGATGATGATGAAGTTTGGGAGGTCCTATCGGATATTTTTGCAAATTTACCCTACAATCCAGAGTAACTACGGGAGCACGTAAGAGACTTTATGTGCACCCATAGTTACTGCACCACCTAGTGAAAATCTACGGGAAATTCATATTGCAATCCAGAGCAAATTGTTCTTATACCGGAGCAAGGACTCCCCGTAGTTACTCAGGATTGCGCCCATAATTATCCGTGGGAATCAGTATCCCCAGGAGATACTGGAATTGATCCACCACACTGAGGGTACATTATATAAGTTTACAGCCCAAACCAGGAGACTGGGCCTGGCACTTCTCCTATACCCGACTTTTCCAATTGGTTCCATTCCACACCAGACCCCAACTCCCAAGTCTCCCAGTAACACGGCATGTCACGGCATGTCACCAGCTCAGGTACTTGAGTGGAATTCAGGCACTCTGGAAACGCTTCTCATTGTTGTCACAGTAGCACCAACACGAATAAACTGTAAGTGTGAGCCGGAAACGCCATCTGGCAGTGTTCCGTACGTGCGCTTGAATGTTCTCGCCGTTGTTTTTTTTTCACAGCCGACTCGTGCGCCACAGAATGGATGCTAATTGGGGACTAATGGGAGGTACCGGACAATGCCGAGAAAGAGGGCACCACTTGCTGGGGGGGGGCACATCTTGGGCATTGTTTACATCATGGTGAGCCAGAGATGTTGATCTCAGGGTTGTTACCCTGAGAAAGTAAACGAGTATTTTTTTGAATGCGCCAAGCATTTTTTTGAACCAATCATGCACGTCTTATGTGAAAATAACCCTGATCTTTGGCATATTGTGGAGTTTCACCTACTTCTCCCAACCAAACCATAAACCATTGTGTTTACACCATCGCAGGCCAAACAGAAGCAGACCACAGACCCATCTGTTCCACATCAAACAGATTCCATCCGTATGTTTCTGGAGCTCTTATAGGATAGTGTCACATCTCCCATGCCATATGCCCGTGGCAGCACATACTCCGAGCACTGCTGTCCATGGACATCTTTTGCATGATCATGGCTAATAGGCACTGATCGGACTGATCCTCTCTTAAATATCGATGCCAGGATGAGTGGCATGATTCCATGATGGCTTTCTTCCAAACCATCTAAGCTACTGGCCTTCATATCACCTCATCTTGCCTCAATTAATTAATGCCAAACGCTAATTATACGTACTGTGCAATATGTTGGGTGTGTTTTGTGCGTGGTAATCCCAGAACAAAACAGGAGTGGGGCCTACGTCTCTGATCTTTCCAGGATATGTTACACTGCTATGTGCTCAGTGCCTTTGTTTCCCGGTTGTGCTCAATGGTGGGTCTGGCACAGGCTGACCATTTGTCTGGCTTTCCCCGGAGAGGTCCGGTAAAATTGGGGTATTTCTGGGGATAGGAAACCCCCCCCCCCAGCAACTCCAGGATTCGGGTCTGGACCAGGCAGTCCTTTAAACTTTTGCACGCACTACTTTGGGATTCCCCCAGAGCCAGAAAAGACTGAGGCGTGCCTAGAGGAAGTTCCTCCCCCTGCCTCACTTTCTCCGCGGCCCCTGCAGCCTCGCTGGCTGCCACTCGTGTCTCCTCTCCTGCCCTCCCTCCCCAGCCTGTTCGTGCCCCTGGCCACCACACAAGTGCTTCTGTGGCCACCGCACTGCTTCTTTTCCCCTCTGGCTGCCTGAAGGTGAGTGTGTGAGTATATGTGTGTGTCCTTGTGTGTGTGAGTGAGTGTGTGTATGAGTGTGTCCTTGTGTGTGTGAGTGCCCTTGTGTATGTGTGAGCGAGTGTGTAAGAGTGTCTCAATGTGTGTGAATGTGTCCCTGTGTATGTGTGTGAATTTTTGTATAAGTGTGTCCTTGTGAGTGAGTGTGTGTATGAGTGTGTTCTTGTGTGTGTGTATGAGCGTGTCCTTGTGACAGAGTGTGTGCATGAGTGTCTCCTTGTGTGTATGTGTGTGTGTGAGTGTGCGTATGAGTGTGTGTGTGTCCTTGTGTATGTGTGAGCGAGTGTGTGTGTCCTTGAGAGTGTATGAGTGTGTGTATGTCCTTAAGAGAGTGTGTGTGTATGAATGTGTCCTTGTGTGTGAGAGTGAGTGTGTGTGTATGAATGTATGTATGTGTGTGTATTTTTGCTTTATTTTAACATGTCCTACATTTTTGGGGGTGTCCTACAATTTTGTTTAAGCAGCTAGAATTTTTTGAGAACCTGGCAGGGAATTTTGGGTGCATCTGGTCATCCTGGTCTGGCAAAATGCCAAATCCTGCCCACTTACCCAATCCTGTGCTTACTTCTGATCTTTCTACTCTTCAATGTTCAATGTTGCCACCTCGGGTATCCATCCTTTAGGAAGAAAGGCAGGATATAAATTGAATGAATGAATGAATGAATGAATGAATGAATGAATGAATGAATGTTCCAGGTCAGCAGTCTCGGAGATGTCCTGTTTCTGTGAGTTGTACATCCGTAACTTGAGGACTACCTGCACATGATTCAATTATCCATGGAATTTAGTCTCCTAAATTTACTTTCCATGGAATTTAGTATCCTCAATTTAGTATCTATGGAATTTAGTACCTTTGGGGATCCAATTATAGTTCCTCTGTGGATATTGTGGATCACAAGCTGAACATGAGTCAGCATGTGATGTGTCTGCAAAGAAGGCAAATGCCATTTTAGGCTGCATTAAGAGGACTGGAGCTTCCAAGTCACGAGAAGTTCTAGTTCCTCTTTATTCAGCATTGGTCAGACCTCACCTTGAGTCCTGTGTTCAGTTCTGGGCTCCTCACTTGAAGAAAGAGGCAGCCAAACTGGAGCAAGTCCAGAGGAGAGCAACAAGAATGATCAGTGGGATGGAAGGGAAGCCCTACGAGGAAAGGTTGGGGGAACTTGGGATATTCAGCCTGGAGAAGAGGAGGCTGAGGGGAGACATGATCACCCTTTCCAGATACCTGAAGGGCTGTCATAGAGAGGAAGGGGCTCATTTGTTCATAGCTGCTTCTGAAAGCAGAACTAGAACCAATGGTCACAAACTACAAGAGAGGAGATTCCGGTTGGAGATCCGGAAAAATTCCTGACGGTGAGGGTGGTTCGGCAGTGGAAGAGATTGCCAAGGGAGGTGGTGGACTCTCCCTCACTGGGGATCTTCAAGCAGAGGCTCGATGAGCACCTGTCGGGGATGCTCTAGGGGGATTTCCTGCTGCAGGCAGGGGGTTGGACTAGATGACCTACTAGGTCCCTTCCAACTCTATGATTCTATGATCATGGTCACACTGTAATCTTTATTAGAAGATCAGTGTACAGAATGGCTCTGATCATTTCCTTATCTTGGTAGCTGAAGACAACACTCGTAAGTTTCTTCTGGGAATACTCCCTCCATTCCTGATTCTCCGGTAATGTATCCAGCACATGCTTTATATTTGAAAACATCATTCAAAAAAAAAAAAGAATCTCCTATCTTGGTAAATATAAAAAGTATTTGCAAAGATCACTGCAGATTATTGTTTTAGATGAACACGGCAACAAGCGTGTTTAGAGCCCATTAGAATAAATTGTCGGAATTGTTTCGGAACGACGAGAAAACATGTCACTCTCTTTGTCGCTCTTCCCTTTAGGAAAAAGGGTGACCCAAGGAGAGTGATTCATCAGAAGCCTTTAGGGATTTCGGTCCAAAGAACTGCTATGATTTCTGAATTCTGATCCTTTTGTCCACGAGCCCTCATTGCTTTTCTTCTCCTGCAAGGGCAATGAAGGGCGCTCGATGATTCATCCGGACTCAAAATGAGAGGACATGATTCCAAGCATGGCAAGGGTCACTCGCAGAACTGAAAAAGAGGACAGGGTCCCCCAAAATGTAGGATATCCCAGGAGGAATATGTCCACCCACCCATATATGAAATAAAAACTTAAAAAACTCAGGGAGTCATTGCTCCAACATAAGAACAATTTACTCTGGATTGCAATATGAATTTCCCATAGGTTTTCACTAGGTGGTGCTGTATCTACATCGACATAAATGTCTCTTACATGCTCCCGTACTTACTCTGGATTGTAGGGTATATTTCTTTCATGTGGCTAATTTAGGACACAGTCCAGAGTAACTACAGGAGCACGTAAGAGACATTACGTGCACCTGTAGTTACTGCAACACCTAGTGAAAACCTATGGGAAATTCATACTGCAGTCCAGAGTAACTTGTTCTTACGTTGGAGCTGCACCCTTAGACTTTGTACAGATATCCCCGTTATCCACTAGGGTTCCGTTCCAGAATGTCCCACGTATAAAGAAAACAAAGGAAAAATAGGTTTAAAGACCCAATTCCAAATTTCTTGCTCCTCTATTGTGCCTATTTGAAGTGCCTCCATTTATGCAGGGCATTGATTCTTGGACTGAAAAATTGGAATGATTGCTTGCATGACTGCCTCACTACAACAGTAGAAAAAACAGTTTTTTAAACTATGATTTGTAGTGGTCATTTGTGATGAGTCAAATATGTATATAAAAATATCTGTGTATAACAAGGTTTGAACTGTATTTAAAAAGCAGGCCTCCGTCAGTCTTGGAAGACTATGGTATTGTGCTCGGTGCTGCATACGCTGCATGCGAAGCACGAAAGCCTGGGTTAGATTGTTATGGAGGATAGGCTGTTACCCAAGCAGCAAATCTCTTATTAAATTAAAAACTATTAAACCTCTTATTAAATTTAAAACTATTACATAAAAACTATTTATTATAATTTATTAATTACAAGAAAGCTACATACTGCCTTCTCACAAGAAAATGGAGGACAACAAAGATTTTTTTCCAGGATTAAAAAAGAGGGCATGTCCTGGAAAAAGAGGACATATGCTCACTATCATTATATGATTTTCCAATCATTATATGATTTTCCGATCATTATAAAATCATTATATGATTTTCCGATTAATTGTTTGCCTTAGATCAGCGGTTCTCAAATTATGGATCCAGGACACATCAGTGGGTCGTGATCCCATTTATCTAGCACAGATCAGACGAGACCACACATACAGGCTTACCCCTGAGTTAGGGAAAGATTGTACCCTTACTCAGAGGAGAGCTGCTGGACAGGTTATTTCCTCCTCTGCGACTTTAGGATGCAACAGTCACCATTTTGATCCTGCTTTGATTCAAACATCAATACACCATTTTAAGGTGTTTTACTTTCCTGGGAGTAAGACCCACTGAATTCAGTGGGACTTACGTTTGAGTAGGCATAGTAAGGATTGTGCTCTAAAGGTGCAATCCTAACCAAGGCTGGCACAACTGGTTTGTTTAATGTGTGGGGGTGGCAGTGAGAAAGATTGGGCTTTTATTTTGTTTAATTAATGAGGAAATCTATACTTGATTCTGTTGCACCATCAAATTAAATGCACACTCCAAATTTTAAAAGGCGGAGATAACAAAAATGTTGACTGGTGATTGTAATGTGCAGCTGCAAAGTAGGTACACAATTTTTCATAAGAGCACTACATTAAACAACAATGGACTTACGTTACATTTTTATTACAATACTGTACTAGCAAACAGCATGCCCGCATTGCGGGAGTATAATTCCCTTGTACGCCTTCCCCCCAGGGCGCAACATCCCACCATGTGCAACATCCCCCATGCACATCATCCCCCCCATGCACATCAATCCCCCCTTGTGCAACATCCCTTCAAGCACAACATCCCTCCAAGCTCAACAACCCCCCATGCGCAACATCCCCCAGCCACATCATCTCCCCATGTGCATCATCTTCCCATGAGTATCAATGCCCCATGTGCAACAACGCCCATGCGCATAAGTCCCCCCATGAGCATCAATGCCCCATGTGCAACAACCCCCCATGTGTATCAACATCCCATGTGCAACATCCCCCATGCACATTAAACCCCCATGCGCATCAACACCCCATGTGCAACATCATACCCCCATGCTCATTAAACCCCCCATGCGCATCAACACTGACCTATAATTAAAATCAAAATACTGTATTTACTCAAATCTAATTAGCCATCAAATCTAATTCGCACCCTGATTTTAGAGACAGAGGCTGCGATACTAAAGACACTTTCCTGGGAGTAAGACCCATTGAACACAATTGGGCTTACTTTTGAGAAGGCATGGTTAGGATTGTGCTCTAAGGGTGCAATCCTAACCCAGGCTGGCACAAATCGTTCTTCCCATTCTTGTGGTGATGTAGCGAGGAAAGCGCATGTCTGTGCACTGGCTTATCCCTCCCCCAGGAGTGGTGCCGAAGTGTCTTACAGCACTTTTGTGACACCCCCAGGTCAGAACAAGACTTATGCCAGGCTAGGCCCATCTAATCCACTTTCAGGGAAGATTAGCCCTACAATCCACAGTAACTACGGGAGTACATAAGAGACATTTATATCGACGCAGTTATGGCACCGCCTAGTGAAAACCTATGGGAAATTCATATTGCAATCCAGAGTAAATTGTTCTTACATCAGAGCAAGGACGTCCCGTAGTTACTCTGAATTGCACCCTTAAACCTTATATATGAAAACACCCTTGTTGCATTTCTTAGCTGAGTGTTGTGATCACCCATATAATCCTAACCTTGGCAGGGTTAAGGATTGGGCCATGTAAACATTTTCAAAGGTTCAGCTTTGAAACCACCATGCGCATCACCCCGCATGCACAACAAATCCATGTTCATCAACCCCAATGTGCATCATCTTGCTGCCATTGGGTTTCATTTTGTTCTATAACTTTTTCCCCCCAAAAAATCAAATTTAAAATTCAAAAATACATCCTTGTACGACACTGACTCGATCGAAAGGAAATCCAAGAATTGCGGCAATCTGCAGAAAAGATCAGAAGGGAACATTTCTTGGACAACATTGCAGAGCTCTAGGAGACATGTTTGTCTCTGCCTGTTGTGGTTTTGCTTCAGTTGTGCATTTGTAATGCAAATTTTTAACCTACATTGGTCAGAATGCTCATTTGCATTACAAATCCCTCTTTCCCTTGGAAAAAAAAATGAAGAGGCATACACAGAAATAACATAAAAGGGACTCCAGGGAACGATTTAAACCTTATATATGAGAACATATATGGTGACTTCAGTGTTCCACTTCTTAGCCGAGTGCTGTGATTACGCACGCTTATGGCTCATGTGAGCGGTCCCTATATGTCAGGGTGACCAGATGCCAAACCCAAAATTCCTGAACCCCAAGGCCAAAATTCCTACCCCCCAGGATAAAATTCCTACCCCTCCAAGCCAAAATTCCTACCCCCTTAAAAAAATTTCCAAATTTTTTTATATTTTTTTTGTTTTTTTGGCCATAACTTTTGATAGGAAGGAGATATCTCCAAACTGATTTTTGCATTGGATTCTGCTCTTCAATATGAATCCACCGACATATGACATGATGGGGTACTGCACACCATCGCAAAGTTAAAAAATGAAGACAAAATGTAGGACAATGAAGCCAAAATGTAGGACACCTGGACAGGAGGCTAAAAACCCAGACAAATCCAGATTTTTCTGGTCATATGGTCACCCTGCTACATCTAAGCTGTTCATTTTGTAGATCAACCAACTTTTTCAACCAGTGTTCAACCAGCTCAACCAGTTTTCACCAAAACTGAAGAACAAATTAACCTGGTGGGCTGAGAGGAACAGATGGAAAGGAGGAAAAGGCAAAGGAGATACTGTTATTATTCCATCTTGAATTTTCTTTTTCCTTTTCCTTTTTTATACAATTACCCCCAAATCCAGAGTAACTACTGGAGCATGCAAGAGACTTTATGTGCACCTGTAGTTACTGCCCACTTAGTGAAAACCCATGGAAATTCATATTGGAATCCAGAGTAAGTTGTTCTTACACCGGAGCAAGGACTCACTGTAATTACTCTGGATTTCACCCTAAGTCTTTTATGTAGAAAGATACAGGAGATTTGATTCAAGTGAATGCTTTGAGTGAATAATTGAGCGTATTTTTTATTTTTTGGTGTGTGTGTGGGGGGGGGGGGGGGGGAGACAACTAGGTATATTATATCTGATCAGGTATATTATATTATACTTGCAAAAAATGCACGCGTTGCGGGAGTAAAATAACCCCTGTACGCCATCCCCCCATTGCATCTCCACTCTGCGCATCACCCCGCATGCGGAACAAATCCATGTGCATCATCTCCCTTGCACATCATCTACACATCAGCATCAAAGCTGCATGGGCATCAACCCCTCATGTGCAAGATCCTTTCAAGTGTATCAACACCCCATGTGCACCTTGCCTCATGCACATCAATCCCCATGCACCTCAATCCCCTCATGTGTGTCAACCCCCATGCGCATCAACCCCTCCTATGCAACATCTCCTCATGTGCATCAATCCCCCATACCCATCAAACCCCCATGTGCATCATCTCCCCATGTGCAACAACCCCGCCAGTGCATCAACCACCATGCGCAACAACCCTGCCTGCGCATCAACCACCCATGCGCATCAATCCCTTATGTGCATAAACCCCCATGCACATAACCCCCATGCAACATCTCTTCAAGTGCATCAACCTCCCCATGCACATCAAGCCCCATGTGCATCAATCCAACATGCACAACATCCCCCATGTTCGTTGGTTGAAATACTGAACCCAAACCTGATGCTGAAACCCAAAGCACCGAATCAAGGAGTCCTTCAAATATTTTCCCCCATTCTCTTCCTATATCAGAAATCTGCAATTAACACATTTCCCTAATCTTCTAGCAGTCCCTGACAGTAAAGGAATGATGATGAGGGAAGCTGCCTTGGTATCCGCAGAAAGCGCATTGTCTCCTCGTCGCTGATTACAGAACATGTATAATTAATGCGCCATAATTTAATTGCTTCTTTAAAAAAGGACGCCGGGAGCAGGGGAACAGGTTGGGAACGGATTTGCGGCTCGAACAGAATGTGGATACGCTTTCCATTTCTGTGGGATCTGAGAGAGGAACTATAAAATGAAGCGCACTCAGCATTTTTGAGCACTCATGCTCCAAGCGCAAAATGGTTCACTGACGCCTGTTCCCTTATGACACAGCCATGTGGAAGAAAAGAAGAAATAGGATGCCTGAGCTCATTCTTCCTGCTCCGGGGCACACGACGCAAGCTTGAAAGATGCACATGAAGGATGTGTTGGGGGGCTGAATCGAGGAGGCTAGTTAGGGATGCATGGACAGGACATGGACATGCTAGTTAGGGATGCATTACTACTTTTATGAGTCCCAATTGGGGGGGGATTATGTTCACATACTGACATACTGACAAATGGGACAGAGGGTCCTGTACTGGTTTTGTGGAAGAGAATTACGGCAACCCTATGTATGGGAACGCTTCATGTAAAGTATGTTTCACGTAAAGTATGTTTCTCCTAACCATGTCTACAAAAATTTTCCAGGATTCTGCTTCACATAACAAACTGTGCTTCACATAAAGAACACATTTGTTGACAGTTGGGGCAGATGCGCTGGCCGGCAGCCTTTTTAAAAAGCATCAGGGCTGCCTAGCGCACCTGCCCATAGTGAAAGCAACACTTCCATGCTGTTCCTCCTGTGGCCGGAGGGAGAGAAGAGCAGAGGAGAAGAGGGAAGCAGCTCAGGGTAGCCAGAAGGGAGCAGGAGAGAGAGGCTCAGGATGGAGAGAAGGAGAAAGTGGGGAGACACTTTGAAGGTGTCTTGGATTGCAACCTCCTAACCATGTCTACTCAGAAGTAAGCCCCATTGTGTTAAATGGGTCTTACTCCTAGGAAAGTGTCTTTAGGACTGCAGCCTAAGTAGACTTCATAAGATCATGTACATTGAATGCATGTTTTGAATTCAATTCCAGTATTTTGTCATTATTTTTACATCCAGTTAATATTTTTATATGAATATTTTGGGGGTTGTGGAACCAATCGTCTGAGTTTCCATTACTTCCTATGGGAAAATCCGCTTCACCTAAAGAATATTTCACGTAACAAACATGCCTCCAGAACGAATTAAATTTGTTACTTGAGGTATCACTAAATCTTTTTAAAAAAAAATCTTATGTCTATAACTCATGCAAACTAAGGAACAATCTGAGTTTAGACTGGCTGAGATTAGATTTAGGGCACAAACCTAACAAATATAGGCTAGCTCAACTTACCCACTCTCTGGTCCTGTGATGGTATGGGGAGGCCGGCGCATGTCTGTGCACTAACCTATCCTCCCATTAGTGGCACAGAAGTGCCTTATGGAAATATTGTGATACCCCTAGGCCAGTGGTTCTCAATCTTCCTAATGCCGTGACCCCTTTATAAGTTCCTCATGTTGTGGGGACCCCCAACCATAAAATTGTTTTCGTTGCTACTTTATAACTGTAATTTTGCTACTTTTATGAATCATAATGTAAATATCCGATATGCAGGATGTATTTTCATTGTTACAAATGAAATGTGTGTTCTATGCACACATTGAATACAATGGGATTTATTTCAGAGGATTGGGCATAGGATTGGGCCCTAAAGGCTGCAATCATATCCACATTTACATGGGAGTAAAGGCCCCCTGACTATAATGGGATTTATTTCAGAGTATGCATGCATAGGATTGGGCCCAGAGGCTGTCAGTCAGCCCCAGTGCATGTGCAGCTACAGGCAGAGGTCTGGCAAGCCTGACCTAGCCCCCTGCACCAGGGGTCTTTAGGCGACCCCCAGGAAATCTCTAGGCGACCCCAAAAGGGGTCCCGACCCCAACTTTGAGAAACGCTGCCCTAGGCCAACATGGGACATGTTAAGCTGGCTTACCTGGAGCTTAGGATGGATCCTGAGTCTCTCCCCCCCATTCTTCCAGCCCAGGTCAGTGAGACGTGTGTCGATCTGCCCCATGCATATATTTGTGCGTCTCGGTCATCGCCTCCACCAGATCCCATTTATCTAGGGAAGAGTTTCATTTTGGTGGTGACTGTCCCAGCTTCATTTTATGAAAATCGTATGCCCCCTTTTCTTCCATATTGTTACGACCTTTTCTGTTAAACAAATTCACAATTCACGGCATTTCAGCAAAAGCCTCTCATTTCCAATCTAAGTGACCTGATCTGGAATTGCATCATTTTAAAGTCAACGGATGCTCCAGCTCAGTGATCAGAGATTAATTCAATTGGCCTTCCAACTGTGAATTATACAGAGATCAGTGTGGTTTTCCGAAGGTGGGGGCTGGGTGGGGAGAAAGATTATTGCCACTTATGCCCCCCCTTTTCCCCAAAGGCCAAGAGATCGGTTTGATGAGAAGATTTAATAACTATTTTTTAATTGCACTTCTTCACTTAGCTAATCTTGAAAGAATCTCTTGCAGGAACTGATATGAATCCTTTTTAATTTTTAATAGCAAATCTGACTTTCTTGTTTTGCCGAAGTGGAGTGCCGGGAAATTGCTAGAACCCATGAAAAATTGTGTACGCAATCGTTCCCTCCGGTGGCACAGTCAGGATTCCTCCCATGCGCATCAGTGCGCAGAGTTACTGTGCAGTCAGCATAGCCCTTAGCGGGCAGGGTGATGCCACTGTGTGCGTGTTACTCTCTAAAATTGTTCTTACCCCCCAGTAGACCACCTGATTGGGTGGGGATGAACACGGAGAATGAACATGGGGGATGTTGTGCATGTGCGGTTGATGTGTATGGGGGGGGGTTGATGTACATGGGGAGGTTGATGCACATGGGGAGGTTGATGCACATGGGGAGGTTGATGCACATGGGGAGATGTTGCGCATGGGGGGTTTATGCACATGGGGGGTTATGTACATGGAGGATGATGCACATGAGGGATTGATGTGCATGGGTTTCTGACTTTTATTTTTGTACCTGTTTACTGATTTATTTATTTAGTGTATGGCAAATACACTAAATAAATTTATTTATTTAGTACATGGACTTACGGTAAATTAGATTTTAATGTTCCATTGCCATGTATTTTGAGAGTCAAGGATCCACATTGATGTCTGGATGCCAACTGCCAATTCTTCAACATAGTCTGGCTGCCAATTGTTGCTAGTTGTTTAGTTCATTCATACTTCCATGCTCTCCACCACGAGGGTGCACCATGAGGAGGTGAACTAGCCTCACACCCTTACTTCCTTTCTTAGGCTGCAATCCTAAACAGACTTTCCTGGGACTCTGGCTACAATCCAGAGTAACTACAGGATCTTTTACACCGATGTAGTTGCGGTGCCACCTATGGGAAACCTATGGGAAATGCATAGAGCAATCCAGAGTAACTGCCTCTTAAGTCTTACCGTAGTTACTCTGGATTGTAGGATAACACCCACTGTGCACAATGCTTACATCTGAGTAGACATGGGTAGGATTGTACCCTTACTTACTTATAGTGCAATCCTAAACATGTCTAATCAAAAATAAGTTTCATTGTGTTCAATAGTACTTCCAGGAATGGTTAGGACTGCAGCCTTACTTACTTATTTACTTACTTACATATGTATTATGTACGTGTACATACATACGTATGTATGTGTGTGTGTGTGTGTGTGTGTGTGTGTGTGTGTATGTGTGTGTGTGTGTTTGTGTGTATTTATTTATTTATTTATTTATTTATTTATTTATTTCTCCCCAGTTTGTCGCCCAGCCCAACTGCCAGCAGCTGCTTGCGACCTTGTGGTATGATGGTTTCCCTGGATGGCGACGGAAGCACTGGGCGGTGAAGCTCCTGACGTGCATCACCATCGGACTGCTCTTCCCCATGCTTTCGGTGGCCTATTTGATTGCGCCCAAGAGCAGGCTGGGACTGTTCATCAAGAAGCCATTTATTAAATTTATTTGCCACACTGGCTCCTACCTTACCTTCCTCTTCATGCTCCTCCTGGCATCGCAGCACATTGTCCGGACGGACCTCCACATGCAGGGACCTCCGCCCACCATTGTGGAATGGATGATCCTTCCCTGGGTTCTAGGTAATGGGATCACTTGTGGCAGTGGAGGGGGGATCGCCATAGGTGGTTAGCTACTGTGTTGAACACCTGCTAGCTAGATGTGGAGCTTGATGTAATTTCCATCCAAATCAACTTGGCACATGAATCTTGACAGTCACAGCTGTTCTGCGGACAACAACCTCATTATCCTCTTGGATTGAGACTTATTGTCTGTTTTGTTGGTTTATTTTTAATTGCTATTTGGGGAAGAGGACGTAGAGGAGGCAATAGCCAGGTTGGTTTCAGCTTGGGGAGGGGGGGTCATGCCTTATTGTGACCACACTAGTATGCTCCCTCCATGCATCAAGAGTGCTCCCCACACCTTCCTCACTATGGGGGAATAGGGCTCCCAAATGGGATATTATAAGCTTATCATGTTGGTTTTCAAACTGGCATGGCTCCAAAGGGTGCCACAGGGTACTCACTATGGGACATCATTGGCATCCTCTTTTAGGTGCTGCCATCTTGGATAATGTGACATGTCACACAATTCATGATGCATCTTACCTTTGTGGTGCAGTGCTGTGCCCCCCTCTGGCTACCGACCACTATTTCACTATTAGTGCTGTGCCCCCCTCTGGCTACCTACCACTACCTACCACTACCACTATTTTTCAGTCCCACATTTTTAAAGGACATCAAGCTTAGGTTGCTATATGTCCTGGTCTGTTCTGGTTTTCGGGGATTGCGTTGACATACTGGCAAGTTTGACAGAGGTCCTGTCCTAGTTTTGTGGAAGAGAATTATGGCAACCCTAATCAAGATTGACCATCCCATCTCCAGTGGATTTTCCAGCAAGATGGAAGAGTTTATTTTACTCGGTATTTACACCAAAGCAAGGCATTTAATTATTCTGGATTTTGTTTGCAAAGCCAGGTCAAGTGAGGTGCTCAAAAAGGACATTCTTATTTCTCTGAAAACATTTTTCTGGATTAATATAATGACACAAGTGGGCAAAATTGTTCTTTGTTTTGTGTTAGTAGCGTCACCACTGGTGTGGGCCGCAGTGGGTGACGCACCACTGAGGGGAGGGGGGAGGTGCTGGAGGAGTATGACTCTCCTCTGGCCAGCACTGGGCATCAGTGGGCATCAGCTAGAAGCTGCCGCTCTGCCTCGGAGCCAGTTGGAATGGCCAGCAGAGCAGGGTGACCAGATGCCAAACCCAAAATTCTTGAAACCCAAGGCCAAAATTCCTAATCCCAGGTCAAAATTCCTACTTGCTGAAAATGGCCAAAAAATGTATTGTTTTTGTTTTTGTTTTTCGGTTTTTTGACCATCACTTTTGATAGGAAGGAGATATCTCAAAACTTTGGATTCTGCTCTTCAATACGAATCCAACGACATATGGCATGATGGGGTACTGTGCACTATCACGTTTCAAAATGAAGCCAAAATGTAGGACAATGATGCCAAAATGTAGGACACCCGGACAGGAGGCTAAAAATCCGGACAAATCCAGGTTTTTCCAGTCATCTGGTCACCCTGCCAGCAGAGGTGTTGTGTGCAGAGATGCATTGTGCATGTCTGTGCGCAGAGATGCACTGCGCAGTGTCTCTGCACAGCCGTTAGGCCTTGCTCCGAAGGCGGAGCCAGCTGTTCCTCCTTTTGATCAAGGCCAAATGGCTGTGCAGATGCACTTTGCACATGTCCAAAGGCTTGGACATATGCAGTGCCTTTTGGCCTCACTAGGCTCTGCCTCTGTAGCAAGGCCGAATGGCCGCGCAGAGGCGCGGACTTCCTCCTATCTAAGGAAGAGCAGGCTGCTCCTATTTAGAGCGGAGGAAGTCTCCAGCTGGCTTCAGAGGAGAATGTGCAGGCGTCGAGTTGGTGCCTGCGCAGTACTCTTCTGAAGCCAGTCGGTCTGCGCAGTCTCAGAAGGGGGCGCGTGCACGCATCCCAGAGGTGACACGCACGTCCCTGCACCAGGAGATGCATGCACTGGGATCACCCCTGGTTCCTCTCCCCCCAAAAAACTTATCGTGCCACTATCTCCTCTTACCTTACCTTACCACTATCTCCTCTTATTTGAAATAAATTCAGATAAATTAACCATTCCTCCCTTGGTTAAATGTTAAAAAGATGAACCTCGAAATACACCCTACACTTTTCAATCCTTACCCAGCAATTTTTTAATGGAAGGAATCTTTAAACTAAAATTATGGAGGCATCTAAGAATCCTTCAACAAATCAGATCCATTCCTCCACCCACCCCTTTCAAGTTCAGCTGCTATGACCTCTCCAATGGAGAGGCTTACTTAAAAGAGTACAATCCTCACCATGTCTACTCAAAAGTAAGCCCCTTTCTCTTCAATGGGTCTTACTCCCAGGAAAGTGTGTTTAGTATTGAACCCTGCAATCCAATCCTAACTGCTGTAAGAACAAGTGATTTATTCTGCCTTTAGGATTCTGATCCTATGCATGAAGCAAATCCGATCATAGTCAATGGGCCTTACTCCCAGGTAAACTGGTTAGGATTGCAGCCTCACTTCCCTAAAGTTCTCCCTTTGGATTCTGACTTCAATCAGGGATTCTGCAAAACTGTGGATCATCCTTGAGAGACATTGAGGACAACATGGCTGAGAGACTGAGAGCACGATCCTAACCATGTCTATTCTAAAGTTAGGCCCATTGTATTCAATAGTTCTTACTTTCAGGAAAGGGTCTTTCGGATTAAAGCCTGAGTTATGCACTTGAAATTTTCCATTTATAGTGGCTTGAAATTTTCCATTTAAAATATATGTAATGTATTTTTATTAATCTACTAATGTAAAGAAACAACAAACATATGAAGAATAAACAATAGATGATACAAAGAGGATAACTAAAATACACTTAAAAAGAAAACTACATAAAATAATTCTAACCACGTAGCCTGGGTGAGGCCAACACTTCTACTTTCTTTTTTACTTTTGTATTAGAAAATCTCATTTTTAACCCTACATCCAAAATATCTCCAAAAGTTGCTCTTATCTTTATACACTGATATAAAGCATGTAGGAGATTTACAATCCAAATCTTACAGCTACCATGAACTTGCTGGTGGCTGAAAGCTGCAATCCTAACAACACTTTCCTAGAAGTAAGACCAGTGGTGGGATTCAAATAAATTAACAATAGGTTCTATGTCCCATTAGTAACCAGATCTCAGAACCAGGCGCTCATTAGCAAAGGGTTCTATAGAATCTGGGAGAACCCCCTGAAGCCCACCAATGAGTAAGGGCACAATCCAGAGTAACTATGGGGAGTCCTTGCTCCGACATGAGAACAATTTACTCTGGATTGCAATATGAATTTCCCATAGGTTTTCACTAGGTGGTGCTATAACTATGTCGATGTAAATGTCTCTTGCGTGCTCCCTTGGTTACTCTGGATTTTAGGGTGTGACCCATTAAACACAATGGGGCTTACTTTTGAGCAGACATGGTCAGGATTGTGCACTAAAACCAAATCTCTCTGTGGCAACCTCCTCTGAGCAGTAATGGGATTTCCTGATACACTTAGCCCTATATCCTAAAGTGAAATTAGGCCCCTTGCTCCAGAGCAGTTGACTTTCCATAACACTAGAGGGTGGGGACCCATAACTGCTAGAGGGTGGGGACCCGTAACTGCGTGGACCCGTCACTGCTATGTATTTTGCCCTTAGAGGGTTGGACTAGATGACCTTCAAGGTCCCTTCCAATTCTATGATTTTGCTGCTCACCTTACGACGGGGACTTTGTGCAAAGGGTTTGGAGCAAATGGAAACCTTATGGAAGACGGAGAAATTTCTGCACCTCCTGAATTCCCCCAGATCTCAGAGGATGCAGAATTCCTCCCGTTCTTTCATCAGCTTTTGGAAGGAGCCAAGTTTAAAATAAAATCAATTAGTCCCTTGTCGCTGGTGCTATTTCACACAAGCGGCTGCATCGCGGCTTCTAAAAATGAAGCCGAGAGTGATGATCTGAAGCCTCCAAGCGGTGGGAATTGGCCGATGCGTCCCCAGATGTGCTTGCGGTTGACACTCTGAATGTCTCTGCTCCTGCCTTTGGAGTTTAATTACATGGAGGCCTTTTGGGAAAACAATAGGAAAGTCGCACAAAATCATAACTGACAATCAGAAATTGTTACAAATAAAGTCGATGATGACCGCAGCACTTGGCGCACAACCTCACCATTGCAGCCTCGCCTTCTCGGAGGGCTTGTTTGTCTCCGATCAGCGACCACCTAATGGGACGATTAGTTAAATTAGGGAATGTAAGCAAGCTTTCCTGGAAAATAAATTCAGATTTTTTTTCCCCCAGTTTGATAAATGACATGCCACTTCTCGAAACCAGGAGGAAGATAAACAGAGAATACAGTCACGTTCCCTGCAGACGACATGGCAGTAGCTATAGAAACAGTTCTAACAAAGATTACTGACAATAAATATAACATATGGGGTGCTTTGGCTGTTCGGCTGATCCGTTGTGGCAGGCAAAGAATGTGCGCTTGGAGTGGAGAACGTTCCTTAGTGCGGCCAAAATTATGATGACCTTTAAACTACGATTTACAAAATTATTTTCCGGAGTTGCTATATATCCATTAAAAGGATATCCATTTTATCCCATATGGATAAAATGGATAACCCATCCATTGAGGGCTGTGGGTGGCGTAAGCGGTTAAGACGCTGTGCCTGTTAACCAGCAGGCCAGGGTTCGAGACCCGGGTCGGCCCCACAAGACAGGGTGAGCTCCTGTCCTTAGCCCAGCTCTGTGATGCCAGCTGGATTCAATCGTATTGGCTCTGCCTTTCCATTGGACTAATTCAGTGGCGTGGAGAGGGGGATTTGCTGCTTGGATAACGGCCTATCCTCCATAACAATCCAACCCAGGCTTTCATGCTTCACATGCAGCGTATGCAGTGCTAAGCATGATACCATAGTCTTCCAAGACTGACGGAGGCCTGCTATATATCCACTCCATTCTATTCCACATACCTTTATTGCCCTTTAATATATATCCAGGGCTGGCCCAAATTCTCCTAATGTTGAGGCCACAATCCCTATATGGTGATGTGCCACCCTTGGCGCTTGCTCTGGCTCTCCTGATTGGACAGAGAAGATGCCCCATTTTCTTTAATTCAACCTTTCAATGTTTATGCACATTGTGACCCACACTAAGAGTTGGAGGCTGATATGATCTACCTGTGTTTCCCCGATAAGAAGACACTGTCTTATTTTTGGGGGAGGTTAAAAAACCACCACAGGTCTTATTTTCAGGGTAGGCCTTATTTTAATAAACATTGACAGCAAAAAGTAGGACAATGGAGCAAAAATGTAGGACACCCAGACAGGAGGCTAAAAATCAAATCAGATCATACAAATTCGGTCATACAAATCAGGTCATATGGTCAACCTGGGCACAGAAGTAAGTCCCATCCATCCCCACACCACTCAGAGGGGTTACTCCCAGGAAAGTCTGGCTGAAAGATCCCTATTGTGTGTGTGTCTGCACAGAAGAGTTGGGCTTTGAGGCTGCTATCCCATCCACACTTTCCTAGGAGTAAGTCCCACTGACTATAATGGGGCTTACTTCTGAGTAGCAATGTAAGGATCAGGCTTTGAGGCTGCTATCCGATCCACACTTGCCTGGGAGTAAGTCCCACTGACTATAAGGGGGCTTACTTCTGAGTTGACTTGCATAGGGTTGGGTTTTGAGGCTGCTATGCGGAAGTGGGATTTTAGTAGGTCTTCTTTTGGGGGGGAGGTCTTAATATAGACCGCAGAGCAAAAGTCTGGGTAGATCTTCTTTTCTGGGTAGGTCTTATTATTGGGAGACAGGGTAGCTTTTTAAGTAGGGTTGCCGTATTTCTCTTCCACAAAATCAGGACAGGACCCTCTGTCCCATTTGCCAGTATATGAACACAATCCCCCCAAATTGGGATTGTTCCTGTTTTTTTGGAGGGACGACAGTTAGCAACCCTATCTTTAACCAAGTTAAATGGAAGCTTCTCCAAACCATAAATCTGACGGCACTCCCCAATTTGGTTGTGAAAGGGTTAAAATTCAACGTTCTTAGATTTTAATGGTGAGCCCTGAAATGGTTTCCATCTTAAGTCAAGGCGCAGATGCTCGGATTGTCCCCTCCATTTCCAGCTATATTTCATGTTCTGTCACAGTAAACTGCTCTGAAAATGCCGTTATTTTCGAGGGCAGCATGTTCGTTTCCGAGCCGTTACCTTTTAATGGCCTTCTCCATACATTGCATTTGCCGCGCTTTGGTGCCCAGGGACGGTGTCTCACTGAAACAAACTCTACTTTTTCCGCAGGTTTTATTTGGGGAGAGATCAAGGAGATGTGGGACGGCGGCTTCAACGAGTACGTGCACGACTGGTGGAACCTGATGGATTTTGCCATGAACTCTCTCTACCTTGCAACCATCTCCTTGAAAATTGTGGCATTTGTCAAGGTATCATAACTGGGAGCGTGTGTGGACACTTCAGTAGCAGGTGCCTCCAAGTTCAGGAATGTCTTCCTTCTTTCCTTCTCTTCCGTTATGGTTTTGGGGTATGGGCCAATGTGGAGTAACCCTGGTTCTCGAAAGGGATCTCCAAACTTTCATCATCAGGGCTCGAGGACCTTTTAAAATTATGTCAAGGAGGGAATTTCAACAGGTGTAGCTTGTGATCTTTGAGATGAGAAGCTTCACCTGCTGAAATTTCCTTCTCTACACAGTTGTTAAAGGTCTAGGAGTCCTGATGAGGAAAGCTTGGAGAACCCTGCTCTAAACCTAACTCAGGTTCTCTAACCCTGGTTCTCAAGATCCAGCTTCAGAAATGCCCACTCCCTTCACTTTCCTTTCTCCTCTTTCTGATAGGAATAGTATTGCAGCATTAGGGGGTACCCTGGGGTGCATACTGGAGCAATTGTGGTCCGGTGGGTGGGCAGGAGGAATAAAGCAGGGAAGGGCTGGGAGGAGATAGTAATGGATAGATTGGGTCCAGGGGGGCAAGATCAACAGTACAAACGTGCTGCATCTGGTTCTCCTTCCAAAGTCATTGTATAGATCCATTAGGACTTGGATCTGCATAGATCACCTAAATGGATCCACTTGGACATGGATCCACATGGATCACCTTCATGGATCCACATGGATCACCTACATGGATCCCCTTGGACTTGGATCCACATGGATCACCTAAATTGATCCACATGGATCACCTACATGGATCCACATGGATCACCTACATGAATCCACTTGGACTTAGATCCACATGGATCACCTAAATGGATCCACTTGGACATGGATCCACATGGATCACCTAATTTGATCCACTAGGACTTGGATCCACATGGATTGCCTAGCTGGATCCACTTGGACTTGGGCTGGCAGTTTAGCAACACTTATGGGAGTATACCCATTCATGCAGGTGGACCTTCCCTGGAGCAAGGGGACATTCTGAGGAGACCTGCAGGACGCTAAATTCTCCTGCAAGATACTGCCCTGATGGCCCCACTACATGAGCACTGGGGAATTTCAGTAGGATTGGGCCGCCTGTTTGGCTCCATTTTGCTTCCCCGGTCTAGAATGGCCCCAAAGGGGTGAGGCGCCCTCCAAGATTGACTGCTCCACCCCCCTCTTGCTACGCCACCATGTGTGATGCCAGGAGGTGAGACAGAAGGAGAGTGATCTGCAAGGAAGGAGGGCTCCAGTGTGCACACAGCCTCTCCAAAGGCCTGCAGAGCGCATAATGCTGAGTCTGCACTTTCACATACCTTGCTGGGGAAAGTGCTTCTCCCCAAAGAGAGATCTTGACTGCGCCATTACATGCTGAATTTTTTCCATTAGCTGGAAAGGGAGCCATGCGCTCGGCACCTTTAAGAGCAGATTAGTAGCTGGTTATAGCACCTTCCAGCTTCCACACAGGCAAACAGAAAAAGAGCCTTTTGTCCTCACAAACAAGATCTCACCCTGAGGATCTTTGTCTTAGCGCCACCCCACTGTTCCCTCTCGCTTATAGGCCGGCTGTTTCCCGCAGTGGCATTTTACGGATTGCCGATAGACTTTTTCTCATGCACATGCACCCCTCTGCTTTTGGCTGAAGATGCATTTGGAAACAGTGGTTGCCCTCATCAGCGGTTCCAAAAGAGCCACATCAGCGACTGCGCATGAATTAGCTGAGTGTGCGCTTGCAGGGTGCTGCTTACCAAGTACTGGGAGCTGTCCCAACCTGCGACATGGGACTCACCTTGTAGCGAGGGGCCTGGCACACTCCATTTTAAATTGTATGATTAGCAAAACAACTTGGGCCATAAGTATCAGTAGGATTTGCTTCAGTATCAGTAACAGCATCAGTAGGATTTGTTTGCTCAGTAGATCTCATTCACTTGTGCCTGGTGAGTTTTGGGTAGGGGGGAATAGGATGATGATCTGTTAAATCAGTGGTACTTGGACATTTCAGCCCAGGACCTCCTTTCAAACTTAAAAATTTGTCCAGGTCCCCCTATCAAACTTACTGGAATGTGATGCCAGAACTCCATGTCTACTCCTAATTCTACTCCTACTTGTGAACTACTGCTGGAGCTCAGTAGGGTTGCCATAATTCTCTTCTACATAATTGGGACAGGACCCTCTGTCTCATTTGACAGTATGTGAACACAATCCCTCAAAATCGGGACTCAATGTTTTTCAGGACATATGGCAATCCTACCACTCGGAAGCAAGTCCCATTGTATTCAATGAGACTTACTCCCAAATCCAGAGTAACTACGGGAGCACATAAGAGACTTTATGTGCACCCGTAGTTACTGCACCCCCTAGTGAAAACCTATGGGAAATTCATATTGCAATCCAGAGTAAGTTGTTCTTACACCGGAGCAAGGACTCCCCGAAGTTACTCTGGATTTTGCCCTTATTCCCAAGAAAGCCCAGTTTCCAATATGTGGATCTCACCCTGACCACCCCCCAACTTGTGATGTGACCCCACAAGGGGGTCCCAACCCCCACTCTGAGTACCACTGTGTTAAATGATCAAGCTATACTTGAGTGTAACCAGCTCTCACACAGATAGATTTGGGCACACGCTACAACCAAAAAGAGGACAAATCCCCAAAATGTAGGACATCCAATAAAAATATAGGACACAACAGAGTAAAAGCTTAAAACACTCATATATATAATTTTTACTGCGACATACTGTATTTATTTGAATCTAATGCACCATCGAATCTAACACGCACCTTATACTTATAATCAAAACACTGAATTTACTCAAATCTAATTAACCATCAATCTAATGCATGTCCTGATTTTGGAGACTAAATTCAGCAGAAAAGGATGAGCGTTTGATGCAAGTAAATACAGTACATTTCAGGTGATTTAATTCAATCACTATTTTACTTCTTATTACATTTAAAACTATTACATATAATTTATTCCAAGAAGGCTGCGTGCTTCTTGCTCACAAAGAAAAGGAGGACAATGAAGATTTTTTTTCCAAGTCACAAGGCTAAAAAAAGGACATTTTCCTAGAAAAAGAGGACTATCCCTACAATCCAGAGTAACTACAGGAACACGTAAGATACATTACGTGCACCCTTAGTTACGGCACCATCTAGTGAAAACCTATGGGAAATTCATATTGCAATCCAGAGTAAATTGTTCTTACACCAGAGCAAGGACTCCCAGTAGTTACTCTGGATTGCACCCATTGTCACCCTGTATATGGGTGGAAGAGCTTTCCGTTCAGCACACGCTGTATCGAGGACTTCTCTGTGTCGAGAGAACGTCCTCCGTTGTCCAAACAAACTGATTCGGTCATATTTGGAAGGCTGCCTTTGGTTATTTGGCACAAGACAGTCCGCATTACAATATAGGACAAGAGAAGGATGTGTCATTGATTTTATGTATATATGTATAAGGGCCAATTAGAATTTGTCCTTGAAACTGCCAGAAAAGAAATAGAGAAGGATAGAATTGGGCAACAAAATGTCTTTGTCAAGTTCTTTTTCTTTGGAGTTCAGCATCAACCGTGGCCAAGAGCCACGTACCTTTGAGAAGTTTGCCAACGTGCCAAGCGTGTACCACCTCACTCCGTGAATATGAATCCCGTTAAAGGCATACGAGTTAAAATCTCCAGCACTATCCCTAAGGAGAAACCTCAAAAAAGTGGCATAACTAGAGGAAGACAAAGTACTCAGATTTGCAGGGAGTCTCACCGCAACATGCAAACAACCCCTTTCCTTCCCTTTTGGAGACATTCTGGGATGGGGGACCAAAACGGAAATAAATGCCTGGCTTGGAAGGGGTGAGGGAAGGACTGCTTGTACACTGTGGTGAAGATCCCCACAAATCTGAGTGCTTGGCACCCCTCTAGCTACTCCACCACCTCAACGTCACCTTGAATTTTCACTTTAAGCAAATCTGGTACCAGCCTAGGAATAGACTGGAAATTCACTGAAGAATTTTTCCGGACTTATCAGTTGAGGGCGACCATATGTTATAAGGAAAAAAGAGGGCAATGGTCCCCAAAATGTAGGACACCCAAGAAAAATGTAATTTGTAATAGAATAAAAGCTGAAAACACTCATGTATATTGTTTTCATTTAAACACTATTTTACTTATTATTAAATTTAAAACTATTACATATAATTTATGATGAGCACTTGTCGGAGATGCTCTAGGAGGATTTCCTGCTGCAGGCAGGGGGTTGGACTAGATGACCAACTAGGTCCCTTCCAACCCTATGAGTCTATGGTTCTATGACATATACTGCATTTACTCGAATCTAACGCTCACCTTTTCTAGCCAAATTCAGTCTCCAAAATCAGGGTATGCATTAGATTAATTAATCTAATTAACTAATTAATTAAGATTCAATAGTTAATTAGATTTGAGTAAATGTGGTATTTTGATTAGAAACATAGGGTGCGTATTAGATTTGATGGCACATTGGATTTGAGTAAATATGGTAATTTATAAATTACTAGAAGGCTCCAAGCTGACTCCTCAGAAGGAAAAGGAGGACAATGAAGAATTTTTTTTTTATCCAGGACACAAGCTAAAAAAGAGGAAATGTCCTGAAAAACATGTATTGGACCAGCTCCTTGGGCATTTCTGGCCAAGAAGGAACACCACATTCAGTTGCTTTTGATGAATGATCTCTGCAACTCTCCTTGAGATCACACCCCAAAAGCCGACTTGTTATTTATTAATTATTAATTATTAATTAATAATTAATTAATAATTAATGTTATTAAGGACATCCAAGGATCTTAGTGATGGTTGTTACACGATCTTGACTGTGTTGCCTTTGGTAGAACCTCGACACCAAGCAGATCAAATGGAGCCCTTCCATTGATCACTGGGTGTGCGGAGGGAATCATGCGCTGCTTCAGTTGTGCACAAACTGTCTTTCAATTAAACACATATGAATCTGCTTATTTAGGAATTTAGATTAAATGCATAGGAATCAAGCACATTTCATCTACATTTCATCTCGTAGCTCAGTTAGATGAAAGGTCTTAGAGCACAACCCCTTGCTTATCAGAGTGGTTTATTGTTTTTTGGCTATAACTTTTCATAGAATAGAGATCATAGAATCCTAGAGTTGGAAGGGACCTACCCTACAATCCAGAGTAACTACGGGAGCACATAAGAGACCTTACGTGTACCCATAGTTACTGCATTACCTAGTGAAAACCTATGGGAAATTCATATTGCAATCCAGAGCAAATTGTTCTTACACCGGAGCAAGGACTCCCCGTAGTTACTCTGGATTGCACCCTTAGTAGGTCATCTAGTCCAACTCCCTGCCTGCAGCAGGAAATCCTCCTAGAGCATCTCCGACAGGTGCTCGTCGAGCCCCAGTTTGAAGACCCCCAGTGAGGGAGCGTCCACCACCTCCTTTGGCAATCTGTTCCACTGCCAAACTGTCCACACTGTCAGGATATTTCAACAGGATTTATTTCATTGTGTTATGTATGGATTTATACATTGATTGATATATCACATGATGGTGTAATTTTAAAACACCAAGATTTTCAAAATTTGGGCCAGTTGTAGCGTCACCCCCTTGTGAGTGCCCCCAGATTGGCTGCACCCCTTAGTGATGCCACTGCAGAGAGGAGAGAGGAAGAAACTGATAATGGGCGCAATCCAGAGTAACTATGGGGAGTCCTTGCTCCAACGTAAGAATTTCAATATGAATTTCCCATAGGTTTTCACTAGGTGGAGCCATAACTACGTTGACGTAAGTGTCTCTTACGTGCTCCCACAGTTACTCTGAATTGTAGGGTAAGTCCCATAACCAGTGTCCCATCAGTATTGCGCATTGGGGTGCAACAGGGGCGGGGGTGTCTGGGAATGTGTTGTTTGAAGTGTCGACTGCAACAGTTCACGTGTGTTCCTTTCCCCCCTCCCCTATTATTTCTTGCAGTACAATGGTTCCCGTCCAAGGAACGAATGGGAAATGTGGCACCCCACCCTCATTGCTGAAGCCCTCTTTGCCATATCAAACATTTTAAGCTCCTTGCGTCTCATCTCCCTGTTTACAGCAAACTCTCACCTGGGACCCCTGCAGATCTCTCTGGGACGCATGCTGCTGGACATCCTCAAGTTCCTCTTTATTTACTGCTTGGTGCTGCTGGCTTTCGCCAATGGACTCAATCAACTCTATTTCTATTATGAGACCAGCGCATCCGAAGAGCCCAACAACTGCAAGGGGATCCGGTGTGAGAAACAGAACAACGCATTCTCTACGTAAGAACCACCTCTTTCTCCACACCCTGTCACAGTGGTGTCGATAGGGTTCAGCACAGTGGTGGGCTTCAGGGGGTTCTCACAGGTTCTATAGAACCCTTTGCTAGTGAGCGTCTCATTCTGAGAACCGGTTACTAATGGGACATAGACAGTGGTGGGCACCAGCAGGTTTGCACCTACTCTATAGGACCGGTTCTTAACAAGAGATAGTACATATAAAGTTTAAAAATAGCCATTTAAAAGTGGCTGCCAGATGGACAGAGAACCGGTTCTTAATTTCTTTGAAGCCCATCACTGGACATAGAACCTGTTGTTAATTTAGGTTATTAGGACATAAAACCTGTTTTTAATTCATTTGAATCCCACCACTGGGTTTGGGTCTATATATGAGGAACATGCAGGAAACAACCCAAACTTAAATGTGGGGAATACCCTGGTGGTTTTTGATTATTAAGTAAAAATCATAACATAAATCCATTTTTATATTATTGTCATATAATTCCTTGTTTAATGCAGTAAAAAAATGTGCATTTGTGCATTACAATTGTCAGTAAACATTTTTAAATCTCAAGACTTTTAAAATCAAGTGCATTAGATTTGATGGTATATTCATTTCAAGTAAATATGGGGTACAGGCAGTTGTGGGCTTCAGGGGGTTCTCAAAGGTTTTATAGAACCAGTGGTGGGCACCAGCAGGTTCGCACCTACTCTATAGAACCGGTTCTTAACAGGAGATAGTACATATAAAGTTTAAAAATAGCCATTTAAAAGTGGCTGCCAGATGGACAGAGAACCGGTTCTTAATTTCTTTGAAGCCCATCACTGTATAGAACCCTTTGCTAATGAGCATCTGGTTCTGAGAAACGGTTACTAATGGGACATAGAACCTCTTGTTAAATTATATGAATCCCACCCCTGGGTATAGGCAACCCCCACTTGTTGAAGGGCTTAGGCTGCAATCCTAAACACACTTTCCTGGGAGTAAGACCCATTAAACACATTGGGGCTTACATCTGAGTAGACATGTTTAAGATTGTGTTCTTAGAGACCGAAGCACCATCCAAAACTGTTGAAAAGTGGAACCAAAGTTTTTTTTTAGTTATAAATGTTGCTTCCGAAGTTTTTTAGCTAGCAAATTGCAAAGGTCCCTTTTATCTTGCAAATTCCTACCTCTTTACAAAGATTTTGGCAAATGAGTTCTCATGAATTCCCTTGAAAATGGGATTAGACCAGGAAATACAATATGGAGGAGAGCAATTTTGGCCTTTAGAATAGCAATTTTGGCCTTTAGAATAGAGTGGTTGAAAGAGCAGAACAAGTGTTGAATGAATGAGTTCTGGGTAAAATTGAAAGGTGTTGAAAGAGTGGATCGTCAGAAAACAAAATGTCAGAAAGCAGAGGATACCTGTGTTTGATTGCATTCTGCTGTAAATTATGTATTCAGTGGTATAATACATTATGAACACGTTGCTAGAGGGAAAGGCAAGAATCCTAAAGGCAAGACACTTTCCTGGGAGTAAGTCCCTTGAACACAATGGGGCTTTCATTTGAGTAGACATGGTTAGGATTGTGCTTAAGGTGAAATCCAGATCAACTATGGGGAGTCCTTGCTCTGGAGTAAGAACAAGTTGCTCTGGATTGCAATATGAATTTCCCATAGGTTTTCACCAGGTGGTGCAGTAACTATGGGTGCATGTAATGTCTCTTACATGCTCCCATAGTTACTCTGGATTGTGCCCTAAATCAGAAGTAAAAGTTAAAATCAGCACCGTGCAGGTTGCATTTTTGTTATCTGGTTTTTCAGCCATAACTTGTGATTGAATGGAGATATTTCACTCCAGTTTTTTTAAATTACAATTTATATTATATATATTATATATTAATTTGATTTATATCCTACCTTTCTTGACAATCAATGTGTCTAGTAAAAAGACAATCAATGTGTCTAATAGCAATTAAAACATCAGAGAATAAGATACAATTAAAAAAAACTAAGTACAATCCTAAGCATGTCTACTCAGAAGTAAGTCCCATCGTGTTCAATAGTACTTACTTCCAGGAAAGTCCAGTTAAAAATGCAGCCTATTAACAGTACCAAGCATAGTCTTGAAAGACTATGGTATCGTGCTTGGCGCTGCATATGCTGCATGCGAAGCACGAAAGCCTGGGTTGGATTGTTATGGAGGATAGGCTGTTACCCAAGCAGCAAATCCCCCCTCTCCACGCCACTGAATTAGTCCAATGGAAAGGCAGAGTCAATACGATTGGATCCAGCTGGCGTCGCAGAGCGGGGCTAAGGACAGGAGCTCACCCTGTCTTGTGGGGCTGACCCAGGTCTCGAACCCTGGCCCGCTGGTTAACAGGCACAGCGTCTTAACTGCTTGCACCACCCACAGCCCTAACAGTATCAAACCAGACAAATAAATACCATTAAAACTATATAAAACCAGTAAAATATTCTGTAATAATTTACATATTTATTGATTTGATGAATTTCCAATTATGCATGTATTAGTGATTATATTGTGATTATGTAGATATATCTTAGTGATTATATATCACTAATTATTTTAGTGATAAGCCCTATTTATATTGATGGATGAGGATGTATATATACCATTGGATGAGGATCTGTCTGTCTGTCTATATAGATATAGATATAGAAATGGGTATACATCATCATCCAACAGTATAAATAAGGATTATCACTAATAACCATGACTTTAGCAATTTGGGGCACTAGTGTGCATTCTGCCCCCGGTGCCCCCCATGCGCACCTCCCTACTGCAGTGCGGTTGTCCCTTGAGTGATTGGTCTTGGCATGCTGGCCGCTGCTGCTGTCGCAACAATGCCTGTGTTTCTTCAGGGTGCCAAACCGTTTGTCGGTGTTATGTAAGCTCCTGTTGTCTCGGAGCCAGGTGTGCTGCAGAGGGACAAAGCTGAACAGAAGGAGAGACCATAACTCAGTGCTTGAGCGCATGTTTGCATGCAGGAGATGATGCTCTCAAGCTTCATTCCTGGTATCGCCAGACCGTGGCGGATCAAGGTGTAGAGGATCCTTGAAGGGGGAGAGTCACTGATCAGATTGGTTGAGAGAGGAGTCAGATCAAGAAGCTGCTGGCTTTTTAAGGGGTGCCTAGCTGCCCTGTCCCTGTTTTTCAGGACATATGGCAACCCTAGTCAAAACCCCCTTGGCCACTTTTTCAGAACAAATGATCCCCAAATATTGTCGCCTTTCTTCATATGGCAGGTGCCCCTTTCCAGACTTCTGAAACATTATCCCATTAATATTAACCCATGAAGCCACAGACCTCTGGAATAGGGTTGCAATGTGTCCTCGAAAACTGTGACTGTCACGGGTTTTGGGGATTGTGCATATGTACTGGCAAGTTTAACAGAGGGTCCTCCTGTCCCATTTCTGTGAAAGAGAATTATGGCAACCCTATTCTGGAACATTAACCCATCACATGTTTAGCGCTCAAGCTCTTGATCCATTGCCTGCGGAATTCTTCTCCAACCCTGAGTGTGTTTGCTGGAAACCCTTTATAAGCCAGTATGGATCTATGTACAGCATTTACATCAAATCTATATACTTATAATCAAAATGCAGTATTTACCCAAATCTAATTAACCATTGATTCTAATGCACACCCTGATTTTGGAAACGGATTTCAGCTGAAAAAGGTGCGCATTAGATTCAATTAAATACGTATGACTCTTGGCATCATGGCTAGTTTTTTCCTTCTCCTCCTCATGTTCTTCATTCCCCAAATGCTGATATTCCGTTCTGAAGGCATCAGGGGATATTCAACCCATCTACAAAGTCCTAGATCAACCGTCATATTCCTCAGACAAAACCATGGAGATTGGTGCATTCCGGCTAATTGGCACATCCGACATTGAAATACCAAGCTAGTAGCATTATCTATGTATAACAATCAGGTGCCAAGGCAGGCAGGTGCCAATTAAGGCTGTGGGTGGCGCAGGTGGTTAAAACACTGTGCCTGTTAACCAGCAGGCCAGAGTTCGAGACCCAGGGCAGCCCCACAAGACAGGGTGAGCTCCTGTCCTTAGCCCAGCTCTGCGACGCAGCTGGATCCAATCGTATTGGCTCTGCCTTTCCATTGGACTAATTCAGTAGCGTGGAGAGGGGGGATTTGCTGCTTGGGTAACAGCCTATCCTCCATAACAATCTACCCAGGCTTTTATGCTTCGCATGCAGCGTATGCAGCATCGAGCATGATACCACAGTCTTTCAAGACTGATGGAGGTCTGCTTTGCTTTGCCAAGGCGGAGAGATAGAGGCTTTGCCTTTGGCCATCCAATGGTTAACAGCTGATTTTGATGAGTGACATTCAGCGCATGGATCAGATGTATAATTGCGCACTCAGGGATTCAGTGGTAAACAGGACTGCATTGCAACGCTGTCCTCCGTTTGGCTTCAGACTATGGCATTAGAGAGCTGGAAAATTGGTTAAGGCTGCAATCCTAAAGACACTTTCCTGGGAGTAAAACCCATTGAACACAATGGGGCTTACTTTTGAGTAGACATGGTTAGGATTGCAGCCTAAGATTGCACCGAAAGGGTGGCACTTTGCGAAGCGACTCTTCTGATGGCGCAGGCGCCAAATAGCACAGCTGGGATCCTGACATTTTGTTTTTTAAAAAGTTGAGCTCACATTTCCAGGAAGGGCATCAACACACAATGGAGAGGTTAAGAACGTGCATTGAGAACCACTTGACAACAACGGCTATCACCGACTTTGAAAGCGCACACATGCGCGCAGGCAGACTTTGCACATGGGGGAAGAAAAATGGAGCGTGAGAGGAAAAGTGAGGGGGCTCAGGACCGAAAGGTTGAAACAAAGCAACCACAGGGGGAGCCCATTAAAAGCCATACTTTCTTTACTGGCAGGTAGGACTCATAGCAAACCTGTTTGTGCTTTAGAAGTTCATTCTGCCTTGTCTTAAAAGCCGAAAGAGCCATTATTAACACCCTTGGAGCCGAGTGACATTTTGCTTCTCGAACATGTGCTCAGCATGAATCGACTCGCAAAGAATGGGCAACCTGTGAAATAAGGAATTAGATTTGTGGGCCGGTATGAAGGAGCAGCGTTGCGATGGAGTTGACATTGGCCCCCGGTGCCGCTCTGAGTTTGCACCATCAGAGTCAGCCCTAATGGAACGGTGAAGTGGAGCCGCCTCTTGTCGGCACCGCTCAGGTCGGGAAAGTGTCCCTAAAAGCCATCATCTAAGAAGACCCCATTTGAAAAAAACACACAGTTCTTGTTTGCACAGCTCACTGCAAATATGAGCTGTGCGCAGCTGATGCTCAAGGTGCGCCAATGTCGAATATAGCACAGATGTAGAATATACAGAGATGTAACACAGAATGTAATACAGATGTAGAATATAAGGGTACAATTCAGAATAACTACAGGGATGTAAGAACAATTTACTCTGGATTGCAATATGAATTTCCTATAGGTTTTCACTCGGTGGTGCCGTAACTACATTGACGTAAATGTCTCTTATGTTATCCCGTAGTTACTCTGGATTGTAGTGTAAGACAAAGGATATACTGGCCTGATCGTGTTGTATATACTGGCCATTATAATAGCACATGGCAGACAGTGTGGTGCCCACTGTACCTACTGTGCTACTCCATTTGAGAAGCCTGTGGAGACAGATGTGCAAAGTAATATCTACCAAATAGCAGGTGTCACCCGTAAAATCTACCCAATAGGAGTCACCCATCATCACCCATGTGTGCCATGCAATGTGGCCTGCATGCCACACACCACCTAGCAATGCTTCTCAGACATAGGGTTGCTATATGTCCCCCCCAAAACAGGGGCGATACAGATTTGGGGGGATTGTGTTCACATACTGGCAAATGGGACAAAAAATCATGTCCTGATATTGTGGAACAAAATTAAACCCCAAATCTAGGCTAACTACGGGAGCCCGTAAGAGACTTTACATGCACCCATAGTTACTGCACCATCTAGTGAAAACCTATGGGAAATTCATATTGCAATCCAAGTAAGTTGTTCTTACACCGGAGCAAGGACTCCCCATAGTTACTCTGGATTTTGCCCTATGGCAACCCTACTCAAAGAACCATTTGTGTTGGCGCATAAAGTAGATTTAACCGTTGAACTGGATTTTGCTGCAAAGCCAAAAACAAATAGATGAAACGGCACTGTTGAAAAGAGCTCTGATGCACTCTCTGCTTTGGATTTCTGTATGAAGCAGTTGCCTTTTTGATTTTTTTTCATACTGGAGTTTAGTGTGGAAGGACAGTGAGTTCCTCTGACAGCAAAAGAATTGTCGACTCAACTCCACGCTGTGCCTGATAATCCACTTGCCTTGTCTGAGTTTTGATGGAAGTCCAGGTTTTCCAAGCTAAGAACCAAAGGACATTTTCATGCGCAAAGATATGCAATCAAGGGCAAAATCCAGAGTAACTAGGGGGGGGGGGCCTTGCTCCAGTGTAAAAACAACTTACTCTGGATTCCAATAGGAATTTCCCATAGGTTTTCACTAGGTGGTTTAGTCACTATGGGTGCACGTAAAGTCTCTTAGGTGCTCCCGTAGATACTCTGGATTTGGGGGCAAGTCTCCCAGGATTGGAGTTTTGATTTAAAAGCCAATATAAGGAGATTAAAAAATATGATCAGAGTGATGCCACCAACATTAACCCAGCTACTTTTAGTCCTACAAAGGAAATACAGGCATCCTCCATTTATTGGATGGGTTAGGAACTGGACTGTGGGCTGTGGGTGGCGCAAGCGGTTAAGGCGCTGAGCCTGTTAACCAGCAGGCCAGGGTTCGAGACCCAGGTCGGCCCCACAAGACAGGGTGAGCTCCTGTCCTTAGCCCAGCTCTGCGACGCAGCTGGATCCAATCGTATGGGCTCTGCCTTTCCATTGGACTAATTCAGTGGCGTGGAGAGGGGGGATCTGCTGCTTGGGTAACAGCCTATTCTCCATAACAATCCAACCCAGGCTTTCATGCTTCGCATGCAGCGTATGCAGTGCTGAGCACGATACCATAGTCTTCCAAGACTGGCGGAGGCCTGCTTTAGGAACTGGAGCACCGTCCAAACCTAAAACTGTTGGAAAGTGGAACCCAATCTTTTTTAGTTTACAAATGTTGTTTCCAGTGTTTTTTTTAAGCTAGCAAATTGCAAATCATCTTATATCTTTCAAATTCTTGCTGCCACGCAAAGATTTCTGCAAATGGACTCTTACTAACTCCTTTGGGATAGGAGTGGACCAGTGGTGGGATTCAAATAAATCAACAATAATTTGCTAATTAATTTATTGCTACCACACCTTAGTTTGCTTAGGTAGCAATAAATTAACAACAGGTTCTATGTCCTATAGGTCCTATAACAACATATGTCCGTTACTCTGTATCCAAAGCCTGTTTCCAAGGCAGAAATGCCGTCTTCCAGTTCCTCAGAGATATACCACCTCAGGAGCAGGTATAGTAATGAGTAGACCCATAGGAGTCCATGATAAGGCCCAAGTAAGAATGGCAGTGTTGACCAAAAATCTGAGTTCTTGACCAGCCCAGCTGCAACCCCTGACTCTCAACCTCAGGATATGAAACAACTACGGCTGCCCACAAACCTCAGGATACAGCAGGCCACTCCAAGAAGCCCCTTGTATTCACTGTAGAATGTACTGGCATCTCATCAGAGACTCCTTATAAGGCAGGCACCCAGTGGCGTCACCAGACTGGTATGGCTGGTGTGGCTGCATTGGGTGATGCGCTCCGTATGGGGTGATGCGCCAGAGGAGTTTGACTGTCCTTTGGCAGGCCCCGGGCGTCAGCACCCCCATTCAGGCCTGCTCCAAGGCGGAGCAGCAGCCAGAAGCTGCCACTTGTCTGAGGAGCTGGCTTGAACGGCCATCTGAGGTGCACTGCGCAGAAACACACTGAGCATGCCGAACAGCTTCAGAGGAGACTTCCTTAGAGCAGAGGAAGTCTGTGCCTCTGCATGGCCATTTGGCTTCACTCAGGAGGCGGAGCGGCAGCCGAATGGCTTCAGAAAGAGTCCTGCACAGGCACCAACTCTGACGCCTGCACAGTCTCCTCTGAAACTGAAAAACTTCAGAAAAGTACCGCACAGGCGTCAGAGATGGTGCCTGCGCAGTACTCATTCTGAAGCCAGTTGGCTTCAGAAACAACTGCGCAGGCGCCAACTTTGGTGACTGCGCAGTCCAGGTGGAGGGAGTGTGTGCATTCCAAGGGCGACACGCAGACTTCTGCACCAGGTGATGCGCAGAGTTGTGTCACCACTGTAGGCACCACAGCTGTTCCTTGTTCAGTGTGATCTGAGGGGTGTCTCCCCAGGAGCAAGTCCTCCCCATGTGTCAATTACTTAGCATGCTCTGGAGCAGTTAGGGCAGCCCAGGCTTCCTGACTCTCTGGATGCAGCATAACTTTCTGCTCTGGATACAGAATAGTTAGGAGAGAGCAGTTAGGGCAGCGCAGGCTGAATATGCTCTGGATTGTGCCCTAAGGGTGCAATCCAGAGTAACTACGGGGAGTCCTTGCTCTGGAGTAAGAACAAGTTACTCTGGATTGCAATATGAATTTCCCATAGGTTTTCATTAGGTTGTGCAGTAACTACGGGTGCACGTAATGTCTCTTACGTGCTCCTGTAGTTACTCTGGATTGTAGCCTGTCCTATAAACATATAACAACATGTTCTACAGAGTAGGTGAGAACCTGCTGAAGCCCACCTCTGGATTAGACCAGGAGCTTTAACATGGGTGAGGGCAATTTTGGCCTTTAGAACAGCGGAGAGAGGTTGAAAGAGCAGAACGAGATGAGTTCTGGGTGGTAGGAATGCACCATCGTTATTTTATAGCATTTTGTAGCAATAGTAAATGCATTATTTTATAGCATTTTGTAGCTATGAGGGGGGTTGGAGTAGATGACCTATTGGGTCCCATCCAACTATAGGATTCTATGATTCTAAAACATCCTATTTGATGGTGCAGAAGACAGAATTCACCCTGAAAGTCACAGGTGGACCTTGTATGAAATTTCACCCAGTGGAAGCTCGTTTGACTGGATGCAGATGAGGCACGGCACTCATTTATTTTTTTTTTAATTAATCTAGTATCCAACTAAGCTGGCTTGGGTGCAATGCATCTGCAACTTAGCAAGCAGAATGCCAAATGCACCCTTTCTCAGAGCCCAATCCTATACCCATCTACTCAGAAGCAAATCCCATTGCAGTCAACAAGGCTAACTCTCAGGAAAGCGTTGATAGAATTGCAACTAAAGCTAGTGGGAGGGCCAGGATGATCAATTGCTAGTCACCCCTAGAGGGGTGCCTTTGTAAAGCCTTAAAAGTTTTGTACCCCTTGGGTGCCAGGTGGCTGGTTTTAATGTCTCAGGGGATGAAATGCTTTAAATCTTTGCTTATTATTTGACCAGTCAAAAGACCTTGATTTCTTTTTTAATACTCTTGTCCAGAGTGATAAAATAAATTAAACAATTGCTTAATAATTAATTAATAATTAAATATTATTAATTTATTATTAATAATAATTTATTTATCGTATTTGTGCCCTGTCTTTCTCCCCCTGCAAGGGGACCCAAGGTGACTAACAACAGATGACGGTTTTCATTTCAGGCTCTTTGAAACCCTCCAGTCTCTCTTCTGGTCGGTGTTTGGTCTCCTGAACCTCTACGTCACCAACGTGAAAGCCAGGCACGAGTTTACCGAATTTGTTGGGGCCACCATGTTCGGCACGTACAATGTGATATCTTTGGTTGTCTTACTCAACATGCTCATTGCAATGATGAACAACTCCTACCAGCTCATAGCGGTAAGTCAGTAAGATTCATTTTGTTGGCATAAGAGGGTCTTGTGTGTGTTTGTGCTCCCATCTGCTTGGATTTAGGCCACCTCTGGTTGGGTCTATAAATAGACCCATAGGGACTGCTGCAGCCCTACCCCACAGAAAGGTACGAGCCTCCCCATCCCCATGATAGCGTGGCAGCTGACTCAAAAATATGCGCTGGGTACAACGCTGGCTAAGCCAGACCTGCCTTTTCCAGTGCAAGTTTCAATTGCGCTCACAGTCATAATCCTTGCATTGTTTACAACAACAACACAGTGAATGACAAGAGTTGTGGGTTTTTGTTTGTTTTTGACAAACGTATTTTAAAATAGCTTTGTTGAAATATAATATTTCAACACACACACATATAAAACTGAGAAATCACTGACTGACTGACTGACTTATCAACACCCAGCCAAAACCACCAGACCTAGAAGTGTGAAATTTAGGGAGGGTGTCCCTTCTGTGGTGGAGGCACCGTCTAAAAACTAGTTTTCGGAAATTCCAACTGGAAGGGGGTGAAAAGGGGCCCAATGTGTTTTCCTCTCTTTACTTTCCATTGAAGAATTCCTGACTGATGGATGCTCTGCCCCAAACCCTGGACCTAGAAGCATGAAATTCAGGGACCGTGTTCCTTCTGTGATGGGAGCACAACCCAGACATTTAACCCCTAAGGGGCTGAAAAGGGGTGCAACACATTTTTGGCCTAAACTTAATATTGAAGACTGATTAACATCCAACCCCAAATCCTGCACCTTCCTGATAGGGGTGCCCATGGTTGTGGGGGGATGGTGCACGGGTTGGGGGGATGTTGCAGAGGGGGGCATGTTGTATATGGTGGGGTTGATGAGCATGGGGGAATGATGAGCATGGGGGGGTCAATATTCATGGGGGTGATGTCCAATGGAGTGATGGCTATGAGGGGTATTTTACTCCTGCGACACAGGTACATTGCTAGTGTATATATAGAGAGTAAAAACGTAAAGCGCATACCTACTAAGTGTAAGCCCACTTTTGGCCCACTCTGTATATATTTTGACATATAACATATTTAAAATATTCCATCCACTGCCTGCTCCCTTTGGATCACCTTGAGGCAGAGTGATCGAAACCTCAGCACTCCTCACTGAGAGCGCACAGTGTGTGCTTAGGATCCAATGAGTCATGGGTTGGGGGGAACAATGGCATCAGCACAGATCCACACCCCAACAATATTCCTCCATGCACTTTCTGCATGGCTGGAGTTCCTGATCTAGTATCTTTCAAGATGTGACCGAAATAGCGCCATTGCAGACGGATTATGTCATGGTGACAGAAGAGAAGGACAGGGAGGTTGAGCTTCTCATGGAAGGGAGGCCAGGTGGCACCATTACTCATGAGCAATATAAAATCATGCTGCGGGTAATGAGGCCAGCAGGGGCCTGGCAGATTCCCTCTCCCATTGTCCTCACTTGGCTGCCTTTGGAGTGACGGAGTCCTTCTGGTTGTCTGGCATCCGCAATTCACTAAAGGGCCTTCCGAGCCTGAAAGTTCTTTTTGGAAATCAATCGCCGTGTCTGGTGTCCAATTGTTAAAAGGTCCCGTGTTGTGTTGGTAGTGATCCCAATGTGCCAGGCACATTTTTCAAGGACAAACCTTCCGCCTGTCTTCTACGGCCCAAAGGCCAGACTACGCATCGGTCGGAGACAGGAGCTTGATTTATTTTGCAGAGATGGTGTGACAAAAGCCTTGCACACACGGTGTGCGCACTTAAATTATTATCAATTTTTAGTGGTGATTTATTGTTCTTTTAATTGCTGTTAGCAGCCTTGAGCCCCTTTTGTTAGGGAAAAAAGCGGAATATAAATCTAAGAAATATAATAAGACATGAATGACGGGGTGATGGTGGACTGGAATCCATTGTGTTATTGTGTGGGAATCTGTTTGGCAGTCCTTTTCTGAATCACAGGATATGAACCACAGGAAATGGAAATATCACTAAGGGCAAAATCCAGAGTAACTACAAGGGAGTCCTTGCTCCGGTGTAAGAACAACTTACTCTGGATTCCAATATGAATTTCCCATAGGTGGTGCAGTAACTACGGGTGCACGTAAAGGCTCTTATGCGCTCTCGTAGTTACTCTGGATTTGGGGGTAACTAAAGGGGGAGTTACTGCATCAGGTTTATGTGAATCTTAATTAATTAAAATTAAATAAATAAATAAATTTTGCAAAGCGCATGGAGTGCTTCCAAGAGAGACAGGGTGTTTTATGTTACAGGTGGTCTGTAATGCACATGCATGTTAATTCCTGCACATGGATGTTAATTCCTGCACATGGTTGGCACAGGAGGTCCTGCAGTCGATGGCAACCCAATGCTCTGTCCCTCAGATCCCTCGCAATCTGATGCAGCTTGAATCGACAGGCTGGGCGTAGGGTTGCCATAATTCTCGTCTACAAAATCGGGACAGGATCCTCTGCCCAGTGGTGGGATTCAGATAAATTAACTACAGGTTCTGCGTCCTTATAACCTAAATTAACAGGTTCTATGTCCCGTTAGTAACTGATTCTCAGAACCAGGCGCTCATTAGCAAAGCGTTCTATAGAACCTGTGAGAACCCCCTGAAGCCCACCACTTCCTCTGCCTCATTTGCCAGTATGTGAACACAGTTCCCTAAAATTGGGATTGTCCCTGTTTTTCAAGACATATGGCAACCCTAGCCCGGCATCATGATTGCGAACCACTTTACATGTGACGCAAGTGTCAAGTATTCAAAGTATAAAGGAAGGTGCCTCTGCTCATAATCTTGACGATGCCCCAGTTTCCGTCTGCGTCTGAAGCGCCTGACTTGAGTGCCAAGCTTCAGGCAAAATGGCATCGCGAGGGAGCCCCGGAGAGGCCTCGCAGAAGCGAGAATCTCCAAATGAAGCCACAGAGACGGCCGCCCTGCGCACTCGCGCCCCTCTCCGGGAGTCAGACCTGCCAAGGAAAATTAACATTCTCTCTCACCCACTGCTGAATTAATTAATCAAAATAAGGCATAGGAGGCAGAGCAACCTTACCTCCTTCCCTTCCCTTCACAAAGTCTTCTGCCTTTTCTCTTCACCCCAAAAACCTGATCTGTATAATTAAAAGGATTTGCCTGGGAAAGTGGCCAAATGCGATAGGAATGGCTAAAAATATGCACTGAGCATATTCATCAGGCACATCAGGTGCAATTTTCCCACTACGGCAGTGATTTCCAACCTTTTATTATTTTACTTTAATTATTGTCTTAATTTGAATCTAATGTGCCATTGAATTTAATGCGCATCCAATACTTATAATCAAAATATTGTATTTACTCAAATCTAATTAACCATCGAATCTCACGTGCACCCTAAATTTGAAGACTGAATTCAGTTGAAAAGGTGAGAGATTCAAGTAAATACTGTATATTCCGCCTTCCTCACAAAGTCTCAAGGAGGCTTACAACAGACGAAGGTACAACAATTAAAAAAGTCATCTAGGGCACAATCCAGAGTAAATTCAGTCTGCTCTGCCCTAACTATTCTGTATCCGGAACACAGAGTTATGCTGCAGCCAAAGAAGCAGGAACCTGGGGCTGCCTGTGTCTGCTCTAGAGCAGTGATCAGCACAAATTGCTTCACTGGGTATGCTCAGTAGACCCCCTTTAAGTACCCCATAGGCTGCAGTTACTCATGAGGTGACACTCATTCACATCACTTAGAACCCCAAGCATTTGTCTGCACCACCACACCCTCCTGATCACAGGGGAAACCAGCTGGCAAGCTGGGGGGGGGAGGAGTAGCTGTCAAGCTGTCAGGGAGGGGGGAGTGGCTCCTCATCATGATGGACAGGGCAAGGCTGTCAGGGGTGGGAATGGGAACAAGCTGTCCACTGCACCCCTAAGCATGCCCCCCTTGCACCCCCAAGCATGCACTCCCAGAAAAACCCAGACACCAGCAGAGATACGTCTGCACAGAGAGATACACATGAGTATGTTGTCAATAAAAACAACATCAACAGATAAACATGAGTGTCCCGTAGTCTTTGGCAACACAGCAGCAGCAATCTGGAGGGAACCCCAGAATTAACGGGACAGCACAGAATTAATGGGACAGCACAACAGACCCAGGGTCCACACTCACAAGGGCCAGGAGGAGAGGGAAGACCCCATCCAGGGGGTATCAGGCCCAAGAAAGAGCCCCCTTTCCTGGCAGGGGAGGGGCAAGGGTCCCCCAAGCAGATGGCAGAGGAGGGGGTAGGGGACAGGGGGAGACGAGAGGGCTTCAAGGGGCATCTTGGGGAGGGAAACCTGGAAGAGGGGACAGGAACCCACCTATTTACTATCTCATGGTAAAACTGCATGACATGTTTACATCTCAGTTTTGGACCATTTTGGACATGCTGCTGGTAGTCCCTGACACGCCTGTGGGCCATCCGTGACACACCAGTGTCTATAAATCACTGCACTACATCAGCAGCACTGCAAACATTCTGGCGCCCAGAGAGCACCCCTGGACCAGCAAAATTTGGAGTGGCAACAGGGTTGCAAAAGAATAAAATTTGTAGGTAAAGTCAAACATTGGTGCCTTTTAATTCAGTGTTGGCTAGAAGGATGCCATATTAAGTACTGGACAAAAACACACTGCACCCCTTTTCAGAACCTTATGGTTTTCATTAAAAAGTTTATTTTTCCTATGTATGGAAACTTATGGGGCACCCTGTATAGCTAAACAAACAAACAGGCACTGGTAAGAGACTCAGGGCACAATCCAGAGCAACTACGGGAGTCCTTGCTTCGGTGTAAGAACAATTTACTCTGGATTGCAATATGAATTTCCCATGTTTTCACTCGGTGGTGCAGTAACTACGGGTGCACGTAAAGGCTCTTATGTGCTCTCGTAGTTACTCTGGATTGTAGGGTCAGTCTCATTCTCTGGGTCTTCCCATCCATCCTAACACCCAAATCCAGAGTAACTACGGGATCATGTAAGAGACTTTATGTGCACCCATAGTTACTGCACCACCTAGTGAAAACCTATGGGAAATTCATATTGGAATCCAGAGTAAGTTGTTCTTACACCGGAGCAAGGACTCCCTGTAGTTACTCTGGATTTTGCCCTGGGACTGCAGGACAGATTAACCCTGCAATCCAGAGTAACTATGGCAGCACATAACAGACAGTAGGTGCACCCGTAGTTACAGCACCACCTAGTGAACACCTATGGGAAATTCATATAGCAATCCAGAGTAAATTGTTCTTACATCGGAGGAAGGACTCCCAATAGTTACTCTGGATTGCGCCCTATGACTGAAATCCTAAAGACACTTTTCTGGGAGTAAGACCCATTGAACACAATGGGGCTTACTTTTGAGTAGACATGCTTAGGATTGTGCTCTAAGAAGCAGGGAGGGAATTAACTTGGTTCAGAGAGTCTGTTCCTTTGGCTTCAAGCTCCCCACCCTGAAATTTAATTCCTCGCCCTACAGCCCTTTGAAACCCGAAGGCCAACTCGGAGCCTTGGAAGTCCAATATGGTTAATGTTATCAGGAGTTTTCCGTATTAAAAGGACAATCTTATCTGTCGGTGGCAGAGGAAGGACTGTGATTTATGAAGAACTGATATCTTTCCCTCTGGCTGTTCTCAGAGCTTTGGCCCCCTGACCTTCAGAGTCGCTCTGATCTATTTGAAAATTAAAATTAAAGTAGGGCATGATTTGAATAAGACGTGGGCTGATCGAAGAGCACCAGCCTTGTCAAGGCAGACGACCAAACAGAACAGATCAAAAACCCAACCATGTTCCTACAAACGCAGAAATACCATGTATACTCGATGGGCCCCAAAAGGCTTATACTCGGGTGAACTGAAAAGTGGCAGGATCAAACCCTATCATGTCATATACTGTTGGATTCATATTGAAGAGTAGAATCCAATGCAAAAAATCAGTTTTGAGATAACTCCTTCCTATCAAACGTTATGGCCAAAAAAACAAAAACTATAAAAATAAAAAATATATATTTTTTGGCAATTTTTTTTAAGCGGGGTTCAGGAGTTTTTGGTTTAGCATCTTGGGGTTTAGCTTCTTCAGGCTTTGGGGTTCAGGAGTTTTGGGTTTAGCATCTTGTCACCCTGTCTTATGCATGTCTACTCTGAAGTAAGCCCCACTAAGTTTAATGAGGCTTACTCCCAGGAAAGTGTACTTGGGATTGCAGCCTATGAGTTCCAAGAAGGGTACAAGGAAAAGGACCAGTACCAGTACCTGCTGCATTTCCCACCCTAGGCTTATACTCAAATCAATAAGTTTTCCCAGTTTTTTGTGGTAAAATTAGGTGCCTCGGCTTATACTCGGGTTGGCTTATACTCAAGTATATACAGTATACATATTCTCTCCATCCCCAAATACTGTATTTATTCACCTTTTTCAGCCAAATCCAAAATCAGGGTGCACATTATATTTGATGTTAATTAGAATTGAGTAAATACATTATTTCGATTACACATATAGGATGCACATTATATTCAATGGTGCATTATATTCGAGTAAATACGGTATTTCCCAAGATCATAGAATCATACCCTGCAATCCAGACTAACTACGGGAAGATGTAAGAGGCACTTACTCTGGATTGCTCTATGCATTTCCCATTGGTGGCACCGTAACTACGCTGGTGTAAAAGGTCCCGTAGTTACTCTGGATTGTCGCCATAGAATCATAGAGTTGGAAGGGACCCAGTGGATCATCTAGTCCAACCCCCTGCCTGTAGCAGGAAATCCTCGTCTTGTGGGGACCCAGGTCTTGAACCACTTGCGCCACCAGAGGACACCTAAAGGTAAAGGTAAACTTGTCCCCTATGGGTTATACTGCTTGTATTCCCAGGAAAGTACAGGAAAGTGTGTTTAGGTTTGCAGCCTTAATAATTATTTTTCACAGCCCTCAACACTGTCCCAGATATTTGATACTGAAAACTGTGCGAGATATTTGGCTGAAAGGTTTAGCGAACCCCCTGCTAAAGTGTTTAAAAACACAGCTCGGAAGAATTATTTAGGGCTCAATCCAGAGTAACTACAGGGAGTCCTTGCTCTGATGTAAGAACAATTTACTCTGGATTGCAATATGCATTTTCCATAGGTTTTCATTAGGTGGTGCCGTAACTACGTTGATGTAAATGCCTCTTACATGCTCCTGTAGTTACTCTGGATTGTAGGGTTAGGCAACTGGTACTCATATAGGAAACTGGTGTATAGGCAGTGTTGCCATATGTCCCAAAAATCTCGATTTTGGGGGATTGTGTTCACATACTGGCAAAAGGAACAGAGGGTCCTGTCCCGATTTTGTGGAAGAGAATTATGGCAACCCTACTGTGGGTGGTGCAAGTGGTTAAGGCGCTGTGCCTGTTAACCAGCAGGCCAGGGTTCGAGACCCGGGTCAGCCCCACAAGACAGAGTGAGCTCCTGTCCTTAGCCCGGCTCTGCGACGCCAGCTGGATCCAATCGTATTGGCTCTGCCTTTCCATTGGACTAATTCAGTGGCATGGATTTGCTGCTTGGGTAACAGCCTCTCCTCCATAACAATCCAACCCAGGCCTTTGTGCTTCACATGCAGCGTTTGTAGCGAGCATGATACTATAGTCTCTCAAGACTGAAGGGTGCCTGCTTTTACATAGAGGGAACTTTCCTTTTGCAAAGGAAAAACAGATGGGGAATGGCTACCGTGAGAGAAAGAAAGATCTACAATTGTGGTTCCTTTTTCCCAGATGGGTAAAAAACATTATGGTGGTAAATTTGAGTAGGAAAATGGGAACCGGCCAAGAATTTCCTGCTCTGATCCCATTTGCAACCTCTCCGTGGCTGCATCTCAATTATGAGTGTGAGTGTGTGGGGTTGTTTCTAATTTAAATAGAATATGTTCTCCAAGTTACTTCAGTAGCTTTCCCTCTTTTAGTTATGGTCATTCTTATTTCCAGTCCCTAGTCAACCCTGTAGCAAGAAGGGCTTTAAAGCTAGCCAGATTAAATATCTTCCAGTGATGGGCTCCAGCAGGTTCGCACCTACTCTATAGAACCCGTTGTTAACAAGAAATTGGACATAAAAAGTTTATTTAAAAGTTTATTTAGCCATTTAAAAGTGGCTGCCAGATGGGCAGAGGACTGCTTGTTAATTTATTTGAATCCCATCACTGATATCTTCCCCTCCAAAATACTAAAAGGTCGTTATTCCAGGACGCCATTTAACCAAAGGATCTGTAATCGCTGTAATATTGAGCCCGATTCTGTTGTCCATATTCCTTGTTTTTGTCCTGCACTCAACAAGATCTGCTGCCATATTTTGGGATCTACTCTCTCTAGTTACTGCAGCCCCCCATCTCTTACCAGGATTCCTTTAAAATGACTTTTCACATGAAATGACAGCTCTTGTTGCTGAGTTTTTAGTAAAGGCCTTTACACCCTCTAATCTGTAATAGCTTGGTTGGTATATATGTTGTACTTAGAATCATAGAATCCTAGAGTTGGAAGGGGCCTAGTAGGTCATCTAGTCCAACCCCCTGCCTGCAGCAGGAAATCCCCCTAGAATATCCCCGACAGGTGCTTGTCAAGTCTCTGCTTGAAGATCCCCAGTGATGAAGAGTCCACCACCTCCCTTGGCAATCTGTTCCACTGCCGAACCGCCCGAACCCTCAGGAATTTTTTCCGGATTTCCAGCCGGAATCTCCTCTCTTGCAGTTTGTCCCCATTGGTTCTAGTTCTGCTTTCAGAAGCAGCTATGAACAAATTGGCCCCTTCCTCCCTATGACAGCCCTTCAGGTATCTGAAGAGGACAATCATGTCTCCCCTCAGCCTCCTCTTCTCCAGGCTGAACATCCCAAGTTCCCCCAACCTTTCCTGGTAGGGCTTCCCTTCCATCCCACTGATCATTCTTGTTGCTCTCCTCTGGACTTGCTCCAGTTTGGCTCCATCTTTCTTCAAGTGAGGTGCCCAGAACTGAACACAGGACTCAAGGTGAGGTCTCACCAATGCTGAAGTATCTGTTTTTTTTTCCTTGTCTGTATTGTAATCTGCTGGTCTGTTTCTTAAACTCTATTATATGCCAATAAAGATTCTTGAAATTGAATTGTGTGTGATGATACCCCAAGGCAGTGTGGTGCACACTTTGGGAAATCTATAGGGAACTCTATCCTATTGATGTGGGAACACTACCCTATAGGGCTGGGGTCGCCAAATTCCCTGAAAAAATGGGAAACTGATTTTGGGTCTCGCGCATCACATGTAGTCTGGTCTTTAGAGACCAACCTCGAGATGAGCTTTTGAAGCATCCACGATCCAGGCTTGCAGGTTAGATATTTTTCTCATCAGGGATCAGAAAAGAAGATGCTTAAATAAATGTCACCCAGAAAAAAAAGAAAATGAGATATCCTCCCAAATCCTATTTGTGTCTACTCAGAAGTAAGTAATGGGGCTTCCTCCCAGGAAAATGCTCTTAGGATTGCAGCCATAGGATTGAGCAAGAAGCATGTGAGGTTTTTGGCTGCTTTGGAAAACGAATCAGGAATGTGCGTAGTTAGAAAACAAAGCAGGCGCATTGCACACTGTTTACTGCCCAAAATGGGCTGAGGAGGAGGAGGAGGATGGTACGGAGCAGGGGGTGGCGGTAGAAAGGGCAGTGGGATCTGATGTGGTGATGCTGACAGTGTCACCATGGAAACTGAGGCCACATTGCCGCGCATGGAGCATGGGAGGGAGCACCTTACAGGTGAAAGGCTGTGTCTGTGTTGACATGATCTATGACAAAGGAGAGAACTGGAGAGGAAGAATCCACCCAGACCCAACAACATCCATGTCATTTGCCCATAGCAAAAGTCAACACATCCAGCGGTGTGCTATAGGGGGTCGACCTAACTTACCTGGCATATCTTCCAATGATGGAATGTGGATTTCAGTGTGTGCCTGTGCACTGGCCTAGAATCAGAGAATCCTAGAATCCTAGAGTTGGAAGGGACCTAGTAGGTCATCTAGTCCAACCTGTAGCAGGAAATCCTCCTAGATCATCCCGACAGGTGCTCGTCAAGCCTCTGCTTGAAGATCCCCAGTGAGGGAGAGTCCACCACCTCCCTTGGCAGTCTGTTCCACTGCCGAACTGTCCTCACTGTCAGGAATTTTTTTTGGATATCCAACCGGAGTCTCCTTTCTTGCAGTTTGTACCCACTGGTTCTAGTTCAGGAATGTTCAGGTTCAGGTTCTCGTTCAGGAATGGGGCAGGAGCAGCGGTAGGCTTCAGGAGGTTCTCACAGGTTCTACAGAACCCTTTGCTAATGAGCGCCTGGTTCTGAGAACCGGTTACTAATGGGACATAGAACCTGTTGTTAATTGAGGTTATTAAGACATAGAACCTGTTATTAATTTATTTGAGTCCCACCACTGAGCATATCCATGTCCAAGTCCCAAGTAGCAGGTTTATTGAGAGGTGTGTGCTGTCCAATTCCATCTCATTCCCTCTGATCTGCTTCCTCTTTCCCCCCTTTTTTCTTTTCCAATCCATGGATTGATAGGAGAAAGAGATCGCTGGAGGCAGGTTCACAGATACCTTGGTGGAGATAGCACCACCAATCTATGCTTCCTGAGACAACAATTTAAGTTGGCCTCATGGATGGGCCGGCCCTGGAAAGCACAAATCTGGTCACTCAAGATGGCTTGTTTGCAGAAATATATCAGTGATATCAATAATAATAATATCACATCATATCCAGTGGTGGGATTCAAATAAATTAACAACAGGTTCTATGTCCTAATAACCTAAATTAACAACAGTTTCTATGTCCCATTAATAACCAGTTCTCAGAACCAGGCGCTCCTTAGCAAAAGGTTCTATAGAACCTGTGAGAACCTCCTGAAGCTAACCACTGATCAGATCATATCGGAATCATATCAGTGATATCAATAATAATATCACATCATATCATATCAGAATTATATCAGTGAATTTTCCAGAAATGGACAAATTTACCACTTTTTGAAGTCAGTGAAAACTTTTATGGACAATTGGAAACCATTCAAGGCCTTTCTATTGTTATAAAACTCATAGAATGCACTCCTAAGCATGTCTACTCAGAAGTAAGCCCCATTGTGTTCAATAGTCCCTACTCCCAGGAAAGTGTGCTTAGGGCTGCAGTCTTATTTGCTTTTTTCTGTGTTGGTCAGAATTGTTAAGCAAGATTATAGTTTACCCTACAATCCAGAGTAACTACAGGAAGACATAAGAGGCACTTACTCTGGATTGCTCTATGCATTATTTCCCATAGGTTTCCCATAGGTGGCACTCTAACTATGTCAGCGTAAAAGGAAAAAAATGCAGGTTTTACATGGGGAACGGCTGCCGAGAGAGAAAGAAAGATCTAGGATTGTGGTCCCTTTTTCCTGGATGGGTAAAAAACAATAAGCTGCAATCCTAACCACACTTTCCTGGGAGTAGCGACTATTGAACACAATGGGACTTATTTCTGAGTAGACATGCTTAGGAGTGTTCTATATACATTGACGCAGTTATGGCACCACCTAGCCAAAACCTATGGGAAATTCATATTGCAATCCAGAATAAATTGTTCTTAGATTGGAGCAAGGACTCCCTGTAGTTACTCTGGATTGCATCCTAAGTCCCATAGAACTACAGGACCTTTTATACCAACGTAGTTATGGTGCCACCTATGGGAAACCTATAGGAAATGCTATTTTTCTCTCCTTTTTTTTTCTTCTTTAAAATTTTTTTAAAAATATAGAAAGGATTGTATCAATGAACGCATGTGCGTCGGTCAAATTCACCCAGCTTTTTCTCCAACAACCAGAGATTTTCTAGGGCGAGATCCGTGGTTGCCAAAAACTTGCAGCATCATTTTTTCTCCTCTTTTCCCCCAGGATCATGCAGACATCGAGTGGAAATTTGCACGCACAAAGCTCTGGATGAGTTACTTTGACGAAGGCGGCACTCTCCCACCTCCCTTTAACATCGTCCCCAGCCCGAAGTCATTCTGGTACCTCTGCAAGTGGATCCACAAGCGGCTTTGCCCATGTCGGGACTCGGAGAATGAAGAGAAGAAGCATGAGAACCTTAAGACATTCACGGTAAGCAGGATTACTCAGGGAGTAACTTTCTGTAGTCTCGGCACATATTCTTCTTCACCCCATGCCTATTACTTGCTCTCTTTCTCAAGAACAAAATCTGGGGAGTGGACATGAGGAAAGAAGAGTGGCAGTAGCCCAGAGAGTCACTTGGGAGACTCTCTAGGCTGCAGCTGCTCTGCTTTCCTCACATCCTCTTTGGAAGAATTGGAGCATCCATCCCTCCATCCATCCCTCCATCCATCCCTCCATCCACTCCTCCATCCATCCACCCACCCACCCACTCACAGTATTTGTATACCGCTTTTCAACTGCAAAGGTCACAAAGCTGTTTACAAGAAAATGAAAAAATTAATAGCTAATTAATAATTAATAGCTAATTAACAGCTAATGGGAAGAATTGGAGAACGCTTGGCATAAAGCATAATTGACCTATGGAATCCATGCTCATAATGTGATAATGTGATAATGCTGCTGAGCTTGGATGAGTTCATAAGAGGAGCACATGAATTTCAGGAGGCTGAGAGGTTCATCATTGTCTAGTTCTCATGATCAATCTATCAGTCTATCAATTGTATTTATTAATCAATCAATCGTATTTATCAATCTGTCTATATATCAGTCGTATTTATCAATCAATCAAACATAGGGTGCAATCCTATGCCTATCTACTTAGAAGTAAGTCCCATTATATTCAATGGGGCTTACTCCCAGGAAAATGTGCTTAGGATTACAGCCATATTTAACAATCCATCTATCAATCTATCAGTTGTATTTATCAATCAATCTAATTTTCAGTCTATGATTCGTATTTATCAATCTATCAGTCATATTTATCAATCACTCTAAGAGCACAATCCTAACCATGTCTACTCAAAAGTAAGATCCATTGTGTTCTATAAGTCTTACTCCCAGGAAAGTGTCTTTAGGATTACAGCCTCTATCAATCATATTTTTTCAATTAATCTATCAATCTATTAATTGTATTTATCAATCTAGCTATCCTATTTATCAATCTATCTATTTTTCAATCATATTTTTCAATCATATTTTCCTACCATCCATCAATCAATCATATTTATCAATCAATTGTATTTATCAATCAATCAATCGTATTCATACTGTAAACAAATCTTATTTGTTTTCAAGCATCTTCAACTAACGTTGGCTGTTGTGCTATCATGACTTTGTTTTAGTTTTGTTTTTTGTTGCTATCATGATTTTAATTGTTTTTGTTGCAATTTAGGCCATAGAAGTGTTTTAAAAGTTTTTAAATGTTTATAATTGTTATATGTGTTTTCAATTTTATTGTATTAATATTGTCATTAGCCACCTTAGGTCCCCTTGTGGGGGAGAAAGTCGGGGTATAAATCTGATAAATAAATAAAATATATACTGCTTTTCAATGAAAGTTCACAAAGCTGTTTACAGTAAAAATGCCCATTTAGAGGCAGATTGCCATACAATACTCTTTAATTGTACAATCCAGAGTAACTACGGGTGCACGTAAGAGACATTTACGTTGATGTAGTTTACTGCACCACCCAGTGAAAACCTATGGGAAATTCATATTGCAATCCAGAGTAAATTGTTCTTACACCGGAGCAAGGACTCCTCTTAGTGATTCTGGATTGTGCCCTATTATTGTATAAAATATATAGGGGTGGAGTATGCAGCATATAGCAAATGAATGGGCCATGTGGGTATCTGGATGACCCTGAGGTTGCTCTAGCAGGGATGTTCTGATGTTCTTCACAAATCCATGGCAGTGATGAACATGTGGTTGACTCCTGTTTAACACACAACCATCCCTTTCATTTCAGGAACGGCATGCAGACAACCTGATTCAGAACCAACATTACCAGGTAAAAGGCATGAGTGCGATGTGTGGTTTGTTGTGTTGCCTTGATTGTCTATCGGCCGGGGTGACCATACCAAAAAAAGAGGACAAGGCCCTCACAAAATGTAGGACAGCCAAGAAAAATGTAGGACATGAGAAAATAAAATCTAGAAAGTCTCATATGCAGTACCATGGTTTACGAGCAACGTTTGTTCCAGAAACATGCTTGTAATCCAAAATGCTTGTATATCAAAGTGATTTTCCCCATAACAAATACTGTATTTACTCGAATCTAATGCTCACCTTTTCAGCCAGATTTAGTCTCCAAAATCAGGGTGTGCTTTAGATTTGATGGTTAATTAGATTTAAGTAAATATGGTATTTTGATTGTAAGTATAGCATGCGCATTAGATTCGATAGCACATTAGATTTGAGTAAATACAGTAATGGAAACTCAAATTCATTCTACAACCCAAAAATATTCATATCCAAATGATTACAATACTGTAATATAATAAAAATAAAATACAAAATGTATAATAAAACAAATTAACCTGCACTTAGGGCGCAATCCTAACCAATTTAGGCCAGCCTAACTCAGCTGGCATATCTTCCTCTGGTGGTGTGGGGAGGTTGGCACATGCCTGTGCATTGGCATAACCTTCTACACTTGAAGCGCCTTATGGTACTTTTGTGACAGCCCCAAAGCAGCATAGGAATTATGCCAGCCTAACTGGGGATTAGGATTGCGGCCATACTGTGCAATCCTAAACCTGTCTACTCAGAAGTAAGTGTTCAGTGGGTCTTACTCTCAGGAAAGTGTCTTTAAGATTGCAGATCTCTCTCAGATCTATCAGGCTGCCCCCTTACTCAAGAGTGAGCCCCACTGATTATAATAGGGCTTACTTTAGAGTAGACATGCAAGGCGAGGTCTCTCAGGCTCCTTTCCATTGCCCCCCTTACATAGGAGTAAGCCCTATTGACTGTAATAGGCTTACTTCTGAGTAGGCATGTATAGGCTGGTCTCTCAGGAGAGGCTGAGCAGGTGCTTGCAGAGCGCCAAAACCAGCCGTATCCGAGCAGGGATTATTTTTATCACTTGTTTATCAAGATTTTGCTTGTTAAAATTTATTTAAAATGTTTGCTTGTCTAGCAAAACAGTCACAATCCAGTTATTCTCAATCCAGTATTCTACTTTATATTTATTTCATGTGGTTGATTTAAACAACCTTGTTTTACACTGATTTTTTATACACTGCTTTGACTCAACACAAATGGCTTCTGCAAATCAGTTTTAAAACTGCTTTTCATACTGTTGTAGAGAGGCAGTCATGCAAGCAATCATTCCATTCTTCAGCTGAGCCAGCCAAAGGCAGGAAGTCCTTTGCATTTCTAATTGCTGAGTCAGTCTCTACAACAGTAAGAAAAGCTGTTTTTAAACCATTGTAATGGGACACATTTCATGTTTTAAAACTGCTTTTAACATTTTTTTGGTTAGGAAGGAGTCTCAGAATCAAAGCTCTGTAAATACTGAAGGCATAACCTTATTCCATTATGAGCAGTGGAGGAGCAAGAAACCTGGAAATGGATCTTTAAATCTATTTTCCATTTATTTTTTTAATCCATGGATTTTTTTTATCCACCAGAAGGTCTGGAACAGAACCTTAATTGTTAACAATGCATACCTGTATTAAATTTAAAATGCTACATTAAGGATGTGATCCTAAGAAATTTAGGCCAGCCTAACTCATCTGGCCTCTCCTTCCATGATGGTGTAGGGAGGTTGGTATATGTCTGTGCACTGGCCTAACCCTCCCCCAGGAGTGGCACAGAAGTGTCTTTCTGTACTTTTCTGACACCCCCAGGTCAGCACAGGACTTATGCCGGGACTTAGGCTGGCCTAAGTGGAGATTAGGATTGCATCCATAATTTTTGACACCCTACAATCTAGAGTAACTACGGGAGCACGTAATTATGTGTACCCGTAGTTACTGCACCACCTAATGAAAACCTATGGAAAATTCATATTGCAATCCCGAGCAAATTGTTCTTACAGCAGAGCAAGGACTCCCTATAGTTACTCTGGATTTTGCCCATAATTTATTAATTGCAAGAGGGCTATGTGCTGCCTGCTCACAAGGAAAAGGAGAACAATTAAGATTTTTTTCCCCAGGACATAAGTCTTCAAGTGTTCCCTGGAGATTGAGTGTGATCAGTTTATACCCTAACTTTGGAAGGCAAAAACCCTTTTATTTATGCCTGACTGCTTCTGATCGTGTCCCGCTATTCTCAGTCTTGGCCCTTAACTGCTTCTGGATATTTTCTGGGGGTGGAAGGGCAGAATTGCCTTCAACACATATGAAAGCTTAGGTGATGCTGAGAACATTTAGTTTTATTTTTCTGCAACTTGCAGTTGTGTTCCCAGCTTGCTTAGCTTCATTAATTCTTCCAATTAAAAGATTTACTCAGATTAAAAGATTTGCTTTGCCATCAGCACAAACCTATTAAGCTGGAATCTGGAAAAGAACAATCCAAGCTTTGGAAAGCTCAAATGACATTCTGAAAGTGGATTTTCTTTGGAGCTGCACCAGTGCGGAGCCTTTATCTCTATGTAGGGGCAGAATTTCTAGGAATTAACCTACTGAAATAAAATTTCAGTTTATTGTTAGGAATTTTGCTCTGCTACATTCTTCTATTTCTTAATTTCATTGGAGAATTTCTAAAAGCCACCTTGAGTCTTTTATAAAGGTGGGACACACTCACACACACACACACACACACACACACACACACACACACACACTGTGGGAGTAATATTCCCCATCCGACATCCCCCCACTGTACATCAAACCGCCATGCGCATCTTCCCATGCGCAGCATCCTCCCCAGCGCAACCTCTTCCTCCGAACGACATCCACCTCACTGCACTGGGCACTGAGCACCAAATTGGCTGGAGGTTATTCAGTCTTCCATGATAAGTATAGGACAAAAACACATTGCACCCCTTTTCAGTCCCTTAAGGGTTAAATTTCTCCACATCGGTTCTTGGTGGGTGTTGATGTCACAGAAGGAACACCGGAAGGGGTGAAAAGGGGCACAAAGTGTTTTTCTCCCTGTACCTCCCACTGAAGGATCCCTGACTGAAGGGTTGATGTGCATGGAGGGTTGATGCACATGGGGGTTTGATGCACATGGGAGTGTGTTGCACAATGGGGTCAGGAATACAGAGGGTATTGTACTCCCGTAACGCGGGTACATTTTGCTAGTAAATAAATAAACTATGGTTAAAAGAATTAACGATAGGGTAAATTTTTGCTTTCCTTATGTATTGCTTTCAAATAGAACATACTCCCAGGAAAGTGTGGTTAGTTAGGATTGCAGCCTAAGGGTGCAATGGGGTTTAACACAACGGGGTTAACTTTTGAGTAGACACGGTTAGGACTGTGCTCTGGAAATCATTACTGTAAGGTGTGATGATGGCTTCTTTCCTATATGCAGATTTGCAGCCTATCAAAATGGATCCCATTAAATTAATCAACTTTATCACATCAACACATGAATCATCTTAACTTAGTTCAAAGTTTCACTTGACAAAGTAAACTATTAAAATATCTCAACGAAAGAATTGATTTTATTTTTTTTAAAATCCCACATGAAACTCATTACTCACTTATATTCAATTACTTAGGGCCTTGATTCATTCTCATAAACAGAGCTTTTTATCCAGCATGTGTCATTAATATTCTCGAGCGCAACCAGCACATTGCCAAGCTCACAAATCAATCACTTCAATTAACATCATTTTTAGAAACCCCACAGACCTAATTCCATCTTTAAACATTTAAATTAATTTAGTGTATCTTCAAGTCAACAACGTGATCAATAATATCCCATCTGGAGCAGAGAACCAACTTTTGATTGCAGATCCTGAGCTCAAGATTTGCAGCCAGATAAACAGTGGCTGCAAGTCCTAAAGACACTTTCCTGGGAGTAAGACCCATTGAACACAATGGGGTTTACTTTTGAGTGGACATGGTCAGGATTGTGCTCAAAAGTACTGTTACGAAAACTGTCATTATTGATCATTCTGACCATGTTTTGATCCCTGGAGAGCTTCATCAATGTTGACACACACAGAGTACAATCCAGAGTAAACATGGGACCTTTTACACCGATGTAGTTACAGTGCCACGTATGGGAAATGCATAGAGCAATCCAGAGGAAGTGCCTCTTACATCTTCCTGTAGTTACTCTGGATTGTAGGGACAGTGTAACCCTTAGATGCCCATCCTGATCCAGAGTCCGGAAATTCAAATTTATGCAAATTGGGCTATTTTTAGATGGGCCTCTAAGTTAAAATGTCAAAATTTTATGTTAATATTAGCAAAAAGTGTACTCACATTGCAGGAGTAAAATTCCCCCTTATGCCATCCCCCCACTGCGCATCAATCCTCCATGCACATCAACACCCCATGCGTATCCACCCCATGTGCAACATCTCCATGCGCATCATCCCCCTTATGCACAACAACCCACCCATGCACAAATCCCCCATGTGCAACATTCCCCATGCGCAACAATCCCCATGTTCATTCCCCCATGTACAACATCCCACCATGCACATCATCTCCCCATGCGCATCAAACCCCATGCGCATCACTTAAAACTGGTGATTTTCAACCTCTGGTGTACTGCAGATGGTCTGCTGGTGTGTGGTGGGACTTTAGGAAGGATTGGGGGATTTGACCCCCGCCCCCAACAGCAGCAAGGTGTGCCTTTTCAATGGGCAAAAAACAAATGTTGTGTCTTGACTCTTTGCCTTGCCAGTGTCAAAACAGTTGAAAAACAAAGCATTCAAGGCTTTTGGAATGGAAAGGAGCCACAGAAAACTTGTGAATGGGCAACAAGCTATTCAAGGGGATTCCTCAAAAATTCAGTGGTATCCACAAATCCATAAATCCACAATTCTTTGGATCCAGAGCATTTCCAAAGGAAAGGATTCTCCGGTGATAAGGGGGAAAATCAATATAAAAATATATAAAAATAGCAATATAAAAATAGCAGAATATCAGGAGGTGTTTTCTAGAGAGAGAGAACGTAAGAAAAGTGTCATCTGAGAATATCATTCTTGCAGGACAAAGAGCAGGAAAGAAAGATTTTTGGGTAACGTAGAAGGCAAATTTGAATTATAGATACAGCAAAAATGGTGCAGAAAAAGGGATTTGAGCATCCTTTGTAGGAAACCCTTTTTAAGAAGAATTCTGTTCCTCATCTCTTTCCTTTTAGGAAGTGATCAGAAATCTGGTGAAGAGGTACATTGCGGCCATGATCAGGAATTCTAAAACCAACGAGGGCTTAACAGAAGAGAACTTTAAGGTAAATGAGTGTGTAAATGAGTATATAAAACTATATAAATCTATATACAGTATATAAAACTCATCTTCAGCATCATCACAGACTCATCAACACCCAGTCAAAACCACTGGGCCTACAAGCGTGAAATTTGATGAGCGTGTTTCTTCCATGATGGAGGGATCCACTAAGAACCGGTTTTTAGAAATTCCAACCAGAAGGGGGTGAAAAGGGGTGCAACGCATTTTATAAAATTAATCTTCATTGTCATTACTGACTCATCAACGCCCAGCCAAAACTGCCGGGCCTAGAAGCGTAAAATTTGGGGTTGGTGTTCCTTCTGTGACTGAGGAGTGCACTAAGAACTGGTTTTAGGAAATTCCAACTAGAAGGGGGTGAAAAGGGGCGTGACGCGTTTTCCTCCCTATACTTTGCATTGAAGAACCCCTGACTGATCACTGCTCTGCCCCAACCCCTGGACCTAGAAGCATGAAATTTGGGGTGGGTGTTCCTTTATGTCACATGAACACCCACCAAGAACCGATGTGCAAAACGATAACCCTTAAGGGGCTGAAAAGGGTACAAAGTGTTTTTGTCCTATACTTATCATGGAAGACTGACCAACATACAGCTAATTTGGTGCTTGGGGGGATGTTGTTCATAGCCAGCCGGTCAGCCAATTGATTGATTGATGTTCCCCCTATTTCACACTTAGGAATTAAAGCAAGACATATCCAGTTTCCGCTATGAAGTCCTTGACCTTTTGGGGAATCGAAAACCCCAAAGGAGGAGTTACTCCACCAGCAGCACAGAGGTCTCTCAAAAGGATGACGCCAACGAGGACTGCGCCGGAGAAACATCTCAGGCAAAAGGCGTCTCTTTTGGGGTCTCCAAAAAGAAGAAAGACTTCAATGTGTCTGCTCTGATTAAGACTATGTCTGGGATCGACATGGTGAACGAGACGCCAAAAAGCAACGGGATCAACAAGCGCTCATTCATCCGTAATGGGAATAGAGTCCAAAGGCTTTCCAGCTCCAAAAAAGAGTCATTCAAGAGACTCGGCCTCTTGTTCTCCAAGATGAACGGTCACCTTGCTGAGCCCCCATCGGAACCCATGTACACCATTTCGGATGGGGTCATTCAGCCACATTACATGTGGCAAGACATTAAATTTTCTCAGATGGCGAAAGAGCGTGACGAGAACTGTTCCAAAAGTGAAATTAACCTCAATGAGGTGGACTATAGCAGGGACAGGAGACACCCAGGACAGAACCCATGCCCAGTGGTTTGTACCAGCTCCCTTCATTGTGCTTCCAGTATCTGTTCCTCAAATGCCAAACTCATAGACTCCTCCGAGGATGTGTTTGACTCATGGGGAGATGCTTGTGATATGTTTAGGAACCAGTGGAAAGACGGGCAGGAGGAACATGTTACCACGCGCCTATAAGTAGAGCTTTTAAGTAACCTGCTGTAGAACATAATACTGGAAACTGTTTGCTATCACAGACTATTCTTAATTAGGACTCATCTTTTTTCCCATTTTGTCTCTATTAATGAGCAAAGAGATTGTTATAGCCTGTTTTATAGCCACAGCATCACCTCTCCCTCCCTCCGTTACTCCGTTCACCAATTCCAGACTTTTCATTTGAATATTTAGTTCTCATAAGATCCCCAAAAGTTTGTATTTCAGGTTAATTTTTTCCTCTCCTGCAATTCCTATAAAAGCCTACAGGATTTACATATTTTTGTTAAACTGGAAAACCTCTCCAGCATTTGCTACTCTTCCAACATCCACTTGGTCCACTGCTCTATTCAGTCATTACATTTTCTGTCTTTTATCCATTTCCCTGCTCTCTCAAACCAGCAGGCACCCGGGAACTTTGCTGGATCCCAAGAGCCGGGGTGATGGTCAACGGGCACCTTACATTGACCATGTAATTGGCCCCATCCTGTCAAATAGCAGCAACAGAGAGATGCAGATACAGATTTCAGCAATGGGTGGGAGGGCTTGAATTCTTTGCTCCAACCACTATCCTGTTCTAGATCCTGCTATTTGAAGGGTAGGGGAAACAAGGGCCAAAGAGGTCACATGGCTACTGGCAAGGAGTTCAAATATAAACAGGTTTTTCGCTTTCAAGCAATACGATCTTCTATTATTTCAACTGTATGTCCTTTACTAAGATTGCATATTGTTTTCTTAATGTAAATTATTACAACAATGAGTTAAAAGTTGAGTTCTGGAAGTGCTGTTTTCAAGTATCTGATCTTGAGTTGTTACTCTACAAAGCAAATTAGTTTCTCACTCCTCCACCCCTTACAATACTTGCACCTTCCAAGAAACATCTCAAGAAGTTCTACACAGACTGTGGCAATTCTTCATCTTAAAAAAATCCCATTATAGTGAATGGAGCTTACTCCCAGTTAAGTGTGGACAAGATTGCAGCCAGTAGCAACAATCTTGATGAGCACAAGGAATAGTTAGCACAGCTACCAGGGTTGTTGGTGGTTGGAAAAGGAGACCAGTTCAACTGACGTCCATCCCAACCAAGTCACATACCAAAACTGAAATTGAGGGCTTTGGAGGGAAGATTCTCATCCTGTTTGGGGTATATTACACTTTACATTTAAAACAAAAGGTTCTTTTCTAAGGACTTTGGTTCCAGCTGTTCAGTATATAGACGTGATAAGTTTGTAATTAAGCAGAAATTGACCTAATTTCTCTGGGAATTACTCTTTATTTAATTTCTCTGGGAACATTACTCTTCACACAATGGCTCATGGGCTGGAGGAATACTGCATTACACAACCCCCTACCCCATTTCCCAAGAAATCAGGACATGAAAGAAATTTTTTGCTGACACGTAGTAGTAGTAAATGTTCAATTATGGAACAAACTCCAAAAGAGAAAGATACAAAAAAAGCATCTTTTGCATATAATTTGAAAATACTTTCTTCTTGACATTGCTAAGTAAGCATTTTACTGGACCTTGAATAAGATGCAAGAAGTCTTAGTGCTGGATGAGATTACTTCAAAGACTGAGGCTGAAATCCTAAAGACACTTTCCTGGGAGTAAGACCCATTGAACACAATGGGCTTTCTTTTGAGTAGACATGCTCTGTGCTCTGATACCAGATTGTGCTCTGATACCAGAATACTGCAACCAGTTTTGCCCCACTAGTCTTAACACTCATTTTTCCCCCTCCAGCTTTAATCTTTCCTCTGTCCATCAATTTTTCTTCTGAAAGGCATGTGGAGATTCACAGATGCAACTATATCTGTCTACAATATTTATATTTACAATCTTTTCAACTTAAAAGATCACAAAGGGGTTTACAAAGAAAAATTTTTAAATAATAAATTAGTGGCTGATGGGTCCCTGTCCCAAAAGGGCTCACAATCCTAAAAAGATGGAAAGTTGTCTGTATTTGGAGATCTTTGCAGAGACATTAAACAAAAGTTGTTTGAACAAATCAAATCATTTTTAAGCCGAAGAAGAGAGACCAAGGCTGCAACCCTAAGTGCATTTTCCTGGGAGTAAGCCCCACTGAACTTAATGGAACCTATTTCTGAGTAGACACTGATAACATTGCACTACAACAAGGCTGCAATCCTAAACCCCAGTTAGGCTGGCATACACCTTTGATGGCCTGGGGAGTGTTAAAGTGCTGTAAGGCACTTCTGCTCCACTCCTGGGGACAGTTAGGCCAGTGCACAGACATGCGCTTGCCTCCCATATCCACAGAATGTGAAGACCAAGGAGTTGTGATGGTCTAGGTTAGGACTGCACTGCACCCTAAAATTTCTATTGAACTGGGAAACCTCCCTTATGAGGAAACATAGGAAAGGTGAAATTATTGTTTAACAGTGCAATCCTAAGCATGTCTGCTCAGAAATAAGCCCCACTGTGTTCATTAGTACTTAAAAAAGCAGGCCTCCATCAGTCATGGAAGACTATGGTATCGTGCTTGGCGCTGCATACGCTGCATGCGAAGCACAAAAGCCTGGGTTGGATTGTTATGGAGGAAAGGCTGTTACCCAAGCAGCAAATCCCCCCTCTCCACACCACTGAATTAGTCCAATGGAAAGGCAGAGCCAATACGATTGGATCCAGCTGCGTCGCAGAGCTGGGCTAAGGACAGGAGCTCACCCTGTCTTGTGGGGCCGACCTGGGTCTTAACCGCTTGTGCCACCCACAGCCCTTACTCCCAGTACTTACTCCCAGTAAGACAGTACTTACTCCCAAGATAATGTGGTTAGTATTTCACCCTTAATTCAAATAAAGTGATGAGCTTGCCCAAGCATTTGAATTATTCTGCTGCAATCCTAAAAACATTTTCCTGAACGTAAGACCTATTTAAAACAATGGGGCTTACTTTTGAGTAGACATGGTTAGGATTGTGCTTTTTTAGACCTTTATCCCCATCACATCTTTGCTTCCCCACCACAGCCTAAAAAAATGTGGAAAGCAAATGTGACGTGAGATGCAACAGTTGAGATGGGAATATTTTCCAACTTATGTTAGCATTTCAACTTCTATGGTCCAGTATCCCTAAGTTCAATCTCTAACCCTACAATCCAGATTAACTATATGGGAAGACATAAGAGGCACTTACTCTGGATTACTCTATGCATTTCCCATAGGTTTCTCATAGGTGGCACCATTACTACGTCGGTGTAAAAGGTCCCGTAGTTACTCTGGATTGTAGCCTAAGTTCAGAAAACTCTCAATGAACACTTTTTTTAAGCAGCAACCCACTAAGAGGTTATACTTAAACAGATACAATTAGGAGATTCACTGTCACATATGATGGCAGAGCATTTTTTGACACGAGCTCAGGAATTAATGCATTTCTAATTTTTAAATTGAGCACTCACTGACTTGCAAAGCAAGACTTATGTTTGCACTTTTCCAGATTTCACTGATCTATTGCAGCTACTGAGAGGTAGCAGGTAGTAGCTGCTGGGAGGTAGTAGTGCGCTACTATAAACACCAAGCTTTGGAGGTAGAGGAAATGGGACACAACATTTCAGCAATAGTGCAAATATTAAAGCAGCCAAGCTTAGTGAAGGAACTTTCAGTGCTATGAGTATATTAAATAAAATCAGTTTATTAAATAAAAGCCATTGGTTATATCCACAGCCATTAAGACGTGAAAAACGTTTACGTTGTACTTGTGCCATTTAAAGGAAAGCTGGATTTTGCTAACAGCATAAACTATTCACTTAAGACCAATTCGCACAATTTTGTGGCATCGTTCAGTCTTGGTTTTGCAAGGGAGATATGCAAGGAACAAAAAGTCCCAGCTCTGATGTTCTTGCAGTACAGAACTAGTCATAGCTTATGCAGGCCTCCTTTCACTCAGATGGCATTTTAAAAGCAGCAACCCTTCAAAAAATGTCAAGCGCGTTCTTTTTGCACTGCTCTGAGTTGAACATGACAGGCGGATAACTGTACCACATACAAGAACTGGATGCACATGTAATAGTGTGTGAATAATTTGGTATTTTCAAGCATACCTTAGTAGCTACAGAGTTCAGGAACATGTATTTTTAAAAAATGCAATGCGGAGCTCTCAGGAACCTGTTTTCCAGATCCTGGAGCATATCCCAGGAATGCTTAGAGTAGTTCCGCCATAAGAAAAGGTCCATGCACAACACAACTATCAAGGCTCCACAAGGCAATTCCTCTGCAGTGTATCAATATGAACCAGTTTCATTACAGCGCATGACGATTATGTAAGGTATTCCTAGAATAAGGGTGCCAAACCTATGGCCAAGGGGCCAGATGGGTCCCCAAGAGCAAATGATCCACCCACTGTTCTAAAATAGGCTCTCCCATAACAGTTTGGCTTTGTTATATTTAAATTAGGATTATTGAGATTACTAACAGCCTTGAGCAGCTGAATCAGATTTGCAGCCTTCTTCATTCAAACAGACAATTAAAGACTAGACACATTTTATTTCTTTTTGGTTGTGTTTTGTATTTAGTGTTTTTGGTGAGCAGGTAAACCCCAACCATTTTTACAAGTGACTTTATAGAAATTTCACACAGATATGACTACAGAAACAGAAGACAAAGCCAGAGAGGTTCCCACTTTCAAAAAATAGACTTCCCGATATATAATTAAGATTATAATTAGGGAAATTTTCAAACAGGCATTACAAAATAGGTGCCATTTAAGTTACACTTTGATTAGGGAGTGATATATGTTAGCAGCAGACAGAAGCCTCGGAACCTCAAAGGGTCAAGATGTGCTTTTGTCTGCCTTACAAGAAATGGGAACATGCACCAGGATTAAGGGCAACACTGATAGAACACCAATATTCTACGTACACTGCACTTAATTGACTCTAAACCCCCTATAACCATCTTTTGCATTTTGTTTTTGCCATAGTTGTGGCTACTTTTTATACATCTATGTTTAGTGTTAAGTGCTCTACACACGTGCTACTAAACTGACCCTCCCCCATATAAATAGAAATCAATGTTTCTATTAATAATAAAAAAATCAAAATACTGCTGCCTACTGTTGAGTTTGCAAGTGAAAACAGACGGGCAAAAAATCCACAGGAATTATATTGGCAGTTCAATCCTCCTCGGTCTACATATTTTGAGCTACATAGTGAGGCGATGGATTTGATGAGGTGATGTATCCAACCTGATGAAAGTGACCAGGATTCACAGCATTATGGATCCGTGTAGAATTCCCATAAGGTGGGTTTACTGGATACCAGGGGGCAAAGTAGGGATAGGCTGGTACTAAGGGGAGGCAAGTATCATATCCAGGAAGAGGAGACTGGCTGTAGGGATCATTTACCACTGGGTAATAAACTGTTCCATGGGGAGCTGGTGGTGGCTCTGGGATGGACAACACACCTGAAAAGGGGGAAAATAGTCTGGATAAATATTCCACCAGCATTAGATTGGCATCCATCAGTCTTGAAAGACTGTGGTATAGTGCTCAATGTTGTATGTGAAGCACAAAGGCCTGGGTAGATTAATATGGAGAATAGGCTGTTACCCAAGCAGCAAATCCCCCCTCTCCACGCCACTGAGATAGTCCAATGGAATGGCAGACCCAACATGATTGGTTCCAGCTGTGTCACTGAGCTGGGCAAAGGGCAGGAGCTCACCCTGTCTAGTGGGGAGCTGAGTCTCAAACCCTGGCCTTCTGGTTTATAGGCACAGGGGGCAATCCAGAGCAAGTATGGGGAATCCTTGCTCCAGTGTAAGAACAATTTGTTCTGGATTGCAATATGAATTTCCCATAGGTTTTCACTAGGTGGTGCAGTAACTACAGGTAAACATAATGTCTCTTACGTGCTCCCATAGTTACTCTGGATTGTAGGGACATTGTCTTAACCACTTGGACCAACCACAGCCCATATTCCACCACTAAACACATATTAGCTAAGTATTTTTTTAGATCTTCTCATTTTCTACTGTTCTAACATTATTGCAACCAAGTCATCAAGCAGATACAAACCATTTGCCGAGGGGTCCACAGGGATTTGGCGCATGTCGTTCCTCCCAACTTCAGTGTACGGCGGAGGCATCGACTGATCAACCACTGCGACTGGCTCTGCATAGGTCTGGTAAGTCTCCACGTGAGCAGATGGTGGCACCTGTTGCATGCATACCATGGGGTTCCAGCAGCTCTGATGGTAATACTTGGGAAATGCAAGGCAAAAAACAAAACAGACACCAAATTTTGAATAAGGGCATGATTGCCAGCTAACCTGATGTAGCAGATGCTGTTACCTGGCCAGCATGTTCTGATCCTCATTTAGGATTAAATTAGGTGACAAAGCCAAGTGGCACAATGGCCCAATATTGCACATGGCCCATTGGATTAGAATTTAAACAACATGGCAAATAGCCTTTGGCTGTACTGCATTGTACTGTATCGTACTTTCCTTCAGTTAAAATGTTGTTTGTTTTCATATATCACTGACAAAATTGAGCCAAGTGGTACCTACAACATGATGCTAAAGCAGGTCTGCTCCCTCTCACCATATGTGTTTGTCCATCAACAATCTACGGCTTCTGGAAACCACTAAAAATGTTCAAAATGCACCAGACCTTTTTTGGGGGTCCTTTTCTTAAATTTACAAATGATGCAATCCTAAAGTCACTTTCCTGGAAGTAAGATCCTTTGAATGCAACGGGGCTTACTTTTGAGTAGACAGGGTTAGAACTGTACTCAAACTCAACTACTTTCTCATACCACAGAAGTCACTACTTTGGCTTTGATAGGACTGGCTTCTGTGCAAACTGATGGATACTTCAGCAGCGGAGTTCAATATTAGGATGTGGCAACATAAAATTATTGAATACCAGTATATACCATACTCACTCAAGTATAATGCCATCTGATATAATGTGCAACTTAATCAAACTATTGTATTGAGTCAGCAGTGTGATGTGTCTGCAAAGAAGGCAAATGCCATTTTAGGTTGCATTAAGAGGTCTGTAGCTTCCAAGTCGTGAGAAGTTCTGGTTCCTCTTCATTCAGCATTGGTGAGACCTCACCTTGAGTCCTGTGTTCAGTTCTGGGCATCTCACTTGAAGAAAGATGCAGCCAAACTGGAGCAAGTCCAGAGGAGAGCGACAAGAATGATCAGTGGGATGGAAGGGAAGCCCTACCAGGAAAGGTTGGGGGAACTTGGGATGCTCAGCTTGGAGAAGAGGAGGCTGAGGGGAGACCTGATCCCCCTCTTCAGATACCTGGAGGGCTGTCATAGGGAGGAAGGGACTCATTTGTTCATAGCTGCTACTAAAGAAGAACTAGAACCAATGGGTACAAACTGCAGGAAAGGAGATTCCAGTTGGATATCTGAAAAAGATTCCTGACGGTTCGGGCAGTTCGGCAGTGGAACAGATTGCCAAGGGAGGTGGTGGACTCCCCCTCACTGGGGATCTTCAAGCAGAGGCTCCACCAGCACCTGTCGGGGATGCTCTAGGAGGATTTCCTGCTACAGGCAGGGGGTTGGACTAGATGACCCACTAGGACCCTTCCAACTCTTGGAGTCTACAATTCTATGCTACAGGCAGGGGATTGGACTAGATGACCTACTTGGTCCCTTCCTAATCTAGGATTCTATAATTAACATCAAATCTAATTCTAATTAACAAGAAATCTAACGCACACCCTGATTCTGGAGACTGAATTTGGCTGTAAAAGGTGAGCATTATATTTGAGTAAATACAGTATTTACAAGTATATCCTTTACTACAGAGGTCTCCAAACTTTTAACTTCAGGGCTCTTAGACCTTTAAATGGAGGGAATTCCAGCAGGTGCAGATTCTCATCTCACACACCACAAGCTGAAATTCCTTCTTATACAGACTTGTTAAGGGTCTAGGAGCCCTGAAGTTTAAAGTTTGGAGACCACCCCGCTTGCTTTAGAACATCAGTGCAATTTGCCTGGAGCTGACAATTTTCCTGGACAGGAGGTTTAAGAGCACTTACCTGTAAACCCAAATTAAAGTAATACTGCAAGATCTTTGTATCTGAAAAGGGAAAAAAGTAGAATTTCTACCACCATCTAAAAGATTATACAATTGCTTAGAATCCACAAGCACAACCAGCGCAATAGATTGACACTGAAGGAGTTCAAAAGATATTATCCGCCTCTTTTAGGTCCCTAGAGCTTTCCAAATTGGATGTATAAATATTAAATAGCCCTGCTAACTGGACAAAAAAATGCACCTTTCCGAGTGATGCTTTGATTCCCTCTCTGTGAAGAGAAACATATTAGAAACTCTTTACCTATACCAGCATAAAAGCTTTTCCAGTAGATGCTTGCCTCTCTTAATTGACTTTTTTTTAAAAAGACAGAGCCTTTTTAGGCAGGAAACCACCTTTTAAGATTTCTTATTTGTCTTTGAGACCATACATATACATATATACACACACACGCACTCATATGTATATGTATACATACATACATATATACATACATATATGTCCGTCAGTCTTGAAAGACTATGGTATCGTGCTTAGCGCTGCATACGCTGCATGTGAAGCACGAAAGCCTGGGTTGGACTGTTATGGAGGATAGGCTGTTACCCAAGCAACAAATCCCCCCTCTCCATGCCACTGAATTAGTCCAATGGAAAGGCAGAGCCAATACGATTGGATCCAGCTGGCGTCGCAGAGCTGGGCTAAGGACAGGCGCTCACCCTGTCTTGTGGGGCCAGCCCGGGTCTCGAACCCTGGCCTGCTGGTTAACAGGCACAGCGTCTTAATCGCTTGTACCACCCACAGCCTTCATACACATACACATACACACATATATATACATATATACATACACACACACACACACACACACACACACACACACACACACACGTGTGTGTGTGTGTGTAGATATTCCTTTATCCACAATCTAATGGACTGCTCGAGAGTCAAAATTATGTAGCAATCCTAAAGACACTTTCCTTGGAGTAAGACCCACTGTACACAATGGGGCTTACTTTTAAGTAGACTTGGTTAGTATTGTGCTCTAAGTCCGATCAATTTTAATCGTGTTAAGCCATTTATCAGCCCTGCATCCTATAATTTTTTGTAATTTTCACATTTTTATTACTCCCGTTCCTCCAAAGAGCGCAAGTGGTACTCCACTCTGTCTGAACAACAACCCTGCTAGGTAGGTGACAGGAAGCTTAATGACTGAGCAGGAATTTGAACCTGGAACTTTTAAGTCCAACTCCCAACCAGTGAAGGAGATTGCTTTCATGGATTAAAAATGGGAATAAGAAGACAGGTTGAATGTTTCAAACATGGAAATTTGTCTTGGATCTAGAAGGAGAAAGGAGTCATCAGTTGGTGACTACCATCATGCAGACAATCTAGTATAAACTCAATTAAGCAGATTCTCTCATTGTCTGAAAGAAACTCAATACAAACAATTGCTGGCATCTGACTCCAGCAAGGTTAAATTAAATCTTTAAACACCAACAGATGAAAATGCCAAGTCAATCATGCCAATTTCTTCCCTCTTAGGGAGGGGATACTAAGCATATGCAATCTTTAACCTTTATATGCAGGTTATTTTCTAAAAATTAAAACCTTCCAAAAGATATTCCGGTTGGATATCTGGAAAAAATTCCTGACGGTGAGGGCGGTTCGGCAGTGGAACAGATTGCCAAGGGTGGTGGTGGACTCTCCCTCACTGGGGATCTTCAAGCAGAGGCTCCACTAGCACCTGTTGGAGATGCTCTGGGACAGTAGTTCTCAATCTTCCTAACACCGTGACTCCTTTATAAGTTCCTCATGTTGTGGGGACCACCAAACAAAATTATTTTTGTTGCTACTTTACAACTGTAATTTTGCTACTGTTATGAATCATAATGTAAATATCCAATATGCAGGCTGCATTTTCATTGTTACAAATGAAATGTGTGTTCTATGCACACACTGAACACAATGGGATTTATTTCAGAGTAGGCATGCATAGGATTGGGCCCTGAGGCTGTCAGTCAGCCCCAGTGCGCATGCAGCTACAGCTGGAGGTCTGGCAAGCCTGACCTGGCCCCCTGGACCAGGAGTCTTTAGGCGACCCCCAGGAAAGCTCTAGGCGACCCCCACAGGGGTCCCGACCCCACTTTGAGAAACACTGTTCTAGGAGGATTTCCTGCTACAGGCAGGGGGTTGTACTAGATGACCCACTGGGTCCCTTCCAACTCTAGGATTCTATGATTCTATGAGGCATCTGATCCAAGTATTTTATTGAACTCAGTGCTAACCTTTGGAAATGTTTGGAATGAAAACTTGTTTGCAAATTTTTCCAATAGCTGCGAAGTTTAACTTGCTTAACAGTGAAATCTACATCAATATCAACAAGGGAATTTCTGATTAAAAGTACTCAAAGCCAAAGAACTTGGCATAAGAACTGACACAGCACTGAGAAGTGAACTAGTGATGCTAGGAGGCCAAGATAAATTGAGGCTTTTTTAAAAAAACTTAAAAATTAGACAGAAAAATCTTTCTACAAGGTCTCAAAGCAACAAAGAGAAAAAACAGATTTTAATCCACAAAAGCTTATGGTGAAACTGGCCCTTTTTAGGATGTGCTACAAGATTTACTATAGAAGGTAAAGATTGGGAGTTTGGGTTGAGACATTTTCATATGTTTTCTGAGCACATATAGCATTTCTAGAGACCCAGGGCACAATCTTAACCAATTTAGGCCAGCCTAACGCAGCCAGCACATCTTCCGGTGGTTGTGTTGTGAGGTCAGTGTATGCCTGTGCAATGTGGGCCTAACCCACCACCCAGGAGTGGGCAAAACTGCCTTTACAACACTTTTGTGACACCCTCAGGTCAGCAAAGGTTAGGATTGTAACCTCATAGAGGCCCATATAGCAATGCAAGGTGCTACATGTAAAACATTTAGCACACTTAAACTATATTGGATGGTACTTACTACATACGTAAACTGTAATGCACACTTAAAACATTGCTGTGTCCCAATCCCACGTATTAAAATTATAAAAAGGTAAAGTGTCTCCTGCAGGTTATACGGCTAGTCATGACTGACTGTAGGGTGCGGTGTTCATCCCCCTTTCTAGAGCCATACAGCCAGTGTTGTCTGACATGTGGCTTGCATGCACACACGTGAACCACGTGTCAGACAATGTTGGCTATTGCCTTCCCACTGAAGTGATATCTATCTACTTGCATTTACATGCTTTCAAAATATAAGGTTGCAGAAGCTGGAATAAGGACAGGAGCTCACCCTATCTTGTAGGACCCGGATCTCGAACCCAGGCCTACTGGTGAACAGCATTATATTAAATTATATATTAAACATTAAATTATAACCCATTAAAATTATATCCATGACCAAATGCCAATTAAAACTATACCCATATTTATGGCAAACACTTGCTCACCTCTAGGCAGGTCATTGCCACTAGGATCACAGGAGTAAGGAGGAGTCACACCTCCACTGTCACCCACATCACCGACTTGAGAAATGGGAGGTGACTGGTATGGGTATGGCACTGAAGGAATCACAACTGTTAAAAAGACACACTAAATCACATACAGAGGATACCCACTTTATGACATTAATCTGTTCAAGACAGCACTGTATTGCAGAAAAAAACAACATATTATAGTGTTAACGCCCTCATTATTTTCAACTGACTGGGTACCTTTTAAGTATGTTAATATTTGAATCTATGACTTACTGAAGATCACTGCGTATAGATAGGTTTTTGGACATTTGGAAGCCCCACCTAGAAATTTATGTATAGTTTTTACTTATAAATAAGGTGACTATTTTGGCAGAATATATTGCATTTGAATCTCAATAGACCAAGTAAACAAAAATTACAGCTGTTCAAGAGGCTTTGGTGCAAAGAGGAAGAAAAACAAAATTCACAGAAGTATGCTATAGTTTAGAAAATCTGGCTCCTTTTGTAACTATCTCTTTGTCGGTATATGAGAAGCAGACACCAATAATTTAATACTCACTGGTTACTTTTACCTATAAATTGTCTTCCCCAGAAAATGGGGCCAAGCCTGAGATTGCAACTTACAGCCCAATCCAGAGCAACTAATCTGTCCACATAAGAGCCCTTAGGTTGCCCTATCTAACACTAGGTTGGAGCAACTGCAAAATGCTCCAGCCCAGTTACTCTGAAGGAGGCTCAGGGCAGAGCAAGGCAAGATAGGGTGCCCTAAGAGAGGTGGACCTGCTCTGCCCTAACTGGGGCAGCCTAAGCAGCTCAGGAGAGGCAAGTTGAGGGCATGTTGAGCATTGCCGAGGGCAGAACAGTTACTCTGGATCCAGAGCCTGTTTCCAAGGCAGAAATGCCCTCTTCCAGCCCTCAGAGTTATACCACCTCAGGAGCAGGTACAGTAATGAGTAGACCCATAGGGGTCCATGATAAGGCCCGAGTAAGAATGGCAGTGTTGACCAAAAATCTGAGTTCTTGGCCAGCCTAGCTGCAACCCCTTCCTCTCCACCTCAGGATATGGAACAAACTACGGCTGCCCACAAACCTCAGGATTCAGCAGGCCACTCCAAGAAGCCCCTTGTATTCACTGTAGAATGTACTGGCATCTCATCAGGGACTCCTTAGAAGGCAGGCACCCAGTGGCGTCACCAGACTGGTGCGGCTGGTGTGGGCTGCATTGGGGATGCGCTCCGTATGGGGTGATGTGCCGGAGGAGTTTGACTGTCCTTTGGCAGGCCCTGGGCGTCAGCACCCCCATTCAGGCCTGCTCCAAGGTGGAGCAGCAGCCAGAAGCTGCCACTTGTCTGAGGAGCTGGCCTGAACGGCCATCTGAGGTGCACTGCACAGAAACACACTGAGCATGCCGAACAGCTTCAGAGGAGACTTCCTTAGAGCAGAGAAAGTCCGCGCCTCTGCACAGCCATTCAGGAGGCGGAGCGGCAGCCGAATGGCTTCAGAAAGAGTACTGCACAGGCACCAACTCTGACGCCTGCACAGTCTCCCCCGAAGCCAAAAGGCTTCAGAAAAGTACTGCGCAGGTATCAGAGATGGTGCCTGCGCAGTACTCTTTCTGAAGCCAGTCGGCTTCAGAAACAAGTGCGCAGGCGCCAACTTTGGTGACTGTGCAGTCCAGGTTGGGGGGGGGGGGGCGCATCCCAGGGATGACGCACAGACTTCCGCACCAGGTGATGTGCAGAGTCATGTCACCACTGTAGGCACCACAGCTGTTTCTTGTTCAGTGTGATCTGAGGGGTGTCTCCTCAGGAGCAAGTCTTCCCCTTGTGTCAATTACTCAGCATGCTCTGGAGCAGTTAGGGCAGCCCAGGCTTCCTGACTCTCTGGATTCAGCATAACTTTCTGCTCTGGATGCAGAATAGTTAGGAGAGTGCAGTTAGGTCAGAGCAGGCTGAATTTGCTCTGGATTGCAGCCTTAGTGTTGCTATATGTCCACAAAAACAGGGACAATCCAGATTTTGGGGGGGAGGAGGTCTGAGCATGCGTCAACGAGGATAGACGCTTTCATGCTGCCCTCCAGGAAATATTCTAGATAAACTTTAAACACAACCAAAAAAAACTGGAAGATAAGCTTGAAATAAGAAATAAACAACTTCAGGGGAGTTTATGAAAAGGCAGCTGCAAATGCTGCTTAGACTTGGTGAGTCTATTTTTGCCTTTTATATCTAAAAGCTTTCTCCCAAGATAACAATCCAGATTTGGGGGGATTGTGTTCACATACTGGCAAATGGGACAGAGGCCTATATCCTAAAGTGAAATTAAGCCCCTTGCTTAAGATTACACTACAGGGTGACGTAACTGTGTGAATCCGTAACGGCTATGGATTTTGCCCAGAGGGTCCTTTCCCAATTTTGTGAATAAGAATTATGGCAACCCTACTTTACCTGGCCTTCCTACAGAGGGGGACACCAAAATGGGTTGCACAGCATTTTGAGGAGCTGATGTGGTAATACAGCCTTGAGGGGCCACTGCTGAGCTGGAGGAGAAGACCACAGTCGGAACAGTGTTGACACATGAAGAGTTGGAGATCACAGCAGAATTCACCATTACCTGCAAAAGTGTCACACCAGAAAAATAAGGTGACCTGAGTGCGCGTGTCACCCGGTGTGGGACACAGAGCGTCACACCTGGGACACGCACACCATCCGTCCTGGGACTGCGCATGCACCAAAGTGAAATAAAATTTTTCATGGATCCCAGGTACTCTTAAAACTAAAGGGGATGCTCACCTTCTGGGAGTAACTGTACGAAGCAACTCCTTCTTGAGAAGAAACAGAACCTGTTCCTTCATCCTGCAGAGACTAGACAATGTAATTAGAAACAGCAGTTGCTTTTCTATAGCTATCAGGTAAAGAAGATATTGCAAAGAGATGAAGCAGCAGAATGTTAAAGTCTCAAGATAGTGCGTCAAAAGCCAACCAACCTCCTTTGACTTACTATTTTCCTCCCAGGAGTATCGTACAAACTTTCTAGACATTAATATAAAGGTAAAAGCAAACCATAAATGGATGACCACAAGTATCCAACGTTACAGTTACACACTCAACTGCATGGCTTTCTTTAAGTTTAAACAAAATATTAGAGCATTGAGACATACCCCCAAATCCAGAGTAATTATGGGAGCACCTATGTGAGAGACACCTATGGGAAATTCATATTGGAATCCAGAGTAAATTGTTCTTACACTGGAGAAAGGACTCCCCATAGTTACTCTGGATTTTGCCCACAGCACATATTGCAATGTGCACTAATGACCACTTTACTGTATCTTCAATGTGTATGTCGCTTACAAAGGATATGTCCCTGTCTTAAAGAGCTTATAGTAAAATAAGCCTTAGGTGAGAAAAAGGGAAGTACAGATTAAAAGAGAATGACGACACAAGGCCCATAAGCCAGTGTCAAACTTTGGCTTGACAGGTCAGGGAACACACGGCTCCATCCACGTAGGGGACAGCTGAGACCCTCTGAAGGGAGGGCAGAGCCGAAAGGTGGGCTTCTGGACCACCCTCAGTTCTGGGCAGGGCGAGGGATGGTGGGGGCACCCCCATGCTACTGATGGGCCGCCCTCAATCCTGTGTGGATGGGGTGGCAAACTTGGTCTAGTTAGACAGGACCCACGTCCCCCTTTGGGGGGGGGTGGGTAGTTGGGGTGGAACCCTCTGAGTGGGGTAGGGCCCGAGTTTGTGCACGCTGACCCTGGTACCCAGGTTCGCTTGGGGGCCTAACAGATCCTGTCAGCTCGCTTCCCCGTAACCACACGGCAGATGTTGGGGTCTGCCCAAGTTCAAGGTCTGCCGATTATGATTAATATCATTATTGATTATTAATAACATTATTATTAATAAAGTGGCCCATCTCCATACTTATTGTCTGTGTGTTTACTTGACCAGTGTGTAGACCAAGTAGGTAATGAGCAGATTGCAGTAAGATGCAGAGACTAAGGTGATGGTTTCAAAATAGTCATGAAGGTGATGTTAGCAGGCATGGCACAGGAAAAATTTAAAATTAAGGCATTAGTAAAACTCTACCTTGGTCCTCAAGATTGCTTGAAACAGAATGGAACAGAATAATTTAACCCACAATCATTGCAAACACAAAGCTTTGTATTAGGGAGACACAGACAAATACAATAAAACATAAGACACAATTGATTTGCATTATTCTAACATCCATGTGCTATTAACTGTTCTGTGAAAGTCTTAAGGTGAGCAATAAACTTTTGCTATTAGGCCTTATACATTGAATTGAACTGCTGAAGGGCAGTAAGAAAGCAAAAAAAATAAAAGCTTTTACAAAGCAATTCTGAATCAAGTGGTTATTAGGCCTAGCAAGAAATGTTTCTAGTGTGCTTTTGAGTTTATTTCTGTTTCCTTATGCTATTATCTTTTATTCCTTTGCGTTTAATAAAGCTTTAAGCTCATCTCATACTGAAAAAGTTTATAAGAGAGAACTAAAACTAACCCAGTTATCCCATCTGGCATATCCATTTTTCATTCCATACATCCCCACCTACAGCACAACAATTTAAAATGCACACAGGTAAGTGAATCCTTGCAGTGAAGACACATTGAAGGCCTTTTATAATTAAGAAACAGGGAGGGCAACACTAACACAACAAGTTCTGGGACCCTACATTTAAGACCAAGGGTGCAATCCTAGACCTGTCTAATCAGAAATAAGTCCCACTGTATTCAATGGGACTTACTCCCAGGAAAGTGGGCTTAGAATTGCAGCCATTAATCCATAAACTCCCTCTAGAAAGCCCTACGTCAGGCGCAACTAGCCTAATAGGCCCTGAAATTGTGTTCTTGCTCCCTCTCTGCGCCAAGATGGCCAAGAGGCCTGTTCCCCCTAGTACCTTGCTATCTCTAGGAGCTTTTTGAAACCCCCTAGTTAGTTTTCCAACTGCCTGCGTGGAGTGCAGTAGTGACCCCTCGGCCTCTGAGGCCCGTTGCGCCTGAAACTGATATTTGCAGAACTTCATAGGTTTGTAGGGCTGTGGGTGGTGCAAGTGGTTAAGACACTGTGCCTGTTAACCAGCAGGCCAGGGTTCGAGACCCAGGTCCCCACAAGACAGAGTGAGCTCCTGTCCCTAGCCAGCTCTGCAACGCAGCTGGAACCAATCGTATTGGCTCTGCCATTCCATTGGACTATTTCAGTGGCGTGAGGGGGGATTTGCTGCTTGGGTAACAGCCTATCCTCCATATTAATCTACCCAGGCCTTTGTGCTTCACATGCAACATTGAGCATGATACCATAGTCTTTCAAGACTGATGGATGCCAATCATAGGTGTGTATGCATATGTTGCGCCTGACAAACATTAAATTACTTGTTTAAGGTTAATAAACAAGGTTTTTGAATCAGATTTCGAATATTCTCTCTTTGTACATCCTTCTGAAGGTCACTGATCACTGTTTGAGCATTAGAACTGAATTAATTAGGTGCTAATGACAGTTTTCTAGCAGGGGAACTGTCAGGCCAATGCACCTCACCGGGGAGATCCCTATTTGTACCTGACAATGGGTTTAACCACTGGTATCGGCACTTGTCTTAGTTGCTCTCAATTGCAAATATCAATCATTTAACTGTGCTGGTGTTAATTCCAAACCTTGACAGTTTGTATAGGATACGTTCTTAAGCTTGGCATTCAAGTAGGACCAAACACTTAGCTATAAGTTAACACTATAAAGAAGGTCAAACAACGTGTGCTCGTCTAGGTCCAGATTTTAAATGTGTGCTATTCTAAATCCAGGATTCAATATCTTAAAGCTTCCCTTCTACACTTCAGTTGTTTGAAGCCTAAAATATTTTGAATAAAGGTCAGATTTCACTAATCTCAAAGCTTACCAAGTTTGCGGTAGATTCAGCTGTCGCAAATACCGCTGGAGTTTCACAGTCAGCATCTGGAGGACATGATCACACTTGAAATTGCTACACCTCAATATTAATTCTTTTCGTAAGAAAGCAGGAATAATACTAATGAAGAATATGAAAATAATTTTACTGACCTGAAGGGGTATACAAATAATCTTCATGGAACTCCCCTAGGAAAGAAGAAAAAAAAGTTTAATTCAATGGAAACAAGAGGAGAGACATGATGGGTTTTTCATTATTCCATGTTCCTCTACACTCCTGGAGGAGATGATCACACATCAAATTGCTACACCTCAATATTAATTCTTATGGTTCAGATGAATGCAGCCTAGTCTGTTAAATTATAATATTAATTTTTTTTATTATATCCGGTCCTGAAACTGTTGGATCCTCTAAAAAATTAAGCATCCTCTAAAAATAGGGAAAAAATTGGGCTTATCCTACAATCCAGAGTAACTACGGGAGCACATAAGAGACATTTACGTCACCACCTAGTGAAAACCTACCCATATTGCTATCCAGAGTAAATTGTTCTTATGTTGGAGCAAGGACTTCCCGTAGTTACTCTGGATTGGGCCTATAGGCTGCAATCCTAAATACACTTTCCCGGGAGTAAGACCCATTGAGCACAATGGGGCATACTTCTGAGTAGGTAAGGATTGTGCCCTTAATCTTCCTGGGTTTCCAGATACTTACCATTATCACTTGGCTCATCCACATCTTCCTCTGAGGAATTCAGACCTTGCTTGTTTGGTGGGATGGGACTTGGACCCCTTCTTGCTACCCAGAACCCTGCAGGAGCAGGAACTATTGGGGCTGGATTACCTTGATTCTAGGGAAGATTAAATGTTTTATGAATGCAGATGTTCTATATCAGGACAGACTCATAACTATAGACAGATTAGCAAGATAATTGCACCATAAGCAACAGTTTCTATAAATGTTATTGGTGGGGGAGAGAAGCTAGCATTTGTTGCTGTGTTTTAAATTAAGTTCCCTGCTTCCTCATGCAGTAAAGGGAGCCTACCCCCCCACCACTTATAGCTCTTTTGGAGGCCATTATTTCAAGTTCTGTTCTTAAAATTTGTATCACACATAATTCTTTAGAAAAGGCAAGGTTTAAGTGTCCCACAGCAAGATTTCCCAGGGCAGGCAGTTTCAATGCAGTATTAATTTATGCTTCCAAATGGTTAAAAACCTGTTTGGCTACAAGCTTTAAGGTGTTTGAAAACAGGGAGACATACAAAAAAGGAGCCAGTTCCTAAGAACCTCTTGCATGTTAAGTAGGATGGGACTTGGACTCCAACCAGTGCTGGGCTTAGGGGGTTCTCACAGGTTCTATGGAACCCTTTGCTAATGAACGCCTGGTTCTGAGAACCGGTTACTAATAGGACACAGAACCTGTTGTTAATTTATTTGAATCCCACCACTGCCTATAGGGTAATAGGATTTCCAATAGGATACCTTTGGTCCTTCTTCCATATTTGGGCAGGTGGCCTGGTCCAAAGATGCAGTTATTACCAGGTGATGTGAACCCTAGTGATGCCCCTGATTGTATTCCTTTTGGTCTGTCCTTCAAAATGTATTGAGACATACCCTACAATCCAGAGTAACTACAGGAGCACGTAAGAGACATTACGTGCACCCGTAGTTACTGCACCACCTAGTGAAAACCTATGGGAAATTCATATTGCAAGCCAGAGTAAATTGTTCTTACGCCGGAGCAAGGACTCCCTGTAGTTACTCTGGATTGCGCCCCTAGAACCTGTTGTTGTATGGACATAGAACCTGTTGTTAATTTATTTGAATCCCACCACTGACCCCAACCAAGTATCAACATTTAGAGGGGAACGAAGAAAATATTTGTATGTGACGAAGACTGGGTGATTGGCATAACATTGGTGAATGAATGAAGGTTATTTTCACCAAGACAACTTGACAACAGCAGGAAATTATGGCAAATCAGTGCATTTGGTAAACTGATATTTTTATAACATTTTTATTGAAACAATTTGACAGCCATCTGCAGACTTTTTTACAGCCTTTTTACAACAGTTGAATATAAGCCGCCATTTGGTGTTTCAAGTGTGTATATTCTACATGCTTATACTTTTTACACAAAATCAAATTTATATTCCCTTTTTCTACATTCAATTTTCGATAACTTATATATTAAATGTTAAAAATATGGTGTTCCAATTTTAAATATATATTGTAAAGGAAGAACCTATGTCTCCATTCTGTATTGTATCTAAGGCCAGATTTAGGTTTGATGAGGCCCTAAGCTATTGAAGGTAAGGGGGCCCTTTATATGTCCAGCTGTCCTACGTCAACAACAAATCGTTGCTGTTTTTTGTGTTGAATAAATGCTATATGGCAATTTATAGACCTAATTTATGGACCTACACAAAACAAAATACTTTTATAGTGTAGTACAGTACCTAGGTTTTATTTTATTTGTTTTTTTATCCTACATATTGGACATGTACATCCAGTTTTTTCCCTTTAAATTTTTTTGGGCTTCCAAGAGAGTGAGTTCCTAAGCTATAGCTTGTTTAGCTTATACATAAATCCAGCACTGATTGTGTCCCATAATGTGCATTTTTCCCCAATGCAATAGCATGACAGAATTATACTGTACACAAAGGTGCAAACATGTGGATTTTTCTCAGCTACTAAGATTATAATGGCTTATTTTTCAAGACCTTTAATTAGAACTAAGACCTTTACTTCTGGTCTTCCGCTTATGCATTCACAGGATTTATTTTGCCAGTTTAAAAAATCTTCTGCATCTTGGTGACTTACAGGTAGAGCAGGAAAAGTGGTGTCATCCCCTTCTTCAATTTCATAGAAAGTGATAGTTTCTTCCAAGCCTTGAGGCTCCTCACCATTCTCTGGCACAAATCCATATTGACATTCTTTGTTTACACATTGCATCTGCCTGCGACTACGGCTGTATGAACTTATAGAAAGGAATGGAGTTAAGAGGTTAGAAACCTTCACCATCATCATATATTCTAAGTTTATGAGATTTTCAGAAGAAACTCTACAACCAAATTGGATTACTGGGTAGCGTTGCCTCTGCAGATGGTCTGGAAAGTTCAGATTGGCGCTGAATGCCATAAACTAGGCTACTACCTGGGAGTATTTCATTATTCTTTATGAGAGCTCCACTAGTCACCAATGCATTTGCACCTGTGGTGTCACCCTTTGTGACAGCCTGCTTATAAAACCAGGAGGTAACTCACTTTAAGATGCAGCCAAACTGGAGCAAGTCCAGAGGAGAGCGACAAGAATGATCAGTGGGATGGAAGGGAAGCCCTACAAGGAAAGGTTGGGGGGAGCTTGGGATGTTCAGCCTGGAGAAGAGGAGGCTGAGGGGAGACATGATTGCCCTCTTCAGACACCTGAAGGGCTGTCATAGGGAGGAAGGGTCTCATTTGTTCATAGCTGCTTCTGAAAGCAGAACTAGAACCAATGGGGACAAACTGCAGGAAAAGAGATTCTGGTTGGATATCCGGAAAAAATTCCTGAGGGTGAGGGCGGTTTGGCAGTGGAACAGATTGCCAAGGGAGGTGGTGGACTCTCCCTCACTGGGGATCTTCAAGCAGAGGCTCCACCAGCACCTGCCCGGTATGCTCTAGGACAGTGGTTCTCAAACGTCCTAATGCCGTGACCCTTAATACAGTTCCTCATGTTGTGGGGCCCCCAACCATAAAATTATTATTTATAGATAGATAGATAGATAGATAGATAGATAAGAGGAGGTGACTGGGAAGGAAGGAAGGAAGGAAGGAAGGAAGGAAGAAAGAAAGAAAGAAAGAAAGAAAGAAAGAAAGAAAGAAAGAAAGAAAGAAAGAAAGAAAGAAAGAAAGAAAGAAAGAAAGAAAGAAAGAAAGAAAGAAAGAAAGAAAGGAGGGAGGGAGGGAGGGAGGGAGGGAGGGAGGGAGGGAGGGAGGGAGGGAGGGAGGGAGGATTGGGAAGGTAAGTACCTGGGTGAGAGGAGGCCTCCATAGGATTGGGATCTCAGGCAGCAGAGCCAGCCACTATTTCCTGGGAGTAAGTCCCATTCACTATCATGGGACTGACTTCTGAGTAGACATGCATAGAACTGGGCTCTAAGGCTGCAATCCTCCCCGCCCCCAAGGCTCCACATTGTCTCACAGCTGCTCAGAGGCTCCTTCTGAGCTGCTTCTTCCAGCTGCAGCGGCTCCAGCGTTTCTGCCAGGTCTCCCTCCTGGCCCCCTGCACCAGGAGTCTTTAGGCGACCCCAGAAAAGCTCCAGGCAACCCCCAAAGGGGTCCCGACCCCCACTTTGAGAAACGCTGCTCTAGGAGGTGTTCCTGCTGCAGGCAGGGGGATTGCACTAGATGACCCACTAGGTCCTTTCCAACTCTAGGATTCTATGAGGTTTGGTAAAACCACTGTAACCCGTGATATACTTCTAGAAATCTGTCCAATTCCCATTACAAGGCATCTAGATCAGACACCATCACCACATCCTGTGGCAGGGTGTTCCACATAATTTTAAAAGCGAATGGCTTCATAAAATTGTTCTCTTGATTTCAAAGCAACAGAACAAATCTCTTTCCATTCACTAGTTTTGAAAAATTAATGCATATGCCTATCTAATTAACCAAACTTATCTTTCCCTCTGACTTTATTGGAACAAAAACCCAAAGAAAATTGAATTCCCACCGAAGGAACTCTAGAAATCAAGACAAATACTGATAATAACATTATCCATAAAACATAATGCTTTCCTAGCCAAAAGGCCAAGAAGCGATATATATGCACACGCATAATGTATGCATACATATGTATACTATATGTACTCAAATCGGATGTGCCATCAAATCTAATGCACACCTTATTACCAAAATATGACATTAAGAGCAAAATCCAAAGTAACTACGGGGTGTCCTTGCTCTGGTGTAAGAACAACTTACTCTGGGTTCCAATATGAATTTCCCATAGGTTTTCACTAGGAGGTGAAGTAACTACAGGTGCACTTAATGTCTCTTACATGCTCCCGTAGTTACTCTGGATTTGGGGGTTACTCAAATCTAATTAACCATGGAATCTAATGCACACCCTGATTTTGGAGACTAAATTCGGCTGGAAAAGGTGAGCATTATATTCAAGTAAATACAGTATACACATATAACATATAAATGTTCACACACACATTATATATACACACACACACACACACACACACACACACACATATACACACACACACACACAATATGCTCACATACTGACTTAATATCAATTTTATTGTTTTTAGCATGCTATTTCCTGGACATTTATCAAGCATCTATGCCTAATAAAGGTTTGTAATGTAATGTAATATTGATTTATCACTATATAGCAAAATAATATTTTTATATACTTACCGAGATCTATAGGAGAAGTTGTCATAACTCTGATAACATCTCTTCCCCGGATTGGGGTAGAATGCCATTTCAGGTCCAACCATGCTGTTTCTGTTTATAAACCGGGCAGCTCCCCTAAGATTTAAAAAATTGAAGAGTAAAGATTTAAAGCATTAAATAGTAACATTTACAGATATCCCCTGCTTTTTGATGGTTTTTCTCATGATCCACTTTTCCACCACCTTTCAGCTGCATCCAGAACTCATTTACTCAATGCGAGATCCACTCTTTCAACCTCTCCCCGCTGTTCGAAAGGCCAAAATTGCCCTTCCCCATGTTGTACCTCCTGGTGTTATCCGATTCCCAAAGGAATTAATGAGAATCAATTTGCAGAAATCTTTGTGTGGCAGCAGGAATTTGCAAGATAAATGGGAATTTGCAGTTTGCTAGCTAAAAAATCCCATTGGAAGCAACATTTAAACTAAAAAAGATTGAGTTCCACTTTTCAACAGCTTTGACTTTTGGACAGCGTCCCTAACCATCCAATAAATGGGGAATGCCTTTATGTTTCAGGAGGAAATCACTCTTGAAAAAGCAATATAGTCTTGCACATTGAAATCAAACTTATGTATATTCCATATTACTGTGATTTTATACAAACAGAAAAATCTAATATTCTGTATAATTCGGACTCCTTGCTGCAGTTTAATTTCTTGGCTTCACAGCTTGGAAGATAGTCTTAAAACAAATGAGTAGTATGTGGTGAACTGTGAAATCCTATTTATGTCTACTTAGAAGTACGTTCCATTGAGTTCTAAGGGGGTTACTCCCAGGAAAGTGCTCTTAGGATTACAGCCAAAGCCTTGTAAGCTACAATTAGGCTAAACTTAAATTCAGATTGTTGGGGGATAGTTTCAGGGTTGGGATAATTCAGGGTTCTAGCCTGCCCCATCATTAAAAGCAAAAAAAATAAAAATTAAAATATTCAAGATAAACTCTTTTAAATTTAAAAGTGAATTTAATTGTAGCAGATTTTTTTAAATAAAACGGAAGTCTGCTCGACTCTGAAATTTCCCATTTTTACCCCCCTTTCTTCGGCTCAGTGTGGTGTACATGGTTCCTTGCCGACTTTTGTCCTCACAACAACCCTGTGAGGTAGGTGAGAATGAGAGAGTTAACAGACCAACATCACAAAGGAAGATTTGCGACCTTTTTGGAATTGAACCAGTACACCATTGGGGCTCTCAATGTCCTATTGGAGGAAAAAGGAGGAAGCCATAGGTCTCCTAACCTGGATATCCCATATCCCCTGCCAGACTTCTGAGAATGGTATTGTTCATAAGGACCTATATGTCCGCCACTTTGGGAGCAATGGATGGGAGAGGCTCGTCCTGCGGGAATGCTATGCTGCAGTCGGGGAGGGAGTATAGGCTGGCCCCTGCTATACGCCACAGTCATATACACCTCCTTTCCACGGACTTTCTTGAACAGCTTTTTCCGTGATTTCATATCCATATCTGCAAGGAAAAAAAAAGAAAATGGGAAGCACGTATGACTGGATCAGTCTACTGTAAATGCAAAGGACAACTGTTACTTGTGTGTCATGTGTAATTAATATAATGTATAAATAGTGTACCGTATTTACTAGAATCTCATGTGACATCGAATCTAATGCGCACCCTATACTTATAATCAAAATATCTTATTTACTCAAATCTAATTAATCATCAAACCTAATGCACACCCTGATTTGGGAGACTGAATTCAGCTGAAGAGCATTAGATTTGAGTAAATACAGTAACTGAATCTGAATCACTGACAATTTCAGAAGCTTAGGATTTTTGGGGCTTCTGTACAGTACAAAGGGTATACTTTACACTTGGTTTTTTGAGACTGATTTATAATTGACTAGCTAAAAGCGTACTCGCATTGCGGGAGTAAAATTCCCCCATACGCCATCCCCCCACTGCGCATCAGCCCCCCCCCCCATGTGCAGCATCCTCACTAGTGCATCCCCTCCCACTGAACAACATCCCCCCTGTGCACCAGGCACTGAGCACCGAATTGGCTGGATGTTGATCAGTCTTCCATGTTAAGTATTGGACAAAAACATGTTACACCCCTTTTCAGCCCCTTAAGGGTTAAATTTCTCCACATCAGTTCTTGGTGGGTGTTCATGCGACATGAGAATCACACTCCCCAAATTTCATGCTTCTAGATCCAGGGGCTGATCCCTCAGTGACAGATTCTTCAATGCAAAGTATAGGGAGGAAAACGCGTTGCGCCCCTTTCACCCCCTTCCAATTGGAATTTCGGAAAACCGGTTCTTAGTGCACCCCTCAGTCACGGAAGGAACACCAAACCCAAATTTCACACTTCTAGGCCCACCAGTTTTGGCTGGGTGTTGATGAGTGAGTGAGTCAGTGACTTTTCTCTCTCTATATATATATATCTATCTATATCATAGCTATCTATCTATCTATCTATATATATATATATTCTTTTATATACAAGATTTTAATATATAGATTTTAATATATAGATTTACACTATCTTTTGTGACTGTTAGAAACATGCATGGAAAAATGAGGCAGAAGTGACTTCTCTTTCTCTGCCATGCCAAGTATAGTGGGTTCTATACTTCCCACTATACTTCCCATAATTTCAACATAAAAATTATTGTTGCACATTGGACATTTTATTTTAGGTCTAGGTGCTTCCTGCCCTTTCTACCTCCAGCTGGATTGAACCTTGAGGAAATGAGCACTTCTAATCAGCTGTCAGCAATAACGGTGCATTCAAGCAGCTCTGCAAATCAAGATATTGGTTTTTTCCTGCAGATGCATTTTCACTTCCTCTGCTTTTGCTGTCCTAAAAACATTCACAGGTAACTTATCTTGACATTTAGGAGCCACGCAGAGGCTCATTATAGCTAAACTGAATCAAGGCAACATGTTGGGGCAACCATGATACACTGCTTTTTTTTTTCACCCTGGGGAGAAAATGTGTTTTAAGCAGAGCAAATTAAGAGAGAGAACATAAGGGGAAAAACTGAAATGTGTTTTTAATAACCTAAAGGCTTGTCCTGTTTATTATATCAAGGAAAGGACAGCATGGCAAGTCCAAGTGCTATACAACTCAGTGCAAGCCAACTTTCTGCACAAGGATAGGAACAAAGAGTGCTTCTCTCCTCCCAAACTCCTAGAGATTGTCTGGTTAATGAAGATTAGGAAGCCATCCATTTCTTCCCTGCAGAAATGTAGGGTTTTTATACAACCCTGGGTTGATGCAAACAAAACACGATCCTTTCTATAATTTAATGTCCTTTATGAAAATCAACCCCCATCTCCTTAATCAGCACGAGTGAGCATTTTGTTAATTTGCCTCCTTCGGATACTGCTAACAAATGGCAAGATTAAATGCCTTGTAATTCTTCATGGACCAATTAATCTCCATGTTTGGACTTGCTGTTTAACTAGATTACTTACTGGATACCCATTTTGCAGTTATTTATTAATTGTGTAACTATCTCTAAATGGAACTAGAATTACCACCCATACTGATGTGGGGGGGGGGGGGCGGGATTCGATCCAACCAAATACAGCTTCATCATTATGGTTGTAAAACCGTTTTTAACCTTCTTTCCGAGCTGAAAACTGGACCGTGTATCAACCACAACCTTTTTTCCCAGATGTCTCATGAAAAGCCTGGCTATTTTCTGCCAAACGGGGAAGCTGTATATTAATTATTCTTAGACCGAGTTCTTTGCAACCAGGTCAAAATGTTCCCAAACATTCTCAGTTAATTGATAAATTAGAACAAGCTAATCACTTTAAGCAGCTACATTTTATATTTTCTAATACTGTAATTTATCTTGAAGTTCCCCATTTCTGCCTCCAGGATGAAAACAGATCAATTCTGTACAAGACAGCAAGACCTCAGAGTGGAATGGTGAGGGTCAGATATTAAAATCCCATTGCAGATTCTGCACAGCACTGAACTTTAGGGCCACTTTATAAACCAGCTGATAAACATTTTTTGAGAATGGCGCAAGTGGTTAATACACTGTGCCTGTTAACCAGCAGGTCAGGGTTCGAGACCCAGGTCGGTCCCCACAAGACAGGGTGAGCTCCTGTCCTTAGGGCAGCTCTGGGATGCAGCTGGAACCCATCGTATTGGCTTTGCCATTCCACTGGACTATTTCAGTGGTGTGGAGAGGGGGGATTTGCTGCTTGGGTAACAGCCTATCCTCCATATTAATCTACCCAGGCCTTCATGCTATGCATACAGCGTCAAGCACAATACCATAGTCTTTCAAGACTGATGGATGTCAATTCTCCTAGGTAAACTTTCTGCCTAAAATATACTCAGTACACAGTACTGAGAACACAGTACTGAGAACCAGTAGAAAACTGGTTGCTAAACTCACGCAGAACTTAAGCCTAAAAGTATTTGCAGTAGTGAGGAGAGTAGCAGAGCAATCCAAAAGCGATCCACTACAGGGAAAATGGGGGCTTAAAGGGAATGTACCCAGTCCAAGGAGCCGCAGAGCCCTCAGCCCTTATCTATATATCTAAAATACACCTTATATATATATATTAAATTGAAGTCACTCCCTGACTCACTCACTGAGACACTCATCAACACCAAGCCAAAACCTCTGGGCCTAGGAGGGTGAAATTTGGGTGGGTGTTCCTTCAATTACAGAGGCACCCACTAAGAACTGGTTCTTGGAAATTCCAAGCAGATGGGAGTGAAATGGGGCGCAATGTGTTTTCCTCCCTATACTTTCCATTGAAGAATCCCTGACTAGGGGATGCTCTGCCCCAACCCTGGACCAAGAAGCGTGAACTTTGGGGAGGGAGTTCCTTCTGTAACATCAACACCCATCAAGAACTGATGTTGAGAAATTTAACACTTAAGGGGCTGAAAAGGGGTGCTACGTGTTTTTGTCCTATACTTAACATGGAAGACTGACCAACAGCCAGCCAATTTGGTGCTCGGTGCATTGGGGGGATGTTGTTCAGAGGGAGGGGTTGCACTGGGAAGGATGCTGTGCATGGAGGTGTTGCACATGGGGCACTGATGCACAGTGGGGGGGGGGTGTACAGGGAAATTTTACTCCTGCAACCCGGATACATTTTTGCTAGTAAAATGTATAAAAGCAACAGCAATCTATTTCTGGTTTACGATCGCAATCAATTACTTTTTTTACTTTCTACATGGTGGAGCTTTGTAGAGGGCTCCATGGGATTCCCTGCACCCAATGTCCCCTCTTTCCCCACAGTAGCAAACCCCAAAGTCTGCATCCCTTGCCTTCACCACTTAAAGGTGAATGACTCTCCAGCTGGTGGGTCACAATCCATCAGTTTGAGAACAACTGCAATAGATATGCCCATATATTCATATACAGTGCAATCCTAAGCATGTCTGTTCAAAAGTAAGCCCCATTAGTACTTACTCCTAGGAAAATGTGGTTAGGATTGCAGTCTTAGGACACAATCCTATCCATGTCTACTCTGAGTAAGCCTCATTGTGTTCAATGGTCCTTACTCCCAGAAAAGTGTGCTTAGGATTGCAGCCTCAATTACTGCAGTAATATGTATTCATGAAAAAATAATGTACATAATTTTTAATTTTAAGTGTATCTTTATTCTTATTCTAGGTCCAAATCTGACTAAGGGTACAATCCAGAGTAACTACAGGACCTTTTACACCAACGTAGTTACGGTGCCACCTGTGGGAAACCTATGGGAAATGCATAGAGCAATCCAGAGTAAATGCCTCTTAAATCTTCCTGTAGTTACTCTGGATTGTAGGGTTAGGCTGCAATCCTAAAGACACTTTCCTGGGAGTAAGAGCCATTGAATGCAAAGGGGCTGACTTTTGAATAGACATGGTTAGGATTATGCTCTTAGCTTTCCTCTCCAAAATCTTCCTCTAAACAGTTATTGCAAGATATCAGAAAACACAAATGTAATTCAAATTTATGGACAAACCACAAATTACCCCATATAGGAGGCGAGGGGAGGGAGTTCTCAGATAAAGGCATTATTTGATCTACAAGATTCTAACTGAGAAAAGCTTTTATATCAGTTTGAGTTTGCGGAAATGGAAATGCATTTAAGAAGATAAGGGAAGACCTGCTGAGCAGAGAGCATCTATGAAGTGGAGGTTAAGGACCTCTCCCATTATCCCCTTGGCAGTTGCTGAAGAGCATTTGTGCAAAAGGGTTTAATAGTAAACTCTTGTTATGACCATTTATTGACTGCTTGGAAAGATTATTTCAACTTATTTTGTTTTCCTGTGAAAGGCACAAACTTTTTGAATTCCATTTAAAGTGGCACCTCTTGCTTTTTTTATGCAGCAGGAAAAAGAACAGGGAAAAAGTATAATTTGAACAGCAGCTAGGTTAAAATGATCAACATTTTTTATTACAGAGACTCAGACGCTCCAACACCAACACTTTCTGGCAGTGACGCCCCAGCCTACCAGCTGCAGAAGTCATCTGGGAAAGGCATTTAGGGCAAAATCCAGAGCACTTACGGGTCCATGTAGTTACGTCACCCTCTAGTGTTATTTTAAGGAAAGTCACCTTAACTGCCCTGGAGCAAAGGGCTTAATTTGACTTTAGGATATGGGGCTTAGGCTGCAATCCTAAAGACACAAGACCCATTGAACACAATGGAGCTTACTTTTGAGTAGACATGGTTAGGATGTGCCTTTAGTCCCAATCAACTCACTCCAATGAACCTATTGAGGAACCTCTTTAAGAGATACTCACCCGATATTTTTTGATAGCTCCCTCCTTTTCTACTAGGACCCACATTCCATGCAGGAACTGGCGTCACTTGTGTAACAGGTTTCAGATTCACCAGAGGAACCACATGCCTTTAAAATAAGAATTAGGTTTATTTCAGTACTGCATTAACACAATACTTTTTTCAGGAAATTATACTTGCAGGAAGAGCCCTAGACTATGAAGGCAGCAAAACTGATAGTGATAAGAATGCCATTTTCATTCTTATCACTTAAACTTAAATTGGTTGTAAGTCTACTTAAGGTTGCTCAGGCAGAAAATATCCCATATGCTTCATTAAGTTAAAAAGCCTGAAAGGAGATTCTGGTATTGCCTTCATTATACACAAACCAATGATATAAACAAGCTAGATGTTAGCAAGGCCAAGTGCTTCAGAAATTCTCATTAAACTATCCCCATTACGTTCTTCAAATCCTGCATCAAAAGATGTGATGCAAACTTAAATTTACTTGCCAATTTATATTCTGCTTTGCAATTGTGTTGCTGAATTGACATTACAGTGTCAATGAAAAGAATTGATTATACTTTAATTGAAAGCAAACATACTTTTCTGCCAATTCTTCAATGAAGACTGTAACGATATCATCCTGGCCAACATCTTGGATATGGGCATTGTAGTATTTGCCCCCCGTCTCCAAGCGCACCTGAGAAAAAACAAAAACCTAGTGAAACCCTAAAAGGAAAGTCATGATTGGCATCCTGCCTTCCCCAATACAACCCAAAGAAATGGGCTAAACCTGGGTTAACACAGCAGAAAAGCTAAATATTCAAAGACAACTAAGGTGTAATGAATCTGCTCCTCTAAAAGATGTATACAGAAAACACAAAACTGAATTCAAGTCTCACAAACACACAATGAGCTTTGATTTTGTTTCACAACTAGCAGTCCATGTCATTCTACACCACAAATAATTTCTGGAATGACGTGTGTTATTTCAAAGAAGGGTTTGCTGTATGACACAGGGGTGTTAATTCAGATAACTCTTCAGTACTGGAAAAAAGAAGCTGTTTTGACTAGACTACCTTTTCACTAAATAAGTTAAAATTACTTATTTATTTATATTTTTATTTATTTTAAAAATGTATATCCCGCCTTTCTCGGGCCATTAGCCCAACTCAAAGCGGCTTACAGTAAAACATAAAACATTAAATAGAAACATGCAGTTAAAAACAATGTACTTACCTGACACTTGTCTCCTAAATAGTATTGTCGTCCGGCAAATACCAAATAATCTGCTTTCTGAAGTTCTACAAAAGATGCATCAGCAATAAAAATATAAGCAAAACACATACACCTTTCCATGTTGAAGCTGTTAGCACTTCAGAAATTCAGAATGAAATCCTATACACTTTCCTGGAAATAAGCCTCACTCAGCATAATAAGACTAACTTCTGAGTAGACATGGTTAGGATTGTGGTGTCAGTTGAGAAAATGCTGTGCCAGTAACTTGCCCTATTCTAAAATTTGTTGCACCAGATGTATGGGGTAGTGCACCAAACTTTTGATGCTTCATATTAGTCATTTATTAGATGTGCGCGTAAGCAGAACCATAAACCTCTACATATTTACAAAAGCTGCAAAAAACATGGCAGGGAAATATACTTCCCCTCTCCCCAGCAAATATGTAACATATAGATATCTGTATGGGTGTACATGCCCCCAAACCTCAGAGCTAGCACACTAGGTGGCTAAGATGTGCATAAAGATAAAGGTGTTCCCTACATGTTGCTCTGCTAGTTGTGCAGTGCTCATCCCCCTTTCTAAGCCGAAGAGCCAGCATTGTCCAAAAACGCTTCTGTGGCCATGTGGCCAGCATGCCTATATGCCAAGGTGCATGGAACGCTGCGGTACCACCGAGGTGCCAAGCCAAGGTGCATGGAATGCCGTGGTACCACCAAGGTGCCACTGCTATGGTGCCACCTTCCCACCGAGGTGGTACCTATTTATCTACTTTCATTTGCATGCTTTTGAACTGTTAGGTTGGTCGGAGCTGGGTTAAGGATAGGAGCTCACCCCATCTTGCAGTAGTCAGGTCTCAAACCACTGACCTGGAAGGCAGCTTTAACCATTAAGCCACCGGGGGTCCAAGATGTGGGTACACACATCCAACACATCTAATGCAACAGCCCTTGAGATACACTTGTGTTGTTCCTGCCATAATCAATATCCAAATGTGGAAACCAGTTCTTATCTACCCACTAAGCTCAAGATACCTTTTCTATTGTCCAGCCAAACATCAAATTCTATGTTCCGATAGATCTCAGGGTCGAGGGCTTTTAATACTTTGTAGGGAAAGGGCATCTTTGGATTTTCTGGAGGCTACAAAGTTAAATGCACAAATTAAGAAATAGGCCATGAACTCCATTCTGTTTTACCTAAAGGAACTTATATCAGTCTAAGAAGTTTTTTTTTAAATTCAGCATCCCCAAAATATCCTTAGTTTATTCATCCCCGGTAGCTAAACATCACTGTAGGCCTTTGTAATCAATTATAACTAGCTAAACTGAACAGAAAAATCCCCCATGTGAATTATGAATCCTATTTGCAGGGACATGATATTTCGAAGACAGTGTAGGACAGCAAAAAAATTGGTTCTCATACTCTGGCTTCATGTTGAGAATATAAGTTTTAATAAAGAATTGGATATATTTAAAAAGCAAAGATTTGTGCGACTTAAGCTTGCTAAAAATCTTAGGAAATAAAAACCAAAAATACAGGTATAAAATGGGGGATACTTGGCTTGGCAGCACAACATGTGAGCTGGATCTTGGAGTCGCCGTGGATCACAAGCTGAACATGAGTCAGCATGTGATGTGTCTGCAAAGAAGGCAAATGCCATTTTAGGCTGCATTAAGAGGACTGGAGCTTCCAAGTCACGAGAAGTTCTCATTCCCCTTTACTCTGCATTGGTGAGACCTCACCTTGAGTACTGTGTTCAGTTCTGGGCTCCTCACTTGAAGAAAGATGCAGCCAAACTGGAGCAAGTCCAGAGGAGAGCGACAAGAATGATCAGTGGGATGGAAGGGAAGCCCTACGAGGAAAGGTTGGGGGAACTTGGGATGTTCAGCCTGGAGAAGAGGAGGCTGAGGGGAGACCTGATTGCCCTCTTCAGATACCTGAAGGGCTGTCATAGGGAGGAAGGGGCTCATTTGTTCATAGCTGCTTCTGAAAGCAGAACTAGAACCAATGGGGACAAACGGCAAGAGAGGAGATTCCGGTTGGATATCCAGAAAAAATTCCTGACAGTTCGGCAGTGGAAGAGATTGCCAAGGGAGGTGGTGGACTCTCCCTCACTGGGGATCTTCAAACAGAGGCTCGACGAGCACCTGTCGGGGATGCTCTAGGGGGATTTCCTGCTGCAGGCAGGGGGTTGGACTAGATGACCTACTAGGTCCCTTCCAACTCTATGATTCTAAGTCTTTAAACGTGACTGACGCTTTGCTTATATCTTGCACTAATTTCAAATGACAGACATTATATTTTTCCAGGGTTATACTGTCTTCGCTCCCTCAAAGCAGGACTTAAAAATGGGGGATTCCTGCATAGTCTAAACATAGCATCATAAAGGATAGCATCATAAAGGATCCAATACGGAGAGGGAGAAACGAGGGCAAGAAATCTCAATTTCCCATGAAAGGACTCTTGGAGACACTTTTTGTCTAAGAGCATCAAACCTTTGACTCATCAGTGCCTTGTTTACATCTTTCCTCCGGTACGTTGTTTGATTCATAGTTTTCCCAGACTTCCACCCTAAACAATTAAAGACAGTATATAATACATTGTAACGTACTCACTGCTGTCCAGTGCTGAAAGATTACTATACTTTATCATGCTTAAGAGAAGCCCAAGTGCGCCATCAAGTGATCAAATATTTTACTCACAAAAAGCCAACCGTGTGACGAGAGAGGCCTTTGGCATGATCCAAGTATGTACAGTGGTGCCTCACATAACAAGTCCAATTCATTCCAGAAGCATGCTTGTTATGTGAAACGCTCTTTATGTGAAGTGGATTTTCCCATAGGAAATAATGGAAACTCAGACGATTGGTTCCACAACTCCAAAAATATTCATATAAAACTATTCGCTGTATGTAAACATGATGACAACACACTGGAACTGAATTCAAAACATGCAACTGAATTCAAAACATGCATTCAATGTGCACGATCCTATGAAGTCTACTTAGGCTGCAATCCTAAATACACTTTCCTGGGAGTAGGACCCATTTTACACAATGGGGCTTACTTCTGAGTAGACATGGTTAGGAGGCTGCATGGAGATAGGGGGCTTACCTGGGCGGCTGCTGGAGGCCAGTGGAGGCACTTGGGGTAGTTAGGGTCAGCAGCGCGCTGGCCGGCAACCCTTTAAAACAGGCTCCAAGTGGAGCATCAGGGCAACTTAGCACGCCGCCCTTTAGGAAGCAACGTTTCTCCATGTACCTGCCTTTCACGTTCCCAGATGACCCGGCCAGGTTGCTTTCAGGTTGCCTTGGGATTGTTAAGTGAAGCAGGCTTCTTAAGAGGAGCACACTTCCAATGGGAATTTGTGCTTTTTATGTGAATCACTTGTTATATGGGGCACTTGTTACGCGAGGTACCACTGTACTTTTATATACTTTTAAAGTCTTATGTATTATTTATATCAGGCATGTCAAACTGGCAGCCCAAGGGCCGCATGCAGCCCTTTGCAGGCACACTTGTGGCCATCAAGTGATCTCCCACCCCCAGAAGCAGGTCAGTAGTGGCAGCAGCACACTTGTTTTTGAGCAAGAGAAAGAGTCCAGAGGGAAGGAGGGCTCATGCACAGCAGCAGCAGCTTCCCAGGGTGGGAGAAAAGAGGGCACTTCTGAGTAGACATGCAAAAAATTGGATTGCGGCCCTCGGGAGACACCATTAATGCTAATGCGGCCTTCTGTATGAAATGAGTTTGACACCCCTGTTTTATATACTTTTAAAATTCCCCCAGTAATAATTAAGACTGGAAGACGGTTCGGCAGTGGAACAGACTGCCAAGGGAGGTGGTGGACTCTCCCTCACTAGGGATCTTCAAGCAGAGGCTCGACGAGCACCTGTCGGGGATGCTCTAGGGGGATTTCCTGCTACAGGCAGGGGGTTGGAGTAGATGACCTACTAGGTCCCTTCCAACTCTAGGATTCTAAGACAGCAAAGAAGATACACACTGGGACACCCAAGGTAAAGAAGATACACACTGAACAGCCCGTTGTTTATTTCCAGTTATGCAACTTGTATGCACCGGTTTTAAAAGAATACCTCTTTTCTGGAGAATTTTTGGATGTTCTGTCAGGAAGACAATCAAAATTGGCATCTTCACTCCCAACAGACACACTGTTCCTGTTTTTCTTGGACCCGCTTCGAAACATCTCAACTGCAGTCCTTAATTCTTCCTCATCCACATGAAAGACATTTTTGTACAGGATCTCATACAACACGGCTGGGAAAGCAAAGAACATTAAATTTAAGGTTGCTTCCCAACATGGTGCAAACTTATTGGACCTTAAGGTGTTCTTAAGACCTATGATAAACATATCATATCATACGTTATATTATGAACAATAGACACCGGGTGCAATCCAGAGTAACTACGGGGAGTCTTTGCTCCGACGTAAGAACAATTTACTCTGGATTGCAATATGAATTTCCCATAAGTTTTCACTTACATTGACATAAATGTCTCTTACGTGGTCCTGTAGTTACTCTGGATTGTAGGGATGACAATTTAATTAACAATATTAAATAAAGACTGCAGTCCTGCATCCACTTTTCTGGAAGTAAAAGCGAAATCCTAAGCATGTCTACTCAAAAGTAAGAGCACAATCCTAACCAGGTCTAGTCAGAAGTAAGCCTCATTATGTTCAATGGGTCTTACTCCCAAGAAAGTGTCTTTAGGATTGCAGCCTAAGCCCCATTGTTTTCAATGAGTCTTAATCCCAGGAAGTGTCTTTAGGATTGCAGCCTAACAGACAAATCCAGAGTAACTATGTGAGCACGTAAGAGACATTATGTGCACCCGTAGTTACTGTACCACCTAGGGAAAACCTATGGGAAATTCATATTGCAATCCAGAGTAAATTGTTCTTACATCAGAGCAAGGACTCCCCGTAGTTACTCTGGATTTCGCCCGAAGTTGCACTGAGTTAACTGACACTTTCAAGTTGACGTACAAAGAATTTATACTATTATGTGTACATAATGTGGTGGGGAAAGGTGGGGGAGGGATGTGGTGGGGGAAGGACTTGGGAAAAGAGGAAATGTTGTTTACCTTGACAAATTGCAGCATTTGCTTGAAATTGTTTGGTATATACAGAATCATAATGTCCATTACCAGAACCGCACAGCAGAATCTGTAAAACAGAAGTTTTACTTCACACTTATGATACGACAAAGATGTACCCCATCCAAACAAACCCCATGACATTAAATAAACATGTTGTCAAAACTTTTCTTTTCTCTTCTTTTAGGGTTTTATGTGTTTTCCTCATTTGTTTTCAGTGGCCAAAATACATTTGCAAGCTAAATAAGCCTGCGCTTTGACATTCATCTATGCTTTGGTCCCTAACCAGATGGAAGTGGAAGAGAGTGCCATACCTATACTAAAAGCAAACCTTAAAAAATGGATAGACCCATAATTTAAAAGCATCTCAGATTTACCCATTGCTAAATGCAATTGCATACTTTGCACATCATGTAAAACTGCCAGTATACGTGTTGCTAATTCATGAGTTAAGCAGAAAAGCTGCACACCGAGTACCACATTTGCAAGGAAGATTAAAAAAAACACTTGCAACTGTTAACACGTCATAGTTCCTCAACAAGATCTACCTGCTAGTTTGGCCTCTGTTGACTTGGTATTAAGGCTGTAAAACTAACCACCAGTTAGGCTAACATAAGCCCCGGCATAAGTCCTCGGGGTGTCACAAAAGTGGTGTTAAGGCACTTCTGCCCCGCTCTTGGCGGGGGGGTTAGGTCACTGCACAGGCTGACCTCCTCACACCACCTTGGAAAGATACGCCATGTGAGTTAGGCTGGTCTAAATTTGTTAGGCTTGTAGCCTAAGCCAGTTTCTGCAAATATCAGCTGCTGAATTCCTACAGTTAGTTGCAGTCTGTTCACCTGCAATCAGACTGGTATGGCTGGGGTGGGTTACACCGGGTCATGAGCCACTGGGGGGTGATGCGCCGGAGGAGTCTGACACACCTCCAGCCAACACCGGGGATCACCGCACCCATTTGGGCCACCTCTGAGCTGGCCCAAATGGCCGGGTGGGGTGGAGTGCACAGAGACGCATTGTGCATGTCCAAGCCTTTGGACATACGCAGTGTGTCTCTGTGCAGCCATGGGGCCTTGCTCCGAAGGTGGAGCAGCAACCCCTGGCTCCGTCTTCAGAGCAAGTCCCAATGGCTGTGCAGAAACATACTGCGCATGTCCAAAGGCTTGGACATGCACAGTGCATCTTTGTCCAGCCATTCTGCCTTGTTTGGGAGGTGGAATGGCTGGGAAGAGTTGCATGCGCGTTGCTTGTGCAAGCGTCCTTTAGTGGCAGAGTGCCTCTGCTGTGGAGAGGGCTTCCTCTCCTCAGCAAAGATGTTCCCCTACTAAAGGACGCTTATGCGAACATTGGGCATGCACCCTTCATTGGGGGAATGCTCCCGCCTGGGAGAGGAAGCCTTCTCCTGAGTGGGAGCGTTCCCCCAATGAAGGATGCATGTGCAACACTTGCGCGTGCATCCTTCAGCTGGCGAATGCTCCTGCTAGAGAGAGCTTCCTCTCTTCAGCAAGCACATTCTCCTACTGAAGGACGCATGCGCAAATGATGCACATGTGTCCTTCACTGCTGAACCCTCTTGCCCTTTCTTAGGAAGGACAAGTGGCTTCAGTGACAAACTGTACATGCACAAAGGTTGCACATGCGCAAGGGAGGGGGTGACACACCAGGTGACATGGACCCTGGCATCGCCCCTACCTGCAATACATTCTCCTCCGTAAAGTTCTCCAAATCTGAAGTATATTGTATCTTTAACAATGGTTTCCAATCTCATTCGGGATGAGGAAGGCACATCTACCCCATATCTCAATTCCCATCACATGTTTGCTGTACAACTGTGTTCTACAACATGTGGGCCACAACCCAAATGGGGTCATAAAACCTTATTTGGAAAGACACAGTAAACTTTCAAAACCTGAGTAAAAGAGGGCATGATCTAACCTACAGACTGTACTGCCTTATCAAACCTGAGTTCGTGATATAAGAACAGCAATTTTTTCACTGTCTTGCTGCACTGCTTCTAAGGCTCCAAACCTTAAAGACACTTTCCTGGGAGTAAGGGCGCGATCCAGAGTAACTACAGGGAGTCCTTGCTCCAGTGTAAGAACAATTTGCTCAGGATGCAATATGAATTTCCCATAGGTTTTCACTAGGTGGTGTAGTAACTACGGGTACACGTAATGTCTCTTATATGCTCCCGTAGTTACTCTGGATTGTAGGGTACACAGTGGGACTTACTTTGGAGTAGATATGGTTATGATTGTGCTCCAAGGCTGCTACTTCACCACGTTGTTGTGAAGTCACAAGACATAGGGTAAATGGATCAGGCAGGGATGGGATGGGACGGGGATGAGTCCACAGTCTCAATGCATTGGGGTAAAAGCATGAAAGAGATTTATGACCACTGCAAATCCCTTGAGACAGGAGGTGGATGTGTCTTGTGCGGCCCAGCAGGAATGATAGGTGCAGTTGCCCATAAAAATACAGTGTAACAAAATATACACAACTGTCAGAAGTGAAACCTATCACAGCTTCCTTACCTTATCTTCAAAGCCATTGTCCGTGGCGTAGGATGGTGGCTTTCCAGGGTGTCGATAAAGAATGAAGTCTCGGCTAGGAAGACAAAATTAAAGACATTAAAATAGACTCAGATTAGGTTTTGTGAAGTACGTATAATGGAAAAGCTGCGGGTGCACTGCACATAGCATGCCCAAACAAAACAGACCCATGTTGTTCTCCCTTTTGCAACTACAGGGGGTCCTTGAGATAAATCACACCCAACTTATGGCGTTTCGTAGTTAAGTCGCTTGTGATGTCGCCCTTCCCACTCCAGCAGGAAGAAGAAAACACAGGACAAGGTAGCGCATGACACTTCTCTGCTCACTCACTCCCCTGCACCTCCAGGGCTCCTGCACTGCCCTCCATTCCTCCACTGCCTCTCCAAGGCAAGGGAGAGCTGTGGGTGCTTATGTAGGTGGGTTCCGACTTACGACGAAAATAGGCTTTTAAGTCGCGCCGTAGAAACGGATCACTGACATGTCGAGGACCCCCTGTAAAATCACTTAGGCTGCAATCCTAAAGACAGTTTCCTGGGAGTAAGACCCATTGAACAGAATGGGGCTTACTTTTGAGTAGACATGGTTAGGACTGTGCTCTTATTCTACCTCATCCTGTTGATTTAGTAGTTTTAATACCACCGCATTATGTACCTTTGATGCTCACCATTTAAGCTCCAGCTAAATTTATGGGTACTGGATATTCTGAAAGCACAGGAAATTCAGCAAAGCAAAAAAATGTGCAGGCAACACCTTCTGCTGTACTTTTGTAAACTTCATTGAAAAGCAGTATATAAATACTGTTTCATCTTTTGATGAATGGAATACACACACGCATATACATATACATAGAAATATATATACATATATATACATATACACATATATTTACTCATCAAGTATATATTCATTTACTTGAATCTAATGTGCCATCAATTCTAATGCTCACTGACTTATAAAACACAAGATAAAAATGTTTACTGGCAATTCTAATGCACAATTGCAAAATTTAATATTACCGCATACAACGAATTATATGGCAATAGGTTTATGTTATGATTTTTACACTACTTTATACAACAATGGGTTTATGTCACTTTTTTATTACAAAAGAGTAAACTGGTCGACTAAATACTGACCTATACTTATAATCAAAATACAGTATTTGCTTGAATCTAATGTATCACCTTATCTAATGTGCACCCTGATTTTGGAGACTACATTTGGCTGAAAAAGATGCATGCTAGATTTGAGTAAATATGGGCAGCTATATATACACATTCCCAGTACTCTAAATAGATCAGATATTGACATCAGAAACTGGTACACTTACTTATATATCAATGAGAAGGCACTGATTTCCAGCTGTCCTGCACTCTCCTGTTGGTATATAAGGGGATTACACTTTTGTTTGCAGAGCAATAAATTCAAGGTTTGTGTACTCCCAACAGAGATCCCTAGCTCAGCCTATGCAAATAGAATTTGGTTGCAATCCTATACACACTTTTCTGAGAGATACCCTACAATCCAGAGTAACTACTGGAGCACGTAAGAGACATTTACATTGACGTAGTTATGGCACCACCTAGTGAAAACCTATGGGAAATTCACATTGCAATCCAATAAATTGTTCTTACACCGGAGCAAGGACTCCCTGTAGTTTAGATTGCGTCCTAAGTCCCATAGAACACAAAGGGATTACTTCTGAGTAGACATGCTTAGGATTGCACCCTGTGTCAACTTTTTTCAAATAAACTGGACAGTTCTTCTTGTCCAGAATTTCAGTGAGTGGTCAAAATGCACCTCACTGTCTATGATAGGGCAGTACTCTCTATTCAACACATTTGACCACATTCCCCTCTGTGAGATCTTCCTAGGTTCAGGAGGGGGGAGTGCATTATAACATGCTTTTATAAAATGCTTTTCATTAAGACACAAGCCCCATCTTATACCTCGTATAGGGCTAGCCCCATCTTATATCTGGACTATTGACATGAGTTTCAGCATTCTTTAAAGGAAGCCCAATAACCAGCCCAATAACTTCTCCAATACCCAGGAGCACGAACACAAACAAGCAAAAAAACTGCTACAATTTCTACTTTCTAGCAGAAATTATAGAATATACAAAGTTGGAAACCACTACTGTACAACCAATTATACCTCAGTGCAACTTCCCGAATGATAATATTGTAGCCATACCTTGGGGTCCCCAAGACGTTCCAGGTACTTTTCAAAAGACCCCTCCACATACTGAAAGAGGAAAATAAATTGCATTTAGCTGATTTTCCAACTAACAATTTCCAGAACCATTTTTCCAATTGAAGGAGGAACACCTCTGATCTGTCACTACAACTATAGAGTTTTATAGTTAACAATTCTTGGTTTGTAAACACGTGAATGATTTCAGGAAGCAAATACAATGTATTTCACAACTGTCACTTAACTGACACTAATCCCTTTCATACAAAATGAATTTATATGCAATCCTAACAGGGCCGGCACAATTCATCAAGCTTCCCGTTCCAGTGGTAATGCAGGGAGGCAACTGCATGTTTGTGCACTGGTGTGCACCCTCACCAGGTGTGTCACACAAGTGTATTATAGCACTTTTGTGACACTCCCAGGCCAGAATGGGATTTGGAACTTACACCAGCTTAATTGGGGGGGTTAGGATTGCAGCCTATCCCTACAATCCAAAGTAATTACGGGAGCACGTAAGAGATATTACGTGCACCCACTGTTAAGGCACCATTTAGTGAAAACCTATGGGAAATTCATATTGAAATGCAGAGTAGGTTGTTCTTACACCACAGCAAGGACTCCCCGTAATTACTCTGGATTGCACCCCAAGATATTCTTCTGATATGGGACTCACCCCTGCATCTAAACTTTCAAAGTCCCTTAAATAGGCTTTGAAACACAGACAGGTTACAAATGCCTCTAATTAAAAATTAAATCATAACAGTTAAGATAATGCGCACAGCTTATATTTATGTTTATATATGAGTATATTACATTTGTTGTGTCCATATTCAAAACCTTTGCATCACCTACAAATATACTTACAGATTCAAAATTGGGTTGGTTTTCCCGCAGGAATTTTACACAAGCTCTTCTGACAGCCAGATGATGAATCTGGGAAGCATATACCTTAAAAGATAAAATTAAATATTCGTACCAACATAAACTCTTAGGGCATACAACCATCCCACCCCCCTACCCCCTATAGTCCAATGCAGTAAGTTTGTGGGTCAGATCTTTCATGTCTTTGAATTAACACACAAAAAATGAAACTCACTCCCAAGGGATAATGCTTATTATTGATTATAATGATTATCCCAGTCTTATATAAGTCACTGACTCACTCACTCATCAACACCCAGCCAAAACCACTGGGCCTAGAAGCACGAAATATGGAGTGGGTGTTCTTTCTGTGATGGAGGGATTCCAACAATTAAATTTGTTACGTGAGGCACCACTGTATATATAAAATTGAAAAGTCACTCACTGACTTTTCAATCACTCACTGACTCATCAACACCAAGCCAAAACCGCTAGGCCTAGAAGTGTGAAATTTGGGTTAGGTGTTCCTTCAATGACGGAGGGATCCACTAAGAACTGGTTTTTGAAATTCCAACCAGATAGGAGTGAAATGGGGTACAACAGGTTTTCCTCCCTATACTTTGCACTGAAGAATCGGTGACTGAGGGATGCTCTGCCCCAACCCTGGACTGAGAAGCGTGAACTTTGGGGAGGGTGTTCCTTCTGTAACATCAACACCCACCAAGAACCGATGTCGAAAAATTTAACCCTTAAGGGGCTAAAAAGGGGTGCAACATGTTTTTGTCCTATACTTAACATGGAAGACTGACCAACAGCCAGCCAATTTGGTGCTTGGTGCCTGGTGCAGTGGGGGGATGTTGTTTGGAGGGAGGGGTTGCATTGAGGTGGGTGTTGCACATAGGGTATGGCATAAGGGGGATTTTATTCCTGCAACACGGGTGTGTTTTTTCTAGTAAAGGATGAAAGGGACTGAAAATAATTCCAAACAATAAATTTGCTAGAAGCTGCTCAGCTTCCTTGGATGCTTTAAAATGATCCTATAGTGATTACAATCAAGGCAATTTTGATGCTTATTGGGGGGAAAAATCCAGAAGGTTCCCAGTGCTTTGAAAAGCCAACACCACCTGAAAAGAGACTTTGCAGTGAATCACACCTTGATTCATTTCCAAAAAAAACACCCTGTGGTTTGGGTCCAGCTGGCCCAACATCTAATCAAGATTTTTCTTGCTTGCTGATTTTTAAGTTATATCAGCTGCAAGGGTAGAGCAATGGTCTAAAAGAGTAGCACTGAAAAAGAGAGTTTGCAATACTACCCATGTCTACTCAGAAGTAAACCCCACTGACTTCAACAGGCTTCCTTGGAGGTGTATCGGGTGCAGTTTAGGAACAGAAATGCCTTGCATGCACATGTGTGCACAAATGCACATACTCACTTGTCATGGAAGTGGTCAGATTCAAGGATTTGTTGTGCCCAGGTGTTTTTTTCCCCTGGGTGTACTCACCAATACTCAGTACTTTTCCACCTCTTCCTCCACCCCCAAGCAGGTAATTAATAATCAGTCATATGGGGATGATCTATGGTGAGGACTAGCATATTTTTCCCCAGAAAAAAGAACTGATTATGAAAAAAGAATTGGTTATGGGTGACAAGTCTTATGGGTGGGAAGGGGGGCAAGGCTGTCAATATGGGAATCAAGGCAGCAGGTGGTCAAGGCTCAATCCTTGATGGTAAAGGGGGTCAAGGCTATAAGTGGGGAAGGGTCTCAAGGCTGCAGGTGGTTATAAGTGGGGAAGGGGTGTCAAGGCTGCAGGTGGTCAAGAGTTGGTGCTGGAGGGGTGGAGGCTGCAGTGGTGAGTCAAGTCAGTAGGTGGGGAGGGGGTTTAAGGACTGTAGTAAGGGGGTGACAATATTGCCAGGGGGTGACAATGTGGGGGAAGGCTGCAGGTGAGGAGGAGACTGAAGACTGCAGGTGGTGAAGACTGGGGGGGTCAAGGCAGTAGCTGAGGACGGGGCACTCAAGGTGGTGAGGGGAGTCAATATGGGGGTCAAGGCTGCAGGTGAGGAGGGAGCTCTGAGGGCTGCAGGAGGGGGTGTCACGGGGGGGTCAAGCCTTGTGGTGAGGGGGGGTCAAGGCTGTATGTGGGGAGGGGGCTGAGAGGGCTGCAGGTGGGGAGGGGGTGTCAATGGGGGTCAAGCTTTGTGGTGAGGGGGTCAAGGCTGTATGTGGGGAGGGGGCTGTGTGAGCTGCAGGAGGGGAGGGGGTGTCAATGGGGGTCAAGCCTTGTGGTGAGGGGGTCAAGGCTGTATGTGGGGAGGGGGCCAAGGCTGTATGTAGGCTGCAGGAGGGGAGGGGGTGTCAATGGGGGTCAAGGCTGTGGTGCTGAGGGGGCCAAGGCTGTATGTGGGGAGGGGGCTGTGAGGGCTGCCTGTGGGGAGGGGGTGTGGGGGGTCCGGCCTCCCACCTGCTCAGCGACTGCTCTGAAGAGGCAGGAGGCGTCCTTGGCGGTGAGCTTGCGGTAGAGGCCGAGCCCTGCCAGGAACTCGTCCATGGTGACCTCGCTGAGGCTCTTCTGGCCGAAGTAGCGCTTCCAGCCCTTCTGCATCCTGCTGGGCGCACAACCCGCACCCGCCTCGCAGCCACACTCTCTACCCCGCTGAGCCACGCGCACACCTGCCCTGCTCTCCTATCAAGGCGCGCGCCCGCCCGCCTCGCGCTCGCTCAGCCTCAGCTGCGGGCAATCCCGGGCACGAGGAAGCCTCTGCGCAGCCGCAAGCGCGCCTCCTCTGCAGGGATGGAGGAGGAAGGCTGGTTCAGGACCCCTCCCCAACCCCAGCCCAGGAAGAAGGGCTGCTGAGGGGTTGGGGAACTCCCTTCCACAGGATCTGGGGTGGCTTCAGTCCCTGGGTGCCTTTCCAAGGAGTCTGGGGAGAATCTGTGGAACTCCCATCCACAGGATCTGGGGTGGCTTCAGTCCCTGGGTGCCTTTCCAAGGAGACTGGGGAGAATCTGTGGAACTCCCATCCACAGGATCTGGGGTGGCTTCAGTCCCTGGGTGCCTTTCCAAGGAGTCTGGGGAGAATCTGTGGAACTCCCATCCACAGGATCTGGGGTGGCTTCAGTCCCTGGGTGCCTTTCCAAGGAGACTGGGGAGAATCTGTGGAACTCCCATCCACAGGATCTGGGGTGGCTTCAGTCCCTGGGTGCCTTTCCAAGGAGTCTGGGGAGAATCTGTGGAACTCCCATCCACAGGATCTGGGGTGGCTTCAGTCCCTGGGTGCCTTTCCAAGGAGACTGGGGAGAATCTGTGGAACTCCCATCCACAGGATCTGGGGTGGCTTCAGTCCCTGGGTGCCTTTCCAAGGAGTCTGGGGAGAATCTGTGGAACTCCCATCCACAGGATCTGGGGTGGCTTCAGTCCCTGGGTGCCTTTCCAAGGAGACTGGGGAGAATCTGTGGAACTCCCATCCACAGGATCTGGGGTGGCTTCAGTCCCTGGGTGCCTTTCCAAGGAGTCTGGGGAGAATCTGTGGAACTCCCATCCACAGGATCTGGGGTGGCTTCAGTCCCTGGATGCCTTTCCAAGGAGACTGGGGAGAATCTGTGGAACTCCCATCCACAGGATCTGGGGTGGCTTCAGTCCCTGGGTGCCTTTCCAAGGAGTCTGGGGAGAATCTGTGGAACTCCCATCCACAGGATCTGGGGTGGCTTCAGTCCCTGGGTGCCTTTCCAAGGAGACTGGGGAGAATCTGTGGAACTCCCATCCACAGGATCTGGGGTGGCTTCAGTCCCTGGGTGCCTTTCCAAGGAGTCTGGGGAGAATCTGTGGAACTCCCATCCACAGGATCTGGGGTGGCTTCAGTCCCTGGGTGCCTTTCCAAGGAGACTGGGGAGAATCTGTGGAACTCCCATCCACAGGATCTGGGGTGGCTTCAGTCCCTGGGTGCCTTTCCAAGGAGTCTGGGGAGAATCTGTGGAACTCCCATCCACAGGATCTGGGGTGGCTTCAGTCCCTGGATGCCTTTCCAAGGAGACTGGGGAGAATCTGTGGAACTCCCTTCCACAGGATCTGGGGTGGCGTCAGTCCCTGGGTGCCTTTCCAAGGAGTCTGGGGAGAATCTGTGGAACTCCCATCCACAGGATCTGGGGTGGATTCAGTCCCTGGGTGCCTTTCCAAGGAGTCTGGGGAGAATCTGTGGAACTCCCATCCACAGGATCTGGGGTGGCTTCAGTCCCTGGGTGCCTTTCCAAGGAGACTGGGGAGAATCTGTGGAACTCCCTTCCACAGGATCTGGGGTTGCTTCAGTCCCTGGGTGCCTTTCCAAGGAGTCTGGGGAGAATCTGTGGAACTCCCATCCACAGGATCTGGGGTGGCTTCAGTCCCTGGGTGCCTTTCCAAGGAGACTGGGGAGAATCTGTGGAACTCCCTTCCACAGGATCTGGGGTGGTGTCAGTCCCTGGGTGCCTTTCCAAGGTGTCTGGGGAGAATCTGTGGAACTCCCTTCCACATGATCTGGGGTGGCGTCAGTCCCTGGGTGCCTTTCCAAGGAGACTGGGGAGAATCTGTGGAACTCTCTTCCACAGAATCTGGGGGTGGGTGCTTTTCCATGGGGACTGGATAGGATCTGTTCAACTCCCTGCGAGAGGAGCTTTGAGTGGCACCTGCCTGCGCACCTTTCCAAGGGGTCCTGACAAGATCTTTGGAACTCTCTGTCACTGGTTCTGGGGTGGTATCAGCCCTTGGGTGCCCTTCCAAGGAGACTGGGGAGAATCTGTGGAACTACCTGCCACTGGATATGGGGATGGGTGCTTTTCCAAGGGGACTGGACAGGATCAGTGGCATAGGATCAGGTGGTGCACTTGTCCTGTGCACCTTTCCAAGGAAACGGGAGAATCTGTAGAACTCCCTATCACAGGATATGGGGATGGAACCTGCCCTGGCTGTCTTTGCAAGGGCACTAGACAGGATCTGTGGAAGTTGATCTGGGAGGATCAGGGAATGGCATCTGGCCTGGGTATCATTCCAAAGGATTTGGACAGGATGTGTGAAATTCCCTGCCACAAGAGGTGGTGCTTTTCCAAGGGGACTGGACAGGATCTGTGGAATTCCCTGCCACAGGAGATGGGGTGGCACCCACCTTGGGTGCCTTTCCAAAGGATTGGACATTTTAGTTTTATTTGGAGTATGGCGTGCGATACATAGATTTAAGATATATGAAGATATTAATAGGACAGCCATTCCTATATAGCACTCCACTGTCCAACCTTAGAGGCATCAAGGCCTGCACATCCTATGGCATGGGAAATGGGGGTATAAATCCCTTAAACAGAGTGGAATTATGGTTAGGTGGGTATCATGTAGATCAGGGGTTTCCAAGGTGGGGGTTAGGACCCCTCTTGGCGGTTCACAACTTCATGTCAGGGTGTCATGAAAAGTTAGGCATCACCCTATTTGAACGGAGCACTTAGACTTTCCTGGGAGTTTCCATTGCTTTCCTGGGAGTAAGTCTCATTGAACACAACAAGACCTACTTCTGAGTAGACACGGAGGAGCTCTGGCATCACAATGATGTGCAAAGGATCCTATTCTGGCCACTTTTCTGTTCTGGGGGTTCCAGACAGATTATCATTCTCAGAAGGGCAAGTCAGGTTGAAATGTAGATTGATGTACATTATTAATAGATCTATCTATTAATCTAAAGATCTATTATTAATCTATAATCCAGCAATCTATCCACCCATCAGTTCCTTTTATCCATCCATCCATTCCTTTTATCTATCTGTCGATCTGTCCGTCCGATCCATCCATCCAGCCATCCCTTTTATCCATCAATTCCTTTAATCCATCCATCCCTTTTGTCTGTCTGTCTGCCCATCCATCAATTCCTTTAATCAATCCATCCATCCATCCATCCCTTTTATCCATCCACCCCTTTTATCTATCTGTCTGTCCATCCATTCCTTTTATCCATCCATCAATTCCTTCAATCAGTCCATCCATCCTTTCCTTTTATCCATCTATCTATCCCTTTAATGTGGCTGTGGGTGGCGCAAGTGGTTAAGACACTGTGCCTGCCAGCAGGCCAGGGTTCGATACCCGGGTCAGCCCCACAAGACAGGGTGAGCTCCTGTCCTTAGCCCAGCTCTTCGACACCAGCTGGATCCTATTGTATTGGCTCCGCCTTTCCATTGGACTAATTCAGTGGCGTGGAGAGGGGGGATTTGCTGCTTGGGTAACAGCCTATCCTCCATAACAATCTAACCCAGGCTTCCGTGCTTTGCATGCAGCGTATGCAGCACCAAGCATGATACCATAGTCTTTCAAGACTGATGGAGGCCTGCTTTTTATCCCTTTAATCCATCCATCCTTTCCTTTTATCCATCCATTCCTTTTATCTATCTATCCATCCATTCCTTTTATCTATCTGTCTATCTGTCTGTCCGTCCATCCATCCATCCATCCCTTTTATCCATCAGTTCCTTTAATCTATCTATCTATCTATCTATCTATCTACCTACCTACCTACCCACCCACCTACCTACCAGATTTGTACTCTGCCTTTTTCCCAAAGGGCACCCAAGGTGGTAGATTATTAATCTACTGATGTAGGTCTACTTTTATCTGATTAGTCTACTGATGATTAATCTACTGATGTAGCTTATTACCACGTTGTAGGTTATTACAATGTACGCTGTCAACATATCAGAAGACATTCATTTCTGCATGAATCTTTTATTATACAGCACACATAATTTTTTTCAGGACAATTAAATATTTAAGGAAGCAATTCAATGACTATTTACATTTTAGGTTCTCTAAATCAATTTAAGTATTTCATCTTTTTCCATCTGTCTTGATAAACAAAAAAAAGATATTACATTTATAATATTAATTACATTTGTTTATATTTAAATGCAGTATTTCAAACCTGCTGGCATACACTCCCTCAGTGAATTGATGTATTAAGATCAAACAATAAAAGCTTATTCAAATTCCAAGCGCTCGGTCCAGGAATGTGGCAAATTTTTCTGGCTGTCCTGGAGGAAAAGGCTTCAGAGATGACAAATCCATAGATTGCAGTGTTTTCACGAGAGTCCTATAGAAACAAAAAGGGGTGGGGAAGTGAATTTTCCCATTTTTATTCTCATAGGGCAAAATCCATAGCAGTTACGAGTCCACGCAGTTACATCACCCTCTAGTGTTATCTTATGGAAAGTTACCTTAACTGCTACATTGCAAAGGGCTTAATTTGACTTTAGGAAATGGACCTCAGAAGCCCTGTGGATAGTCTACTGGGGTGACAGGGTAACTATATATCCTGTTTTTACCCATAATATTTCCTTTTAGCATTGTGTTCTGGAAAAAAAAATCTTCATTGTCCTCCTTTTTATTGTGAGCAGGCAACAGTGGGAAGCACCTGTGGAACTCCCTGCCACCATAGGCTTGACTACAAGCCTTCCTGTAATTCATAAATATGTAATAAATTATATATAATAGTTTCAAATTTAATAATAAGCAATGTGTGGTTATATTAACAACACTCATATGTATGAGTATTTTTTAGTTTTTATATTGACAGGTCCTACCTTTTTCTTGGGTGTCCTATATTTTGGGGGGATGTTTTTCCCCTTTTTTGGTTATGACTCATGGGTCACAGTGAGTGTCATGGGAAAGAAACACAAGATCCCAATTGGCCAACCTCAATTCTCCCTGGATTTTTGAAGGGTGGGGTTCCGTGTTGGGGTTCCATGTTGGGGTGTCACCATTTGCTTGGGTGATCATATAGTTCACTGGTTTTCAATCATTTTCAACTCACAGCACACTTAAGAAGGCACTGAAATTGTCAAGGCACAACATCAATTGTTTTTACCATTGACTAGGCACACCAGACTGTTCAAATCCCCCAATTTTCCTATTAATGTCAATCCCCAAATTCCCATGGCACACCTGAGGACTATACATGGCACACCAATGTGCCATGGCACACCAGTTGAAAATCACTGATATTGATGGTCACGCATCTATATAATGTTATGATCCATATGATCTTGTAGATGTAAGGGAGCATTCCACTTCACATACTGCAATCCTAAAGACATTTTCCTGGGAGTAAGACCCACTGAACAAAATGGGGCTTACTTTTGAGTAGACATGGTTAGGCTTGTGCTCTTGGACTCTCTGCTGTTGAGCTGGGCTTGCCTTGCCTTGCTCAGCCAACTTTTGTTTCAGCATTTCCAACCACTCTGAGTATATGATGGAGATCCTACTGGTTACATTTCCTTTGGGGAGGGTTAAACTCCGTTGATTTCTGGGCAGATCAGGACCTGGGACAGCTACTGGGGCAGAGACACTGAAGTTATGGAAGCTGCTTGGTCCTAAGTAGCACCATCCTAAGTGTGCTTACTCAAAAGTAAGCCCAACTGAATTCTTTGGAACTTCCTCCCAGATAAGTGTGTTCATGATTGAACATGTGCTTTGGCCAAATGGGCTATACGATATAGTGCTCTTGATGTGCCTGGGGAGTCTGCATTATGGGGAGGTCCTTGTCATGTGGCTTCCTGCTTAGCCTTATTACACCAGTTTTCCCCATCTCTTGCTCCTTTGCAGCTGCCCACTTGAACAGCAGACTTCCTGATGTCTGAAAGGTTAGGCTTGGTTCGTCACCACCTCCCTTCCTGATCACCACCCAGTATTCCCTCCTGATCTTGCATACAACAGCGTTAAACATGGCAGGAATGAGGACCCCATTGTGTGTCAGAAGTTGTTGCAGGAGCATTAAACATGGCAGATATCAGGACACCATTGTGGGTCAGAGGTTGCTGCAGGAGCGTTAAACATGGGAGGGATATCAAGACATATATCAGAGCTGTGGGTGGCGCAAGTGGTTAAGACACTATGCCTGTTAACCAGCAGGCCAGGGTTCGAAACCCGGGTCGGCCCCACAAGACAGGTCCTTAGTCCAGCTCTGCGATGCCAGCTGGATCCAATGGTATTGGCTCTGCCTTTCCATTGGACTAATTCAGTGGCGTGGAGAGGGGGGATTTGCTGCTTGGTAACAGCCTGTCCTCCATAACAATCCAACCCAGGCTTTCGTGCTTCACATGCAGCGTATGAAGTGCCAAGCACGATACCATAGTCTTCCAAGACTGACGGAGGCCTGCTTTTTATCAGGGCACCATTGTGTGTCAGAGATTGCTGCAAGAGCATTAAACAAGGGAGGGATCAGGACACCATTGCATGTCAGAGGTTGTTGCAGGAGCGTTAAACATGGCAGATATCAGGACACCATTGCGTGTCAGAAGTTGTTGCAGGAGCGTTAAACATAGCAGATATCAGGACACCATTGTGTGTCAGAGGTTGTTGCAGGAGCGTTAAACATGGGAGGGATCAGGACACCATTGCATATCTTAAGTTGTTACTGGAGCATTAAACATGGGAGGGATCAGGACAGCATTGCATATCAGAGGTTGTTGCAGGACTCTGCCCAGGTACCAGGTTGAAGCTGCCCATCTGCAAAACAGTCTGCCATAGATTGGAGATACAAGAACTTGGGACAAACCCAAAGCCAAAGATTGCCAGGAAAAGGGTGTTACAATGAATCTCAGAGTGGAAACTTCAGAATATGCAGATGATACCCCACTAAAGCAACGTCCCATCCTTTTTGGCCACTTTCCCAGCTCAAATGTCAATCCTTTCAATATTATTGCATCCGGTGAGCCTTTAGTGTCATCTGGAAATAGAAACTAGAAGCCTTACCTACTAGTGCAGTAAAAAAGATGCCCATCTCTATGCAGTTGCCTTGCCAGTTCCAGCTGGTGGTTGTCCATCAGCTTGTCATTCACCACCACCAGCAATGGTTTCCCTGCTTCCAATACTTCCAAGCAACTCCCTGCACCTATAGACGACAAACGGGAGCATCATGCTTAAGTACAGGAACAGGCATCACCCACTTTTGATGGTTCATTTTCTGATGCTTCCCCTCTTTCAACACCTTTCAATTACACCCAGGACTTTCATTCAACACATGCTTCACTCTTTCAACCATTCTCTGCTACACTAAAGGCTAAAATTGTCTTCCCTGACATTGATTTGTTTTTATTGTTTAGGTCCAGTTGTTTTTAAAAAATTTTGTATAATCTATTTGTATTTTAATTGTGTTTTAATCTGTATTTACCGTTAATTTTAGTGGTGTTTTATTGTTTTAATTGTAGTTAGCCGCCTTGAGTTCCCTTTTCTAGGGAAAAAGGCGGGATATATATTTGCACGTGACATGGTGATCAAACTATTTCGGCATTTCCTTATGACTTTCTTCAGTAAATAACCATCATTCAAATATGTAAGATATTCATTGGCCACTCATGCTTTTGTTCACTGTACTGGAATTTGTCATATATTTTGGCTATGCGCACCATCGGGGGATAGCATACAGGGGAATTTTACTCCCGCAACATGGATACGCATTTTGCTAGTGTGTTATTGAAACTCTGGGCTGTGGGTGGCGCAAGTGGCTAAGACACTGTGCCTGTTAACCAGCAGGCCAGGGTTCGAGACCTGGGTCGGCCCCACAAGACAGGGTGAGCTCCTGTCCTTAGCCCAGCTCTGCGACACCAGCTGGATCCAATCGTATTGGCTCTGCCTTTCCATGGGACTAATCCAGCGGCATGGAAAGGGGGGATTTTCTGTTTGGGTAACAGCCTATCCTCCATAACAATCTAACCCAGGCTTTTGTGCTTCGCATGCAGCGTATGCAGCGCCGAGCACGATACCATAGTCTTCCAAGACTGACGGAGGCCTGCTTTTTATTGAAACTTTTGGTGGCCAATCTGCATTTGCATCTCTATTTTGGTGGCCAATCTGCATTTGCAAGCTGAAAAAGACTGGGTTCCACTTTTCAATCATTTTCACTTTTGGACCATGCTCCGGTCTGTCCAATAAGTGAGGGGTGCCTCTACATGCTTAAGTACTGGTCAGAGCCTCGCAATACCTTAGATCAGTGATTTTCAACCACTGTGGTGTGGCAAACTGGTATGCTGCAGATAGTCTGCAGGTGTGCTGTGCAGTTTTGGGGTGAATCATTTATTTAGGGCAATTGGGGGATTTGAGTATCCTGAGTTAACCACATAGGAGCAGACCTCTCTAGTTTCTGAAAATTTGGAACACACAAATCCTTGCTGTGTTTCTGGCCTATTTACCCTCAAATTGTGCATTTATCTCAAAATCTTTGCATGCCATGAGTTGTAAAAATTTGAAAATCACTACTTTAGAGGAACACAAGAAGAGGGACAGGCTGTTTCTTTCCTACAGACCAGTGATTTTCACCCTTTTTCATCTCATGGCACACTAACAAGGCATTGAAACTGTCAAAGCACACCATCGGTTGTTTATTAATAACTTATTAATAATGACTTATCAATGACATCCTGTTAATTAATGACTTTCCCCAAATTCCTGTAGCACAACTGAGGACTATCTGCAGCGCACCGTTGCGCCATGGCACTCTGATTGAAAACCACTGCTATAAGTTGCCATAAAAACTGCTATGGAGCCTGGAAGAATTTCCCTACAATCCAGAGTAACTATGGAAGCACATAAGAGACGTTTACGTTGACGTATTTACACCACATAGTCAAAACCTATGGGAAATTCGTATTGCAATTCAGAATAAATTGTTCTTATGTCGGAGCAAGGACTCACTGTAGATACTCTGGATTGCACCCTTTGTCACCCACTTTCAACTGCTGTGCTCCTAATTGCTATGGCACACCTGTGGAGCTTTACCTGTGTGATATGTACCTGCATGACTTATGACAAGATCTGCCCTTTGAATATCTTCAGACAGAGAATTCTTAAACCTGTAAAGTTCCAGTGTAAATGCTGGGGTGGTGATTGGATCTGGGCAAACAGTTCCCCTGCCAACCTGAAGGATGATTTTGCTGTAGCCGAGATCCTGTAACACCTGCAGAGGGAGAGGAAATAACATTCAAAATTAGTATTAAAAGAGGGCAAAACCATATTAGTGGATAAACAAACATTTCACAGCAACAGTATTGGTGAAGGGGGCAAGCATGAAATTGAAAAGGTGCAGCTCAATACAGTGGTACCTCTCATAACAAGCCCTCACATAACAAGCGTTTCAGATAAAAAGTATAAATTTCCAAGAAATCTTGCTTCACATAACAAGTTCCGCTTCACTTAACAAGAAACGTGCTATGGGTATGCGCGCTATGCAGCCCTGATTCTCCGCGAGGAAGCTCTTTAAAAGGGCTGCCTGCCAGCGCTGCTGCCTCTAACTGTCCCCAAGTTGGGGGCAGTTGCCTGGGGGTGCCAGAGGCAGCTGCCCCTAACTGCCCCCAAGTGCCCCAACCAGACACCTTGAACCTCCAGCAGCAGCCCAGTTAAGCCTCCCAGGAAACTGTCTTTGCAGCTTCCTATACAGGTCTACCCAGAAGTAAGCCCTATTGTGTTAAATGGGGCTTACTCCCAGGAAAGTGTCTTCAGGATTGCAGCCTAAGTAGACTTCATAGGATCATGCACATTGAATGCATGTTTTGAATTCAATTCCAGTGTTTTGTCATCATTTTTACATCCAGTTAATATTTTTATATGAATATTCTGGGGTTTGTGGAACCAATTATCTGAGTTTTAATTATTTCCTATGGGAAAATCCGCTTCACTTAAAGAACAGGCCTCCTGAACGAATCAAGCTCTTTATGTGAGGCACCACTGTAAGTGGATAAATGAATATTATTGGTGAAGAAAGCAAGCATGCCATTGAAAAGGTGCAGCTCAATATATGAAAAAGAAGCTAATGTAACTTGTAGAGAATAATGTCAATGTAACAAAAGTAGGGTAAATAAACATTTTATATCATTTGTATACATACAAATACTATAAGCCACTCTGAATGCCCACCAGGGAGATAAAGCAGGATATCCTGCTTTTTTCAAGTGGGTGCTCATCTTTTATTTAGCAGGGGGGGGGAGACTAGCCATCCTCACCCCAATATTGTGGTTGTCTAGTTGTGTCTGCTTGTTGTGTGTTTTTGCATCATTTTAGATTGTGAACCCTATTGGAGCCATGAATTATATCCTTAAATCTACTGCTTCCGAAAGACCCAGGATAGGTAGTTATTCTATTATTGTTGTTGCATTATAAATATTGCCAGAATATACGTGCTGTTCCCAGTGGATAACTGCAGAATGAACCCACTATTGTGGGAGTAAAATTTCCAGAATATTTGTGGGCTCCGGGCATGGCTGGGCATCAGGAACTGGCACCAGGTGGTGGATACCAGCAGGCACTGGGCACCAAATGGTACCTGGGGGTAGTGATGGGCAGCAGCAGTCACATATGGGAACCAGGCATCTCTATAGGACACCATTTGGCAGTGGGCACCAGCAGGTAGCAGGCAACAGTGGACACAGGGCATCCTTATCAGGCACCAATGACCATTGGGCAACACCATTGTGCAGTGGGCACCAGTGATCCCTACCAGGTGTTGGACACCACTAGGCAGCAGGCATCGCTGGGCACCACCAGGAACTCGGCACCCTTACCAGGCACCACTGGGAGTTGGGCAACACCAGTCACCAATGTGCAGGACATTGGGCACCACTGGGCAGCAGGCATCAGCAGGCACCAGTGAGCACCACCTGAAAGCAGGCAGTGGCCACCTGGCATTCCTACTGAGCACCAGGCATCTTTATCAGGTACCACTGGGCATTGGGTACCACCACTCAGCGGGGATCCCTGGGCACCACCAGGCAGTGGGCATCCCTACCAGGCACCAACAGGCAGCACTGGGCAGCAGCAGGCAACAGACACCACTAGTCATCAGAAGCAGTGGGCACCACTGAGCACCTGTGGACACCATTGGGCATCCTACTAACCACAGGGCATTCCTGCCAGGCACAAGTGCCAATCACCACTGGGCACTTGGCACCAATGTACAACACCTGGCAGCAGTGTTAAATTACAGTGACGCCTCACGTAAAGAACGCCTCACGTAAAGTAAGTTTCATGTAACAAAAAAAAGGGAGAAGGGAGAAGGGGAGAGAGAGGCTCAGGATGGAGAGAAGGAGAAAGTGGGGAGACACTTGGAAAGTGTCTTGGATTACCGAAGAAAGTGTCTTTGATTGCAGCCTCCAACCCATGTCTACCCAGAAGTCTCCCTCACTGTGTTAAATGGGTCCTACTCCCAGGGAAGTGTCTTTAGGATTGCAGCCTAAGTAGACTTCATAGGATCATGCCCACTGAATGCATGTTTTGAATTCAATTACAGTGTTTTGTCATCATTTTTACATCCAGTTAATATTTTTATATAAATATTTTTGGAGTTGTGGAACCAATCATCTGCGTTTCCATTATTTCCTATGGGAAAATCCGCTTCACGTAAAGAAAGTTTCATGTAAAGAAACTACCTCTGGAACGAATTAATTCTGTTACGTGAGGTACCACTGTATCTATATATATAAAAGAGAAAAGTCACTCACTGACTGACTCATCACCGCCCTGGCAAAACCTAGAAGAGTGAAATTTGGGGTGGGTGTTCCTTCCGTGAGGGAGGGGTGCACTAAGAACCGGTTTTCAGAAATTCCAACCGGAAGGGGGTGAAAAGGGGCGCAACGCGTTTTCCTCCCTATACTTTGCATTGAGAATTGCTGACTCAGCAACATTCCTCCCCAACTGCTGGGCCTGAAGCATGGAATTCTGGGAGTTCCTTCTGTCACCTGAACACCCACCAAGAACCATCTGGAGAAATTAACCCTTCAGGGGCTGAAAAGGGGTCAATTTGTTTCTGTCCTATACTTAACATGGGAGTCTGAATAACATCCAGCCAGTTTGGAGCTCAGTGCCTGGTGCACTGGGGGGATGTTGTTCGGAGGAAGAGGTTGCACTGGGGAGGATGCTGCGCATGGGAGGAAGTTGCGCATGGGGGAAGTTGCACATGGGGGATGATGCGCATGGAGAAAGTTGCGCATAGGGGAAAGTTGCGCATGTGGTAAAGTTGTGTATGAGGGATGTTGCACATGTGGGAAAGCTGCATATGGGGGATGATGCGCATGGCGGAAAGTTGCGCATGGGGGAGATTGTGCATGAGGGGATGATGCACATGGGGGGATGACGCGCATGGGGGGATGACGCGCATGATGGAAAATTTGTGCATGGGGGAAAATTTGTGCATGGGGATGATGCACATGGGGGAAGTTGTGCATGGGGGGAAGTTGCACATGGGGGATGACACACATGGGAAATGATGCGCATGGGGGATGATGCGCATGGGGGGAGGTTGCGCATAGGGGGGAGGTTGATACACCATGAAGGGATGGCATATGGGGAAATGTTACTCCCACAACGCGGGTACACTTTTCGCTAGTTATTAAGTAAATAATTTGGTGATTAATATGTGGTGTGTATAAACAAACAATAATTTAAACAATTATAATTCTGAAGATAATGAATTATAATGAATAAAAAATTAATAATGATATATATAACTATAACATATATTAATATATAAATTAATATATCTATTTAATCATTTATTAACGATTCATCTATATCTATATATTTAATAATGATATACTGTGTGAGTGTGTGTATATATATACGTGTGTGTATGTACTGTGTGTGTGTGTATATATAGGTATGTTTTTGTGCATGTGCAGTATATAAAGTAATTCAATGAAAGGTTAAAAGTGTGGTGTTAAGGAACCCCGCAGTTCTCTAGACTGGGTTAATCCCTGTTAATTAATTAATTACTTAATTAATTTCAGCCCCCAGGCATGTTGACACAGGTATTAACTAATTAATTAACTAACTACCTGACACAGGGATTAACTAATTAACTAGTTAATCCTGGTGTCAACCTGCCTGGGGCTGAAATTAATTAATTAATTAACAGGAAGTGCAGAAAGGTTCCATTTCAGCCCCCAGGCATGTTGACACAGAGATTAATTAACTTATTAATTTACTTATTAATTAATTAACTTATTAATTAGCTAATTAACCAATTACCCTATTAATTAGCTAAGTAACTTATTAATTAGCTAATTAAGCAATTAACTTATTAATTAGCTAATTAACCAATTGACTTATCAATTAGCTAATTAACCAATTAATTAGCTGATTAACCAACTGACTTATTAATTAGCTAATTAACCAATTAATTAGCTGATTAACCAATTGACTTATTAATTAGCTAATTAACCAATTAACTAGTTAATCCCTGTATCAACATTCCTGAAATAGGCTGAACCTTCCTGCACTCCTGCCCCACTTTCTGCCCTATACCCTGAACTGCCCCTAAGTGGGATGCTGTGGAGAAGACCAGGACCCGAACATCCCGGCGTTAGGACCCAGGGGAATCTTCATCAGAAAGACAGCGCGGAAGGCTGCGTGATGACGTCAGCCCTGGCAAACGAAGCCGTCTTTCCGCCCTTCCCCTCCCCCGGTTGCCTGGAGACAGCTTGGCACTCTCGTTCCCCCCTACCGCCCCCGCCACCTCCACAGCATAGGCCTCGCCTGCAGAGCCTCCGGGGCCGTGACGGCAGCGATGAGTTCGTCGAAGCTGGTCGTGCCTACGGTGACGAAGGCGGCCTTCATGGCGGAGGAGGAGAGCGCCGGTACAGGCCTCACTTCCGGTAACAGGCCGCACTTCCGGTAAAGCTAAGTAGACCTAGGTTGGCCGCTCTAGGTGTCGTCATCTCGGTGGTTTAATTCCTACAGCGCCACCTGGACGTGGGAGGCCGGAATGCAGGCATGCTGTGAATTTATAGGGAGGGCACCCCTCTTGAAGGGGGTCAAGGTGGTGAAGGTAGAGGGGTTGGTGTCCTCCAGTGAGGGGGCTCTGAGGCTCCAGCTGGGCTACCCAGGCCCAGCCACCCTTGTCCAGAGGGGCTCAACCCCTATAGACTTCACCTATAGGCTGATTAACCTGTGGAACTCCTTGCCACTGGATGCCACTGGCATAGACACCGTGAAAAGATTAAGACCGATGGAGAAAAAGTTGGTTAAAGGTCACAATCCAGGCACATGAATGTCTACTCACAAGTAAATCCAGGGTGTTAAAACTTGGGACTTCACCCACACACTGATTAACCTGTGGAACTCCTTGCCACCGGATGCCACTGGCTTACATGCCTTGATAAGCATTTAGATTGATGGAGAAA